>CM076577.1:1480556934-1481238975 GCA_034641835.2 Pinus albicaulis
GAAGATGGAGAAGAATAAGGTGAAGTCGACCTTGAGGGGGAGATAAGAAGTGCTCTGGAAGAGATTGATAGAATTAACTTAAATGCAGAAGAAGAAAAAAAGTACATTCTCCTCAAGTATGTACGAGAAGAACATAATTCAGAAGTCCTGATGCAGCTAAAGATAGAGCTTGAAGAAGCCAAGAAGATAGAAGAAATATTACTTAAGCAAATCAAAGAAAAAACTCAAGAATAAGAAAAGTTGGAAGAAGAAGTAGTATGTCTCAGGAAGAAACTGGAAAATGCTCAAAGGAAATTGGTCATAAACTCTTCTCAAACAACAAGCTCTAGTAAGTTGAATGAATTTCTGGTTGCTCAAAGATCTCATATGATAAAAACTGGAATAGGCTATGAAGGAGAATCAAGTAGAAGCAAATAAAAGGTTGACAAAGAGATTATTTTTGTAAAAGCAAAGAATAATGATGAAGCAGCTCAAAAAATTCCTACAAAAGAAGAAACATGTAATAAGGAAGACAGAGATCAGAAGAAACCACTAGTAGCTAAGCATGTGATGAATACTAAGATTTCTGAGTATGTCAAATTTGGAAACCATCAAAGGAGAGTCTTCCCTCCTATGAAGAATGCCACCTGTTATGCCTGCCACAAGCTGGGACACATTGCTACATATTGTCATACAAGGAGGAGAAAATAAAACCTGCAAAAGATGCAAACAGCGAAGAGATTTCTTCAAGCAAACAAATGGAAAAGACAACCTTACATCAGGTATGCAAATAGTTTCTATGGTTACTGTTTTTATTGTAAGGAATTTGGCCATAAAATCATTGAGTGTAGAAATTATGGACAAAGATTGATTTTTAACACCTCATGGAGGTTTATGAATCAAAGAAATTTTGTTCATACTCATAACTCTGCAAAAATTATGATCAAATGTTGTGTATGCAATCAAATTGGACATATACCTTCCAAATGTCCTCTAAGAAGATATAGTTCATCACCTCACAAAAGATACCAAACAAAAGGATGCCTCCAGTGGATAAAGAAGGTGAATAAATGTGACTTGGCTCTAATTGCTCAAGACCTGAAAAGCCAGTGGTATTTGGATAGTGGCTGCTCAAAACACATGACTAGAGACAGAAGCAAGTTTATAACTCTTGATGAAAAGAAATCTGGCAATATTACTTTTGGCAATGATAAATTAGGTAAGATCAAGGGAAAAGGCTCAGTTGGCATAGACAATGGCAGAGGAAAGGCCCAAGATGTACTATTTGTAGATGGGTTGAAAGAAAATTTACTAAGTGTCAGTCAGATGTGTGACGAAGGCTGTGGAGTTCTTTTTAGAGCACAAGATTGTGAAGTCAGATCAAGCACCACAGGTAAGACTCTGCTCAAAGGTGTTCAAACAGAGAGCAATGTTTACATCGTGAAAGGGAAGTATGAAGCATGCCATATTAGCAAACTTGAGGAGTCATGGTTATGGCATAGGAGATTGGGACATCTCATCTTCGATCATATCATCAGACTAAGCAAAAAGAAAGCAATCAGAGAAAAGCCAGAAATAAAAAATACTTCTAATACCATATGCAAATCTTGTCAATTGGGTAAACAGACCCATACATCATTTAAGGCCAAAGATGAGTTATCAACAAGAAGACCTCTACAACTTCTGCACATGGACCTGTGCGAACCTGCAAGAACTAAAACGCCAAGTGGAGAATCATACTTCACGTTGATAATAGATGATTTCTCCATAATGACATGGGTTGCATTTCTCAAGAATAAATATGAAGCTTTGGAAAAATTCAAAATATTCAAACCAGACAGGATGCAAACTGAAATGCATCAGATCATACAGAGGAGGTGAATTCACAGATTATGACTTTGCTGACCTATGCAATGAACATGGCATAAAACAACAATTTACTATTGCAGGGACACCTCAGCAGAATGGAGTAGCAGAAAGACAAAACAGATTTGTTCAACAAATTTCTAGAGCCATGATGCAAGAGAATAATATTTCTCAAACCTTCTGGGCAGAAGCAGTGCACACAGCAGTACATATCCTTAATAAAGCTCACTTAACGCCAAGCAGTGACAAGACTCCCTACAATCTGTGGCATGGAAAGCCAGCTTCAATCAAACATTTCAAAATATTTGGTAGCAAGTGTTACATAAAGAATAATGATGAAAATATTGGAAAATTTGATGCAAGAGAAGATGAAGTAATATTTCTAGGATATGCATCCAAAAGCAAAGGGTACAGGTGCTACAACAAGACTCTTCGAAAAATAGTAGAAAGAATTGATGTGAGATTTGATGAAGAACTTCCAAACAATACAAGGGATACAGACTGCTATAGTCCATAAGACAACCATGAAGAAGAAAACCAAGATGATGAGGAAACAAGCAAGACAACAGAAGATACAGAGCTGAGTTCTAAAGCTCCCTCAAGATATACTCAGAATAACCATCCCGAATATCAAATCATTGGAGACAAGAAAGTAGGGGTCCAAACAAGAAGGCAACTAACAGAAAAAACTGAAGAGGTATACATAGCCATGCTGTCACAAATTGAGCCAAAGAAATTCGAAGAAGCCAACAGGGACAAGTCTTGCGTAAAGGCAATGAATGAAGAATTGGACCAAATTGAGAAGAATAATACCTGGGAACTAGTTCCTAGACCAATTGAGAAAAATATCATTGGTTCAAAATGGGTATTCAAAAACAAAATGAATGAGCAAGGACAAGTAATCAGGAATAAAGCCAGACTGGTCTGCAAAGGATATTCACAAATCGAAGTACTTGATTACGATGAAACATTTTCCCCTGTAGCAAGAATGGAAGTCATCAGAATGTTTTTGGCCTTTGCATGCTACCAAAACTTCAAAGTATATCAAATGGATGTAATATCTGCATTTTTGAATGGAGACTTAGAAGAAGAAGTCTACATGGAACAACCAGAAGGCTTCTCATTAACAGAAAAAGGGTCTTTATGGACTGAAACAGGCTCCTCGAGCTTGGTACTCAAGACTGGATAAATATTTTCAAAAACAAGGCTTTAAGAGAGGTGGAGTAGACAGAAATCTCTACATAAAAGCCCATGAAAATGAACTCCTAATTGTTGTAGTATATGTTGATGACATTATGTTTGGAAGCAACAAAGAAGAACTAGCAAAAGGGTTTGCTGATGAGATTAAAATAGATTTTGAGATGTCTAGGATTGGAGAGCTCAGTTTCTACTTAGGACTTCAAATTCAGCAAAATAACATAGGTACATTCATCTCACAGGAAAAATACTTAAAAGAAATGTTGAAAAAATTCAAAATGGAGGACTGTAAACCTGTGTCAACTCCCATGATCATGAGATGCAAACTGTGTGATGATGACGGGTCTGTAGATATAGATCAAAAACTCTATAGATCCATGATAGGAAGCATGTTGTACTTGACAGCATCAAGACCAGACATCATGCTAGCAGTAGGACTAGTGGCTAGATATCAAGCAGCACCTAAACAAAACCATCTTCTGGAAGTCAAAAGAATATTTAGATATATACAAGGAACAGTACAGTATGGACTTTGGTATCCTAAAGGAAAAATCTTCACCTTGATAGCCTACACAGATGCAGATTGGGCCAGCTGTATGGATGGCAGGAAAAGCACAAGTGGAGGTGCTTTCTATCTAGGAGAAAGACTGGTGGCATGGTTAAGCAAGAAACAAACATTTATCTCTCTGTCTACAGCAGAAGCAGAATATATAACAGCAGCAGCATGTTGTGCACAAGCCATGTGGATGAAGTAGACTCTTCAAGACATGAAGGTAAGCATTAATGAACCTATCTCAATTAAATGTGATAATGCAAGTGCTATAAGTATATCTAAAAATCTTGTGCTTCACTCAAAAACTAAACATATCCCAATAAAGTACCATAACCTCTGAGAACAAGTGGCTCAGAAGATAGTAAAACTGGAGTATGTACCAACAAAATAACAGACAACAGATATATTTACCAAACCACTTGCTAGAGAGCCATTAGAATATTTGAGAGATAGAATAGGGGTAGTATATGTAGATGCTACACTCTAATATGAAGAGAAAGCACAGTTTCAGGGGGAGAACAGAAACGAAAATATCATTCTCAGGGAAAGATCAACCAGCAAGGGAAGCATGAAAACAGGTCCTCAAGATCAAAGGGATTATGGAAATAATATAGTCAGCATAAAATAATCAATAAAAAGGCAAAAGGGTCAGTGGTGCACATGAATAATGGTGAAACCGACATGAACTGAACACGGAAAAATAGTGAACCTAACGTGTATCAAATCCAAAGTTTGGAGCAGCAGCGTACAAAGTCAGAAAATTTAATCTGGAAATGCATGAAATGTTGAAAAAGGGTAAAAACACAGCATCAGAGAATAGAAGCTTGACTAAAAATTCAAACCCCTTGCCATTGATGTCAAAGGTAGAGGAAGAGAAAACAACAGTAAGAAGAGCAAGCAACAGGAGAAAGGATCCTTTCAGGCAAACAGAGGAAGTGTATTGTCATCAATGCCAAAGGGGGTGACTGTTGGAAATGTTGTCATCGATGGAAAAGGAGGCAGCAAAGACGGAGACAGGAAAAGGAGGCAGCAAAGACAGAAACAGGCAATGGAGGCAGCAGAGAAGCAAACGAAGGAATCAAAGGAGACAGGCAGAGGCAGAGGAAGCGAATATAGAGGCAAAACCGTTATCAGAGGCAGAGGCAGAGGCAGAGTCATTACCATAGTAGTAGATGGAGAGGAAGAGCAACAGAAGTAGCACAGGCAGAGACACAGCCGTTATTCCGAAAATTGCTACCCCAGCTGGAGGATATATATATAAAATTCCGAGAATCGCATACCCCACTAGAAGATACACTAAATATTGGAGAAGCAAAGTATATATATATATATATATATATATATATATATATATATATATATATATATATATATATATATATATATATATATATATATATATTTATCGAGATATTACAGTGCACATGTAAAGAGATGGTATTATTGCGATTGTGAAAATAAAACAATTGTGGTGTATGTATGTTCCGCTTGCGGAACGTTCCACATCAACAAGACACTTGCTAAGTACAAAAGTGTTAGAAAATGCCCGATTTACAGTCAAATGGTATAAAAATCTCAGTTACATATATGCAGCAGTTACACCACAACAGAGGACAGAAAAGCAAACAGAGCTGAAAAGAGATAAAGCACAGTCACAGAAAAGACAAATGCGCAGCGAGCCAAAAGACTAAACGAGTTGAGCTGGAATTCTCATTGTAATTTGAATGTAAATGTTTTTAATTGATTTTTTTATTGTTTGTGATGCATTGGCAAGTCTCCTGAAGAAAACAAAGCTCCCGCTGTAATATTGAAATTAATGCATGTTGGTATATTTTCTGAATGAGCGAGTGAAAGAAATGAAAAGGCAGAAAGCGAAGAGGCATGGTTGTCAATTCCAAACTCATTGAGGAATGCTAACAGTCACAAGAAAATCCTTATAAATAATATCATATTGATATGAAAAATGAAGAGAGAGAGAGTAAATCTAGAGAAGGCAAGATATAGAAGTTTGAGGCAGAGAAGATTAAGAAAAGAAGAGCAGAAAGAGAAGCTACTGAACAAAGCTGATATCTGAGGTAAATCATCAAACATTCAGTTTGATAAATTGAGGAAGTGGGAGCTTCCCTATCAAGTTGCAACTTGAAAGCTGTCAGTTGTAGCTGACTGAGGTTGGAGCCTCCTATAGGTTGTTGCCTGCAGAAAATTGAAGGGAGTTGGTGCTTCCTTGCAAGTTGTAGCTTGCAGAATTGAGGTAGGAGTCTCCTGTAGGTTGGTGCCTACAGAAAAACAGTGGTGAGAGGGAGTTGGAGCTTGCCTTTGCATCACAACAATAATAAGATGTGGTTTTCTCCCTTTCTGGGTTTCCACTTACATCTGCTATCTCTATGTGTGTTTCTTATGTGTTGATGTGATTCTTTCAATCTGCTTAATTGTTTGTTGCTCTCAACATAAGTATGGTTTCACATTAATTTAATATTAGCTGCAACATTTTAAGACTGTTCACATAGTATGCTGTAAATAAGTTTGGTGAAAATTTGTAAAGGCTTATGTATGTATTAAACTGATTCACCCCCCCACTCTTAGTTTAATTAAAGAATCAACAATTGGTATCAAAGCAGGTTCCTTTGTACAATTCTAACAACTGAAAGGAGATCCTTTGTACAAGTCTCTAGGAATAGAAGTCTGGGTTGTTGTGGAATTAGGATATGCTCCAAAGGCAACTGACACGGAGAAAGAAACAAAACAAGATTTTGTGGCTAACGCAAAATCCATGAATGCCATCCTGAATGGATTGTGTGAAGCAGAGTTTATTAAAGTAATGCACAAAGACACTGCCAAAGAAATATGGGATACTCCTGAGAACATACATGAGGGAGACAAGAAAGTAAAGACTGCCAAACTTCAAGTCTATAGAGCCCAGTTTGAGAACTTAAAAATGAATGATGATGAAGACATTGCTAGTTTCTTCCTAAAAGCTGCAGAAATTATTAACAATATGAAAGCTCTTGGAGAAAAAATGCCAGAAAGTATAATTGTGCAAAATATTCTAAGATATCTTCCATCTAGGTTTAATCCAAAGGTGTCTGCAATAGAAGGAAAAACTAATTGGGAGACCTTGACCATGAACCAGCTACTTGGAAATCTACCAGCCTATGAAATGAGGCTCCCACAGAAGAAGCCAAGTACGAGGGAAGCAGCTTTTAAAACAGAAAAGAAGAAAGAAGAAGAGGGAGACATATGCTCTTGCTCGGATGAAGAAGAGGCAAATTTTTTCAAGAAATTGGATAGAGGCTCAGGTAAATACAAAGGTAAACTCCCCTTCAAATGCTTTAACTGTGGAAGAGTTGGACACTATGCTGCTAAGTGTCCTCACAAGAAAGTAAGAAATCGGGCTCAAGAATCAGAGAAAAATAAATCAAAGAACTGGCAGAAAGCAAAGAAGTTCAGCAGAAAATCCTTCTATGCTGAACAAGACAGCAATACATCTGAAGATTCAGATGAACTCTCAAGTGATGATGGAACCTCTGAATTTTTATTGATGACTATAGAATATCTTGAAGGTCTCCTACTACAATATGGAGAAGAAGAAGGTGAAGTCGACCTCGAGGTGGAGCTAAGAAGTGCTCTGGAAGAGATTGATAGACTCAAACTAAAATGCAGAAAACAAAAGGACATTCTCCTAAAGTATGTACGAGAAGAACAAAATTTAGAAGTCCTGATGCAGCTAAAGATAGAGCTTGAAGAAGCCAAGAAGATAGAAGACATATTACTTAAGCAAATCAAAGAAAAAACCTAGGAACAAGAAAAGTTGGAAGAAGAAGTAGTATGTCTCAGGAAGAAACTGGAAAATGCTCAAAGGAAAGTGGTCATAAACTCTTCTCAAACAACAAGCTCTAGTAATTTGAATGAAATTCTGGTCTCTCAAAGATCCCCTATGATAAAAACTAGAATAGGCTATGAAGGATAATCAAGTAGAAGCAAAGAAAAGGTTGACAAAGAGTGTTGGGCCTCAAAATAGTCTCTATTTTCACTCCATTATTCATCAATATCTTCACATTTTACCTTCATGTCACCTCCATTCCACCTCCATATCATTACATTCACCTCATTATTGGGTCATAACTATGTTTTTCCAAAGTTTATTAATTCTTAATATTTTAAAGTGAATTTATGGCTAAAACTTAGAAAATAATACGCTTATACTTATACCTAACAATTAGCATGAGTTTGTTGACATGTGTAGGCACAAAGGAAGCTTCCAAGACACCTTTATGTGGCCTTGGATGATCAAATTCGAATTTAAGAAGATAAACCTCATGGAAAAGATCATGGAAGAGATCATGGAGGATAGGGTTATGTGTCTAGATGGTTAGAGATATTAGTGGATGATCATTATGAGTTTGTTACTCCTCTCATTGTATAAATAGGAGTACCTCCTCCATTCCAAAGGGAGGACTCTTAGAGCATTGTATCCAATTGATGATGGAATAGAATAAAGCTTCATTTTTCATATATTTCCATTATGTAGTTTTAGATGTAAATTGTGGTAATGTAGAATATGAATTTATGGAATTTATGTAGTTTTAGATATAAGTTTCCTTAATGTAGTATATGGAATAATTTGTCTTGTTCTTAAGAGAATTGAGCTCACTCTAAAAGGATGAGAGAAACATTTTATTTCATATTAGATTTTGTTTCATTTCATTGCTTAGATGTTTAAGGATTTGTTTGATATTAAGATGAATGAATTATAATGGAATACTTTACATGTCTCTTAAGTTAAGAGCTTCTTTCATTAATAATTTATCCATCTTAAGTTCTTGGTTTTAATCTCTCATTCATTAAGTGGTAATTGAGGTGAAAGTGGATTTCTTGAGTCAAGAACCATTTCAATATTATTCCTCTTTTTAAACTAATTGAGTTAGAGTTATAGAATATATTAATTTCAGCTTTTGAATAGCCTTGTCTTTATTTCAAGTTTCTGGTTTTATGAATGATTTCTCTATGATACTGTAGGGAAGGACAACCAGGACCTCCTAAGTTAGGAGCCTGCTTATCTGAGAACTTCCCTTGCATATTATATTGAATCATAAACAATTTAGTTAGACATAGAGTTAGTTGCCTACTCCTGCATAAATATTGCTGGCACCATCACAAGCTCACGAGTTTCCATGGTCGATAATTTAATGCAGCAATTTGTTCAAATAAATTGCCCAACAAAGAGATAATTTTTGTAAAAGCAAAGAAGAATGATGAAGCAGCTCAAACAATTCCTACAAAAGAAGAAACCTGTAATAAGGAAGACATAGATCAGAAGAAACCACTAGTCGCTAAGCATGTGATGAATACTAAGATTTCTGAGTATGTCAAATTTGGAAACCATCAAAGGAGAGTCTTCCCTCCTATGAAGAATGCCACCTGTTATGCCTGCCACAAGCTGGGACACATTGCTGCATACTGTCATACAAGGAGGAGTAATTCAAACCTGCAAAAGATGTAAATAGTGAAGAGACTGCCTCAAGAAAACAAATGGAAAAGACAACCTTACATCGGGTATGCAAACAGTTTCTATGGTTACTGTTTTTATTGTAAGGAATTTGGCCATAAAATCATTGAGTGTAGAAAGTATGGACAAAGATTGATGTTTAACACCTCATGGAGGTTTATGAATCAAAGAAATTTTGTTCATACTCATAACTCTGCAAAAATTATGATCAAATGCTGTGTATGCAATCAAGTTGGACATATGCCTTCCAAATGTCCTCTAAGAAGATATAGTTCATCACCTCACAAAAGATACCAAACAAAAGGATGCCTCCAGTGGATAAAGAAGGTGAATAAAATGACTGGTCAGAATCAACAAGAACTCAAAATCCAAAGGGTATTTGACAAAGGGTCAAGCCAAAACACATGACTGGAGATAGAAGTAAGTTTATAACTCTTGATGAAAAGAAATCTAGCAATGTTACTTTTCGCAATGATAAATCAAGTAAGATCAAGGGAAAAGGCTCAGTCAGCATAGAAAATGGCAGAGGAAAGGCCCAAGATGTACTATTTGTAGATGGGCTGAAAGCAAATTTACTAAGTGTCAGTCATATGTGAGACAAAGGCCGTGAAGTTCTTTTTAGAGCACAATATTGTGAAGTCAGATCAAGCACCACAGGTAAGACTCTGCTCAAAGGTTTTGGAATAGAGAGTAATGTTTACATCGTGAAAGAGAAATATGAAGCATGCCATCTTAGCAAACTTGAGGAGTCATGGTTATGGCATATGATATTGGGACATCTCAGCTTCGATCATATCATCAAACTGAGCAAAAAGAAAGCAGTCAGAGACATGCCAGAAATAAAAAGGCCTTCTAATACCATATGCAAATTCGGCTGACCTGCAAACAGACTCCGTACACTCAATAGTCAATGATTTGGACGGTACAAGACCTAGCAACTTGTACACATGGACCCGTGCAAACCTTCAAGAAAAATGCCAAGTGGAGAATCATACTTCATGGCCGTAGTATTTTATGATTTCTCCAGAATGACATGGGTTGAATTTCTCAAGAATAAATCGGAAGCTCTGGAAAAATTCAAAATATTCAAAGCTTTAGCAGAAAACTAGACAGGATGTAAACTGAAATGCATCAGATCAGACAGAGGAGGTGAATTCACAGATTATGACTTTACTGACCTATGCAATGAACATGGCATAAAACAACAATTTACTATTGCAGGGACACCTCAGCAGAATGGAGTACCAGAAAGACAAAACAGATCTGTTCAACAAATTGCCAGAGCCATGATGCAAGAGAATAATATTGCTCAAACCTTCTGGGCAGAAGCAGGGCACACAGCAATACATATCCTTAATAAAGCTCACTTAAGGCCAAGCAGTGACAAGACTCCCTACGAACTGTGGCATGGAAAGCCAGCTTCAATCAAACATTTCAGAATCTTTGGTAGCAAGTGTTACATAAAGAATAATGATGAATATTTTGGAAAATTTGATGCAAGAGCAGATGAAGGAATATTTCTAGGATATGCATTCGAAAGCAAAGGGTACAGGTGCTACAACAAAACTCTTCGAAAAATAGTAGAAAGCATTGATGTGAGATTTGATGAAGAACTTCCAAACAATACAAGGGATACAGACTGCTGCAGTCCATCAGACAACCATGAAGAAGAAAACCAAGATGATGAGGAAACAAGCAAGACAACAGAAGATACAGAGCTGAGTTCTAAAGCTCCCTCAAGATATACTCAGAAGAACCATCCTGAAGATCAGATCATTGGAGACAAGAGAGTAGGGGTCCAAACCAGAAGGCAGCTAACAGAACAAACTGAAGAGGTACACATAGCCATGTTGTCACAAATAGAGCCAAAGAAATTTGAAGATGCTAGCAAGGACAAGTCTTGGGTAAAGGCTATGAATGAAGAATTGGACCAAATTGAGAAGAACAATACCTGGGAACTAGTTCCTAGAACAATTGAGAAAAATATCATTGGTTCAAAATGGGTATTCAAAAACAAAATGAATGAGAAAGGACAAGTAATTAGGAATAAAGCTAGACTGGTCTACAAATGATATTCACAAATCGAAGGACTTGATTACGATGAAACATTTTCCCCTGTAGCCAAAATGGAAGCCATCAGAATGTTTCTGGCCTTTTCTTGCTACCAAAACTTCAAAGTATATCAAATGGATGTAAAATCTGTATTTCTGAATGGAGACTTAGAAGAATAAGTCTACATGGAACAACCAGAAGGCTTCTCATTAACAAACAAAGAAGAATATGTATGTAAACTAAAAAATGCTCTTTATGGACTGAAACAAGCTCCTTGAGCTTCGTACTCAAGACTAGATAAATATTTGCAAAAACAAGGCCTTAAGAGAGGTGGAGTAGACAACAATCTATACATAAAAGCCCATGAAAATAAACTTCTGATTGTTGTCGTATATGTTGATGACATTATGTTTGGAAGCAACAGAGAAGAACTAGCAAAAGGGTTTGCTGATGAGACGAAAACAGAGTTTGAGATGTCTATGATTGGAGAGCTCAGTTTCTACTTAGGACTTCAAATTCAGCAAAAGAACACGGGTGCATTCATCTCACAAGAAAAATACTTAAAAGAAATGTTGAAAAAATTCAAAATGGAGGACTGTAAACCTGTGTCAACTCCCATGATCACGGGATGCAAACTGTGTGCTGATGACAGGTCTGTAGATATACATCAAAAACTCTACAGATCCATGATAGGAAGCCTGTTGTACTTGAAAGCATCAAGACCAGACATCATGCTAGCAGTAGGACTAGTGGCTAGATATCAAGCAGCACCTAAACAAAACCATCTTCTGGCAGTCAAAAGAATATTTAGATATCTACAAGGAACAATATAGTATGGACTTTGGTATCCTAAAGGCAAAAGCTTCACCTCGACAGCCTACACAGATGCAGATTGGGCCCGCTATATGGATGACAGGAAAAGCACAAGTGGAGGTGCTTTCTATCTAGGAGAAAGTCTGGTGGCATGGTTAAGCAAGAAACAAACATCTATCTCTATGTCTACAACAGAAGCAGAATATATAGCAGCAGCAACATGTTGTACACAAGTCATGTGGATGAATCAGACTCTTCAAGACATGAAAGTAAGCATTAATGAACCTATCTCAATTAAATGTGATAATACAAGTGCTATAAGTATATCTAAAAATCCTGTGCTTCACTCAAAAACTAAACATATCCCAATCAGGTATCATTTCCTCCGAGAACAAGTGTCTTAGAAGATAGTAAAACTGGAGTATGTACCAAAAAAAGAATAGACAACAGATATATTTACCAAACCAATTGCTAGAGAGCCATTTGAATATTTGAGAGATAGACTAGGGGTAGTATCTATAGATGCTACTCTCTAATATGAAGAGAAAGCACAGTTTCATGGGGAGAAAAAAAACGAAAATATCATTCTCATGGAAAGATCAACCAGCAAGGGAAGCATGAAAACAGGTCCTTAGGATCAAAGGGATTATGGCAATAATACAGTCAGCATAAAATAATCAATAAAAAGGAAAAAGGGTCAGTGGTGCACAAGAATAATGGTGAAACCAATATGAACTAAACACGGAAAAATAGTGAAACCAACGTGTATCAAATCCAAAGTTTGGAGCAGCAGCGTACGAAGTCAGGAAATTTAACCTAGAAATGCATGAAATGTTGAAAAAGGATAAAAACACAGCATCAGAGAATATAAGCTTCACTAAAAATTTGAACCCCTTACCATTGATATCAAAGGGGGAGGAAGAGAAAACAATAGTAAGAAGAGCAAGCAACAAGAGAAAGGATCCTTTCAGGCAAACATAGGAAGTGTATTGCCATCAATGCCAAAGGGGGAGACTATTGGAAATGTTGTCATTGATGGAAAAGGAGGCAGCAAAGACAGAGACAGGGAAAGGAGGCAGCAAAGACAGAAATAGGCAATGGAGGCAGCAAAGAAGCAAACGAAGGAAGCAAAGGAGACATGCAGAGGCAGAGGAAGTGAATATAGAGGTAGAACTATTATCAGAGGTAGAGGCAGAGGCAGAGTCGTTATCACAGTAGTAGAGGCAGAGGCAGAGCGACAGAAGTAGCAGAGGCAGAGACACAACCGTTATTCTGAGAATCGCTACCCCAGCTGGAGGATATATATAAAATTATGAGAATCGCATACCCCACTGGAAGATACACTAAAGATTGGAGCAGAAAAGTATATATATATATATATATATATATATATATCATTCTGGGAATCATAACCCAAGCGGCAATGTAATGCATAGATAATATAAATCTCATTCCGGGAATCGTATACTCTAGTGGCAAAGTATATATCATGTTTTATATACAAACGACTCAGCATATATATATATATATATATATATATATATATATATATATATATATATATATATATATACATATGTATAGCCATATGTAGCGCGAGATTAAAAGAACGAAAGTACCATAAGGCGGGACCCCTTACCCAATCACATCAGAGATTATAAGGGCAGCAGAATGTATAAACCAAAGAATTGCAATTGTGATTGAGAGCCCGGATCCAATGGGCATATAAACAGTGGCTTGATAAGTTTGAAATCCGGCTTAATCGCATCGACTCAAAGCCTATATAAGCTCATAAAACAAAGTATTATATGGTGAGACCTCTTACCAAATCGCATCGGAGAAAAACAAGGCAGCGGAACGCATAAACCAAAGAATTGCGATTGCGATTGAGAGCCCGGACCCGATGGGCTTATAAACCATGAATAACAAGTATTTGAAGTCCTGCATGATCGCATTGGAACAATCTAATCGCATCGGAGAATATAAAGGGAGTGGAACGTCCATACAGGAACTTGCGATTGCAATTAAGTTCTGGACCCGATGGGTTTATAAAACATAATGAAGAGACCGGAACCATGCGTAGAAGAGCGGAACCATGACTAGATGAACAATGATGGCATTTTATGGTTTTCATCGCACCACCTTTACACAGTGGGTGGTATTTGAGGATTTGGGAGCGATTCCATAGACCATTCGACACGTGGCGAGGTGGACCCACGGAAAACCGCCTCCCACTGTGCGCCATCGTGCGCTAACCATCGACCAAAGACGCGGTGCAATATTGATACATACCTTTGATCTGGGAAGATGCCATCGGACGGTGGTTGTGTTCGGAAGGTGGGTGAAGGATAACCCAAGTACGGCATGCCATCGTGCGTTATTGCTCGTACAAGTTGCCTGAGCGATATTCGTCGGAATGGATGCTGTGGGAACATGAGCCCTCCAATCGGGTCGATTGTTAGCACTGGGCCACAGTTTAATTTATATTTCTCGTTGTTAAGGTCTGTGGGTTTAACAAAGGTATGACATTTATAAGTGGCGGCTATTATTTTATGGATTTCGGGTTGTTTGTATTAGCAGATGTGCATATATATATATATATATATATATGTATCGAGATATTACAGTGCGCATGTAAAGAGATGGTATTATTGCGATTGTGAACATAAAACAATTGTGGTGTATGTATGTTCTACTTGCGGAACATTCCACATCAACAAGACACTTGCTAAGTACAAAAGCATTAGAAAATGCCCGATTTAAAGTCAGCTGGTATAAAAAGCTCAGTTACATGTATGCAATAGTTACACCACAACAGAGGACAGAAAAGCAAACAGAGTTGAAAAGAGATAAAGCACAGTCACAGAAAAGACAAATGCACAGCGAGCCAAAATACTAAAGGAGTTGAGCTGGAATTCTCATTGTAATTTGAATGTAAATGTTTTTAATTTATTTTTTTATTATTCGTGATGCATTGGCAAGTCTCCTGAAGAAAAAAAAGCTCTCACTATAATATTTAAATTAATGCATGTTGGTATATTTTCTGAATGAGCGAGTGAAAGAAATGAAAAGGCAGAAATCAAAGAGGCATGGCTGTCCATTCCAAATTCATTGAGGAATGCTAACAGTCACAAGAAAATCCTTATAAATAATATCATCTTTATATGCAAAATGAAGAGAGAGAGAGTAAATCTAGAGAAGGCAGAATATAAAAGTGTGAGGCAGAGAAGATTAAGAAAAGAAGAGCGGAAAGAGAAGCTACAGAACAAAGTTGATATCTGAGGTAAATCTGCAAACATTCAGTTTGATAAATTGAGGAAGTTGGAGCTTCCCTATCAAGTTGCTGCTTGATAACTGTCAGTTGTAGCTGACTGAGGTTGGAGCCTCCTGTAGGTTGGTGCTTGCAGAAAATTGAAGGGATTTGGTGCTTCCTTGCAAGTTGTAGCTTGCAGAATTCAGGTAGGAGCCTCCTGTAGGTTGGTGCCTGTAGAAAATCAGTGGTGAGAGGGAGTTGGAGCTTGCCTTTGCATCACAACAATAATAAGATGTGGTTTTCTCCCTTTATGGGTTTCCACTTACATCTGCTGTCTCTATGTGTGTTTCTTATGTGTTGATGTGATTCTTTCAATCTGCTTAATTGTTTGCTACTCTCAACATAAGTATGGTGTCACATTAATTTAATACTAGCTGCAACATTTTAAGACTGTTCACATAGTAAGCTATAAATAAGTTTGGTGAACATTTGTAAAGGCTTATGTATGTATTAAAATGATTCACCCCCCCCCCCCCTCTCAGTTTAATTAAAGAGTCAACAATTGGTATCAGAGCAGGTTCCTTTGTACAAGTCTAACAACTGAAAGGAGATCCTAGGTTCCCAAGATGGCTAGTAAAGAAGGATGCTCAACCAATAAAGCCCCTTTCTTCACTGATGAAAATTATGCTTTCTAGAAAATTAGAATGAGGACATACATAATGTCTCTAGGAATAGAATTCTGGGCTGTTGTGGAATTAGGATATGCTCCAAAAGAAACTGACACAGAGAAAGAAACAAAACAAGATTTTGTGGCTAACGCAAAAGCCATGAATGCCATCCTGAATGGATTGTGTGAAGCAGAGTTTATTAAAGTAATGCACAAAGACACTGCCAAGGAAATATGGGATACTCTTGAGAACATACATGAGGGAGACAAGAAAGTAAATACTGCCAAACTTCAAGTCTATAGAGCCCAGTTTGAGAACTTAAAAATGAATGATGATGAAGACATTGCCAGTTTCTTCCTAAAAGCTGCAGAAATTATTAACAATATGAAAGCTCTTGGAGAAAAAAAGCCAGAAAGTATAATTGTGAAAAATATTCTAAGATCTCTTCCATCTAGGTTTAATCCAAAGGTGTCTGCAATAGAAGAAACAGTTGATTGGGAGACCTTGACCATGAACTAGCTACTTGGAATTCTAACAGCCTATGAAATGAGGTTCCCACAGAAGAAGCCAGGTACGAGGGAAGCAGCCTTTAAAACAGAAAAGAAGAAAGAAGAAGAGGGAGACATATGCTCTTGCTTAGATGAAGAAGAGGCAAAGTTTGTCAAGAAATTGGATAGAGGCTTAGGTAAATACAAAGGTAAACTCCCCTTCAAATGCTTTAACTGTGGAAGAGTTGGAAACTATGCTGCTAAGTGTCCTCACAAGAAAGTAAGAAATCAGGCTCAAGAATCAGAGAAAAATAAATCAAAGAACTGGCAGAAAGGAAATAATTTTAGCAGAAAATCCTTCTATGCTCAACAAGACAGTATTACATCTGAAGATTCAGATGAACTCTCAAGTGAAGATGGAACCTATGAATTTTTATTGATGGCTATAGAAGATATTGAAGGTCTCCTACTAGAAGATGGAGAAGAAGAAGGTGAAGTCGACCTTGAGGGGGAGCTAAGAAGTGCTCTGGAAGAGATTGATAGAATCAAACTGAAATGTAGAAAACAAAAGGACATTCTCCTCAAGTATGTACAAGAAGAACAAAACTCAGAAGTCCTGATGCAGCTAAAGATAGTGCTTGAAGAAGCCAAGAAGATAGAAGACATATTACTTAAGAAAATCAAAGAAAAAACTCAGGAACAAGAAAAGTTGGAAGAAGAAGTAGTATGTCTCAGGAAGAAATTAGAAAATGCTCAAAGGAAAGTGGTTATAAACTCTTCTCAAACAACAAGCTCTAGTAAGTTAAATGAACTTGCTGCTCAAAGATCTCCTATGATAAAAACTTGAATGTTATGAAGGAGGAATCAAGTAGAAGCAAAGAAAAGGTTGGCAAAGAGATTATTTTTGTAAAAGAAAAAGAAGAATGATGAAGCATCTCAAACAATTCTTAAAAGAAGAAAACCCGTAATAAGAAATATAGAGATCGAAGAAACCACTAGTAGCTAAGCATGTGATGAATACTAGAGTCTTCCCTCCTATGAAGACACCACTACAGCCGTCATTGCCGGGACACATTGCCTTCACTTTCATACAAGGAGGAGTAATTCAAACCCGCAAAGATGCAAACCGGAGAAGAGACTCGCCTCAAGAAAAACCAAGGAGAGACAACTTACATCAGGTATGCAAACAGCTTATGGTTACCGTTTTTTTATCGCAAGGAATTTGGCCATAAAATCATTGAGTGTAGAAAGTATGGACAACATGATGTTAACACTCATGGAGGAAGTCATAATCAAAGAAATTTTGTTCATACTCATAACTTTGAAAAAATTATGATCAAATTTTGTGTATGCAATTAAATTGGACATATACCTTCCAAATGTCCTCTAAGAAGATATAGTTCATCACCTCACAAAAGATACCAAACAAAAGGATGCCTCCAGTGGATAAAGAAGGTGAATAAATGTGACTTGGCTCTAACTTCTCAAGACCTAAAAATCCAGTGGTATTTGGATAGTGGCTTCTCAAAATACATGACTGGAGATAGAAGCAAGTTTATAACTCTTGATGAAAAGAAATCTGGCAATGTTACTTTTGGCAATGATAAATCAGGTAAGATCAAGGGAAAAGGCTCCGTCAGCATAGACAATGGAAGAGGAAAGGCCCAAGATGTACTATTTGTAGATGGGCTAAAAGCAAATTTACTAAGTGTCAGTCAGATGTGTGACAAAGGCTGTGGAGTTCTTTTTAGAGCACAAGATTGTGAAGTCAGATCAAGCACTACATGTAAGACTCTGCTTAAAGGTGTTCAAACAGAGAGCAATTTTTACATTGTGAAAGAGAAATATGAAGCATGCCATCTTACCAAACTTGAGGAGTCATGGTTATGGAATAGGAGATTGGGACATCTCAGCTTCGATCATATCATCATACTGAGAAAAGAGAAAGCAGTAAGAGACATGCCAGAAATAAAAAGGCCTTCTAATACCATATGCAATTGGGTAAACATACCTGTACATCATTTAAGGCCAAATATGAGTTATCAATAAGAAGACCTCTACAACTTCTGCACATGGACCTGTGCAAACCTGCAAGAACTAAAACGCCAAGTGGAGAATCATACTTCATGCTGATAATAGATGATTTCTCCATAATGACATGGGTTTCATTTCTCAAGAATAAATTGGAAGCTCTGGAAAAATTCAAAATATTCAAACCAGACATGATGCAAACTGAAATGCATCAGATCAGACAGAGGTGGTGAATTCACGGATTATGACTTCACTGACCTATGCAATGAACATGGCATAAAACAACAATTTACTATTGCAGGGACACCTCAGAAGAATGGAGTAGCAGAAAGACAAAACAGATCTGTTCAACAAATTGCCAGAGCCATGATGCAATAGAATAATATTGCTCAAACCTTCTGGGCAGAAGCAGTGCACACAGCAGTACATATCCTTAATAAAGATCAGTTAAGGCCAAGCAGTGACAAGACTCCCTACGAACTGTGGCATGGAAAGCGAGCTTCAATCAAACATTTCAAAATCTTTGGTAGCAAGTGTTACGTAAAGAATAATGATGAAAATCTTGAAAAATTTGATGCAAGAGCAGATGAAGGAATATTTCTAGGATATGCATCCAAAAGAAAAGGGTACAGGTGCTACAACAAGACTCTTCGAAAAATAGTAGAAAGCATTGATGTGAGATTTGATGAAGAACTTCCAAACAATACAAGGGATACAGACTGCTGCAGTCCATAAGACAACCATGAAGAAGAAAACCACGATGATGAGGAAACAAGCAAGACAACAGAAGATACAGAGCTGAGTTCTAAAGCTCCCTCAAGATATACTCAGAAGAACCATCCTGAACATCAGATCATTGGAGACGAGAGATTAGGGGTCCAAAAAAGAAGGCAGCTAACAGAACAAACTGAAGAGGTATACATAGCCATGTTGTCACAAATAGAGCCAAATAAATTCGAAGAAGCTAGCAAGGGCAAGTCTTGGGTAAAGGCAATGAATGAAGAATTGGACCAAATTGAGAAGAACAATACATGGGAGCTAGTTCCTAGACCAATTCAGAAAAATATCATTGGTTCAAAATGGGTATTCAAAAACAAAATGAATGAGCAAGGACAAGTAATCAGGAATAAAGCCAAACTGGTCTGCAAAGGATATTCACAAATTGAAGGACTTGATTACAATGAAACATTTGCCCCTATACCGAGAATGGAAGCCATCAGAATGTTTTTGGCCTTTGCATGCTACCAAAACTTCAAAGTATATCAAATGGATGTAAAATCTGCATTTCTGAATGGAGACTTAGAAGAAGAAGTCTACATGGAACAACCAGAAGGATTCTCAATGATAGACAAAGAAGACTACGTATGCAGACTGAAAAATGCTCTTTATGGACTGAAACAGGATCCTCGAGCTTGGTACTCAAGACTGGATAAATATTTGCAAAAACAAGGCTTAAAGAGAGGTGGAGTAGACAGCAATCTATACATAAAATCCCATGAAAATGAACTCCTGATTGTTGTAGTATATGTTGATGACATTATGTTTGGAAGCAGCAGAGAAGAACTAGCAAAAAGGTTTGTTGATGAGATGAAAACAAAGTTTGAGATGTCTATGATTGGAGAGCTCAGTTTCTACTTAGGAATTCAAATTCAGCAAAAGAACACAAGTACATTCATCTCACAGGAAAAATACTTAAAAGAAATGTTGAAAAAATTCAAAATGGAGGACTGTAAACCTATGTCAACTCCCATGATCATGGGATGCAAACTGTGTGCTGATGATGGGTCTATAGATATAGATCAAAAACTCTACAAATCCATGATAGGAAGCCTGTTGTACTTGATAACATCAAGACCAGACATCATGCTAGCAGTAGGAATAGTGGCTAGATATCAAGCAGCACCTAAACAAAACCATCTTCTGGCAGTCAAAAGAATATTTAGATATCTACAAGGAACAGTACAGTATGGACTTTGGTATCCTAAAGGCAAAAGCTTCACCTTGACAGCCTACACAGATGCATATTGGGCCAACTATATGGATGACAGGAAAAGCACAAGTGGAGGTGATTTCTATCTAGGAGAAAGCCTGGTGGCATGGTTAAGCAATAAAAAAACATCTATCTCACTGTCTACAGCAGAATCAAAATATATAGCAGCAGCAGCATGTTGTACACAAGTCATGTGGATGAAGCAGACTCTTCAAGACATGAAGGTAAGCATTAATAAACCTATCTCAATTAAATGTGACAATACAAGTGCTATAACTATATCAAGTATAAGCAAAGAAAAGGTTGAAAAAGAGATTATTTTTGTAAAAGCAAAGAAGAATGATGAAGCAGCTCAAACAATTCCTACAAAAGAAGAAACCTGTAATAAGCAAGACAGAGATCAGAAGAAACCACTAGTAGCTAAGCATGTGATGAATACTAAGATTTCTGAGTATGTCAAATTTGGAAACCATCAAAGGAGAGTCTTCCCTCCTATGAAGAATGCCACCTGTTCTGCCTGCCACAAGTTCGAACACATTGCTGCATATTTTCATACAAGGAGTAATTCAAACCTCCAAAAGATGCAAACTGTGAAGAGACTGCCTCAAGAAAACAAATGGAAAAGAGAACCTTACATCAGGTATGCAAACAGTTTCTATGGTTACTGTTTTTATTGTAAGGAATTTGGCCATAAAATCATTGAGTGTAGAAAGTATGGACAAATATTGATGTTTAACACCTCATGAAGGTTTATGAATCAAAGAAATTTTGTTCATACTCATAACTCTGCAAAGATTATGAGTAAATGTTGTGTATGCAATCAAATTGGACATATACCTTCCAAATGTCCTCTAAGAAGATATATTTCATCACCTCACAAAAGATACCAAACAAAAGGATGCCTCCAGTGGATAAAGAAGGTGAATAAATGTGACTTGGCTCTAACTTCTCAAGACCTAAAAATCCAGTGGTATTTGGATAGTGGTTGCTCAAAACACATGACTAGAGACAGAAGCAAGTTTATAACTCTTGATGAAAAGAAATCTGGCAATGTTACTTTTGGCAATGATAAATCAGGTAAGATCAAGGGAAAAGGCTCAGTCAGCATAGACAATGGCAGAGGGAAGTCCCAAGATGTACTATTTGTAGATGGGCTGAAAGCAAATTTACTAAGTGTCAGTCAGATGTGTGACAAAGGCTGTGGAGTTCTTTTTAGAGCACAAGATTGTGAAGTCAGATCAAGCACCAATGGTAAGACTCTGCTCAAAGGTGTTCGAACAGAGAGCAATGTTTACATCATGAAAGAGAAAGATGAAGCATGCCATCTTAGCAAACTTGAGGAGTGATGGTTATGGCATAGGAGATTGGGACATCTCAGCTTTGATCATATCATCAGACTTAGCAAAAAGAAAGCAGTCAGAGACATGCCAGAAATAAAAAGGCCTTCTAATACCATATGCAAATCTTGTCAATTGGGTAAACAGACCTGTACATCATTTAAGGCCAAAGATGAGTTATCAACAAGAAGACCTCTACAACTTCTGCACATGGACCTGTGCGAACCTGCAAGAACTAAAACGCCAAGTGGAGAATCATACTTCATGTTGATAATAGATGATTTCTCTAGAATGACACGGGTTGCATTTCTCAAGAATAAATCGGAAGCTCTGGAAAAATTCAAAATATTCAAACCAGACAGGATGCAAACTGAAATGCATCAGATCAGACAGAGGAGGTGAATTCACATATTATGACTTTGCTGACCTATGCAATGAACATGGCATAAAACAACAATTTACTATTGCAGGGACACCTCAGCAGAATGGAGTAGCAGAAATACAAAATAGATCTGCTCAACAAATTGCCAGAGCCATGATGCAAGAGAATAATATTGCTCAAACCTTCTGGGCAAAAGCAGTGCACACAGCAGTACATATCCTTAATAAAGCTCACTTAAGGCCAAGCAGTGACAAGACTCCCTATGAACTGTGGCATGGAAAGCCAGCTTCAATCAAACATTTCAGAATATTTAGTAGAAAGTGTTACATAAAGAATAATGATGAAAATCTTGGAAAATTTGATGCAAGAGTAGATGAAGGAATATTTATAGGATATGCATCCAAAAGCAAAGGGTACAAGTGCTACAACAAGACTCTTCGAAAAATAGTAGAAATCATTGATGTGATATTTGATGAAGAACTTCCAAACAATACAAGGGATACAGACTGTTGCAGTCCATAAGAAAACCGTGAAGAAGAAAACCAAGATGATGAGGAAACAAGCAAGACAACAAAAGATACAGATCTGAGTTCTAAAGCTCCCTCAAGATATACTCAGAAGAACCATCCTGAAGATCAGATCATTGGAGACAAGAGAGTAGGGGTCCAAACAAGAAGGCAGCTAACAGAACAAACTGAAGAGGTATACATAGCCATGTTGTCACAAATAGAGCCAAAGAAATTCAAAGAAGCCAGCAAGGACAAGCCTTGGGTAAAGGCAATGAATGAAGAATTGGACCAAATTGAGAAGAACAATACATGGGAACTAGTACCTAGACCAATTGAGAAAAATATCATTGGTTCAAAATGGGTATTCAAAAACAAAATGAATGAGCAAGGACAAGTAATCAAGAATAAAGCCAGACTAGTCTGCAAAGGATATTCACAAATCGAAGGACTTGATTACGATGAAACATTTGCCCCTGTACCCAGAATGGAAGCCATCAGAATGTTTCTGGCCTTTGCATGCTACCAAAACTTCAAAGTATATCAAATGGTTGTAAAATCTGCATTTCTGAATGGAGACTTAGAATAAGAAGTCTACATGGAACAACCAGAAGGCTTCTCATTAACAGACAAAGAAGACTACGTATGCAGACTGAAAAAGGCTCTTTATGGACTGAAACAGGCTCCTCGAGCTTGGTACTCAAGACTAGATAAATATTTGCAAAAACAAGGCTTTAAGATAGGTGGAATAGACAACAATCTGTACATAAAATCCCATGAAAATGAACTCCTAATTGTTGTAGTATATGTTGATGACATTATTTTTGGAAGCAACAGAGAAGAACTAGCAAAAGGGTTTGCTGATGAGATAAAAATAGAGTTTGAGATTTCTATGATTAGAGAGCTCAGTTTCTACTTAGGACTTCAAATTCAACAAAAGAACACAGGTACATTCATCTCACAAGAAAAATACTTAAAATAAATGTTGAAAATTTTCAAAATAGAGGACTGTAAACCTGTGTCAACTCCCATGATCACGGGATGCAAACTGTGTGCCGATGACGGGTCTGTAGATATAGCTCAAAAACTCTACAGATCCATGATAGGAAGCCTGTTGTACTTGACAGCATCAAGACCAGACATCATGCTAGCAGTAGGACTAGTGGCTAGATATCAAGCAGCACCTAAACAAAACCATCTTCTGGAAGTCAAAATAATGTTTATATATCTACAAAGAACAGTACAGTATGGTTGTTGGTATCCTAAAGGCAAAAGTTTCACCTTGACATCCTACACAGATGCAGATTGGACCAGCTGTATGGATGATAGGAAAAGCACAAGTGGAGGTGCTTTCTATCTAGGAGAAAGTCTGGTGGCATGGTTAAGCAAGAAACAAACATCTATCTCTCTGTCTACAACAGAAGCAGAATATATAGCAGCAGCAGCATGTTGTACACAAGTCATGTGGATGAAGCAAACTCTTCAAGACATGAAGGTAAGAATTAATGAACCTATCTCAATTAAATGTGATAATACAAGTGTTATAAGTATATCTAAAAATCCTGTGCTTCACTCAAAAACTAAACATATCCCAATCAAGTATCATTTCCTTCGAGAACAAGTGGCTCAGAAGATAGTAAAACTGGAGTATGTACCAACAAAATAACAGACAACAGATACATTTACCAAACCACTTGCTAGAGAGCCATTTTAATATTTGAGAGACAGACTAGGGGTAGTATCTGTAGACTCTACTCTCTAATATGAAGAGAAATCACAGTTTCACAGGGAGAACAGAAACGAAAATATCATTCTCAGGGAAAGATCAACCAGCAAGGGAAGCATGAAAAAAGGTCCTCAGGATCAAAGGGATTATGGCAATAATACAGTCAGCATAAAATAATCAATAAAAAGGCAAAAGGGTCAGTGGTGCACAAGAAGAATGGTGAAACCGACATGAACTGAACACGGAAAAATAGTGAACCCAACATGTATCAAATCCAAAGTTTGGAGCAGCAGCGTACGAAGTCAGAAAATTTAACCTGGAAATGCATGAAATGTTGAAAAAGGATAAAAACACAGCATCAGAGAATAGAATCTTCACTAAAAATTTGAACCCCTTGCCATTAATGTCAAAGGGGGAGGAAGAGAAAACAACAGTAATAAGAGCAAGCAATAGGAGAAAGGATCCTTTCAGGCAAACAGAGGAAGTGTATTGCCATCAATGCCAAAGGGGGAGACTGTTGGAAATGTTGTCATTGATGGCAAAGGAGGCAACAAAGACAAAGACAGGCAAAGGAGGCAGCAAAGATAGAAACAGGCAATGGAGGCAGCAAAGAATAAAACGAAGGAAGCACAGGAGAGAGACAAAGGTAGAGGAAGCGAATATAGAGGCAGAGGCAGAGGTAGAGTCATTATCACAGCAGTAAAGGTAGAGGCAGAGCAACAGAAGCAGTAGAGGCAGAGACACAGTCGTTATTTCAAGAATTGCTACCCCAGCTAAAGGATATATATATAAAATTCCGAGAATTGCATACCCCACTGGAAGATACACTAAATATTGGAGCAGCAAAGTATATATATATATATATATATATATATATATATATAATTCCAGGAATCATAACCCAAGTGGCAATGTAATGCATATATAATATAAATCTCATTCCGAGAATCATATACTCCAGCGATAAAGTATATATTGTGCTTTATATACAAAGGACTAAAGCATATATACATATGTATAGCCATATATAGCGCGAGATTCAAAGAACGAAAGTACCATAAGGTAGGACCCCTTACCCAATCACACCGGAGATTATAAGGGCAGCAGAACGTATAAACCAAAGAATTGCGATTGTGATTGAGAGCCCGGATCTGATGGGCATATAAATAGTGGCTTGATAAGTTTGAAATCCAGCTTAATCGCATCGACTCAAAGCCTATATAAGCACATAAAACAAAGTATTATATGGTGGGACCTCTTACCAAATTGCATCGGAGAAAAACAAGGCAACGGAATGCATAAACCAAAGAATTTTGATTGCGATTGAGAGCCAAGACCCGATGGGCTTATAAAACATGAATAACAAGTATTTGAAGTCCGGCATGATTGCATCGGAACAATATAATCGCATCGAAGAATATAAAGGGAGCGGAACGTACATACAGGAACTTGCGATTACAATTAAGTTCCGGACCCGATGGGTTTATAAAACATAATGAAGAAACTGGAACCCTACGTAGAAGAGTGGAACCGTGACTAGATGAAGAGTGATGGCATTTTATGGTTTTCGTCGCACCACCTTTACATGGTGGGCGGTATTTGAAGAGTTGGGAGCGATTCCATAGATCATTCGACACGTGGCGAGGTGGACCCATAGAAAACCGCATCCCACTGCGCGCCATCACGTATTAACCATCGACCAAAGACACAGTGCGATATTGATACATACCTTTGATTTGGGAAGATGTCATCGGACGGTGGTTGTGTTCGGAAGGTGCGCGAAGGATAACCCAAGTACGACACACCATCACACGTTATTGCTCGTACAAGTTGCCCGAGCAATATCCTTCGGATTGGATGTTGCGGCGCGATGGAACGTGAGCCCTCTGATTGGGTCGATTTTTATCGGGTCGATTGTTAGCGCTGGGCCCCAGTTTAGTTTATATTGCTCGTTGTTAAGTTCTGTGGGTTTAACAAAGGTATGACATTTATAAGTGGCGGCCAGGATTTTATGGATTTCGGGTTGTTTGTATTAGCGAATGTGCATATATATATATATATATATGTATCGAGATATTACAGTGTGCATGTAAAGAGATGGTATTATTGCAATTGTGAACATAAGACAATTGTGGTGTATGTATGTTCCGCTTGCAGAATGTTCCACATCAACAAGACACTTGCTAAGTACAAAAGCATTAGAAAATGCCCGATTTACAGTCAACTGGTATAAAAATCTCAGTTACATGTATGCAGCAGTTACACCACAACAGAGGATAGAAAAGCAAACAAAGATGAAAAGAGATAAAGCATAGTCACAGAAAAGACAAATGCGCAGTGATCCAAAAGAATAAATGAGTTAAGCTGGAATTCTCATTGTAATTTGAATGTAAATGTTTTTAATTGATTTTTTTTTTTTTTGTGATGCATTGGCAAGTCTCCTGAAGAAAACAAAGCTCCCACTGTAATATTGAAATTAATGCATGTTGGTATATTTTTTGAATGAGCGAGTGAAAGAAATGAAAAGGCAGAAAGTGAAGAGGCATGGCTGTCCATTCAAAATTCATTGAGGAATGCTAACAGTCACAAGAAAATCCTTATAAATAATATCATCTTGATATGCAAAATGAAGAGAGAGAGAGTAAATCTAGAGAAGGAAAAATATAGAAGTGTGAGGCAGAGAAGATTAAGAAAAGAAGAGCAGAAAGAGAAGCTACAGAACAGAGCTAATATTTGAGGTAAATCAGCAAAAATTCAGTTTGATAAATTGAGGAAGTTGGAGCTTCCCTATCAAGTTGCAACTTGATAGCTATCAGTTGTAGCTGACTGAGGTTGGAGCCTCCTGTAGGTTGGTGTCTGCAGAAAATTGAAGGGAGTTGGTGCTTCCTTGCAAGTTGTAGCTTGCAGAATTGAGGTAGGAGCCTCCTGTAGGTTGGTGCCTGCAAAAAAATAGTGGTGAGAGGGAGTTGGAGCTTGCCCTTGCATCACAACAATAATAATATGTGGTTTTCTCCCTTTATGGGTTTCCACTTACATCTGTTGTCTCTATGTGTGTTTCTTATGTGTTGATGTGATTCTTTCAATCTGCTTAATTGTTTGCTGCTCTCAACATAAGTATGGTGTCACATTAATTTAATATTAGCTGCAACATTTTAGGACTGTTCATATAGTAAGCTGTAAATAATTTTGGTGAAAATTTGTAAAGGCTTATGTATGTATTAAACTGATTCACCCCCCCCCCCCCCTCTCAATTTAATTAAAGATTCAACAAGATCCATGGGATAATATGAGGATGCTTCTGGGGAGTGAGAGCAGTCATATAGAGTTGATGATAGTAGGTCAGAGTTGTGTTCCAGTGTGCAGGATGAGCAGTCAAGGGACTCTACAGGAGATACTCTAGGTAATGAGTCACTTGTGACGACTCAGCTGGAGCAGCATTATGCATATGATGGAGCATGAGTCAGCAGAGGAGGAGGCTATGCACATCATGCATGATAGTCCTTTGGGGGAGAGCTATATGGAGGCTCACATTGAGTTTGTGATGGATGTGCGGCTACCCTTATGATCAGCCATGGGTGATGAGCAGACGGATGTACGAGCATCTTGCAAGGAGGCAGTAGTTGCAAATACTTATCCTCATGAGACATTGAAGGTTGATGGGATATTTCTGTGGGAGGCTAGTATACAGCAGGAGCATGACATTCCTAATCAGGACAGGAATGAGTTATTGGAGATGGTGGAGCATCCATTGTCGGGCTGATACTCAGATGAGGGGCCGATAGATGCACGTGTAGTTAGCAGATCCATTAGAGAACTTTTGAGGTCTAAAATGGGCCTCCTAAGAAAAATGTACACCAAAAATAAACTTTATAAGAACCAATAGGATTCAATATTATGATGTAAACCACGGGGGATTATTCATTATTTTTGGGTAAAAAAGTAAAAAGATTAAAAAATAATAAAATAATAAAACTTCTTTTTCAACATGTATTATCAAGTTATCTCGCTTGGGTTTTACTCAAATTTCAAGTGGGAATACTCGTTGGATGCAAAATTTAATTCCTCATCAAAGGTGTACCCATGTTTCATATTTTTGATGGACCTTGCTACACAAAAAATGAGAAATACATGAAAAAAAATTATTGCAATCACGTTTTTAACATATTTCTCATTTTTCGTGTAGCAGACTCCATTGAAAGTATGCAACATGGGTACTCCTTGGATGAGAAATTAAAGTATGCATCCAACGAGTGTTCCCGCTAGAAATTTGAGTAAACCCATAGGGAGATAAGCTGAAAATATGAGTTAAAAAAGTAGTTTTTCCTTTTTTCCCTGTAAAATTTGATGATGTAATCTAATCTTATTTTATTATTTCCACTATTATTTTATATTTTCCTTAAGAGGCCCATTTTAGACCTCAAAATTCCCCTAATGAGTAGTGCTTTCAAGTAGTAGCACTCTCCAGGAGTACATCGATGGGGCTTGTAGCATATCTCACCCACTTTGGCCTTTTATAGAGAGATGGGTCTTCCTCTACAAGAATATCCCATCAGCAGGAGGGATAGAGCACCGTGAGTTGAGTATGGGCTGGTGACAACACTCCAGACATGTTTTGTATGCAGATGTCACTACATTGGATTCTCCTTCTAGGTTAGATTGGCGAGAGATCATGATTTGGTACCCTCTTGATGGTACGATCTTCTTCATAGGGAGCATAGCGGAGTAGTACGCTTAGACATGATAGATGCTATAGATTCTCATTGGCAGTGGGGCACATGCCGACAGTTCTTCAGCATCCCATCACAACTTCAAGAGAGCAGGTTTAGCATCAGATCGAGTCCGGAGTTGGATTGGAGAGAGGTGACGAGTTGATATTCTATTGATAGAGTATCATTCTTAGTCTCGGGTACATTTCGGTAGGAGAAATTGGACGGGAGAGATGTTACATGTTCCATTGGGCCATGGATTGTGGACAGAAATTCCATTAGTATTTCAGTAGCACTAGCTCGACATCCACACATCAAGATTGACCTCGGCCTAGACCGGGAGTTGGACTGGACAGAGGTGATGAGTTGGTACGTAGTTGGTGGGGCAGCTTATACAGTTAAAGGTACAATATAGCAGGAGCCATGGAGCATTGATGCTTGATGGCAGACTTTGCTTCATGGGGTAGCAACTATAGCCAGAGGTAGTAAGTAGTCCGAGCTATGGGACTTAGGTGATGATTGGCCATAGTGGCATTGGGATCCGGGTGGATTGTTTGATGACAGGTACAGTGAGATATCAATTTGGGATCTCGGCATTGAGGGGTCTATTACGGGTGGCTCGACATAGGTGAAAAGCAGCACCCAGGGGTTTGTATGGGATCTAGACATTGGGTCTCAGTTGCATCGGGCCAACATGGTGGCCCACATATTCGGATTGCTTGAGGGCAAGCAATATTGGGGTAGAAGGTCTATAATATTCCTTTTTTTGGTATCACCTATGACAGGGTTAGGATGGACTTCCAGAGTTGGGAGAAAATAGGTCACAGATACAGGTTGGTGTCATCAACAGGCCCAGGGGATTTTTGGGGGAATTTTGAGGAGTTTATATGAGGACCAATGGAATTCTCTTGATATATTCCATCATTCGCACAATTTTCCTTTCATTCAGGCGCATTCTGAAAAATTTTAGAAATCTGAGTGTTTTTTGGGTTTAACTGATCAATTAATTACACTCAAGGTGGCATTCCTGGAGGAATATATGATAGAACACCTTAGTGTAATAGCTCGTTGTAACTGGAATGAGGAGATCTTCAGGATGGGATGATGAGAAGTAACTTATAGTGGCCAAAGATAGTACCATGGGTGATATACTATTTCCTTAATTAAAAATTACTTTAATTAGTCATTTAATTAAAGGAAATATAATATTTAGAGGAAAAGGGGCCAAAAGTGACTTAAGTGAAATATAATTAAATTAAATTCACTTTGATAGAGTCAATGGTGGATCTTCTAGAATAATAATAAAATAATAAAACAATATGCTTCTAGAGGATTGGAGATCTATCCATCAGATCTATAAAAGGAGAAGCAAAGGTCATTTGGAGATATCTTGGATTGGATCATTTTATGTGTGAACAGTTTGAGAACTTGGATTCTATACTTCAATAGTAGCCCCAGGACGGAAACCCTCTGGCGATTTAGTGAGAGTGGGAAAGCACCCATCTCTTCCCTTGGCGGATCCATTCAGGATTCATAGGTTGCAGTTATTTCCAATTTGTTTTGTGAGGCCAGTTACAGAATTGTTGTAGATATATTTGTGGCCATTGCTTCATCCATCTCTAGTTTTTGTACTAGCATTTTATATTAATAAAATAAGGTTGAGATATTTTGTATGATTATAATGTCTATTATTCATTTGCATGTTCTATTTTCCATTTTCCGTAAATATTGTGGTTAATTGTTTATAATGTTGACGACATGGATTTCTAAAGGTATCTTTACATGGCAATCATCTGGTCATTTATGGCTGAATTAATTTCTGGAAAAATTCATAAAATATCCCATTTGGGATATTATACATTGATACCACAAATATCATCATCACTAACTTATCATTTCTACCATATGCCATCACTGAAACCCCCTTCTTTCATCCCCCACTTGATTATATATTGCACTAGGTCATGGAAACCCTTACATTACCTAACATGGCTCTCACGATGCCGTTTTGGTATTCGGCCCACCAGTCATGGCAAGAAACTCAGGAATTACCTCTATAGGTATCATACCTATCACCTCTATTAAGGCCATCATAACTCTTGAAACTGTTGGCAATATGATGCAGAGTGTTGTCCTTGATGGCAACCTACTTGATAAAGTTGATGGAAACCTACTTGATGAAGTTGTCCTTGATGGAAACCTACTTAATAAGTTGCCTATGATAAGCAAACTATGTGTTAAAGATGATGTATCTCCATCAATGCCAAAAGAGGAGCACTTGAAACAGCAACAAAGAAAAGATCAAATGAAATATGAAGCTAAGGTAGTTTTAGAAGGGTTTGTTGATTGAAGATCTAGAAAGGCAGCAGAGACATCAGAGAAAACAGTGGTAGAGGAATTGGCATCTGAAACAGTAACTAGGAACATAGAAAAGAAATGTAGCAGAGAAGAACAGAGAAAGAGTGCAGCTACAGTTTGAGCTACAGAGAGCAGTATCAGTCAAGGAGCAGGGACAAGCAGTGATTTGAAAGATTGTCCAGAAATAGTATAGGAAGGAAAAGGCCATCAAACAGAAAAAGGTTCTGCATTTTCTGTGAATTATATGTATATTCTTGATAGAATTCAGAAGGAAGGATAGTTGAGTCCCTGTGGACAACTATGAATCAGTATCCGTAAACATCATAAACCCTATGGCAAGGATTCGAAATTAAAGATTTAGTGTATAAATTGAAGGAATTAATGGTTGCAGAGATATGATGAATGTAGCAAAGATTAAAATTGCGATGGACCATAGTACAGTAATCAGCTTGCGGAATCAAGAACTTGAATGTGCAGTTAGAAGCGGAACTGAGACAGGATAGAACTCTAAACATGCAATGGAACTGTAATAAAAGGAAAAATATTAAAGTGCAACTTAATTATAATAATACATTGAAAAGGCGACGGAACCCTGCGTGGAAGAGCGGAACCATGACCAAGTGAATAGTGAAGGCGGTTTCCGGGTTTCATCGCACCACCTTTCGGTGATGGGCGGTATTTCCTGGTTGGGGAGCAATTCCATAGAAACGTTGATGCATGGCGAGGTGGACCCACGGAAAAATTCTTGTCATTGTGTGCCATCGCGCGTTATCGTTCGACCCAAGATGTCCAGCGATATTGCTATGCGTCGTTGATCTCAAGGGAAGCCATCGGACGGTGGTCATTTGATAAAGTTGTGTGGAAACTAACCACAGTCAGGCAGGCCATCGCGTTTTATAGTTCGACCCAGGATGCCCAGCGATATCATTGTGTGTCGTTGATTTGGGAAGGGGTCATCGGACGGTCATCATTTGTTGAAGGTGCGCGAAGATTAACACAAGTACGGTGGGCCATTGCATGTTAACGTTCGGCATCGAAAGTCGAGCGATATGCATATACGTCGTTGATCTGGAAGCTGGCTAATCTAACAGTGATTGGATGTTGGACTTGCACGAAGTTTACTTATGGTACCGTGCGCATATTTGATTGGCTACTGACTATATTTGTGGGCCTGGGGTCAAAGGTTTATCATATTTTTTGAAAGTGTTCAAATGCGAAAGGTTAACCTTAATCCTAAAGTTAAGTTCTAAAGTATTAAATTAATTATTTAATTACCAAGATCAATGGAACAGTGAGATTTATGGAGACCCCGCTGGATTATCTATTTTGACCCCGTCCAGGAATACCATTAGTAATTGAATGGTTTTGACCCAAGGTTTTAATAAAGGCGAAAACTATATAAGGTGATGAGAATCATGAAGAACGGCATGCATGCGAAAGGGTTTATAATAAACGAATCTCTTTTAGAGATATATGTATGAATAAACTCTGATATATCTGAATCTATGGTGCACCGATCAATATGATCAAGATCTCTAGATCAGATAATGATTAATTCTTGGTTTAATCAACAGACGAAATCATGAAGAACGTATGCATGAGTAAGGGTTGTGAATTAATACTTCACTCTGAAGTATATCTATATGGAATGGGTAACAGATTGCTGAGAGATATGAATTAAGAATGCACCTCTGAAGAAAATAAATAAATCTGGTGGCCTGCAAGGTATGTTGTGTGGAAGTGGATGAAACGTGGTCTACAGTAGTACTGAGGGTCGAAGCCTTCAGTGAGGGGGTTGTAGCTCCCTTCCAGTGGTGGCTGCTAAACGAGAGTAGGGTGTTGTAGCTCCCTTCCAGTGGTGGCTGGTAAATGAGAGCAGGGGGTAGTAGCTCCCTTCCAGGAGAGGCTGGTAAATGAGAGCAGGGGGTTGTAGCTCCCTTCCAGGAGAGGCTGGTAAACGAGAGAAGGTTGTAGCCTTCTGCAGGTGGGTGCCCGCGTGCTGGTATAATTCTGCACCAGCATATATTGTAAGAATTTTTCTCTATAATAAAAATTGAAGACTGAGATTACAGCAGTGGTGGTTTTCTCCCGAATTGGGTTTCCACCTTAAATCCTGGTGTTCATATGTGTTGCTTATGTTTGATGGTGGGTTCTGTTATTTCTGTTCATGCTTACTGCTTATTTGATGAATGAATGATGCAATGATCTAAGTAAAGACTTAATAAGATCTCTGATCATACAAGTTGGATGCAGTAATGTAACATATGGTTTTAAGAGAAAGGAAAACTAGAAAATTGTCAATTAGCTCTAAATATTGATTCACCACCCCCCCCCTCTCAGTATTTTTTCTCAACAATTGGTATCAGAGGAGGTCCTTCTGCAGAAGCTTGATCGCTTGAAGGAGATCCGTCGCAATGGGAATTCATAAAGGAGTACTTTCTCTAAGGCCACCTCTATTCAATGGAAGTAATCTATTATTCTGGAAGATACGAACAAAAGCATATTTGCAGAGTCTTGGTGCAGAAGTATGGGAAATCGTCGAAGAAGGTTATCAGTATCTGGAAATTATTCCTACTGATGCAACACAAAGAAAGAAATATGAAATCAATGCCAAAGCAGTCAATGTTTTATTAGGAAGCATGTCTGAATCTGAATATGTTAAAGTGATGCAACTAAATTCAGCAAAAGAAATATGGGACAAAATCATTCAAAGTTATGAAGGAGATACAAAGGTAAAAAGTGCAAAACTCCAAACTCTCAGAATTGAATATGAAAATTTAAGGATGCATAGTGATGAGAGTATTGCTAATTTCTTTTTACGTCTAGATGATATTGTAAATCGTATGAGGAATTTGGGTGAAACCATAATCGATACTACTCTGGTTGAAAAATTCTTAAGATCTTTGACTTCAAAATTTGAGTCAAAAGTATCAGCTATTGAAGAAAGGGAAGATCTACAAACTCTTACTATTGTTCAACTACATGGTATTCTAACCACTTTTGAAATGAGAAAAGAAGGTCCCTCTCAAATCAGAGAAGTTTCCTTTAAGGCATGTGCAAAAGGAAAAGAAAAGGAAGTTTTCAAGGAATCAAGTTATATATCAGAAGAAGAAGAAGCAAATTTTGTGAGAAGACTCCAACCAGGTACTGGAAGATTCAGAGGTAAGCTTCCCTTCAAGTGTTTTGAAGAAAATCATGATGAAGGGAAAAATTTTGAAAAGGGAAAGAGTTATTATACAAATTAAGATAGTGATGAAATGTCAAATGAGGATGAAGAAGATTTTGATCAAGATCTGCAAGTGCTCATGGCAAGGAAGCAAAAGAAGAAGGCTACTCAAAGAAAGGAGATATCTCAGAAAATATGTGCAGTAGAAAATGAAGAAGATAAAATAGGTATTGATTGTTGTTCTTGTGATTCACTTTCTTCTGCATGCAATGGTAAATATAATGAAAGTAATGTTATGGATCTAGAAGAGGTTCTCAAGATTAAAGTTGAAGATCGACTAAGATTATTTAATGAGAGAGAATCTATCTATAAAGATATGATATCTAGAATGAATGGACAGATAAACAAGTATCAAAAGTTGTATGATGAAGTAACCAATCACAGTAAAGGACTTGAAGCAGAAATCATCACTCTAAAAGCAGATCTCAAAGCATCAAATAAGAAGAATGAAGAACTTCTACAATCATTTGAAGAAGAAGGACTTGAAGCAGAAATCATCTCTCTCAAAATAGATCTGGAAAAATCAAATAAGAAGAATGAAGAACTATTACAAAATTTTGAAGAACAAGAAAGTGGGTTGAAATAAGAGATTTTAAAATTGAATGATCAAGTAGAAGAAGGAAGAAGGGTCTAAGAAAGTATGAATAAGAAATGCCAAAGATTGGAGGTTGAGGTAAACATTTTAAAAGGTAAATTAGAAGAAAAAGATAAACTGTTGAGGTTTCAAGATAGTACTAAGATTCTGGACAATATTCTTAGTAATCAAAGGTCTCCTTATATTAAATTTGGTCTTGGTTTTCATGAAACTATTAAAGGAGAATCTAGTTCACAAGAAAATGCTAAAGATTCAAGGGATATCAATGTGAAACCTGAAGTGTTGGAAGAAACAAAAGGTCAACCGACAATCATGAACTCTCAAAAGAAATCATTCCCTCCTTTGATCAATAATGTTGAATGCTTTAAATTTCACAATTATGGGCATGTTGTAGCCAATTGCAGAAGCAGATTGGTTCAGTCACAAACAAACAGATTCTACACAGAAAGGTACTCAGGTTTCTTTAAGGGATATTGTTTTTCATGAAGCAAGCATGGTCATAAAGCAGCTGATTGCAATAAAAGAAAGAATATAAAAACACATTATGATCCCTATGCTTACTTTTCTGGTCACGCAAGATGTTATGCTTGTAACAAGTATGGACATGTAGAAAAAGAATGCAGGATGAATAGATCTAAGAAATTGGACAATTTCCAGCACATTATAAGAAATTTCAAGCAACGCTGGAAAAAGAAGGAGGACCGGTCAGAAACGTAGGGAATATTGACCCTACTGTAGTCATCTATTTCTAAAAAGTTTACTTATCATAATGACTGCAGGAGTGATGTGAGATACATTATAGGAATCAGTAATGTATCATCACAGGGGGAGCAATGAATGATAGTTGTGTTTATTTCTAACAGTGCATCTGATGTAAAGAAGACAAGTACAGGTGGCATAATTTCAGGGGGAGCATTAGCCTTGCTGAGAATAATGCATTGTTGACATTATGATGGTTCTGAAATATGACCTCTCTCTTGAGGTCTTTTTGCTCCAAAAGAATAAAAACAAACAACAGATGGCATATTCCTATCACAAGAAAAATATCTTAAGCAAATACTGAAAAAGTATGGCATGGAGGAGTGCAAATGATACATGGTTTCATATGAAGAGATTATGGATCATCCCTATGAAGAGTCTCATTTGCTTTCATACATGGATGAGATGGAAGTCTTATGATTCGGAGATAAGGATAGATCATGCAGAGTTTGATGCTGATGACTTTTGTCATGGTTGAGACCTTATATATATAGTTCCTACACATGGTCCATCATGATTATGAAATAAATATAAATCATGAAGATCTTGGTGATAACAGATCACATGGATGTTTACTTGAATCAAATTGACTATTGAAGAAGTTGTTCTGGTATGATAATTCCTCTTGAGAAGAATATGTTGATGTGGCAAAGAGCCTGAAGGCTTGGTTACTAATGTACTTATGCTACAACTATTGGATGACACTTGAATACACAGCTATGGTGTTGTTGGGGATCTCTGGTGGTGTTTCTGCTCTCATAATTCTGTTTTACTCTCTGATGTTTTTGATGAATATGCCTTGATGATTTGATGGTGAAAGTGTTCAGGATGAGCAAGCTAAGGGGGAGATTTGGTCTTATGAAAAGGATGCAGTATTGGCATTATAATTATTTGTTGTGGTCTGATCTCATGCTTGAGATTCTTTGGTCTTGATTGTATAAGTTATAATGTGATGAAAAGGTCATTTTGAGACCTATGATGTAATATTTAGTCATGTGTAAATCCACTTGGTTGGATCATTGATGTAAGTTTGAGTCCTTGGTGATAGGAAAGGTCATAGAGTCATGTACTTCATTGAATATTGTGTTTGAAGATTCAGCATGAACTCAGGGGGAGCATGGTAACTTCAGTACACATCAGATCTCCAGAGCTCTTCTTCCTACAAGAGAAGAGAAACCTTGTTTTGGTTTTGATCTGACCTTTGCCCTTGATGTCAAAGGGGGAGAGTATCATGGTGTTTGAATAATGATTCTAATCACTGTATCTATCTGTTGTGGTGATCAAACACCATCATGGTTGCCATCAAGTCCAAAGGGGGAGATTTTTGGCAATATGATGCAGAGTGTTGTCCTTGATGGAAACCTACTTGATGAAGTTGTCCTTGATGGAAACCTACTTAATAAGTTGCCTGTGATAAGCAACCTATGTGTTAAAGATGATGTATCTCCATCAATGCCAAAAGAAGAGCACTTGAAACAGGAACAAATAAAAGAGCAAATGAAATATGAAGCTAAGGCAGTTTTAGAAGGGTTCGTTGATTGAAGATCTAGAAAGGCAGCAGAGACATCAGAGAAAACAGTGGCAGAGGAATTGGCATCTGAAACAGTAACTAGGAACAGAGAAAAGAAATGTAGCAGAGAAGAACAGAGAAAGAGTGCATCTACAGTTTGAGCTATAGAGAGCAGTATCAGTCAAGGAGAAGGGACAAGCAGTGATTTGAAAGATTGTCCAGAAACAGTATAGGAAGGAAAAGGCCATCAAACAGAAAAAGGTTCTGCATTTTCTGTGAATTATATGTATATTCTTGATAGAATTCAGAAGGAAGGATATTTGAGTCCCTGTGGACAACTATGAATCATTATCCGTAAACATCATAAAACCTGTGGTAAGGATTTGAAATTAAATATTTAGTGTATAAATTGAAGGAATTAATGGTTGTAGAGATATGATGAATGTAGAAAAGATTATAATTGCGATGAACCATAGTACATTAATCAGCTTGCGGAATCAAGAACTTGAATGTGCAGTTAGAAGCGGAACTGAGACAGGAAAGAACTCTGAACATGCAATGGAACTGTAATAAAAGGAAAAATCTTAAAGCGCAACTTAATTATAATAATACATTGAAAAGGTGACGGAACCCTACGTGGAAGAGCAGAACCATGACCGAGTGAATAGTGAAGGAAATTTCCGGGTTTCATCGCACTACCTTTCGATGATGGGCGGTATTTCCTGGTTGGGGAGTGATTCCATAGAAACGTTGACGTGTGGCGAGGTGGACCCACGGAAAACCGCTTGTCACTGTGCGCCATCACGCGTTATCGTTCGACCCAGGATGTCCAGCGATATTTCTATGCGTCGTTGATCTCAAGGGAAGCCATCGGACGGTGGTCATTTGATAAAGTTGCGCGGAAACTAACCACAGTACGGTAGGCCATCACGCTTTATAGTTCAACCCAGGATGCCCAGTGATATCGTTGAGTGTCGTTGATCTGGGAAGTGGTCATCAGACGGTCATCATTTGTTGAAGGTGCGCGAAGATTAACATAGGTACGGCGGGCCATCGCGCGTTAACGTTCGGCATCGGAAGTCGAGCGATATGCATATACGCCATTGATCTTGAAGCTGTCTAATCTAACGATGATCGGACGTTGGACTTGCACAAAGTTTACTTATGGTACCGAGCGTGTATTTGATTGGCTACTAACTATATTTGTGGGCCCGGGGTCAAAGGTTTATCATATTGTTTGAAAGTGTTCAAATGCGAAAGGTTAACCTTAATCCTAAAGTTAAATTCTAAAGTTTTAAATTAATTATTTAATTACCAAGATCAATGGAACAGTGAGAGTTATGGAGACCCCACTGGATTATCTATTTTGACCCCATTCAGGAATACCATTAGTAATTGAATGGTTTTGACCCAAGGTTTTAATAAAGGCAAAAACTATATAAGGTGATGAGAATCATGAAGAATGGCGTGCATGCGAAAGGGTTGATAATAAACGAATCTCTTTTAGAGATATCTGTATGAATAAACTTTGATATATCTAAATATATGGTGCACCGATGAATATGATCAAGATCTCTAGATCAAATGATGATTAATTCCTGGTTTAATCAATAGAATAAATCATGAAGAACATATGCATGAGTAAGGGTTGTGAATGAATACTTCACTCTGAAGTATATCTGTATGGAATGGGTAACAGATTGCTGAGAGATCTGAATTAAGAATGCACCTCTGAAGAAAATAAATAAATCCGATGGCCTGCAAGGTATGTTGTGTGGAAGTGGATGAAACATGGTCTGCACTAGTACTGAGGGTCGAAGCCTTCAGTGAGGGGTTTGTAGCTCCCTTCCAGTGGTGGCTGGTAAATGAGAGCAGGGGGTTGTAGCTCCCTTCCAGTGGTGGCTGGTAAATGAGAGTAGGGGCTAGTAGCTCCCTTCCAGGAGAGGCTAGTAAACGAGAGCAGGGGGTCGTATCTCCCTTCCAGGAGAGGCTGGTAAACGAGAGAAGGTTGTAGCCTTCTACAGGTGGGTGCCTACGTGCTGGTATAAGTCTGCACTAGCATATATTGTAAGAAGTTTTCTCTATAATAAAAATTGAAGACTGAGATTACAGCAGCGGTGGTTTTCTCCCGAATTGGGTTTCCACCTTAAATCCTGGTGTTCATATGTGTTTCTTATGTTTGATGGTTGGTTCTGTTATTTCTGTTCATTCTTACTACTTATCTAATGAATGAATGATGCAATGATCTAAGTAAAGACTTAATAAGATCTCTGATCATACAAGTTGGATGTAGTAATGTAACATATGGTTTTAAGAGAAAGGAAAACTAGAAAATTTTCGGTCAGCTCTAAATACTGATTCACCCCCCCCCCCCTCTCAGTGTTTTTTCTCAACAGAAACCCTCATAGTGACACCAATCGATGCCACAAAGGGGGGAAAGAGAAAAGGAGAGAAGGTGGACACTCCCAAAGTCCCTTGGATACCTCCACCTTGTGCACTATGCAATGTAGTTGGCCATCCTACCAACATTTTCTGAGAGCTAGATGAGTTAAAGTGTCTTCTGCATGCCAAAATAATGATTGCGGCCCCAACCCCAAAAAAATGAGAAAAGGTCACAAACAGCCAAGGTAAGGCATTAGGGAAAAACCATGCATGCGCCATATGTCAACAGTATGGGAATTATACCCATCATTTCTCTGAAATCCACCTATATAGGGATGCGTTACATGCATCAGCGCAAGCCAATTCGCAAGATCCATCCATCCAGATAGGGGAGGACATATCAAAAACCATCTTATACATACGATAATAACCAACATCATTCTTGTACCTAATAAACCAAACTACGCAGACACCAAGAAGGAAAACAGAGGCTACACCTCATGTCTCAGTCTGCACATTGTGCGACGAACATGATCATTTGATCGTTGAATGCCCCGAATTAAGGGAATTTAATCGTTGGTACCCAATCCCCATGTTGCCCAAACAAAATTATCGAGACGCACATGAAATACATGTCAGATCTATCGAAGTAGCCATCATGTACATCATTGTCCTCATATTCATAATTTTAGTCTATGTTAGATTTCATGCGTCGGTTTATTTCTGAAAATTATGACTTAGAAAATTCAGACTCAGAATCCACAGGTAGTACCACAACTCAAGGGGTTGGAGTATCTAGGTCCATTTTGTGTATATTTTAAGAGAGGTGGCCAAGAGGAATATTTCCTCACTCACGTCACCATCACCAATGATGCAGGAGCATCCGGCTCAGCAATTTTATTGTAATTTAGTAGATAGAGGGAGTTTCGTGTTTTAAAGGAAATTGGATTTTTATGTAACAAATTAAAATAATTTGTTTAGAGTTTGAGTGATTTTAATGAGAGATATTAATTAGTGAGGAATTTTGTAAATTTTCTTGAATGTTGAAGAACATGAGAGAATTAGGAATTATAAGATTTGGGAGTTAGTTGTAAATCTTAAATTAGAATTGGTTTCATAAATCTGGGGATTTATGAGAATCCTTAGGGATAATAGAGTATATTTAGGAATTGATTGAGAATATAGTGGATCTAAACCAAAATTGGTTTTAGAATCCAATTTTATATATTGTAAGCCTCAAGGGCATAATTTAAGAGAGATATTCAGGATTTAGAGAAGTAGGGTTTGGATTGGAAGCCTACGAGCATTAGGAGGAAAGTGGCCACTGATTTGAATATCAGGAAATAAAAGAAAACATGTGTAAATATTTGTTTATATATAATCGATTTCTGAGTTATAAATTGTGAATCAATCAGAGGATTTGCATGAATAGAGTATTTGAATGGTGTGCATTGATTGAATGATTGATATGTGAATTAGTGTTTCTACATAATATATGTATGTAGATTGAATCTGGAAAATTCAATTCAAAAGACGGAAAAGTAACCATCGATCACAGAATGGATCGATGGTGACAATGGAACGGTGTGCAGAAAGGTATGGATATTGGGTTTAAAATCCAATTGAACATTGAAATTATGGAAAGAACGACAGAGATGAATTTAGGGGATTGCGTGCTTTTCAAAGGTTAACATTCATGTTATAATTTGAATTCTAAATGGATTATGTGTGTCAAGGATTGTCCATCAATTCCAAAAACTGGATCGATGTCACTAAAAGGAATTTGGCATAAAATTAGATGTTAAATATGCATTTCGTAGAATTGTGGAAAATAGAGTAAAGTCATATGGTATATAATATCACAATCGAGAAATCTGTCTCTGTCATAATGGCTATGATTATATTTTATGGTCTTGTCTATCTAAGAACAATATTTCTCTGCAGAAATGCTAATGATAGTTATAGCTGAAGCTTCATGTAGCTATAAAGGTTCCACACATATTTTTACAGTATATTATGTCTCTCAAATCTTCGGCACTCTGAGCTTCGAATTCTAATCTATTTAATTACATTCAGAAGTATTTTGATCTTGACGTAGAAAAATTTCTGCAAGATCTTTAGAGGGATTGTGTTGGGGAAGAATTAACTGTTGTATGTCTACCTTGTCTCTCAAAAACAAATCTGTTAAAGAAGAATGCAATGAAATGGAGCTATAGCTATGCATTGAGGGAAGGCAGAAATCGTGATTCATTGAAGTAACAAGTGGAATGTAAGTTTATGGCACAAAGGGACAGTAAGTGGTTTTATAACCAGCAAGTGGTTTTTCGCACAGCTCAAAAGAGGTAAGCGGAATTTAATTGTGGAACACTATAATGGTTAGAAGGTGACACGTAGCACCACAAAACTAGCTATTTCGTGTGAATAAGGAAACGATAAATGTCAAGTAGATTGAGATGCGATATAATGAGGACCGTCGGATCAAGAACAAGATCGATGGCAGTTATTTGATCATGAGTGTGGCATTAATAAAAGTGCTGGATAGATGAGCGATATCCGTTGGATTTTAATTAAGTTGAATCAATGGTAGAGATAAGTTTGAATCAGCATTAGCATTCATGCTAAGCAATAATATTGGAGTATGGTTTTAAAAAAGGATAATTAAATTAAGGGCTTCTACTTGTTAATAAATTAAAAGAGATAACCTTGGATAAAGGGGTTTATTTAAATAAAAGAAAATTTCGGATGATATGAAGTTTTGATTCAAAAGAATTTTTAAATACATAATGTGGGTTCTTTATTATATTTTAAATAAAATTGATATGGAAAGTCAAATAAATTCTGCATAAGGGACCATCACAGTTTGGGATAGTCGCATTTTTATATGCATGAAGAATTTGCATTTATTATGCATATTGTGGGTGTGGTAGCCCTCGATTGTGTCATTTTGGTATCAGAGCTAGCAAATCTCTTTTGAAGGATAATTTTTTTTTTGGTACAGAATGCATGCGTGATGAAGGAAATAAGAAAAGTTCATATTTTAATTCTGATTGAAAGCAGTAGTAGATTTGAACAGATATAAAGTAAAAGCATGATAATGAGAAAATTCAGATTTGCAGAATTTGGATTTAAAAGCAAATGTGCTTTGAAGATTTGAATCTGATAGACAACATGCAGTGTAGTAGAATATTGGAAGAAATTGCAGAAGAAGTGGTGAAATAAGATCACATAGATATCTTGAAGGTGAGGTATTTTCATTTTGTTTGAAGATTATGTTTTCAGAATGCAGATTGCAGACATTTGAAGAAAATATTAAGGAAAGAAGATCACAGCCTTAAGAGCAATGATGAAGGAAGCCAATAAAGGTTTCTAAGTGAAAGAAGAATGTGGCAGAACCTTGAAGAATTCCAATAGAGGTTGGATAAAAATGAAAATTGTGTTCTTAAAAGGTGCAGATGAGTTGAAGCCTAGAAGGAGCAGAGAGAATGTTCAAAAGGTTCCAAAGAATAGAGAACCAATGCTTTCCAAAAGACCAAGTCCAGAGAGGGGATTGGTGAGGTAAGTGACAACAAGGAGGACTTGTTTTTGCAGAGACTTTAGTACAGCTCATGATGAATGAGTGAGGAACTAATGAAGATATAACTGGAGAATAATATGACTACTGATAGTCATAGTAGAAATGGCAGAGGTTCTGAGAGAGACCACAACAAAATAAAAGTGAAGAAAGAAGATGCCAAGGTAAATGGCATACAGAGACAGTTAAGTAAGGAAGAGTATGATAGAGAGAAATCTGAGATAACAGTACAACTTGAAGTGTTGCTGGATTTTTTACAGAGGAATGAAGAAGACGAGAGGTGTGGTTTTCTTGTAAGAAGAAAGATAAGGTGGCATAAGCTACAGATGAAGAAAGAGGAAATGATAAATGTTCGGCTGAAGGAAAAATTACTCAGAATAAATGAGTATTTGGGAAGATACTTGAAGACTAAAAATTCAAATGAGACTAAGAGTTTACATGATTTTAAATATGATAAATTTTGTATGTTTGCGAGAAGAACATGTGAAGAAGGAAAAACTGTTGATATTGTCATAAAGGAAGAAGAAGATGGGATAGACAGATCTCATGTAAATTTCGATACACAGTTGGGAAAATTTTTACTTTTCAACATATTAAAAGCAAAGGAATTTTAACTCATAATGATGGCCAAAAGCAAGAAGAAATGGAGAAGGATATCAAGCAACCGATTGAAAGGCTTAAGGGGATTGAAGAGAAGACCATTGAAGAATTTCTTAATCGTATAGAGGATTTGGAATAGTAGGAGGATTTGGTGATTAAATTATGAAATGAGGCCATAAGGTCTTATGATTTTAAAACTAACAAGTTGTGTGTGAATGAAGGTATTGCAGAAGATAAACCATCTTATGGAACTATATTGAGTAAGGCTGAAAGTTGCCAAGAAAAATATGATGATGACTATTTTTCAGATGAAGATCAAATTGAGTTATTGCGACAAAAGGAGTTCATAAATTCCTTGTTTTATGAAAGAAATTTTTTCAGTGGAGGTGTGACAGTTATGTCGGATGATGAGGAATTTGTTATTGATAATGACAAAGAGAAATTGATTTTCTTAAATGACCAAAGGAAGAGTGATGGACAGACAACTAAAACTATCATAGAGATGGAGGATCAGAATTTTTTTCTGATGAAGAATGAAGAGATAGTGTCACTAGGAAACTTGACTTGTGACAAAGAAGAAGATAGTGAGGATTGTACAAATATTTTTTCAAATGAGATGACAGATTTGTGGCATGAGTTAAGTATTTTGGACAAGAGGCTAGAAAAACAAATAATAAGTGTTCAAGTTTTAAAGTCAGAGCTAAATGAGAATGAAAAAGTTCATTTTTATGAACCAATGCGAAGAGACATCCTTGAAATGGATGATGTGGAAGAAAGACTAAATGATTGTCTCGAGAGTTATTTGAAGAAGTTGAATCAACATATTGACGTGTTGATAAAGGAGAAAATTTCAGAGCAGCAAATTGAAATGTTTCCAGAGGAATAAGAGACACAAAGGTCTTATGATTTTGATTTTAATGAATGGTTTATGATTGCAGGTATTGTTAAAAATACTAAAGAATGTTTGGTCCAGGAGAAAAAAATAAAACAAAGAAAATAAGATGACAGTGAGTGGTAAACTAAATACCAGTCCAAGGAATTGTTTAAGACAGAAGAAAAAGAAATTGTCATAAGTGAAAATCAGGAAGAAGTTATTAATTGTAGTAAACAAGAGGGTAAGGATGAAAGGGAGACAGTAAGAATAGAAGCTCAACAATTAAGAGGTGGAAGTAATCAACAATCAGAATATATATTATACAAAGAAATTGAATTGATAAGAAAAATAATGGTGAAAGTGTCTCAGAAGAAGACAGCAACAAGAAAGAAAATAAACAGCAGCAAAAGGAAGACAAGAACAGAATGTGAAAGTATAGCTAGTGGGAAGATGTAGAATAATGTATGGAAAACTGGAAAAGTGCCAGTGAAGAATGATAAAGATAATATAACTTATGGACATCAGAAAAACAGAGTATGGGATCCAGTAGGCAAAGGTTGGAAGCACATGATCAGGATATCATGATAAATTTCTACTTTGGGAGTCTGATGTAGGAGCATCCGGCTCAGCAATTTTATTGTAATGTAGTAGATAGAGGGGGTTTTGTGTTTTAAAGGAAATTGGATTTTTATGTAACAAATTAAAATAACTTATTTAGAGTTTGAGTTATTTTAATGAGAGATATTAATTAGTGAGGAATTTTGTAAATGTTCTCGAACGTTGGATAACATGAGAGAATTAGGAATTAGAAGATTTGGGAGTTAGTTGTAAATCTTAAATTAGAATTGGTTTCATAAATCTAGGGATTTATGAGAATCATTAGGGATAATAGAGGATATTTAGGAATTGATTGAGAATATAGTGGATCTAAACCAAAATTGGTTTTAGAATCCAATATATATTGTAAGCCTCAAGGGCATAATTTAGGAGAGATATTCAGGATTTAGAGAAGTAGGGTTTGGATTGGAAGCCTACGGGCATTAGGAGGAAAGTGGCCACTGATTTGAATATCAGGATAGAAAATAAAACCTATGTAAATATTTGTTTATATATACTCAATTTCTGAGTTATAAATTGTGAATGAATCAGAGGATTTGCATGCACAGAGTATTTGAATGGTGTGCATCGATTGAATGATTGATATGTGAATTAGTGTTTCTGCATAATATATGTATGCAGATTGAATCCGGAAAAATCAATTTAGAAGACAGGCAAGTAAACATTGATCACAGAATGGATCGATGGTGACAATGGAATGGTGTGCAGAAAGGTATGTATATTGGGTTTAAAATCTAATTGAACAGTGAAATTATGGAAAGAACGACATAGATGAATTCAAGAGATTGTGTGCTTTTAAAAGGTCAACATTCATGTTATAATTTGAATTCTAAATGGATTATTTGTGTCAAATATTGTCCATCAATTCCAAAAACTGGGTCGATGTCACTAAAAGGAATTTGGCATAAAATTAGATGTTAAATACGCATTTCGTAGAATTGTGGAAAATAGAGTAAAGTCATATGGTATATAATATCAACATCGAGAAATCTGTCTCTATCATAATGGTTATGACTATATTTTATGGTCTTGTCCAACTAATAACATTATTTCTCTGTGGAGATGCTAATGATAGTTACAGTTGAAGCTTCATGCAGCTATAAAGGGTCCACGCATATTTTTATAGTATATTACGCCTCTCAAATATTTGGCACTCTGAGCTTCGAATTCTAATATATTTAATTACATTCAGAAGCATTATGATCTTGACGCAGAAAAATTGCCGCAAGATCTTTAGAGAGATTGTGTTGGGGAAGAATTAACTATTGTATGTTTGCCTTGTCTCTCAGAAACAAATCTGTTAAAGAAGAATGTGATGAAATGGAGCTACAACTATGCATTGAGGGAAGGCAGAAATCATGATTCATTAAAGTAACAAGTGGAACATGAGTTTATGGCACAAAGGGATGGTAAGTGGTTTTTTGCACAGCTCAAAAAAGTTAAGCAGAATTTTATTGCGGAACGCGATAATGGTTAGAAGGTGACACGTAGTACCAAAAAACTGACTATTTCACATGAATAAGGAAATGGTAAATGTCAAGTAGATATAGATGTGATATAATGAGGACCCTCGGATCAAGAATGGCATCGATGGCAGTTATTTGATCACAGTTGTGGCATTAATAAAAGTGTTGGATAGATGAGCGATATCCATTAGATTCGAATTAAGTTGAATCAACGGTAGAGATAAGTTTGAATCAGCATTAGTGTTCATGCTAAGGAATAATATTGGAGTATGGTTTTAAACAAGGATAATTAAATTAAGGGCTTCCGCTTGTTAATAAATTAAAAGAGATAACCTTGGATAAAGGGGTTTAGTTAAATAAAAGAAAATGTCGAATGATATGAAGTTCTGAATCAAAATAATTTTTAAATACATAATGTGGGTGCTTTATTATAGTTTAAATAAAACTGATATGGAAAGTCAAATAACTTCTGCATAAGGGACCATCACAATTTGGGTTAGTCACATTTTTATATGCATGAAGAATTTGCATTTCTTATGCATATTGTGGGTGTGGCAACCCTCGGCTGCATCAACCACCCTATATATGGGAAGGTAAACAAACGCCCCAGTAAGGCGGGGTCTAAACCTCACTTCCCATGTGCTTGGTGTGATAAACCCAACCACCTAGATAACCAGTTTCGGGAGTTGTCCAAGTTCACCGAAATTCTTTGCATAGTAACCCCTATCCCTCACATACATCTCTCTAATCAAGAGAAAGTCACTCACTTCTATTGTCGCATTTTCTCCCAATTTCATCATACGATGAATTTTCAATATCTTCTGTGATTAAGAGCATCCAGAGAAGCACTAAACCAAAACCACCTGAGGGATCCACATAATGCAAAAAATAGTACCCAGATATGGAAAATTTGTAGAAATGGACCATCTCACGACCATGATCGAGCGTCATCATCTTACGTCGTTAGTAGTATCGGCTCACATACAATTTACTGAGTAAGTACCTGCACTACGTGCGAAATTTGCACCAGTCACTCTCACGGTATGGAAGCATGCCCTATGTTAGTGTTGGCTTCAGTGGTTCTGACCCAGGTTTGGATTTAAGGTTTGCCAAAAAACCCCTATACTACTGGCCCTTTCGGCAATGACCCACTTTCATAGGCCAAGGTCTCACCCAAAGTAGTATGGGTGGGTGTTGGAACCAGGTTTTCACACCCTGGGAGAAAGTGAGTAATTAAGGCAGTCTTGTTGAGATCTATTAGGTTCACAGATAACTAAGATTATTATCGAGCCCTTAACAGTATAACCAGCATGTAAACATAAACAAAGCTACTATTATTAAGCAGATCTTAGGAACACCTTCGCATCCACATGCGCATCAGTAATTATCTTCACAGAATAACACAATAGCAACTAATTCATATATCACAAACACAATCGTAGCTAATGCAGAGGTACTTCAATAGTAAACGCAACCAGTTCAGATAACATAGAGATACTTCAACGGATTTCGTGTTCATTAACGTCCAAAACCAAGTTACAAACCCAAGTCATAGCCCACGCACACAGCCAGCGGGAGTCCTTACCCAATACTACCCAAAACAGATCTCAATAGTTTGTATTTAGCATAAATATTTATTACTTATCTCTAGACTCAAACTATATATCTATTTATATCATTATAGCCTGCGTTATCCTATGGTCTGCAAACCATGGTTTGCAGACTCTAGTTCTACCCTTTGACCCATTACAATACAATGGGGGCTTTGACCCACCCCAAAGCCCCTACGCTAGACCAATTACTACAAAAATATATATCAAAAAACACAGCTAGGGTACCCCATTCCAAAAGGCCCCAAAAAAAATCTTGTGACTCTTCCCGAGTCACAGCGGCCGTGGGGTTTGCATCTTATCTAGAGTTGCTTGATTGCATCGACCATAGGGGGCAACACTCCTTCACTCTACGCAGCAGTGTTTTGCGCAATCTCCACCAACTTCTGCGAAGTTGGGCCTTTAGTGGCAGCGGTGACACTATCTAAAGTCTGATTCAGCTATTTGACTGCGACATCCAAGTCCTGAGATATCTTGAGGGCTTCATAGGCCCATGGCTTGAGGTGGTCACTCAGAACCTTCTTCTTGTGGCGAAGCCCTTCCAGGTCATCTCTGAGCACATGCCTAGCTCGCAGACATGCCAGGCATTGAGCTAGGATCATAGTGGGCATTGTAGCCTCCATTTGCTCGAATTCTTCTTCCTTCTAGCGTAGTTCTTTGGTAAATTAGCATAGGAGAGGGTCGCGCTACACCATAGACCATATCTGCATAGATATCTCAAGAAATTCAATGCCCTGAGCAATCTGAGCTGTAATGGTGTTCGTAGCTTCTGTGACCAACGCATCTCTCTAGGCACGTACCTCAGGAGGGGTTTCCAGCTGCAACTTAGCTTTCAATGCAGCAATCTGCTACTCCATCTCGGTCTTAAAATTCTGGATCTCAGTCTATGAAGCTTTCAGGGCTTCGAAGAGTCCCTCAATCTTAGCTTGGGGGGTGGCAGAGGCTGGAATTTCTTCAGTCACATCTACACATAGTCTATTGATCAGGCACTCCAACTCGGTCTGTTGCGCAGCAGCAAGGATACACGCAGCCTGTGCATGGGACACCTTAGTAGATTTTTCTATAATGGTCTGCTCGACTGTACTTAACTGTTGCTACACCCGCTGGTCTCTGTGCTCGATTTCCTCAAAGAGGGATGTGTGGAGAACCTGTAACGGCTTGCGCAGAAATCGGGCCAAGTCTAGATGTACTTCTGCACAGGCCTGGACTTGCGTACATAAATTAGGCGAACTCAAAGTGATTGCTGCACTTGGCAGGGGGTAGAGGCAGCTCTCGTTCATGGATATCAACTCAGTGTTGGTCTCTTGAGGCAGCCTCTCTTGAACCATGCTTGTCTATAGGGTATCATCTTTCAGCTTAAGAGCTTGGGGCTCAGACTGTAATGTGGTGACTACGGATTTATGTTGCTCTTCCAAGGCAAGCCACCTATCTTCTGAAGCAAGGGTGACCGCATCGGAAATTTTCTCCAAATATTCCTCAGTTAAAGTAACCTCAATCTCCCTACTGGGCCTCATAGCCCTTCGTTTCATTCATTGACCCTTGATAGGTTCAATTTTCCATTTCGTGCCACATGAGGAACTAGCACCCTGCGCATCCAAACCCTCAATATCCATGTCCTACTGCAATTCCTGATCCATGCCTTGTGCTGCATCTGGGGGAAACTTCATCCTGGTGGATCCTTCTAGGCCACGGCCTTTTGAGTTCTTGGTGGTATCAGGTGGGGTGGTGGTCTTCGTAACTACACTTGTACCAATAGTTTCAGTCGTTTCCGTTTTGAATCCCAATTTCCACTACGATGGCCAAGTGGCGATGAGCCGATCAATTTCCTCATTGGCAACCATGTAAGGCAGCGACCTCCAAGTGGGATCCTTACGGCCTCGAATCTGCACGTTGTGCATTGTAACCTAGAATGCCACGATGTGCTTATACTTTGCATAGACTGTTGGTGACAGGCATGGTCGGGAGTGAATTGCTGCTGCAAGCGTGCCTTGAAATAGTACCCAAAATACTTTGTTTTCCATAGTACGCTCCACATCCTTTGAATCCCACAAGTTTTCGTATCGCGCCCCTTCACACATGTCTGGCTCAAACTCAGGGAGGACCGATCCTTCAGGGGCTTCCCATGCAACCAATGCAATTAGGAGCAGTAACCAAGAGTAACAAAATGACTTCTCGTGATCCTGGGCCTTGCGCACGTTTTCCAAAAACTCTTTGTAGAGGAATTGTGACCAATTGAAGTAGACCACCTTTTCACAGTGGCCAGCAATTTGAAGTACACAGGTGGGGACAGTCATGGTAGGGAACTGGCGCATCATTTATTAAGCCAGTAGCAGGGTACCCATGCACACTCCAGGGTCGGAAATGGTGCTGATCAGGAACCCTCTAGTGTTTTGCTTGACATGGTAGTCTTCTCGCACCTTGTCAGCGATTTTTTGCTCATACTTCTTGCCGACGCACTCCATGGGATTCGGTCCCTCCATGGGGAGACTAGTAATGCGGTGAATTAGAGCAGCATCGATAGGAATGCGGTCCTAGATCCACAAGTTGTTGTCATGGATCAGGGCTAGTAACTGTCATACAACTTGGTCGGTTATACTGTATTGGCCAAAGTGAGGTATCTGCATCAATTTTAGTATTTCTGAACCTGATAACTCGCATGCCCATGGCATTGGTACTACCTGTAGCACGTCATCCTCCAGAGCCCTTTCGAGATATAGCTCAAGTGCCAATTCTGGGATGGCCTCCAAGTTGGCAAGGTCGTGATCGTCGAACTTAATTGAGGGGAGTTTGCCAAATGCTTCTCCAATTTTGGGGACTTCATACGGAATCAGCAGCATTTTCAGATAGGAACACACACCATCGAGATTCTTAGCGTGTGCACTGAGGGCCTTCGAGGCCGAACATAGGGTGGTAGCCAAGTTAGTGGGGTAGTGAGCTGAGCTTCTTCCTGAGCAGACAGAGGTCGCTTCGCCGGGTTAGGAGAGCATGCCTTAGGCACTGTTCGGGAGGATTTCACATTTCGAGAGGAGGTGCATGGCTTCCCCCTAGCCCATTTCACAGTTATCCCATGCCCTTGCTCCTGGCCTTTCCCCTTACTCTTCTTTTTCTCCACTTGCTTCCCCTTGGTTGGTGTGGATATGACCTCTTTGACTTCAGGGGTGACCTCCAATACTTCATCGGATGCTCGCACAGGAGAGGCCATGGTTTTCGATGATTCAATGGGATTGGTCGCAATCATTCTCACTCAGAAGAAGAACTCAGGGTTGCTAGTATCAGAGGGGGTACCACGCCTAGACATGAACAGAGCATAATAGTTACAGAAATTTTCAAGGCACAAGATTTCCAGGACAAGAAGAACCCAATTCTGAGCTACCCTCCTCCATTTATAGCTTTGAAGAGTGAAAAACGGTCGGATGAAACTTAGCTAAAACTTACCATCAAGGAAACAGTAAAAAATCCTCGAAATCACCGCATTAATTGCCTACTACCCACTCCTTCCAACAGTAAATTTGGCTTTTTATCCAGCGGTACTATTCCAACGGCTAGTTTTAGCAGCTATGTATTACCCTTGCATGCCCAACGAACCTTCTAGGGCTCCCTAGCCTATGGTCGACCCCTGCACGTTAAGCCTGTGTTTTTCCTCTTTCCTGCGCATATCCATCCCAATACAGCTACTCTGGCCATATAGTCATTTGCTCTATGCCGAGTTGGTCTAGTATGGTTTGAGATGACTGCCATTAACATATCCTGGTAGGGGTTCCCCGCACATCATAGCCAACCAATCTCACCACACCGCTATTCGTAATTTATGTTACGATATAAGGTCCCAACAAATGTTGGCGGAATTTCCCAGGGTGGCGTGCAAACTGGCTGTCATATAATAATACTAGTTCGTCGTCTATAAAATACTTCTACCAAATATGTATATCGTGCTAGGCTTTTTCCCGAGCCTTCTGAACTTGCTGATGAAAGTTAGCAATGAATCGATCTTCTTCCAAGGTGACTAGCTGCGTTAAGCTTTCCTCCATGATATCGGGCTTTGCCATGTTCGTAAAGGCCATGATGTGTAAGCTAGGAATGATATAATCCATGGTAATAATGGCCTCCTTTCCATAAATCATTTGAAACGGTGTTTTCCCAGTCAATTTCTTGCACGTGATCCGATAGGCCCAAAGGACCGACGAGATGCACACGTCTCAATCGCTTCGATCGACATTACAAACCTTGGTAAGCACCTGTTCCAGAATTTTATTAAAAGCTTCTACCATTCCATTTTCCTACGGGTGATATGGGGTACGTTTTGAATCGTGGATTCGAAACTCCTCAATCAAGGCTTGTATTGTGTCATTAATGAAATGCGTACCTCCATCTCTCATCAAGATCTTTGGACAACCAAACCTAATTAGAATATGCTCAAAAATAAAGTGCACAGTGGTATCTGGAGTACAATCCTTCACAGCTTGCGCTTCCACCCATCTTGTTACATAATCAGTCGTATTGAGGATGTAGCGGGCACCTATCTTCTTACCTGGTGGGTTGATGGGCCCAATGAAGTCTATTGCCAATTTATCGAATGCCTGTAGGGCCATATGTGCTTGTAAGGGAATTTCATCCCTGCGTGACGGTCTTCCTTTCCTTTTGCATGTGTCACAGGCTTTGAAATAGTTGTGATAATCACTATGCAGTGTGGGCCACCACGGCCTAGCTCTTAAGATCTTATGTGACGTAACTTTTCCTACGTAATGATCTCCTGCTATGCCTCCATGAGCTTCTTCTAAAATGGCTTGTCTTCCATGCTCCAGTACGTATCTTCGTAGTACCTCATCGGCTCCCAGCTTATACAAGAGGCCCGCGATGATGGTAAAGCCAACTGCATGGGTTACCAGCTCTTTTTTTTGTTGTACCAAATATTCTGCAGGTGCCATCCCCATAGTTAAGAATTGAATAATATCGGCAAAGTGCTCATCAACCACCTTAATAGAAAATAGTTGCACATCAGGCAATCCTTCCTCTAGATTGGTTGGTTCTTCACCACTCTCGATTCAAGACAAATGGTCTTGTCCAACATTCAATTTCCCCGACTTCACAATTATCTCAAAGTCATATTCTTGAAATAGCAGTAACCATCGATAAATCTTCCCCCCCAACACAGTCTTATTGATGAGGTACTTCAAAGCTAAGTGATCCATTAACATCTTGAAGTTCCCTCCCAGCATATAATGTTGGTATTTATACAAGGCACACCATTTTCTAGCCCTTTTTGTTCCGTGGTGGCGTAGTTACACTCCGTGCTAGAAGTTTTCTACTAGCAAACACAACCGGGTGGTCAATGTCCCCCTCCCTGGGGTACGTAAGGATAGCTCCTAGGGCAATCCCTGAAAAATCCATGTGGACATGGAAAACCTTCGTCCAATCTAGAAATATGAGGCTAGTTATAGAGACCATTTTTTCCTTAAGTAGCTCAAAACTCTTCTGACACTCCACGTCCCAAAAAAATGATACGTCCTTCTTTAGAAGATTTTCCATGGGTGTCGTGATTAGTGTGTACCCTTGAATAAACTTCCTATAATAGCTTGTGTGCCTGAGGATGGAACACAGCTGTTTCTCATTTGTGGGGGCTTCTAAATTGATGATAATTGCATCTTTGGCAGGTTCAACCATTAGTCCCTGCCGATGGACTATATGTCCTAACAAGATCCCAAAAGGCACACAAAATATGCACTTCTTAATATTTAGGGAAATCTGGTGCTTTTTATAGGAATCCAACATCATGCATAGGTTCGAGACGGGCTTCTTTACCAATCCAAATACTTTCAAACCATCAAATTATACTTCCAAGAACTTGTGAATGATCTCCTTGAATACTGCGACCACTACCCATGAAAATATGGCAGGGGAATTTTTGAGCCCAAACGGCATGACGATGTACTGGAAGGATCCCCATTCGGTGGCGAACGTAGTTTTTTTGCAATCTTTAGGTGCGATCCTGATCTGATGGTAGCCCGAAAACCCGTCAGTGAACAAGTATGCTTCCTGCCCTCCCACACTATTGAGGATTTCATCAGAGAATGGCGTAGGGAAGGGATCATGTACGCAGGAATCATTCAGCTTACGTAGGTTGACGCAGATTATTATTTCTCCTTTAGTATTTTTCTCTTGGACCACAATAGGGCTTACCCAATCTAACTATTCTATTGGTTCGATGATGCTTTCGGCTAGCATTTTGTTGATTTCTTCCCTGAATTTCTACTTATACTTGGGGTTCAATCGGTAAGGTCGTTGCTTGATAGGGTGTGCATTTGGTTTCAAAGTGATTCGCATGACCCCCGTGTCCCCTATAATACCTTTGAGTTCTGAGAATTTTGTAGGAAATAGGTCCTAGTACTCCGTGAGAAGTTCCGCAACTTTCCCAACGGTATCGTCATCCCAATAGTCCCCAATTCTAGCTAGCTTAGGTTGTTCTTCTATTCCAATTTTGAACTCCTTTAGCTTAAGAGGCTTGGTCACATCGATGGCTTGCAGTGGGGGTCCAGAAATTTCTCGTTCGCCTTCTAATTCTGGGATAGTGATATTTCGCAGGCCTTCGTCACATTCCTCCATTGATAGATTGTGGCAGTTAGCAATATCCTGCATTTTTGTATCCCAAGCTGGTTCCCAATACTCCACACGAGGGTGTGATTCATCAAATACTAGGGCATCTATGTCTTACAGGGATTTTTCCAATTCCTTAGTTCCGCCTGTCAACCCGAATGTCCCCACAAAATCGTCCCTCATGGTCTCCCAATGGTGGGTGCGCTGATGTAGCTCTGCATCCAATACCATGCGATGGGGATTGGTCCCAAGGCATGAATGAACAAGTGGACCCATTCGTCCCTAGTTATTTCGCACCACACCTCCACCCACGCAGAGAAATGCTTGTGTGGGTCCCCTTGACCAAGGAAAGTCTCCATGTGTAGGTGAATCGGGGGTTCAAATCGTAGGATCATCATCTCACGACATTCCTCCCAATCTTGAAAAGTCCCCTTATGAGTTTCCCACCACCGCACAGGGGTCTCGCGCATGGCTAGGTTAAGCACCCACATTATTCGTTCCCTTGGGACTTTTGCTTTGAATTCTCTAAGAAAATCCCTAATACTACCAGAATCATCAAAGGTAGCTCTCTTACCTCTAAGGAGATACACCATAAGCTCTTTGTGATCCTAAGACATCGTAGCGCAGATACGTCATGCAGCCAGTTCTGCCAATTTTCGATCTCCCCTTCGGAGTCAGAGAGGCATTCATTGTATTTATCCCAGAAAATCACGCCATCAGTCGTAGGGTTAATCCAATCCTCGTCCCAGGCAGTTATTTTATAGATATGATCCACGTCACCTTCTTCGCGCACGGGTTCTGTATATCGTTCTCCCTTTTTTGGGTCTAGAGGGACTATTAATCTCATACCCTCATTCTAAAAAACCATGCTCCTTTTCTTCAAGTTGATAATGCCTCCCATGTCTATAGCCCAGTCTAGTTCTAGGAGCATAGGATAAGCGTCTGCATCCTCTAAAATTTGAATTACCTCAAAATTTGTGTATACCTTAACTCCTGCAATATCTACCATAATCATTGATAGTCTCCCCAACGGTGTGATATTTTTTTGGTTAGCCATGTGCAACTGTATAGTAGACCATTCTAGCTTAGTTTCTCCCATCCTTTGCCACGTTTATTTGGGTAAGCATTCTCATCGGATCCCAGATCTAGGATAACCTGATCCATTTCATAATCTCCAACCTACGCAGTTAGCCACATTTCCCGACTAGTATGTTTCTTATGCTTGTAAATTTTATGAACATCTTCAACTTTTGTTGGAGGGTCAGTTTTTTCTGCGCAGCTATCTATCAGTGCTTGAATATTTTCTACTGCCTTTTGGTTGCATAGAAACTTCATACATGCCTGTAGGAATGGTTTAACTTCTTTGTTCATTTTTAGGTTTGTTGGAGCCTTGGAAGTAGATGCCTCATTCTTGGTAAGGTCTTTGCGAGCTTCTAGGAAGGTTTCTTTCTCCTTCTGTAGGTCCAAGCTTTCCATTTTGATAGCGACTTTTGGGATAAGGGGTTCAACCGTAGCTCTTTCCTCAGCTCCTCCAGTAGCCATGCTGCTACACATAATGAAATTAATACTGGATCCCTCATCATGTGGTTCTACCTTAACCCTTTGTACATTCTGCATTGGTGTCTTTTGTTTTTGCTGCATCTTTGCTATCAGTACTAGACAATCTTCGATCACATGACCCAATTTTCTACAATATCTGCAATATTTTCAAGAAAGGTTTGGACAATCCCTTGCAAAGTGCCCTACTTCTCCACAATATTAACAGATAAATTTCCCTCTTCCCCAACCTTCGCTTCCGCCTCTCCCCCCCCCGGCCTCTGGCAAGGGAGCCTCTTCGTCCCAAGGGAGATAGTGGTGATGAAGGTTCAACATGTACCTGATACAGTTTTCCTCGATCTATCATTAATTTGTATGTCCAAAATTTTTGTTCGTCATGTCCCACAGATGAGGAAAATTGGCACCATTGTTGCTTGAACTCTGGAACATAAGCACCAAGATGAGGGAAATGGTTGGTATCATGTAGTCCAGCTATGTGGTAGTCAGTGCACCATAACGTGGGACCACTTGGTCCCACAGCCTCTTTAGGGCACAATGGGTTGGGCCCCCCAGCCTGCATGTAGTCTACTAGCAGAGGGAATTGATCCTTGGTGTGGCCTAAAACACTGCATATTATACACCATACGTCTACACTAGCTTCTTTTCCTCGCTCCTTTCGCAAATTCTATATTTCGAGGTTTATTGCTTCCATTTGTCCCTTGATTTGCTGTACACCAAATCGGGCATCGTCTCTTGGCACAGCTTCTAGCTTCATGGAAATCTCCAAGGCTTTATCTTGTGTATCAATCACTTGTTATCCCATAGGCCCACGCGGGTGAGTTAATAGCATTGAAATGAACCATTCCTTGTGCTTTCTACCCTCATACTTAAATTCCCCATCTGTGATAACCTTCTTTAGCTGCTGATCAGCCTCCGATACCGACTCAGTGGGTCACTGTTTAAAGTATTTCAAGTCAACCACGAGTTGAGCATAGGACTTAGGCTTCCAAAAATGTTGTTTTAAAGCATCCTTAATTTCTTGTATTTGTGGATCTGCATGTTGGCCTACGTACCCAATGAACCAATCCAAGGGCCTTCCTTCAAATGCGAGGGATAGATGCACCCTTTTTACAGCATCACTAGCAACATTCTGCGCAGTCCATACTGATTCTGCTATGAACCAAAATCGGTCCATGTCTTCGTCTCCTACACCCTTGAAGGTGGGAAGTAGCATGTGTGTGGACATATCTTCTTCTGGTAGTGGCAAAGGGGTAGGGGAGTTCTTGCCCTTACGCTAACTCGACAATGGTGCAGTCAGAGGACTAGTTCCTGCTTGCGCAGATGGCTCTCTTAAGGGGTTGTAGACAGATCTATCCCCTTCTCGGTTGACTCGATAGTACGTACCACTTCGTGTTGTACTCTCAACCTGATTAGAGGTCATTCATTTAGTGTGGCTACAAAAAATTCCTTTTTCACATAGTAGTATTTTAATTAGTAGTGGCAATTTTCGCAAGAACTTTCCTCAGAATCCTTTGAAGAACCTCCGCTCTGCTTCCAAGTAGGATATAAACTGATCGACTGTGAATTATATCAAAAATCATCCTAGAACAATATCCACCCAATTATCTACAGTCTGGGTGATTGTGTTGGCATCCTTCTCCAACTGTTGGATCAATTTTGGAGTCCACTGCATAACCTGATCATCTTTCCAACACGTCTGGAATTCTACTAGCCTTGCTAGCCACTCCTGTAGCTTGTGCACGAAAGTTACAAAGAAAATTTCAGATATTTATGTAAAAATATATTTGTTCTTCCACTTCTCAGCTGTTAGCTTCGTGCTAAATTTCTCTTTTATGGAAAATTCCTGAATCTGTTTTTTGAACTAGTCTTCGAACTCCAATTTCTCAAGTCGCCAACGGCCTCGTGGCATTACCCGATCTCTCTCTCAAAATGCTTTCGGTCCCAGCAACAGAACCATTTTTTGGCTTGATGGATCCTGACCCAGGTTCGGATTTAAGGTTTTCTAAAAAACCCCTATACTACTGGCCCTTTCAGTAATGACCCACTTTCGCAGGCGAAGGTCTCACCTGAAGTAGTATTGGTGGGTGTTGGAACTAGGTTTCCACACCCTAGGAGAAAGTGGGTAATTAAGGCAGTCTTTTTGAGATCTATCAAGTTCACACATAAACAAGCTTATTACCAAGACCTTAAAAATATAACCAGCATGTAAACATAAACAAAGCTACTATTATTAAGCAGATATTAGGAACACCTTCGCATCCATGTGCACATCAGTGATTGTCTTCACAGAATAACACAATCGCAGCTAATTCATATATCACAACTAACTCAGAGGTACTTCAATATTAAACGTAACCAGTTCATATAACATAGATATACTTCAACAGATTATGTGTTCATTAACATCCAAAACCAAGTTACAAACCCAAGTCATAGCCCGCACACACAGCCAGTGGGGTCCGCACATAGCAGGACTGAGGATCTCTGTGCACACAGCTAGTAGGAGTCCTTACCCAATACTACCCAAAACAGATCTCAATAGTTTGTATTTAGCATCAATATTTCTTACTTATCTCTAGACTCAAACTATCTATCTATTTATATCATCATAGCCTATGTTATCCTACGATCTGCAAACCGTGGTTTGTGGACTCTAGGTCTACCCTTTGACCCATTACAATACATTGGGGGCTTTGACCCACCCCAAAACCCCTACGCTGGACAAATTACTACAAAAATATATATCAAAAAATGCAGCTAGGGGACCCCGTTCCAATATTTAGGAACATTTTTTCATCTTAGAATTCAATTCCATTTTCCTATTATGGAGGATTTATTTTCCCCTTGTACACCAACAAGGTCACATGAACCCCCTCTGTAATGTTGCAAATTTTTTTTCAATAAATTGGAACATCAATTTTTGTCTAAATTCATTTAGGAGATGAATAATTGGGTAAGGAGGCCCAATGATAATAAAAACATAAATAAAATCCCTCTAGTATGAAAAGGGATCAGACATGGAACCAGATTTCACACTCTCATGTGTAAAAGGAGATATTTGCAAAGAGGTTTGACCAAGTCAACCAGCGCAGGATATGAGGTGGAAAGAACTACATGGGACAACGTAGGATGGAAGCTTCTAGAGGAAGGGAAACCCTAATTCGAAGTACGGCCCATGGAGAGACTTTATTTTCTATTTATGGAGAGGAGGAGAGCCATTTTTATTCATGCATATGTTTATGATTTCATGTCTATTCATACATTGAGAATTCTTTGCTGCTTAGCAAGAATTGCCAGGAAACTCCTGTTTAGGATTTCCTCGCCTTCTTGAGAGGCCTCTTGAAGGTTGATTCTTCATTCTCCACATCTCTTGGCTAAAGGCTAAAGCATCCTCCTCCAGGACAACTTTATTATTGCAGCAGCATAATACTTTGTTGTAGGGTGTTGTAGTGGAGACTTCACAACACCTCTTCCATTGCTTGTTTTTCAGAGGGAGAGTCTTTCTTGCCTTTGGAGGATCAGTTTGGAAGCATTGGAGCTGATTTTTAGATCTTGGCACTTGGCCATAGTGTTCTATTCCACTCACTGTGCAGTCCCTCTTAGTGATTGTTTTATTTTCATGGAGTATTTGTAGTGAGGGTTTGCAGATTGATTGGAGGGTGAGATCTCAAGTGTAAGGATCAGCCTTCCACTTTGGAGATCCATTGGAGAGTGTCTACTTCATATTTTTCATCATATTTATCCTTATTCATTGAGTTCCAGATTTGAGTTGCAGCAACTTCCCAGCAACTCCGGCATTTTTGCCATTTTGTATATTTCAGCCAATCCTTTAGAGGATTGATGTATTATTGTTTCTAAGGGTTAGAGCTTTGCTCCCCTATTGTATTTGGGCCATATATTGTCATATTCATGTATTGACATAATTTTGAAGCAGTATTCTATCATAGACTGCGTCCTCATAGCCTGGTTTTATGCAAAAATAGCAGTGTTCTTCCATTTCCATGTACATGTATTGTTGAGGCTTGCATTGCCTTTCTTGAGAGATTGTTTCCTCAAGAAATTGTACTCTTTTACTGCTATAACATTATTATTGGCTATTCATACATCTTCTTGTCTCACAGCTCATTGAATAATGCTGTCTCTTCATGGTATGTTCATGTTTATGTTTGCATATTGTTGTAGCTCACTTTTGAGTGGGATTCTTCAAGAAGTTCTATAGACATAGTTTGAAAATGGCCAGATAGCCTTTGGATCTCACACTTCCTTGAGAAGGTGACATATCTGGTAAATGCCCCTTTATTCAATCTCTAGAATAGATTTTTGATTGCTGACATTCCTGAAACAGGAACATTACAGTGGTATCAGATCAACTTTCTTGGCTCAACCTGTGAGTCTAAGCCCAAGAAGATCAAAATGTTGAAGAAGATGAGTTTATTCTCATCTATGTTTAGATCCATAGGAGACCTCTCTAAGGAGGTCAAGAAGATTGAAGAAGAAGAAGAGGAAGTACCATGCACTTCCTATTCTCATCAAGAAGAAGACATTGAGCATGGAAGATACTTGGATCATCATATTCTGAGTGATTACCTTGTTGAGTATAGATCTCAACCTAGGGCCTTAAAGGAGACTATAGATTTTCCTCATTTCATCTAGCTGAAGGAAGAGAAGAGACCATGCAGAAGAAAAGAAATCAAAGGCAATAGATTCTTGTTGTCTACCTTTGATGGGTCATCAAATGCAAAAGATTGGGTGAGAAAGTTGGAGGCATTTTTCTTACTACATCCTGTAGTAGAAAAAGAAGCTATTGAAATCTCAGCACTGCACTTGGAGGGTGAAGCCTATGTATGGTGGAGAAGCCACTTGAGCCATGAAGGGGTGAAAACTCTTGCAAAGTTCATCCAAGGGTTGATCAAAACCTTTGATGATGAAGGGGCAAAGGAAGAGAATATCACACCACATCTTGAGGAGGCTTGTGATAATGTTGTCACACTCATAGAAGAGCAACTACATGCATCAAAAGTTGGGGAAGCCAACACTTTTGAGGAAGGAACTCTTGCAGCCCTACAGGAAGTTCCAAATGCACATCAAGGTATGAAAGGATTTCCACAATTTATTGTTGCAGAAACTTCTTTTGAAAATTGTGGAAGTCTACTTTTGGATGACCAAGGGTCAAATCCCATTGCTACCATAGAGAAGCTTGGTTGCACTGCACTGTGCAACATGAAAAATTTCAAGGAAGAAACAAACCATCATCTTCATGAGCCTTTATTGGATTGTACATCACATTGGAGGTTGGGGTTTGAAGCCTTGAAGATTGATGGTAGACATCTTGGAGTAAGAAACCCCTTCTCCCTTAAATATGACACTTTCTCAATGAGCTCCTCTCAACTCAAAGAGGAAATTCTACTTTCAGATCCAAGACCTCATTGGTTTTGGAAGACTATGGATGAGAGGGAGGTCTCAAGGAGAGATCTCATCAGAGGTGCACTTCAACACACCATGGAGTGCTAAGATTTTCTTCCTTTCTCACAAGAGCAGATGGAAGATGGAGGACATCTTCGGATGGATAACATCTCTCATGCTTGTGTTGGGCATCCCTTGAGCCATACACATCATGATGGGAGGTTTTTTCCTACCACCTATTTATGTCTTGATAGGGTCTCATTGATCCTTGAGAAGCTTGCATTTCAAAATCCCATGAAGTGCAAAGACAGAAATTTGATTTGGGAGGATGGTAGCCCTCATGGGGGGAGTACCAAGATGAGGAGAAGAAGGAGGCATCCACAAGTGATTGAGTGGATGTGGTTGATGAGCAAGGAGCTAGGAGGCTACTTGCAGATCTATGATACCGGGTAGCAGGAGGCTTGGCTGTGCTGGTTACTCTTGAAAGAGTTTGGCCATCACTTGGCAAATACTCTTCCTAAGAGTAAGAGGATGGATACTTGCATCATTGAGCAGCATAGAGTATGTATGCATGGTGTTGATATGATACTCATATCACTCATTATGTCTTCATCACATGATTAGTATGATGGAGGTATGGGGAGGCAACAAAATGTCTTGTTGCTTTGCTTGTTTCTGGGAGAGCAAGAGCAGATTTTCTCTCACACTTTGCATGATTTTGCAGGAGGAGGAGATGGAATTATCTCCTTGGTCTTTTATTATTTGGAGGCTCTTCCATCTTGGGGAGTATTCCATATTTGTTGCAACATTATTGGAGGAATCTTTGACAAGGAGCATGTCAAAGAATAGAGTTTTGTATTTACAGGGGCTTATTTGCATAAGCTCACAGCGCTGTCACTTTGGAGCAAAGACTTACGGATGAAATGTGCCCAGCGGAAATGTGGTGGATCCATAACCCATAGGTCCCAGGATCATTTCATATTTTTTGCACTTGATAAACAAAGAGGAGGTAATGATGATAGAGCTATCTATCACTATGGAATATTCTTCTTGACTTGGGTTTCCAAGCATGAAGAGGATTATATTTTTATTTTTTTTGTGAATTTGGTAGTGCCTCTCTTTTTCTATTTATTTTTGTAAATCAAGTTACAAAATTATAAACATCAGACTGTAGCCTCAACCTGCCCGCAGGAAACCAGGTCTGTTGGCCATCTCAGTGCATGAAAATCTAACCAAAACTGAAACAGTTGCATTCTTCTATGTCTAGCATGAGCTATCTGATTTACTAAGGAAATATCTACATACTGGAAAAATAAACAAAGTTCATTGAATTCTGATAATAACATAAAAACATGATAAAGATGACAACAAAATAGCTACTCTTCAGATGAAGAAATAGGTGTTGGAGCTTTCATTGTAGATCCTGGCATATCCACCTGCTGGAGTTGCTGAAGTTGCTTCTCCATGCGGCCAACTCTATCATCCAATCTGCTAATTCTATCTGTTGTCTGGTATTGAGTGATCTTAATATGTTGCAGTTGATCTTGCATGTGCTGCAGCATGTCTAGTAGGCGGAGTTCGGTCTTGGTTGGGTCATACTAAGCATGACTGGGATTAATACTCTGTATTGCCTTTTCCAGAAGGGTCTTCAGGATCTAATATGTGTGAACAGTCTGCTGGAATTGCGTGAGGTGACCCCTGGTGTTAACAGGATCAGCAATGAAATCCAAAATTTCTGCCTCTGTTTCGTTGTCTTCCGGGTCAGTCTAAATGTCCCTTTCCCATCCTCTGATTTCCTGACGAACTGCAGCTGAATTCCCGGTAACATAGTTGGCTACCAAATTCTCAATAATCTCAAGTTTTGATTTGCGCCCATGTTTCTTCGGGGTTTGCTCAGCTCGGGCCTGTTTCCCTTTAGCTGACTGAGCGTGTGACCAGCGCTTCCCCATAATACCACAACACCTATCATGTAATAAAAACAGGCATAGAAACATAGAGAGAGTGAGCAAAATCATGGGGCCATCCTGCCCGAAACCTCTGAATCTCGACAAAGCGTCAACCTGACCAATGAGAAACGTATGAGGAGAACATAATTGGTCATTGACCCAAATGGCTAAGGTTGTGCAGGAAAACATTTTGAATATAAAAAAATCCAAAGACCAATAGACTTGTATGCCAATTCCCCGACTTGAAACCTTGAATTAACATGGCTTGGGCGAAGGATAACAGAACCAGCCCCATATCTAAACTGGTGTTCGCATGAGTAGTATTCACATGACTCGGGGTGAGCACAAGGTCCATAAAAGAGGCAGGGGCTGGCAAAGTATTATCACTGTCGAAACCCTGGTACAGTACAAACAAAGAAGACAACAAACAGACCCGACTCCTATTGGCGCAGTGAGCATGAATTTGGCTCCACCTATAAGTGCTAACCAGACTGTTTGCAATGGTAATAACCACAACTACTTTATACCCAGAATGGTAAACTGAAAGGGTTTGGAAATTGCAAGGGTCTCTGAAGCATGGTTCTACAAGCTTCAGAGACAGGGTAGCATAACAATTATCCATTAACAGAACCAAACTCAGCATATTATACAGTAACCTAGACAAGGCCATTAACATTGCAACCGTGAAAAGAAGAAGCAAACCAGATACATACACCCACTAAGTTGTGCAGTTGACAGTATGAGAATTTCCCGGCTCCCTCCTCGGCGACCTCCAGACGCTGGCATGCAGAGCGTGATGCGTAAACGAATGGAGGGATGGAGGTGAGCCACTTACCATAACGAAAACATTCCTTCCGCAACCTGACAGGACAGCCTGGCCTACCTAAAACATTATTAAAAACCGATCTTGCGTGTACTGCCATAATCTATAATACCAATGTGCCATTATGGAAGGGGAGTGTGCGAAGGAAAGGCAACCGCCATCTTACTCCTCTTAGGACACTCTGTAAGACAATTTTCCACCCCGATCGGGGGTTTGGAGATCCTTACTTACAATCAGTTGAAGAGAGTGGAGTTCCACATCCCAGATGGCATCTATGGGGTGGCCATCTATGGGTCGTTCAAGATGTTTACATCCCCAATTAGCTAGATAGTTTGCCACTGCATTGCCTTTTCGGCGGATATGGCTTGGAAGAAAATACTGGATCTGTTTCATCAGTTGACTCACTTCTTGAATGAGAGCAGTTGTTCTCCAACTTTGAGTGATTTTCTCCCAGGGTGTTCCTTGTTGTAACTTTCGTAGGATTCCTGTGACCAATTCAGAATCTCCTTCTACTATGAGTCTGTGATAATTCTCTCTTATCGCGATGATGAGACCTTGTTTGACTGCAATAAGTTCAGCTTCATTATTTGTTGCATGACCTAGATCCAAAGCATAAAACCGGCAGACTGTCCCTTGAGAATTGCAGAAAATGCGTCCTGATCCAGCTTGCCCTGGATTACCTTTCGATGCCCGTCATAATTGAGTTTAATAAATCCTTGTTGGGGGGGTGTCCAAGTTTCGACAATAGATTCATTTGGTGGTCTGTAATTCCATAGGTTTTTGGATAGCATCTGTGGTTTAAGGTTTAAGGAGTCTAATATCTGCGACTCATATCCCCCAGTCTTCCAATCCTCATCTGTCCAACTCTCAAAGAAGATAGTTTCACGGATATTTTCAATGGTTCGCTGCCAACTGTGTTGCATTGGTCGTGCAATGTCTTCAAACACCCTGTGATTCCTCTCTTTCCAAGTATGCCAAAGGAGGAATCCGAACGAAAGTGTCCATTCTCTATTAATCACCTGACAATGAAACTTACCTTGTCGCCAGTTACTGATGGTGTCCATTATGCTATCATTGTTTTTATCTGTTTTCCGAAATAATTGTTCCAAGTTCCTCCACAATGTATACACCTGTGGGCAAGAATTCAGGATATTTTCTATCGTTTCAGCGGCTGCTTCACAGAAGGAGCATCGTGAGGGTCCTATCATCCCTCTTTTCTATAGATTTTCCCAGGTCAAAATCCTTTTATGACTGACCAGCCATAAAAAAATATTCCACTTTGGGCCAGTGTTTCAGAACATAGAGTTTTTTCCATAGTGGTCGGATGGCATACTGGGCTTGTTGTGATTGAATATAATAGCCTTCTTTTATTGTAAACTACCCTTTCGTCAAATAACCCCATCTGAGTATATCAGGACTAGGAACTTGTCTTAATTTTATGGTTGTGAGTTCTCTGGCAAAATTGTCCCATTGCTGCGTGTCCGGAGTTGTTGGCCAGTATGTTTTGTCCTTCCATTTCCTCCATAAATCACCCAAGTTTGGACACCAATAGTTTTGAAGGAGCCTGTGATTGGGAGTATTTGTATATAGGAAGATCTCACCTAAGTCAAGTTGACTGAACAATTTCTCCCTTTGTTTCCAAGAGTCTTCCCAGAAGAGGGTTGTACTTCCTTCCCTAACTTCCCAAAAGCTGTGAAGCCATATTAATTGTTTTTTCAGTGCTGCCAAGTTCCAAATTGATGAACCTTTTGGTGTCCTATCTACTTTCAAATGACCAACAACTATGATTGGCATGTCATATTTGGTTCACCAAATGTTCTTCCAAAGGTCCGGGCCTCCATGTAGCCAGCGCCACCATAATTTAGCTCCCAGGACATTGTTCAAAATACAAGGATCACAGAGGCCCAACGCCCCTGCAGCTTTCAATTTTATTAACTTATCCCAGGAGAGAAGCGCCCATTTCCTATTTTCTTGGGCTCCCTGCCATAAAAAAATTTTAACATGCTTACCAATTGCGAGCAAACTCCTTTCAAGCAAGCTCTGCCGAACATTTGATATAGAGGTAGAGCTTGAAGTACAGATTTTAACATTATAAGACGGCCTGGTGCATTCAAGACTCTGAAAGCCCAATTCTGTATCCTTTTCTCACCTTGAATGAGTATATCCTGCCAATCTGCTATCCGGACTGGACCTGAATTTAAAAACATGTCGAGATATTTCAAAGGAAAGGTGCCCCTTTGGAATCCTAAGGTCCTTGCCAGAAAATTTTTTGTCCCAATCGTGCAGTTAAAGAAATAGACATTAGACTTGTCTTTTTTGATCTGTGTCCCTGAAGCAGCCATGAAGACATCCAAAATTGTGAGGGCTTTACATTCTCTCATTGATGCCATACAGAACAATAAGGTATCGTCAACAAATTTTTGGTGAGTCAACGGAAGATGAGGTCCCCACAATTTTAAGCCTTGTAGCTTCCCTTCAGCAAGATGGGATTTAATAAGTCTTCCTAATCCTTCTGCAGCTATAATAAAAAGAAATGGGGAGAGGGGTTTGCCTTGTCTAAGGCCTCTGGAGCTATTAAAAGGAGCTGAAGGGCTGCCATTCAAGAGAATTGAGAAATGTGAGGAGGAAATGAATGCTCGTAACCATTGAAGCCAGCGGTCATCAAACCCAAAGGCCCGCATTACCTCAATTAGGTACTGCCAACTAATTCGGTCATATGCTTTAGACAAGTCTAACTTGATCAACAAACCTTTCCGTTTATCCTTTTTAAGGGAGTGAATGGCTTCCTGGGCTACCACAATTCCATCCAGGATTTTTCTGCCTTTGAAAAAACCCGTCTGTTCTAGGGAGATAAGAGTGGCCTTCAAGGGTTTTAAGCGGTTTACCATAACAGTAGAGAGAATTTTATAAATAACGTTATAGAGGGAAATCGGTCGAAAGCCAACAGGGGTGTCTGCATTTTTTTGTTTTGGAATAATAGTGATGAAGGTGGCATTCAAAGCGGGATATACAGCTTTATTCCTACGGGATTCTTCTACTACCTCTAAAATATCTGGACCAAGAAATGGCCAGGCTGCCTTAAAACATGCACTCGTAAATCCATCTGGCCCTGGGGCTTTGTTTTTAGGTAAATTCAAGACCACCTCTCCAACCTTCTGCAGTGTAATTGCTCGTAGCAGAGCAAGGTTCTGCTCTCGAGTAATCACGCTGGGAATATTTGCTATTATCTTCGCAATAGCTTCCTGTCGATTAGGTAGCGGTTTAGTAAGGAGATCTTTGAAGTGGTTAGTCAAATATCTCTCCATGTCTTCGTGCTTTACCAGACGTTCCCCAGTTGATTTTTTTAAGGAAAATATTCTGTTATGTTGGCGGTGTTGTACCATAGCTTTGTGAAAAAAACTAGTGTTTCTATCACCTTCTTTCAGCCAATTCACTCGGGATTTCTGTTTCCATTATATCTCCTCTTGCTTTCGGCACTCTTCCTGTTGACTGAGAGTGCGACCTTCCTCCAGAGCTAGCTCCTCTATTCGACCATGGAGGATAATTTGTTGTTGATTCTCTTTCATTTTTTCGTTTAGTCGAATTTGCTCTTGATGAATGTTACCAAATTCCAGACGATTCCATTTCTTGATTTCTTCCTTCAAGTTTTTCAAGCGAAGCTGTAACGAGTGCATCTTGTTGCAGCCCCTGACTGGATTTGAATACCACCAATTTTTAACTTTTTCCATGAACTAAGGATCTCAGAGCCAAAACATTTCAAACCTGAATGGTCGATTATATCGACTGGCTTTGACATCAATCTCTAATCTGATGGGCCAATGATCAGAGCCCAAATTTGGTAGTATGGAAGCTTCATAATAGATATCGAGGCTTACCAACACTTTTGAGGCTAGAAAACGATCCAGCCGAGAGGCAACCTGGAACTGTTCTCCCCTTCTGTTATTCCAAGTAAATTTACCATTGACTGTAGGCATATCGACTAAGCGGAGATCTTGTAGTAACTCTCTAAAGAGTGCCATGTCTGTATCCTCCCTTCTTAGTCCTCCCTTTTTTCAGAGAGGTTCAAAATCATATTGAAATCCCCACCTAAGAGCCAATAGTTTCGTTATGCATTGTACTTAACATTCTTATATTCTGCAAGAACTCTGCTCGCTCTCTTGGAATTGGAGGTCCATAGACGGCCGAGATGAGGATCTTGTCCTCAGCACCAATCTGTCGAAAAGTACCTGTAAATATTCTCGAGAGGCCTATCCATCCCTCTGCACTAATTTCCGCTGCATTCCATAGTATAGCTATTCCTCCCGAGGTACCCACTGAGTCTATAGCCATAGCTTCATATTGCATTTTGAAGGCTTGGAGTATAGCTTCAAGTTTTTGCCCAGAGACTTAGTCTCCTAAAATAACATAATCTGTGGTTTCTCAGCCTTCAGTCTATCTTTCAAGTATCACTTCTTACCCTTACTATTAAGACCTCTGATATTCCAGGAGAGCACCTTCATTAGTGATTTTTGGGTAGTTGTTGAAATACCGTTGTTAACAGTATTATTTTCCCAGTATTAATTAGCATTTCTCCCACCAACTATATTGACTCTTGCAGGGTTCGCCGTCCTCGCTTTTTGGCTGGTTTTGTTGGAGGGGTTGCCTTCTTATTGGCGGATTTCTCTCTTTCTTGAGTTTCTTTCTGAGCTTGCGCTGTCAGATAATGCTCAAAAGTTTCTTTGTATAATTTCTTCTAATCGGCCGGTATAAATCGATCGTCAAGGTTTCTCCATTCGAAGAGAAGGTGTTTTAAAAATTTCTCTTCTGCACTCAGATCTTCTTTAGTTTGTTCTACCTCCATGGGGATGAGTTCTTGCAACTGACTATCTTCTGGCACCTCCATTTCCTACCCTGCTTTTCTCTTGGAAGAATGGTTTTTCTACGTCACCTCTGATACACCTTCTGTTGCACCTTCTACTAAAATTTCGCTGGCTGACGGTTCACCTTCTTCCTCTAGAACTTCATACTGATTTTCTGGTATTTTCATACTCTGTTTTGTAGCCGAAACAGATCCTGTATTCCCTAGATGGGGAGGCCATTTTTTTGCAATAACAGGAACAAACCCTTCTTCGTCCTGTCGAGGTTGCTCCTCTGAACCGTTCACTCGTGGAGTTGGTTGTTTGGGGCCATTCAGAGGGCAAGATTTGTATAAATGGCCATACTCATGACAACAGCGACAGCGAAAAGGGATGTGCTCGTAGTCTAGTAGTTGCAGCCAAATTTTCCCTTCATATTCCAATTCAATCATCTCTGGCAAGGGTTCGGAGATATTCATATACACACAGATTATAGAAAACGATGTATAGCGGCCCCAAGCAGTGGAGTCTTCTATTTTGACAAAAGTACCTAACGAGTTTCCTATTCCTTCCAAAATTTCAGGGTCCCAAAAATCCATGGGAAGCTCAAACAGCTGAACCCAAACTAGAGCAGCCAGAAATTGCTCTTGTTCAGGGTTATAACATTGCTCCCATTAGCGAAGGAAAAGCCCAGCATTGCTGTAAAAATAGGGCCCTCCCTCAAAAATACATTCTTTATCTTGTAGATTAGGAAAAATAACTGTAAAAAAACCCTTTGCCCCAAGTTTTAGATCAATGTGACCCTTGGGCTGCCATTTTATTTGAATCCATTTTAACAAATCCTTCTTTGAAGGCCAAATACCTATAAACTTACAGATTAGAGCGTGATTCTTCATATATCCTCTGTATTCATCCAACTTTGATGCTGGGATAATAAATCTTGGTTTCTTTACTACTCTTGGCAGGCATTGTCCCTTCATTTTAGCTTGCCATTTTGCTCCTAAAACAGGGCCAATCCGTTGCTGAGCAGTTCCTGAATTTTGTGGACGCATAGCGTGATATCCTCTCGTGACATTACGGTAGGAGAGCGGCGGCCCTCCTCCCGAGGCTACAGCCATGAGTGCACCAGTTGTATAGCAGGTTAGTCTCGAAACCCTAACAAACCCTACCGTTTCTTCAGCCTAGTCGTGGAGCCATCGACTCTTTCATTCTTTAAGCATGAAGAGGATTATCTTCTTGCAGCACATGGTTCATTATTCTTCATAGCATGCCAAAACATTATGGATGACTCATTCATGGATCCAGGTACCATCTTACTTCTATCATATGGTGAGAATTTTGTATATACATTCATTTATTTGCACACTCTTACCATTCTTATGCAGTGCATTGCTGCACAAGAGGGCAAGCTTTTCATATTGCTCCATGAGTTTTATTGGGCCAATCTACATGATGGAGGCAGCCATCTCTTTTGTGGCCTTGGGAAAATGTTTTATCATCACATGTATGTTCAGTTGCTGCACTATAACATGTATCACATGAAGACATGCATGATTATCCATGTAGAAAGAAACATTTTTCCATGTACTTTTATCAAGCAGCAACTTGTAAATCTGTGTTGTACTTGTTTGAGAAGTTGTTGGTACCTTCTTGCATCACTTGAAACCTTCAGCATTTTCTTCATTTTATTTCTGATCATGACTTCATCTACTGATATAGATCAGATTTGTAAAGGGAGCATGATTATGAGAGAGGCACATGAGTTGGATGTGTCCTTAAGTGGGAAAAATTCTCACAATTTCTGCACTACATGTTCTAATGGGAGCATGGGAGGAGATATGGCCACCTCAGCCAAATGTTTGTTCTCTTTTAAGGTGGGCCATGAGACTAATATTCATCCATTTTACAACCATGGGCAAGTTCTTGATCATGTATTGTTGTTACAATCAGCCATTTACTATCCTTTAGTAAATGTGATGAATCTTGTACATTGCTTGCCATGTACCTTCCTAAGATTGCAGTGGATGAAACTGCATTGTATCCTTGTGAGACATTGTTTGTATCATATATCATCATGTAAAAACTTCAGCAAACTTCTCATTAGGATGTTCCATTATGACCATGTCCTATTCATCATGGATGGATTGTTTTGGGCTAGCTTGTTCTTCATTGTTGGAGGAGCGTTCTTTGGAGGATTGTTATTCACTTTGCCATTTGAGGGCAATACTTTTGCAACCCAGGATCAGCATACACTCTACACTTGTCATGAGTGGAGAGAAGGATAGCATGGGGTAAGCTATGATGCTTTCCAAGTTCAGATTTTCAGCCCACCTTCATTCCCGGAGCTTGAGGTGGAAGGAGATTTTCAAGAGTTTCCTTGTTGGGAGGTGGCTCATTTGGTCTGGATGATTTTCTGGGGATGGAGGATCCACATGGTGGAGATTTTCCTCATTATATTTCAGACTCTATGCCTTGAGTGGAGATTCTTCAGTTCTATCCTTGCAGTCGCTTGGGGACAAGCAACATTTGGGAGGGGAGGACTGTAATGTTTCAAATTTTTCTTCAATAAATTGGAACATTAATTTTTGTCTAAATTCATTTAGGAGATGAATAATTGGGTAAGGAGGCCCAATGATAATAAAAACATAAATAAAATTTTGGGTGTGGAGCCTGATTTTCTTCTTGATTCAGAGATCCTTGTTTTAGCTGGATGTATACCCCAGGAAAATTGTACACCCTTGCACGCGGGGGGGTGCGGGGGGGACTTGTCCCCCCCTTCAGGTCCGGGGGGGCTGACCCCCCTAGCTAGGGGGTCCGGGGACCAGCGGTCCCCCAGCGGGGGTTTCAGGGCCAGTGCCCCCGAAGCCAAAAAATAGATGTAAAATTGCCTTATAAAAGTATAGTAATTTCTAGTCAATCTGGGTCGTTCATTAGGAAAATCATCTGACGGTAGAAGTTATGTTTAGTTTAGGGTTTTTTTCCCTAGAAGGAAACCCCTCGCTTTTATGAGGGTATTGTATTGCGGCTATGTATTGTATGTGTATTCTCTATGCAAGAAATAGATAGGGAGGCTGTGAGAGACAACAGAGGATATTACAGCGGATCTGCCGTAGGTTTTGTATCTTCATTTTGCTGGATAACAGAAAGGAAGGACTGGCTGTTCGAGGTGGACGCAGCCCAAACTGGGTGAGCCACGTATATCTTTGTCTCTCTGGTTTTATGTGTTTTGTGTGCTTGTATTTTCTTCATATTTTAAGTGTTTCATTACTCTCTAATATTTAATTTTCTAACAACTGGTATCAGAGCCGAAGGTATATTTGGCTGATAAACTCGCAGGAAAGAAGGGTTCTTGGTTCGAGTGGGAGCAATGGTGGAAGATGCTAAGTTTAGGGTCGAGAAATTTAACGGCCAAAACTTCCTGCTGTGGAAGATGCAGATGGAATATTATTTGTATCAGAAATATCTATACCTACCATTAAGAGGAAAAGCAAAGAAGCCGGCGGCCATGACAGACGCAGAATGGAACATTCTCGATAGAAAGGAACTCAGAACAGTACGGTTGTGCCTTGTGGCATAAGTGGCCTTCAATATTTCAAAGGAAACAACAACAGAGGGTTTGATGCAGACGTTGGCGAAACTATATGAAAAGCCCTCGGCCTCAAACAAGGTATTTCTTATGAAACGACTATTTAATATGAAGATGTCGGAAGGTGGATCGGTTACAGACGATTTAAATTATTTTAATACAGTTACCAGTCAGTTAAGTTCTGTACGGGTAAAATTTGATGATGAAGTTAGAGCTCTGTTATTCTTGTGCTCATTTCCAGAGAGTTGGAATGGTTTAGTAATGGCCATTAGTAACTATGTCTATGGATCTAGTACTTTAAAGTTTGATGATGTTGTTGGCGCTATCCTTAGCGAGGAAATGTGACGGAAAAACTCCGGTGAGACACCAGGTAATGCTTTGAGTGTAGAGTCTAGGGGAAGAAGAATGGAAAGAGGAAAGAGCTTGGGACATTGCAGTAAATCAAGGAAAGGCAGATCCAAGTCCAGATCGGGGATAGTGTGCTGGAAATGCAAAAACAAAGGACACCTAAAGAAATACTATAGATATCGGAAGGGAAAAGAAGGAGATGCACAAGAAGAAAATAATCATGAAGCAAATGTGACAGGTGATGTGTTACAAGATTCTTTGATTCTTTCTTTCTAAAATGTTACTGATTCTTTGGTTGTAGATTCAGGGGCTTCATTCCATGCCACACCTGATAAGAAATATTTTCATGACTATGTTCAAGGAGATTTTGGACAAGTTCATTTGGGTGATGATAAACCCTGTAAAATTGTTGGAATGGGTAAGGTTTTTGTAAAACAGCAGAATGGAAACCAATGGCTATTAAAGGAGGTAATGCATGTTCCAGATCTAAATAAAAATCTGATTTCAACAGGGCAGTTAGGCAATGAAGGTTGTGTTACAACTTTCACATATAAAACTTGGAAGGTCACCAAAGGAGCCCTGGTAATATCGAAAGGTGAAAAGGTTGGTACATTGTATTTATGCAATGGTATTTCTAATTATGTTAATTCTTTAACTTCCAAAGGAGCAGATGCAGCATTATGGCATCATAGGCTCAGACATATGAGTGAAAAGGGGATGAAGATTCTTCACTCAAGAAATTTGTTGCCAGGTTTGAATAATGTTGATTTGGATTTTTGTGAGAATTGCATTTATGGAAAACAAAACAGAGTCAGATTTCTCAGAGTTGGGAAAGAAAAGAAGAGCAAAAAAATTGGATCTTGTGCATACAGATGTATGGGGACCTGCTCAGGTATCATCTCTCGGTGGCTCTCGCTATTATGTTACGTTTATTGATGATGCAACTAGAAAAACTTGGATTTATTGTATTCAAAATAAATCTGATGTATTTGATACTTTCAAGAAATGGAAATCTTTGGTTGAGATTGAGACAGGAAAGAAGTTAAAGTGTCGCATATCAGACAATGGAGGTGAATATTGCAACAAAGATTTTGATAGGTATTTTTCAGAGCATGGAATTCGTACAGAGAAGACAGTTCCAAGAACACCACAAGAAAATGGTGTGTCAGAAAGGATGAACAAAACAATCATGGAGCATGCAAGGTGCATGAGATTGCATGTAGGATTGCCTTTACAATTTTGAGCAGATGCTGTAGATACTGTTGTTCATCTAATAAACAGAGCGCCTTCAAGTTCCTTGGATGGTGGTATTCCAGAGGAAGCATGGACAGGTAAAAAGGTAAACTACTCTTTTTTAAAGCCATTTGGTTGTGAGGCATTTTTCCATATTAATAAAGAAAATAGAACAAAGCTTGAGGAAAAATCAAAGAAATTTACCTTTATTGGATATGGTGCTAATGATTTTGGTTATCGCTTATATGATTATGAAAATCACAAAATCATTAGGAGTAGAGATGCAATATTCAATGAAAAGGTCTTGTATAAGAATCAGTTGCAAGAAAAGAAACAAGAAAAAGAAAGCAAGGAATACGCGATTCTTGATGAGATAACTGAAAAAGTAAAGGTGCCTGAAAATGATAATAATCAACAACCATAGCAGCAGCAACCACCTCAACAGCAACAGGCACCTCAAACACCTGAAAGTGGTGTTAGAAGATCTACCAGGATAAGTAGACCCCCTGAACAATACTCTCCTTCATTATATTATTTATTATTGACTGATTCTGGTGAACCCGAATGTTATGAAGAAGCAATGCAGGTTGAAATAAGTAAGAAGTGGAAGCTAGCAATGGATGAAGAGATGGACTCCTTAATGCATAACCATACTTGGGACTTAGTCAGGTTGCCTACAGGTAAAACTACATTGCAGACTAAAGGGTTTACAGGCTAAAGGAAGAAGATGGAGGAAAACAGAGGTACAAAGCTAGACTTGTGGTGAAGGGATTTGCACAGAAGAAAGGTATTAATTTTGACGAAATATTTTCTCCTGTTGTTAAGATGACTTCAATCAGAACTATCTTAAGTCTTGTAGTAGTGGAATATTTACATCTTGAATAGTTAGATGTAAAGACAGAATTTCTCCATGGAGATTTGGAGGAAGAGATATACATATAGCAACCAGAAGGATATGAGGTCAAAGGGAAAGAAATATTGGTGTGCAGGTTAAAGAAGAGCTTGTATGGCTTAAAACAGGCTCCAAGGAAATGGTATCTAAAATTTGACAAGGTTATGTCTGAACAAGGTTATACTAGATGTCACTATGATCATTGTGTTTATCTAAAAAGGAAAAATGATGGCAGCTATATTATATTGTTATTGTATGTAGATGACATGCTTGTTGCAGGATCTAACATGCAAGAAATAAATGTGCTCAAAAGAAAATTGGAAAATTCATTTGCAATGAAGGATTTGGGAGATGCAAAACAAATCTTTGGTATGAGGATAACTAGAGACAAGAAAAATAGCAAATTAACACTGTCTCAGAATGAGTACATAGAAAAGGTGTTGAAAAGATTTATTATGCACAATGCAAAACCTATTAGTAAACCTTTTGCTAGCCATTTCAAACTTAGTAAGGAGATGTGCCCAAAGACCGAAGAAGACATGGATTATATGTCTAAAGTTCCATATGCATCAACAGTTGGAAGCTTAATGTATGCAATGGTCTGCACAAGGCCTGATATTGCACATGCAGTGGGAGTTGTAAGCAGGTACATGAACAATCCAGGAAAAGAACATTGGATGGCAGTAAAATGGATTCTCAGATATTTGAGAGGTACCACAAATCAAGCATTATTCTTTGGTGGTTCAAACATTGATCTACAGGGATATGTTGATGTAGATATGGCAGGTGACAGAGATAACAGGAGGAGCACTACAGGATATGTATTTACTATAGGTGGAACAGTTGTTAGTTGGGTTTCAAAAATCCAAAGTGTTGTTTCACTTTCAACAACAGAAGCAGAGTATGTTGCTGCTACAGAGGCTAGTAAATAAATGATTTGGTTACAAAGGCTTATGGGTGAATTGGGTAAGAAGCATAATATGAGCACGTTATACAGTGATAGCCAAAGTTCCATTCATCTTGCAAAGAACTCAGCATTTCATTCTAGGACTAAACACATACATCTCAAGTACCATTTCATACGGTCAGTATTGGAAGATGGAGAGTTGAAGCTGGAAAAGATACACACTAGCCAGAATCCTGCAGATATGCTAACAAAAGTTGTAACCAGGGAGAAACTAAAAATGTGCTCAGTTTCAATTGGTCTTCAAGGATGATGATGAAGATGAGGAACAGCCAGGTCCAAAGAGGAGTCATTTTCCAGCAAATGAAGTAGCGATGGTGTTGGTACAATCAGTCTCCAAGTGGGAGATTGTTGGGTGTGGAGCATGATTTTCTTCCTGATTTAGAGATCCTTGTTTTAGTTGGATGTATACCCTAGGAAAATTGTACACCCTTGCATGTGGGGGGGTGCGGGGGGGACTTGTTCCCCCCGCGGGGTCCAGGGGGGCCGACGCCCCCGGCTGGGGGGTCCAGGGGCCAGCGGTCCCCCGGCGGGGGTTTCGGGGGCAGCGCCCTCGAAGCCAAAAAATATATGTAAAATTGCCTTGTAAAAGTATAGTAATTTCTAGTCAATCTGGGCCGTTCATTAGGCGGATGATCTGACAGTAGAAGTTATGTTTAGTTTAGGGTTATTTTCCCTAGAAGGCAACCCCTCGCTTTTATGAGGGTATTGTATTGCGACTATGTATTGTATGTGTATTCTCTGAGTGGGAAAAAGATAAGGAGGCTGTGAGAGACAACAGGGGATATTACAGTGGATCTGATGTAGGTTTTGTATCTTCATTTGGTTGTATAATAGAAAGGAAGGACTGGCTATTCGGGGTGCACGTAGCCCAAACTGGGTGAACCACGTATATATGTGTCTCTCTGGTTTTATGTGTTTTGTGTGCTTGTATTTTCCGCATATTTTATGTGTTGCATTGCTCTGTAATATTTAATTTTCTAACATAAAATCCCTCTAGTATGAAAAGGGATCAGCCATGGAACCAGATTTCACACCCTCGTGTGTGAAAGGAGATATTTGCAAAGAGGTTTGACCAAGTCAGCCAGCGCAGGATATGAGGTGGAAAGCACTACAAGGGACAACGTAGGAGGGAAGCTTTTAGATGAAGGGAAATCCTAATTCTAAGTAGGGCCCATGGAGAGCCTTCATTTTCTATATATGGAGAGGAGGAGAGCCATTGTTATTCATGCATATGTTTATTATTTCATGTCTATTCAGACATTGAGCATTCTTTGCTGCTTAGCAAGAATTGCCAGGAAACTCATGTTTAGGATTTCCTAACCTTCTTGAGAGGCCTCTTGAAGGTTGATTCTTCATTCTCCACATCTCTTGGCTAAAGGCCAAAGCATCCTCCTCCAAGACAACGTTATTGCTGCAGCAGCATAATACTATGTTGTAGGGTGTTGCAGTGGAGACTTCATAACACCTCTTCCATTGCTTGTTTTTCAGAGGGAGAGTCTTTCTTACCTTTGGAGGATAATTTTGGAAGCATTGGAGCTGATTTTCAGATCTTGGCACTTGGCCATAGTGTTCTATTCCACTCACTGCGCAGTCCCTCTTAGTAACTGTGTTATTTTCATGGAGTATCTGTAGTGAGGGTTTGCAGATTGATTGGAGGGTGAGATATCAAGTGTAAGGATTATCCTTACACTTTGGAGATCCATTGGAGAGGGTCTACTTCAGATTTTTCATCATCTTCAGCCTTCTTCATTGAGTTCCAGATTTGAGTTGCAGCAACTGCCCAACAACTTCGACATTTTTGCCATTTTGTATATTTCAGCCAATCCTTTAGAGGATTGATGTATTATTGTTTCTAAGGGTTAGATATTTTCTCCCCTATTGTATTTGGGCCATATATTTTCATATTCATGTATTTACATCATTTTTCAGCAATATTCTATCATAGACTGCATCCTCATAACCTGGTTTTATGCAGAAATAGCAGTGTTCTTCCATTTCCATGTACATGTATTGTTGAGGCTTGCATTGCCTTTCTTGAGAGATTGTTTCCTCAAGAAATTGTACTCTTTTACTACTATAACATTATTCTTGGCTATTCATACATCTTCTTGTCTCACATCTCATTGAATAACACTGTCTCTTCATGTTATGCTCATGTTTATGTTTGCATATTGATATAGCTCACTTTTGAGTGGGATTCTTCAAGAAGCTCTATAAACAGAGTCTACAAAAGGGCGAGATAGCCTCTGGATCTCACACTTCCTTTAGAAGGTGACATATCTGGTAAATGCCCCTTCAGTCAATCTCTGGAATAGATTTCTGATTGCTAACATTCCTAAAAAAGGAACACTACACCCTCTCACCCAATGCAAACCTATCATCGTGAAAATCCTGCTGCCACCTAATGCTGACGACACACAACATCATATATGATTCATATCATCATCCTTGTGAACCATGATTCATGTTGTTTTCTCATCATTTCTTAGTTTCGTGGCCACTGCAACTACCATAAAAGGAGTAGTACCACCGATGGTTCAAAACCACCCTATCTACGCTTTGTCGAAGGCTCATTTCGTTCTATGGCATCAACAACCGAATTAGATTCTTGTTTTTCGACTAGCACTACTAGGCCCAAATCCCCTCCTCATGGACTCACTTAAACCAATTCCCCCCTTGATATCCTCTTTCACTCGAATGAAGATATTTTGAAGGCCATGATGGAATCTGAATGTCCATGGGATGTCATGAACCATCGCTCTTTTTTTTTAGAATAAAAATAATTTGTGCCTACCAACACACCAACCCACAACATCTACATCATTGAAACCAAAGATTTCCTGCCAAAAGGAAAATTTGATTGGTTCAAAAATCCCATCCCCATGCTCAATGTGTTTGAGGAAGGTAACATGGAAAATATTTCACTTATCGTCAAGTGAATATTGTGAAAAAACTAGGCAAGGACGAAGAGATCTCCCTAGGGGAAAAATTCTGTCTAAAAGAAGTAACCTCATTCACCTCCCTATTACAAGAATACAGGGATATATTTGTGTGGGATTACTCAAATATGCTAGGCCTATGCCCCACCATTGTGGAACGCCATATTGAGATGTGCCCTCCCCGTCCGCCAAAAACAACGTCAATTACACCCATCAAAAGATGAAGAAATCAAGCAGGAGAGAGATAAACTCCACAAAGCCAAGTTTATCTACCCGATCACTTTCACATCCTGGGTTTCCAACCCTGTACCCATCATGAAATAATAGGGTGATCATAATAAATCCTATCCCAAGGACAATTACCGCATGCCATCCATCGACCAAGTCATTGATTCTTGTGCTGATCACGAAGCCTTGTATTTTATGCATGGTTTCTCAAGGTATAATAAAATTCATATTCAACATACATATCACTACAAAACTGCATTCAGCACCCCCTTGGGTACCTTCACATACCATGTTATGCCATTCGACTAAAAAAAATTGGCACCACCTTCCAGAGGGCCAGAAATTACATCTTTCACAACTTGGCTAATCTCATCCTCAAATATTTGGATGACCTCACGATGCGGTCCAAGACGCTTGCTAACCATTTGGAAGATCTATGCCTGGTTTTTCATAGATTCCGACAATATAACTTATGCTTGAACCCTCTCAAGTGTGTCTTCTTTGTCAATGCCGAAAGATTCCTAGGATTCATTGTTTCCCAACATGGTACTAGAGTCGACCCTCTCAAGGTCCAGGAAATCAAAGAGGTACCACCTCCCAAAACATTTAAGAAATTACATAGCTTGCAGGGTAAGTCTAATGTCTTATGAAAAAAATTTCCTGACTATGCAACTTGCATGCAGGGCTTTCTATGTCTCCTTTGTCAAGACATTCCCTTCCAATGGGATGAATAGGCCCAGGCATCATTTGAAGTATTAAAAGACACTTTGTCTTCTTCTCCTTTGATAATATTTCCCAACCACAACAAATATTACACCCTATTCTATCTGCCTCATACGTAGCCATTGCGAGGTTGCTAGTCCAAAATGGGCCCGAAAATAAGGAACATGTAGTCTATTACATAAGAAATAACTTAGTCGGGCCTACACTGAAGTATGATCCAGAAGCGAAAATATCTTGAGCCCTAGTACATGCAGTAAAAAATATTTGAAGTTATATCATCCTTCGAACTACCATTGTCATAGAAGCTATAAATCCCATGATATATTTTCTCAGTCACTAAATGATGAACCATAAGTATGCCCAATGGGTAGTTAAACTACAGAAATTTGATTTGCAGTTTACCTCCCTTAAGAGAAAAAAGGCTCTCATCCTAGCCAAATTGATCAATGATCTACCCATAGAGACCCAAGGATTCCCCGTTAACGATGCACTACCTGATGAACATTATTTCTTAGTTTCAACGGAGGACCCCTGGTACGACGAATTCCTCCTCTTCTTACATACTCATAATTTCAGACCCCATCTCACTCATGATGATTGAAGGTGCATATGCCATCATGCCATGTTATACCTATACCGATGAGATGTCAACACCACCTTATGATGATGCCTTACTCATGACCAAGCCTAGAAAGTCCTGAATGACTAGCATAGTGGGGCTTGCGGCAACCACTTATCAGGAATGGCCACCACCCAAAATGTCTTATGTGTCGATTATTTCTGGCCCACCATTTTTCACGATTGAATTCAAGCATTCAAGAGGAGAAAGCGATGTCAATTATACGCTCATAATGCACAAGCCCCTCTAGCTCACCTCCACCCTGTCATTGTAGCCGACCCATTTTTTAAATGGGACATTCACTTCATGACATGCAACCCCACGTCATTGAGAAACCACAAGTACAACATTGTGGTTTTTTATTATTTCACCAAATGGGCAGAAGCCATGCCCACATACAACAACACCACAGAAACCGCAACACGTTTTTTCTTCAACTATGTCATAACATGGCTCGGTGTCCCCAAGGAGGTAGTATCAGACCATGGGAAGCATTTTGAAAATGAAATATTCCAGGAACTATCCCAATACCTTGGTTTCACGCATGAGTTTCTGCCACCATACTACCCCTAGTCTAATGGTAAGGTGGAATTTGTCAACAAAGTCCTCAAAACAATGTTGTAGTGTATGGTGAACAACCACAAAACCAATTGGAAATATATGGTTTTTCCAGTATTATGGGCATATCATACAATGGTCAAAGCCTAAACCGACTTCACACACTTCCGGCTAGTATACAGGGTAGAGGTTATGCTTCCCACCGAACATGGAATCCCTACCATGCATTCTGCCACTCAACTTCTCACTGATACTAATCCCTTAGAGAAATGGTTGGTACAACTATAAATCACCAATGAAATTTGATAAGATTCTCTCCAACATAACGAAGCCTACAAAAAGAGGGTAAAAGTGTCATTTTATCGCAACATCACCCCTCGCTCATTCACTGAGGAAGAACTAGTCCTGTGCTATGATTTCAAACAAGAAAATTTAGGACCTAAGAAGATAAAAACACCATGGAAGTGTTCATACATCATTAAACATTGTATCCTAAAATGAGAATACATTTTTTTGGAGCCTGTAAGGGACATGCCTAAAAAACCTCGTCAATGGGCTCCACATCAAAAAATTTCACCCAAAAAATAAAGGCCTCGGTACCCTAGAATTAATACGTATGCAACATAATTTTGTTTGATGATATCATCATCATTGGCTTATTCTAAAAATCATGCTCTTGTGTCACAAATGGATTGATTCGAATGGAAAATGGCATCCACCCATGGTATTCATCCACCCATGGAATTTACCCATGGTATTGTGAATGGAATCGACCCATGGTATTCATCTACTCATGATATTTATTCGTCCATGGTATTTCAAGTGACATCTATCCATGATATTCATTCACCCGTGGTATGTATCCACCCATGGTATTCATCCACACATGGAATTTACCCATGGTATTGTAAGTGGTATCTACCCATGGTATTGACCCATGGTATCTACCTATGGTATTGTAACTCAAAAAAATACTATAAATGACAAGCCTAACTCTGATACCACTGATCCCAATCTTGGGGGGAGGCCCCCAAGATCTAAAAAATTGAAATGGATCTGACAAGATCTGCAAAATTAGAATGCCAGAAAAAGAGAGAACACACAAAAAATAAAACCACAAAGAAAATTGTTTTATTAAAACAGAGAATAAATGTAGAAGCTACATTGTGCTGGACAATCTATCCTTTTACAAAGTGAGGCTTGTCATTTATATCATTTTTTTGAATTACAATACCATAGGTGGATACCATGGATCAATACCATGGGTAGATGCCACTTACAATACCATGGGTAAATTCCATGTGTGGATGAAGACCATGGGTCGATGCCATTTACAATACCATGGGTAAATTCCATGGGTGGATGGATAACATGGGTGGATGAATACCATGGGTGGATGCCATTTTCCATTCGGATCATGGATCATCCTCCCATCTACTATTTTGGATTCGTTGTTGGAGCCTCTCGATGGTCGCAAAATTTAGTTGCTGCCTCTTGGGCCATATATTCTCCTAATCAGCCACCATACCTCACTAAGGGAGTGTGTATTGGGTCAGCTACAAACAATAAATAAGAATATGGCATTATCATAGGACAGTTAAGCGATGCCTCCCTTCAAGGAATCCACCATTTACATGTCTTCTTTGGTTCCCAGTTGGTGGCATCGCAGTTAAACTAAGCTTTCCAGGTACGATATTCATGCCTCTTTAGAAAGTACCTGCATGCACAAATATTAGCCTGCAATTTTGATAACATTACATTTACACATATCCCAAGAGATGAAAATCATTTAGTCTCTCACATAGCTAACCATATCCTAGATTGGAATGCATCACACCATGAGCAAGATAGAAAACCATCATAAATAATAAATCCATCATGAGCATAATGTCCATCATAAACATACAAAACATCATAAAAATAGCCATAGACACATCATCAGAACCGTCAAAATATATCTCGCATGTATATCGAAAAATATGTGTCCTAGTATACAAAAATGAGTCCCCTGGCCCACCGCCAGGAAAAAATATATGTCGTCAAAAATGCATGGAAGCATCTTCATAATGAGAGCTTGCCCTGGTACATACATAGAAAAAATATAGGGCTGAACCCCTTCAGGTGGGTCTTATGGACCCACATCCACACCTAGAGAAATAATAGGAGCAACAACAACGACAACAAGTGCTGCTTAGCGCAACATCGGGTGATGAGCCTGCTCATAGGCCATTGCTATCTCCAGCCATATATTTGCTAAACCATCGAATCCCCTCATGGTAATCCCTCGCTTAAGTCTCTCTAGCCTTGCCTAGGAATCACCAAAGTCATGTATCTAAGTTTCCAGAGCTTGTACATGATCCTCGACATCCACTACACGAGCCTCAACAACCACTGTACGGACCTTGGCAACAAGTATGTAGGAATTTACAGGGAAATTTCTGTAGATCAAAAACCAAAGGTCACCACTCACAAATAGATCACAAATCAGTACACCAGTATTATCACGTCGTTAAAACCCTCGAAGAGGGAAATAGTCCACGGCCTAAGCCAACACGGCCACTTCAAGCAATTTATTAATATAAAAAGAAAGGTTACATATGTTTCTCTCATAAACGGTTACAGGAAAAATGACCCTCCATGCTCTTTAAATAGAGATAATGGACCAATCGGGTGTTAAACCACGGATCAAATGTCATTAATACCGAGGAGAGAGTGAACCATCAGATCACTACAAATCATGACCGTCAGATTATAAGTTACAAGTGTACATAGTAAAGAAACACACTTTACCTAACTCTACACTATACTAAGTTATTCTTAACTATTTCCTATGTGTCGGAATATCCTAACATCCCCCCTTAAGAACAAATTGGGATAGGATTGAAGGATTTACAAAGGTGACACAAAGGGAGACTATTTCCTATGTGTCAAAATATCCTAACATCCCCCCTTAAGGAAAAATTGGGATAGGATTGAAGGATTTACAAAGGTGACACAATAGGAGAAGGAAGGATGCATTAGAGCTTATCCTGCCTTAATGATAACTTTCCTGAACTCCAAGCATGGATCAAAGTTTGGTGAACTTCACTTTTGTGAGAGCCTTTGTAAAGATACTAGCTACTTGATCATTGGTTGGACAGTATTTCACTTCAAGAACACGATCATGAATGATCTTTATGATGAAGTGTATGTGGAGCTCAATGTGTTTCATACGTTGATGCTGAACTGGATCTTTACATAGTTTAATGGCACTCTGATTATCACACCAAAGTGTAGTTGCATGCTACTGATGAAGACCAAATTCAGATAGCATCTGACGAAGCTACATGGCTTCCTTGTTGGCTTCAACTGCACCACGATACTCTGCTTCGGTCAAAGAAAGAGAGATGGCACTTTATTTCTTACAAGACCATGTAATAGGTCTTGAACCAAGAGTGAATACATATCCTGCAGTAGACTTTCGATCATCAGGGTCACCAGCCCAATCAGAATCAGTGAAACCAATCAACAATGGAGATTCTACTGCACTGTACTGAACCCTAAACTGAAGTGCACCTTGAATATATCGAAGTATTCTTTTTTCTTCTTTCCAGTGACTTTCATGAGGTTGGTGCAAAAACCGAGCGACAAGACCAACGACAAAGGAAAGGTCAGGATGGGTATGGGTTAGATATAGAAGTTTACCAACGAGTTGATGGTATAATGTAGCATCAACTTCAAGGGTAATACAAGTGACTGAAAGCTTGACTCCAGATTGAAAGGGAGAAGGGGTTGGCTTACAGTCTTCCATGTGAAAGTGGTGTAGAAGATCATAGGCATACTTGGATTGAGAGAGGGTAATACCTTCTTTGGATTGCAAGACTTGAATACCAAGGAAATAATGCAAGGGTCCTAAGTCTGTCATTTCAAACTTCTTTTTGAGGCTATACTTCACATGGTTTATATGGTTGGGATCACTACTAGTAAGGATAAGATCATCAACATAAAGAAAAAGGATGGTGAAGGACTTACCCACTTTCTTGGTGTAGATAGTGTTGTCAGAATGACACCTATAAAAGCCATTATCTAATAGAAATATTTCCATTTTGGCATACCAAGCCCAAGGAGCTTATTTGAGACCATAGAGAGACCTTCTAAGGCGAAAACCAAGGCTAGAGTCATTTTGAATAAAGCCAAGGGGTTGTTCCATGTAGATATCTTCATGTAAATATCCATGTAAGAAAGCAGATTTAACACCATCTGATGGACTTTCCATTTAAAGGAGGCAGCAAGAAAAAGAACAAGGTGGATAGAATTCATTTTGGCAATAAGGGAGAAGGTTTCAATATAGTCAATGCCTTCAACTTGTGAAAATAATTTAGCGACAAGACGAGCTTTATGTCTATCCACTTTTCCATCTGGTCCAAACTTTATTTTGTAAACCCATCTGCATCTGACAAGTTTTCTACCTTTTGGAAGAGGAACAATATCCCAAGTATCAATCGCCAATAAGGAACGGTATTCTTCATTCATAACTTCATCCCAATTTTGATGACCAGACGCTTCTTCAAAGGTTTCTGGATTAGGATTTTCTAGAAATTGAGCCAATAAGGAAGAGGCTGGCTCGAACTAAGAACATGTACGTCCTCGATCGGCAAGAGAACCTGCAAGAGAACCTGTTGTATCCCGAGTAGAGAGAACCCATCTTGGAAGTTTTGGAGTAAAAGGAATAATTTAAAGAGGTGGAGGAGGATTTTCATCCTCATTTCAACATCTTAACTAGAAGGAATGCTATTAAAAATAGAAGAGAGAGAGAGAGGTGGCACATATGTCGAATCAGGTTCGCAAGCCAAAGGTGGCAAACCCGCCGAACTAGGCTCACAAGCCGATAATTTTCAATCAAATTTTACATATCTTCTAATGATGATATTTTTGGATTTTGGTTGAATAAGTCTATATCCTTCGACATCTTCAGAATATCCAACAAAAATGCATTTTTCACTCTTAGGTTCTAAGTCTTTATGTTTCGCATTTGGAATATGGGCCCAAGCATCACTTCCAAAAACACGAAAGTGACTCACATATGGTTTGATTGAATTCCAAGCTTCTTCTAGAGTTATATTCTTTAAAACCTTAGTAGGAGTGCGATTTACTATGTAATTTGCACAGTTAATTGTTTCTGCCCAAAAATTGAGACTAAGTCCTTTAGATTGAAGCATACAATAAGCCATTTCTTTTAAGGTGTGATTCTTCCTTTCAACTACACCATTTTTTTGTGGAGTATATGGACCAGTATGTTTCAATTGAATGCCATGCTCAGTGCAAAAGTTGATAAATTTGTTGTTAACATATTATCCTCCATTGTCTTATCTTAACTTGAGAATTTGATGTCCATATTGTTTCTCAACAAAGGCCTTAAAGGCCAAGAACATATTAAAATATTCACTCTTGAGTTTTATGAAGTATACCCAAGTGCATCTGGAAAAATCATCAATGAAAGTTAAGAAGTACTTGCAACCAAAGAAGGAGACAATAGGAAGTGGACCACATAAATCACTATGCACAAGCTGCAAAAGGGATGAAGCGTGCCAAGAGGCACGTTTGTCAAAAATATCCCAATGATGTTTTCCAAGTACACATATGGAGCAAACACCATCTTGGAAAATTACCATAGGAAGACGTGACACCATATTTTATTTACATAGAGTTTGAAGAGAGGGATAGTTTAAGTGACCAAATCGTTCATGCCAAAGTTTGCTCACTTCATCATTATGAGCAACAAAAATGGAGGGAAGACATGATGACCCAAATTTTTCAAACTTATACAACCTTATGGAATCATCAACAATTCCAATAGCTAAAATATGTCTAGGATATTTGAGGTCCTTGATTACAACATCATGAGGTGAGAATTCTACTATTTTCCCTTCACCTGAATGAGTTATCTGATAAACAGAGAGAAGGTTGCATGAAAAGGTAGGAACACATAGTACATCATTAAACTAACCATTATCTAGTTGAATGGTTCCAGATCCTACAAAACTAAGAGATCTCTCATCACCGACATAAATATGTTTGGTGTTACAATCATTTAAAGAAGAAAACATGGCTTTATTTTTTGCCATGTGGTAAGAAGCTCCAAAATCAATGAGCCACTCATGAGAATGAGAATAAGAAGATACATTTAGTTCATAACCAGATCTTGATGCTTTAAAACCACAAGCATAAATTTCCATTCCTGAAGATGAAGGTGAAGAGTGCTCCAAATTGATGTTGTGCTTCTTCATTGATGCTTCTAAGGTTTCCATATTATTAAAACATTTGGACTCTATATGGCCATCACGATTACAAAAGTTGCAATGTCTATCTGTATTCTTCCCTTTGTTTTTATTCTCCTCATCATTTTGGTGAGTTTCTTTTTCAGTTTGTAGCTGAAATTACATAGGACCCTTGTTTTGTTTCGGACCATACTTTTTAGGATACTGCTTCTTGGGATTATTTTGATATGATTGTTGTCGGGCTGCTAAGGCTTTCTTAGAAGCATTTCCAGAAGTGATAAGACCAAGGTATAAGATTTTTTCTTTTTCTCTTATAAAAAAATCGCAAAAGGCATCAAAAGAGGGGTTCTTGTAGGTGGTTCCTAAAGAAATTATGGCTTCTCTAGTGGAATGGAAGGTGGAAACAAATACAGAGTATGTAGGGCCAAGCTTAGAAAGAATGAAATAGATGAGGCTACCATCTTCCTTTTTGACCTTACAACCTTCTAAAATAAGTCTAAGGTTCTTGAATTTGGACAAAAAATATTCAATAGAGGATAAATTATTGGGGTCCAAAGTAAGCAACTCATTTTCAAGCTAGTGGGCCCTGATTTGATTTTGAATGCCAAAGATAGTATTTATATTTTCCAGGGCTTCATGAGGGGTGTCAATGTCAATGATATGAAATACAAGATCTTGAGCAATGTACATTCCTATAAACAAAGTACTGTTGAGCAATGGACATTCCTATAAACAAAGTACTGTTGAGCAATGGACATTCCTATAAACAAAGTACTGTTGAGCAATGGACATTCCTATCTTGAGAAATGGACATTCCTATCTGTTGACTGGAAAATCTGTCTAGCCAACAGTAGGGGATCTCCTTGGTAAAAAGTCCCAACTAGACTCTAAACTGTTTGGAATAGGGATCCCATCTGGGGTATGGGTCTGGCTACCGCTTAATTCTCCTTTCCTTGGTTCTCTGTAGGAATCTATAAACCTGCGGACACATGCTTATTTGGATGATACAAGACACATGATTGATGAATTAAATGAACATACAAAACTATGTGTAGCAAGCTGAATTATAAAGCATCGGGCCAAAGGAAATTTTGTCAACAGCAAATCATTAGGTTCATGCTTGTACAATGTTCTAACCACAGAAGAAACAATTCTTTATGGCAGAATACCCTTCACTTCCTTAAATGGTTTTGGTGATAATATAAATGTCAGTAAACAAATTTATTAACATTCATTGAGAAATAAAAATAAACTTAGCACCATTAACACATGTTTAGAAAACTATAATGCATAAATGATGTAATTGGAGACGCAGTTTCATTAATCAAAAGATGTTACAAACTGAAAACAGAATACTCATAATGTTCACACATTGACCAACATCAGATCCAAAAATGGAGTTAACAAATGCTTGTATTCATACTCAAAAATGTGTAGTCCTTCTATAAAATGCTCTATATCTATGTGAGTCCCAAAAAAAAAATCCCTTTATAATTTCCCGAAGGAGGTATTTATAACACAAGACTTGCCCTTTGGGCTTCCGACTTTCTGCCTTCCAGACCATTGGGCTACCCTGCAACTTGGTGGATTCTGTGACCTGACGGATTCTATGACCTGCGACTTTCTTTGTTCTGCGACCTGTGCAATGCCTTGATCATTTTATGAGCTGAGTGATTTCTAGGTCGGGAACGATCACTTGTAGATGGTCTCAGAGGCAGGTCTGCCATGCTTGATAATCGGCAGCAATCGGGGTGACCATAGGTGTGTCTTCCTTTAATCTATGTATGCGTTCGAGTGCATTTGGAGTCAGGGTATTTCTTTGGATATTAATCTGATTTGACAAGGATGCCAACTTAGTGTAGATTCGCACTGGTGTCACAATAAATTGGACTAGATTTTCCCTTGATGCTTGTAAATCTCGGGAAGCTGCTACTTGCTTGATGGGTTGCATGAAGGCTTTGATATCTTGATTGATTTGCTGCCAATTCCTGTCTTCACTCAGAGGACCGAGGGGAGGAATGTGATGTAACTCGGCCATTGATTCTATGCCACTGACCAAGTGATCATATGTGGTCATCACCTTCTCCAAATCTTTGACCAACTTTTCCTTAGATTGTACACCGATTCAGATCTGAGCCTTATCATTCTGGGTACTGATCCAATCCCTCTTCGGCAAGGTAGCTGGAGCTTATGGGTATGCATTGGACCATTCTAGGATGCGATCTAAAGCAGTGCAGACCTCTTTAAGTTGGGTGTTCGTTTTCTTTGTTTCAGCCTAAGCCTTCAGCAGTGGTGCAACAATTTTCTTTATAGAAAAGATCTCTATGTACACATGCCTTATAGTGACTTATAATGTGACCCCCTCTCCTTGGATGGTCAATGCTGCTTCATTTGAGGAAGTGCTATGAGCCTGTAACTACTGTACCTCTTCTTCCAATGCTTTCTTTTCTAGCTCTACCTTGGCTGTTTTCTGCTCCGAAGCTTGCAGCATGTTATGTAAGGCCAAAATTTCTTTGCTCATCCTGCTAATGTTATCCTCCGTGACAGCTACAAATGTTGTGTCAGCTCAGGTGATCATTACTAGATTCGTCCAAGTGTCTAGTATGATATACTTGTCGGTGGTAGCTGTGAGAGGTCTAGTGTGGTCTTGTGCTAGGCATCTCCTCTTTTCTTTCTGAATCTTGTGTGAGTATTCGTCATAGGAGATCCTGGTAAGATCGAATACTTCTTCATCTTGCCCCACAACAACACCTAATTCTGAGAGGGAAACATGGGTTGTACTCACAGGGCTCATTTGAAGCATCTCGATATCAGTATCAGGAGGAGGCATCTTGTTGCCCTCTGCCTCTTCGGTTGCCTTGTCTTTTTCCCTCCTATCTTCTTCCTCCTTCCTCCTTTGTTCAGCCGTAATTCTATCCTGCTCTTCCTTTAAGAGTCATTCGGCTTCCGCTTTATCTTGGCTTTCTTTTAATCGGCATTTGCTTTCAGCCCTATCTTGCTCCTCTTTCCTTTTCCACTCTTCTTATTTCTTCCTCTACTCTTCCTCTTTCCTTTTGCGGGTTTCTTCTTTCTTCATCTTTTTTGGGTCATCTTTTACTTGCTTCCCCTTCTTTTCCTATTCTACTATGGCCTTCTCTTCAGCCTCCTTCTGAGATTTAGCCTATCTTTCTCATTGCTGGGCCACAAGATCGATTGTTGTCTTTGTAGTTGTTCCCTTGGATGAAGAAGCTCCCCCCGTGGTCTGTGCTCTTTCTTCTAAGGTCTGGTCGTCTTGGCCTTCCTGGCCTTCTTGATCGACGGATTCATCTGGGGCATACTCCCTATTTTTATTGTACCAGTTTTAGATTCTATCTTCAGTGGAGCAGTCAGTGTGTTGATAGCTCCACTTGAATTTGGCTCGTTTGCAATGTGCGGGGAAGATCTTGTTGGGGTCATACGTCCGGTGCGCCAAAGTGGGAAAATGGAATCCTTTGACTGTATAGGCGCCGATGGTGAGTGGTAGAGTTGGCCATGGCTTTTTCTTTCCTTTGGTCAGTACTTTGGTGAACCCTCCAGACATCTAATAACATATTTCCTGGAGCAGGAGTTTTTCTGTCACAAACTTGGGCAGTGCATGAGGGGCTTTAAGGGACCCGAACACTCTGATAGTAGTAGATTCTGCATCCAGGAACCAATGGGCTACCTGAGTTACTGTTTCCATTTCCTGCCAGGACATGCAAGGAGCCTCTGTCCCAAATAATCTGCGATAGAGGACTGGGATAAAAATATTTGATATTGACTCCATATCTTGCTTTTACTGGGAGTCCCAAAACACCCTAAGATGCATATGAATTGGGCCGCTTTTCTCTACTACCCAGTTGTGCACCCATCCGTCGAAGCTGCACCTTGCACAGACTACATCTAAAAGGTACGAAGCCATGTAAAACTTGGATGAAAAACCGTCGTCAGGGGCAAGTTTTGCATTGATGTTAGATTTGAGGGCTTCCATAATTACATTGGCCCAATTAAATCAGGTGTCGTGTACTATGATGGCGTACATGAGACAAACCCATGTACCACTGAAAAAGGTTGCATCTGGGTGGCCATACATTCTGCACAGCATCATGGCAACAAGTTTGTATGCAGTTTTTAGGCCTTGCGTCGGATATTCTTGGTCCCTTTTAACTCGAAAATTCTCTGTTTATTCCCACCATCCTTTCAAAATCTCGGGTATGGGCACGGTATGGGTCTTACACCATTATTCATTAAGTGTCTGCTCCCTGGCAGGAAATATTTAATACACCTTGGTGTCTTGTCCTTTCAGAGCAGCCACAGCATCCTCGGCATGATCCCATATAACCCAGTTCTCGGGATCGAATCTCTGCAAGATCCATTCTACAATCTCTACACAAGGGAATACTAGCGGGTGGGCTCCTGCGTAATGCAACTTGAACCGTTTCACCTGTATATATACCTGCTATCTGTAAGTTCCTCTGGGAAATTGGGTTTGGTGAATTCCTAGTATATTTGGTACCAATTCATGCTATCTCCCCAGCCAAAGGTACATACTGAGTCCCCATACATGGGGGTAGGGGAGAATTTTAACTCTTCTTCTTCCACAACTTCCACCTCAGGACTTTTGTTCCTCTTTCAGACTGCTAGGGGACCCATGTCACTTGAGGCTGATGAGATGGATATGCAACTTATCTTTTCTACAATATTACCTGTTATTTTCAGAAAACCATCCCACGATAAGATAGACTTCATATTAATAATAACAGGGCTATATCTAACAAAGTATGGCCAAAGGAATGGGAAAACCTGCGACCTAGTGACCTTGCAACTAGGTCGTTGGGTCGCTGGGTCGCACAGGGGTGTGTTCAATAGGAAATGTGACTTAGTGACATAGAAACTGGGTTGTTGGGTCGTGCAGGGGTGCATTCAATAGGAAATGTGACTTAGCAACCTGGCGATCGGGTCGTTGGGTCGCTGATTGATCAATTTGCAAGGAAGTGTGACTTAGCGACCTGGCGACTTAGTGACCAGTTCGCTGGGTCACTTGGTCGCTTGTTCATTCAACTTGAAATGAGATGTGACTTAGTGACTTAGCGACCTGTGACTAGGTCGCATGGTCGCAAGGTCGCAGAGTTGCACTGGGCCTCAGATGGGGAACATGGATGGGCTGAGAGTAGAAAGAATAGATCTGGAATATAAGCATGCCAGGGCTCATGGGAAGCAATCCTATGGTAAACATGAAGCTTTAAAAAGTATCGGTGAGGTAAAGGGGAGAAACAGGCAGTCATAATAAGGAAAAAGCAGGAGGAAACGACAAATTACCCGAAAAAAACGCGTTCCAGTCGGACTATCAAAGGTGTTTTCCTTCTTCTTCGCGCGAGTGAAATGCGACCTAGCGACATTTCTATATATAAAGAGGTCGCATGTGTGCACCATAAATGCGGGTCACTAGGTCACAAAAGTCATAAATTGTTGGTGGTGTGACCTCGCGACCTCGCGCCCTGGGGGTCACAAGGTCGCCAAGTCGCAAAGTCGCAAACTGCAGAATTTTCTTGGTTTGTGACTCAGTGACCTAGGTCACTGTGTCGCAAGGTTGCGTAATCAAAAAAATGAAGAATCTTGTGACTTGGAGACTTAGAAAAAAAAATATTTAGGCCTAACCTCACCTTGCCGACTTAGGGGCTCAAAATTTTGAAAGGGGGGGGGGGGGGGAATTTGGAGGATGTTGTTGCAACTACAACAAATGGCGATTCAATGGTAGAGTCTAGAATCTCTAATAATGATTTATCTTTGTGGGGGGGTGGGGGGGGGGGAGGGGGCCTTAGCAGGCTATTCCTTTCACCCTTAGGTTCCCATGATTTTTGCCTTTTGTACCTTGCAAGTTTGCTTTGCCTGTTTAGGTGCTGGTTGACCGAGCTTTTACTTCTAGATTCCGGACCGAAAGGGTTGGAGCACTTCAGGTATTTCTAGGATATGGTATATTTATTTTTTCCTCATTGTGTTTCTCCACTACCTGCGAACCTCGCGGTCCCGGCGAAGTCACTGCCTAGGAGTCACGGACATTGTTCCGTTGCTGGCGAGCCTAGTCAGTACCCCGGCAGAGTTGTCGCATCGCCTCTCTACGCAGGAAGCCTTCCTCAATCCTTTACCCTTTATTGGGGTGCTACTGCACTTATTTTGAATGTGCTCAAGGCACTTATTTAGATTTGCTCATGGCACTTATTTGAGAGAGGCAATTTTTCCTAGGCAGATGAGGGATCCCGACTTATTTTACTTGTAAGAGAGGTTGCTCCTGGTCTTTATGAGGACTTTAGGTTTTCTTGGATATCCTTGCGTCACCCGAAGCTAGCCTTGTTCCCTTTCAGTCTAGTTGTCGCTTTAACCAACTTTATTTTCACAGACACCCTTTCAAGCTTGCTAGGTGAGCTATCTGTGCTTAGTAGCCCAAACTAGGTCATGTTTTACCTTTGGGTGTCAATCACAGACAAGCTCCTGCCACCTTTTGTGATTTTCAGGAAATAATTTTCATCAGCACAGGTCCTGGTGTAGCATGCCAATTGCATGACTTCTACAATGCCTTCCGCCTTCTGAAGTTCTTAGAAGGACACTTTTACTAAGGCGCTAATTGAATAAGTGCTTTTATTGCGGGAAATGAAAAACCGAAAACTAAAAAGAAAACGACAAAATATGGTACAGGGGTGGTGATGGCCCTCCTAGGGCCGTTAAGTGAAGTAGTGCTTGAGGTCATGCCCGTTTACCAGAAGGACCTCGATTCTTCCCTCTAGAGTTTGCAATCTGAAAGTGTGGGAACCTAGCTTCTCTTTAATCTGGAATGGACCTATCCAAAGGGCTTGGAATTTGGAATGTTTCCCTTTCTCCTTGTGAGATTTATTCCATTTAAGAACAAGGTCTCCTACTTCAGAAATTTTATTCCTGGCGGACTTTTTATCAAACCATCTCTTAGTCTGACTTTGGTGGATGGCGAATTTTTCCTGAGTTTTTTTCCTTTCCTCCTCCAGTTTCAATAATGTGTCGATTAGGGCTTACAAGGTGGGGCATGGGGTGCCATGGGTCTCTTGGGACAACTGGAGGGCTGGGAGAGATAGGTGGGGAGGAAGGATGGCCTCTTTTCCATATACAAGAAAAAATGGGGGGGTTCCGAGCGAATATTTGGGTGTGACTCGATCAGCCCAAAGGGCGTTATGGAGGGCATTATGCCAGTTTCGTTGGTGGGACAACATGGTCTTTTTGATGATGCAGATAAGGTTCTTATTAGTCAACTCAGCTAACCCATTCCCTTGGGGGTAATAGTTTGCAGAGTTTTTAAGTACAATAACATTTTCCAAAGCAAAATCATACAACTTAAAAGATGAAAAATAAGTTGCATTGTCAAAAACAAGGGAGGTTGGAACACCAAACCTGGTCATGATACAATGAGTGAAAAACTCTATTACCTCTTGATCGTTGATTTGGCATAGTGGTATCGTTTCAACCCACCTGGTGAAATAGTCGGTAGCGGTGAGGATATACCGGTGTTGCTTGGAGGAGTGCGATAAGATTTCTCCAATCACATCCAACCCCCATTGTTGAAAAGGTTCCTCTACTTCCACCGACTGTAATGGAGCGGCTGGACATGTTTCCCGGTTGGTGAATTTTTGACATTGAGCACACTTCTAGACATATGCGTGAGCATCCTTGAAGAGGGTCGGCCAATAGTAACTAGCGTGCATAATTTTGTGGGCAATGGTATCACCTGCATAATGCCCTCCAGCTGGTCCATCATGTAATTCGGTCAAGTGGCTTTTTGCTTCATCGTGTTCCAGGCAGCGTAGTAGGACTCCATTGTAATGTTTCTTGAAAATTTTTCCTTGTACTAACTGGTAGGATGCAACTTTCAGCCTTATTGCCCATTTCTACCGAGAAGTTAAAATAGGATCCATAACACCGTGGGCCAAATATTTCAAAATGTCGAAGTACCAAGAAAGGTTTCCCTATTGAGGCACGTTGTCAATCTGATACATGTCGATTTCTTGCTCCCAACATTCTTCTTCGCACCCATCTGAATTTGCAGCCTCCATGGCCATTTGGAAGGGTCCTTCACCTTTGACAGTATGTGCCGATTTTAACTCCAGGTCATACTCTTGGAAACATGTCATCCATTTTCCTCGTCTTTTTCCCAACTCTTGATGCACGAAAAGTGAGCGAACGGCTGGGTGAGGGACGAACACTGTGACATGGTTCTTCAAGATGTATGGCTGAAAATGCTTGACCGCTTTGTATACTGCGTAAGCCTACTTTTCAATCTCAGGTTAATTATGTTCAGCACCTTGCAAACTGGCACTCATGAATGATATGGGTTGTTCATCGTTGTTAGTATCTTTCTGTGTGAGGACAGACATGAGTGATGAATCCGAGGCAAAGGTATATAATATGACACCTTTGCTGAAGTCTAGGCTTTGGAGGGATGGTGCTTCTGCAATGGCCTGCTTGATCTTATTGAATGCTTCGTTCTCGGGTGGATTCCATTTGAAAATTGCATTATTTTTAATCATCCCTTGCAAAGGCCTGACTATTTGGGAAAAATATGATATGAATTTCCGTACAAAGTTTATTTTCCCAAGGAATGATTGCATGGCCTTTTTGCTACTAGGAGGTGGAATCTGGGTGATGACCTTCGCTCACTCAGGATCTACCACTATACCATTCTTGGTTATGATATGACCTAGCAAATTCCCCTTGGACACAGCGAAGACACTTTTCTTTGGGTTGAGTGAGATCCCATACTTTCTGCATCTTTCGAAAATTTGCCTAAGGTGACGTAAGTGATCGCCTCTGTGCTTTGAAAACATGGTGATGTCGTCCAAGTATACTACCACGCTTTGTCCTATTAGACATCGGAAAGATATTTCCATAGCCCATTGGAATTTTTCCCCAGCATTTATCAATCCAAAGGGCACGCGCCTAAAAGAAAAAGTCCCCCATTTAGTCTAGAACGTAGTTTTAAATCTGTCAGGTTCCGCTACCAGTACTTGGTTATACCCCGAAAAACCATCCAACAACGAGAACATCTCCAATCCGAATACGGCTTGCAGTATCTGTTACATAGGGGGAATCGGGTAGTTATCTTTGTCTGAGGCTCTATTTAGATTTCGAAAATCTACGCACAAATGGATCTCACCGGAATTTTTTTGTACCGAAACCAAATTCAATACGCAAGTGGAGTGTCAGACTTTGAAGATTATGCGCGCATCCAAAAGCTTCTTAAGTTCTTTCTGAATCATTGGTTCCAGCGTAGGGTACACTTTTCTTAGCTTTTTTCTGGAAATGCTTCACTCCTTCCTTCATAGGGATCACATTCTGAATAATTCGAGTGTCATAAGTACACAGTTCATCATACATCCAAGCGAACATGTCTCGGTATTTCCAGAATAGTTCGGTGAAAGCTTGCCTCTCCTGATCGGAACAATCCTTAGCGAGGTTGATGAACTTCGGGTCCTTATCTATGCCTAAGTTTACCTGTTTATGTGCCAGAGTGGAGTTCTGTACTTTAGTGTTGGGGGCTTCATGGAAACGGTTCTGCAGATCAAACAATTTTTCAAGCAACAATATTCCCTTGGGCATGGGATTTTCCTTGTGTTTCTCTCATTCTTCCTGCAAGGCTTGATCATGGTCCACTTCTTCTATCACTGCGTCTTTGAACACTTTAGTGTTGAGCATGAATTCAAGTACCTGTTGGTCATCATCAAAGATGTGTAAATTAGTGATGTTATCTAGCACAGATGGTTTATACAATATTTCAATAAAAAAACCATCCGTTAGAGGGGTGAACCTAGCAGTAGCATTAGCTAGAGTATCAGCTGCCGCATTATGCATCCTAAGCACAAATTTAATACCAAACGCATCAAAAGAAGAAATTAAATTCCATACCTCTTGTTGGTAAGCTTTCAAGTGTGGAGATAAGCAATGGATGGTATTTCGTACCTAGCGAGTGATGATTTCGGAATCTCCGATAACCTTTAAGAATTTCACCTTTAGGTCCAATGCTTTTTTGAGTCTGAGGACTAAGGCCTCATATTCGGTGGTATTTTTGGTGCATTGACATTCTAGCTGGCATGAGATAAAAAACTTGTTCTTTTGGGGGTCCAATAGGATGCAGCCCGCACCTGCTCCGTCATGCGTCTTGGAGCCATCATAATATAAGGTCCATACATCGTCTTCTAGTTTCTCTGGAACCGTGGACTGGGGAGAGATTTCAGTTTGGTTTATGATGGATACAGCTTGGTCTTCAGTGATGAACATTAGTTCTGATTGGACGTCTAGGTTTACCAGGGACTGAGGGGGACGGTAACATCCGAAGATGGCATCTAAGAAACACATGTCGAGCTCTTCTTGGGTAAAGCTGACAGGTTCATTGGTAGCATCCAAGTCGGTCACAGTATGTTTCATATAAGGTTCACTTTCAACTCTGATTTGGTTGTTTTGACCCTTGTAGGGAAGCCATAGGTGAGACCAATCAGTAGCGAAGTACCCTTGTAGCTTACTAGACCAGTCCCTGCTCAAAAAGAGATCGTAGGCTTCTGGGATGTCTGCAACTACTATTTCTATGCACTGGTGGACTCTAGAGTTGGAATATAGGCAGATGATGACATTATTTAGTTCACCTACAGTGGGCACTTGCGATCTATCAAGCTGAATAATCCTAGCATCAGTTTTCTCTGGGAGAATGTTTAACTTCTTGTAGACAGACAGGGGCATGACATTTGTGGATGCGCCGGAGTCAACGAGGTAGTTATGAATGTTAAAGTTAAATATTTCAAAACATAGGAGAAAGGGGGGAGTAGATCCCCTAGAGTTCGTATTCACGGTGTTCACAATAGATTGGAGGCTTTCACTAGCTTGGGCAGATGTGTTATTCACGGGTTTGGTTGTCGAGGAGTTGGCGAAGGCTTTGAGGATAAGCTCCCATTGGTTGGTGATGCAGGCGAGCTCATAAAGAGAGATTTTGGCTCTAGTTTTCTTCATGTCCTCAACAATGTTGTAACCAGAATCAAAGTGTGGAATAGTCTCGGCGGGGGTTTTGGGTGACCCTACTGGTAGTTTTCTCTTTTGGTTTGTTCGGGTGTTGCTAGGAGTGGACTTCTTGGGAATAGCAGCTTGGTGCTCATTCCCTAGGGATAAGATTTTCCTTAAGAAGGCCCTCCTCTTCTCTTTGAAGGACTGGTCAGGAACCGGTCCTTTGCTTCTTAGGCCATAGTTTCGCACAAGTTTGGCTTTAGGATCATCGGCCACATTAATGTCAGTGATGGTATGGGTGCTTTCCCCGCAGATCACATCAAACACAAGGATGGTAGATCCTGGTTCTTCATCTGGGGGTAGGCTTTATTCATTGTCAAAGACATCGTCTTCGCCTGCTTCCCCTGGGGTTTGATCATCTAAGTGTTGATTCACTACCGCAATCATGCTGCCAATCCATTGGGGGCATGTTTTCTCGGAGTCGGCGGCCTGGTGGAAAGAACAAAAATTATCTTTTCTAATTTCTTCCACGTTAAGAACAACATTTTTTTTTGATGGGGGCCAGTTGATTGTGGGGGTATTATTTCTGAAAAAATTCTTTTGCATCTTGGTGCCAGTAGCGGGTTCAATACCTTTTCTCTTTAGATCAGAGACTTCATTGATTAATAACTTAAGGGACTTTTCTATACCTTCAAAGTCAAAAGTATATTTGTCCTTATCCCCAGTTTTGAATGTGGAAGACTGGTTCCTTTTCAAGGCAGGTTTATGATCGTCTCAACCTTCATGGTCGATGACCCCTATAGAAATCATATCCTTTTCTACGGCAAGGGCAGTGGCATAATTTGCTGCAAGGGTAGCCCTAGCCTCGTGCTTTACGAATATGGAGATGTCTCTGGGAAGAGCCTTTATGTAGCAGTCTATAGTCATGGAGTCATCCAATGCCAAGTTGGGGGGGAATTTGTTCAATATGGTAGCAAAACATTGATTAAAATCTTTGACCTTCTCTTTCTTTTGGCATTTGAGTGTACTCAACTCCGTGAGGAGCATGGAGGGGGTCTTGTCCTCTGAAAACTTCTGAAGGAAAGTGCGACGGAATTGATCCCATGAAGTTATGGAAGCACTTGGGAAATACCGATACTAGGTGCCTGCTTTGTTCTCAAGGGTATGGGGAAAAAGACGATAGGAAACATCATCTGCTTGGACACTCATCATTTGTAGTGAAAGGTATAAGTTGCTTATGTGGTCTTCGACTAGCGTGCCTTTCTCAGGGTCAAACTTGGGAAGGTGTTTTTCGAGGTGTCTAAGCATGTCATGAAGACGGTCCTGGATATCTAATGGAGATTGGGCCATCCAAGCAAGCAGTTGTACCTACCTAGCATGCTCGTGCCCTATTTCTGACTCATATTTACTTCCCACACCCGACGCAGATTCTTCTCCTTCATGGTGGGAGTGCTCATCTTGACGTCCCCAGTAGTTTTCCATATTTCTAATGTTTCTCTAGTTGTAGATGGGGCCTTTATTTTTGTTTTTATGGTAGTGGGAAGTATTGTGACCTTGGCCACGACCTCTGTTTCCCCGATCTCTATTCCCTTGGCCTCTATTTCCCTCGCCCCCCTGGTGGAATGTGAACTTGGGTGTTGTCATTTTGGGTTCGATCAGGCTAAGGGCTAGCATGGGGTCCATTCATGTCAGGACCTTCCTCTTCTGCTCCTTGGGGCCCAGTAATAGGTTCATTATTCTCAATTGTCGTTGCAAGGTCTTCAACCATTAGATTTATCAACTGGGGCAGGGAATTTACAAGGGCACCGTTGCGAGTGAGGTTAGCTGCAGGGGTCCTGGTATGGGTTAGACAACTCATGGCTGGAGTGATTTGCAAATCTCTGATGAGGTTGCGGGAAATCGAGAGCAGAAATCTTAATTGATCCCTGGTAACCTCATAATAAGGAGCTTCCTCCCCTTAGGCATCTTCTAAAGGGGGAGGACTGTGTCATCGTGTATGGCCTCCCTTTGGGGAGTTTGTAATGGAATATTACTCGTGTGCTCGGAGCCTACCATAGGCCCTCGTTCTAGCGCCAATTATGTTGACAGGAAAATATGTCAGGCCAATAGCAGGGGATCTCCCCGATAAAAAGTCCCAACTAGACTCTAAACCGTTTGGAATAGGGATCTGGTCTAGGGTGTGGGTCCAGCTACCGCTTAATTCTCCTTTCCTTGGGTCTCTGTAGGACTCTATAAACCTACAAACACATCCTTATTCAGATGATACAAGACACATGATTGATGAATTAAATGAACATACAACACTATGCATAGCAAGCTGAAATATAAAGCATGGGGCCAAAGGAAATGTTGTCAACAGCATATCATTAGGGTCATGCTTGTACAATGTTCTAACCACAGAAGAAACAATTCTTTATGGCAGAATACCCTTCACTTCCTTAAATGGTTTTGGTGATAATATAAATGTCAGTAAACAAAGTTATTAACATTCATTGAGAAAGAAAAATAAACTTAGCACCATTAACACATGTTTAGAAAACTATAATGCATAAATGATGTAAATGGAGACACAATTTCATTAATCAAAAGATGTTAGAAACTGAAAACAGAATATTCATAGTGTTCACACATTGACCAACATCATATCCAAAAATGGAGTTAACAAATGCTTGTATTCATACTCAAAAATGTGTAGTCTTCTATACAATGCTCTATATCTCTGTGAGTCCCAAAAAAAAAGCCCTTTACAATTTCCCGAAGGAGGTATTTATAACACAAGACTTGCCCTTTGGGCTTCTGACTTTCGGCCTTCCGGACCGTTGGGCTGCCCTGCGACCTGGTGGATTTTGTGACCTGCGACCTGGTGGATACTACGAACTGTGACCTGACGGATTCTGTGACCTGCGACCTTATTTTTTCTATGACCTGTGTAATACCTTGATCATTTTATGAGCTGAGTGATTTCTAGGTCGGGAACGATCACTTGTAGCTGGTCTCAGAGGTAGGTCTACCATGCTTGATAATCGGCAGCAATCGGGGTGACCAGAGGTGTGTCTTCCTTTAATTTGTGTATGCATTCGAGTGTGTTTGGAATCAGGGTATTTATTTTGATATTAATATGATTTGACAAGGATGCCAACTTAGTGTAGATTCACACCAGTGTCACAATAAAATGGACCAGATTTTCCCTTGATTCCTATAAATCTCAGGAAGCTACTTCTTGCTCAATGGGTTGCATGAAGGCTTTGATATCTTGATCAATTTGCTGCCAAGTCCTGTCTTCACTCAGAGGGCTGAGGGAAGGAATGTGATGTAACTCGGCCATTGATTCTATGCCACTGACCAAGTGATCATATGTGGTCATCACCTTCTCTAGATCTTTGACCAGCTTTTCCTTAGATTGTACCCCAATTCGGATCTGAGCCTTTTCATTTTGGGTACTGATCCAATCCCTCTTCGGCAAGGTATCTGGAGCTTGTGGGTATGCATTGGACCATTCCATGATGCGATCTAAAGCAATGCAGGCCTCTTTAAGTTGGGTGTTCTTTTTCTTTGTTTCAGCCTAAGCCTTCAGTAGTTGTGCAAAAATTTGCTTTATAGAAAAAATATCTCTGTACACCTGCCTTATAGTGACTTCTAATGTGACCCCCTCTCCTTGGATGGTCAGCGCTGCTTCATTTGAGAAAGTGTTGCAAGCCTGCAACTGTTGCACCTATTCTTCCAATGTTTTCTTTTCCAGCTTTGCCTTGGATGTTTTCTGCTCTGAAGCTTGCAGCATGTTCTATAAGGCAAAAATTTATTTTCTCATCCTGCTAACATTATCCTCCGTGGTAGCTGCAAATTTTGTGCCGGCTGAGGCAATCATTACTGGATTCGTTCGAGTGTCTAATACAATATCCTTGTCGGTGGTAGCTGTGAGAGGTCTAGTGCGGTCTTGCACTAGGAATCTCCTCTTTTCTTACTGAATCTTGTGTGAGTATTGGTCATAGGAGATCCTTGTAAGATCGAATACTTCTTCATCTTGCCCCACAGCAACGCCTAATTCTGAGAGGGAAATGCGGGTTGTACTCACAGGGCTGGTTTGAACCATCTTGATATCAGTATCAGGAGGAGGTGTCTTGTTTCCCTCTGCCTCTTCGTTTGCCTTGTCTTTTGCCCTCCTATCTTCTTCCTCCTTCCTCCTTTGTTCAGCCATCAGTATGTCCTACTCTTCCTTTAAGAGTCGCTCGGCTTTTTCTTTATCTTGGCTTTCTTTTAACTGGTGTTCGCTTTCAGCCCTATCTTGATCCTATTTTCTTTTCCACTCTTCTTCTTTCTTCCTCTGCTCTTCCTCTTTCCTTTTCCGAGTTTCTTCTTTCTTCATCTTTTTTGGGTCATCTTTCACTTGCTTCCCCTTCTTTTCCTGTTCTGCTCTGGCCTTCTCTTCAACCTCCTTCTGAGCTTCAACCTCTCTTTCTCATTGCTAGGCCACGAGATCAGGTGCTATCTCTGTAGTTGTTCCCTTGGATGACAAATCTTCCCCCGTGGTATGTGCTCTTTCTTCTAAGGTCTGGTCGTCTTGGCCTTCCTGGCCTTATTGATCGACAGATTCATCTGGGGCATACTCCCTATCTTTATTGTACCATTTTCAAATTTTTTCTTCAGTGGAGTAGTCAGTGTGTTGATAGCTCCACCTGAATTTGGCTCATTTGCAATGTGCGGGGACAATCCTGTTAAGGTAATACTTCCGGTGCACCAAAGTGGGAAAATGGAATCCTTTCATCTGCTTGGTTTCTACCTCCATTTCTCTGAAATCTTTGACTATATAGGCGCCGATGGTGAGTGGTAGAGTTGGCCATGGCTTTTTCTTGCCTTTGGTCAGTACTTTGGTGAACCCTACGAACATCTGATAGCATATTTCCTGGAGCAGGAGTTTGTCTGTCGCAAGCTTGGGTAGTGCTTAAGGGGCTTTGAGGGACCCGAACACTCTGATAGTAGTATATTTTGCATCTGGGAACCAATGGGCTACCTAAGTTATTTTTTCCATTGCCTTCCAGGACATGCAAGGAGCCTCTGTCCTGAATAATCTGTGATAGAGGGCTGGGATAAAAATATCTGATATTGACTCCATATCTTTCTTGTATCAGGAGTCCCAAAACACCCTGAGATTCTTATGAATTGGGCCTCTTTTCTTTGCTACCTAGTTGTGCACCCATCCGTCGAAGCTACACCTTGCACAGGCTGCATCTAAAAGGTATGAAGCCATGTAAAAATTGGATGCAAAATTGTCATCAGGGGCAAGTGCTGTGTTGATGTTAGATTTGAGGGCTGCCATAATTACATTGGCCCAATTAAAGCGGGTGTCGTGTACTGTGATGGCATACATGAGACAAACCCATGTACCACTGAAAAAGGTCACATCCGAGCAGCCATACATTTTGTACAACATCGTAACCACAAGTTTTTATGCAGTTCTGAGGCCTTGCGTTGGATATTATTGGTCCCTTTTAACCCAGAAATTCTCCGATTCTTCCCACCATCCTTTCAAAATCTCGGGTATGGGCACAGCATGGGTCTTATACCATTCTTCGTTGAGTGTCTACTCCCTGGCAGGAAATCTGTAATACACCTTGGTGTATTTTCCTTTAAGAGCAGCCACAGCATCCCTGGCATGATCCCATATAACCCAGTTCTCGAGATCGACTCTCTGCAAGATCCAATCTACAATATCTGCACAAGGGAATATAGGCGGGTGGGCTCCTGTGTAATGCAACTTGGACCGTTTTACCTATATATATACCTGCCTATCTGGAAGGTCCTCTGGGAAATTAGGTTTGGTGAATTCCTGGTATATTTGGTACCAAGTGATGCTATCTCCCCGGCCAAAGGTACATACTGAGTCCCCATACATGGGGGCAGGCGAGAACTTTAACTCTTCTTCTTCCACAACTTCCACCGTAGGAATTTTGTTCCTCTTTTGGACTGCTGGGGGACCCATGTCACTTGAGGCTGACAAGATGGATACGTAACTTAGCTCTGCTTCAATATTACCTGGTATTGTCAAAAAACCATCCCACGATAAGACAAACTTCATATTAATAATAACAGGGCTATATCTGACAAAGTATGGCCAAAGGAATGGGAAAACCTGTGACCTAGCAACCTTGCGACCAGGTCGCTGGGTTGCACAAGGGTGCGTTCAATAGGAAATGTGACTTAGTGACCTGGCGACTGGGTCACTGGGTCACGCAGGGGTGCGTTCAATAGGAAATGCGACTTAGCGACCTAGCGACCGGGTCGCTAGGTCGCTGATTGATCAATTTGCAAGGAAGTGTGACTTAGTGACCTGGCGACCTGGCAACCGGGTCTCTAGGTCACTTGGTCGCTTGGTCGTTCAACTTGAAATGAGATGCGACTTAGTGACTTAGTGACTTGTGACTGGGTTGCATGGTCGCAAGGTCGCAAATTCGCACTGGGCCTCGGATGGGGAACATGGATGGGCTGAGAGCAGAAAGAATAGATCTGGAATATAAGCATGCCATGGCTCATGGGAAGCAATCCTATGGTAAGAATGAAGCTTTAAAGAGTATCGTTGAGGTAAAGGGGAGAAGCAGGTAGTCATAATAAGGAAAAAGCAGGAGGAAATGATAACTTACCTGAAAAAAAACGCGTTCCAGTCGGACAGTCAGAGGCATTTTCCTTCTTCTTCATGTGAGTGAAATGTGACCTAGCAACCTTTCTATATATAAAGAGGTCGCACATGTTCACCATAAATGTGGGTTGCTAGGTCACAAAAGTCATAAATTGGGGTGGTGCGACCTTTCGACCTCACGACCTAGGGGTCACAAGGTCGCCAAGTCGGAAGGTCGCAAACTGTGGAATTTTCTTGGTTTGCGACTCAGCGACCCAGGTCACTAGGTCGCAAGGTCGCGTAATCAAAAAATTGAAGAAGCTTGCAACTTGGAGACTTATAAAAAAATATTTAGGCCTGACCTCACCTTGCTGACTTAGGGGCTCAAAATTTTGAAAGGGGGGCAAAATTTGGAGGGTGTTGTAGTAGCTACAACACTATCCTAACAAAGTATTGGTGTATCACCCCCAACTATAACAGTGCTAGTGCCCTCTCCTGAGGGGCCACCCATATCAATCTATTGTGTCACCTCTGGTCCACTTTGTAGGGGGGGACTACCATCTCCAGGACCCCGCAGAGACTAGTCCACCCCTAGCACGTCCCTCCTCCTCAAATCATGGCTGACTAAGAAGGCCAAGGTTCAGCTCGTCTGTCCTGCATCCTCAAAGTAAAAAAACATGATATCAGTGTATTTATAAAAGGCACATCCATAAATACATGAAAATAATACTCAAATGCATAAAACATAAAGGTCATACATGCGGGCTACCAAGCATAATCAAGAGGAATACCCATATCTGGATCACCCTGGAAATCCACTCCAGAGTAAGGGAACTCTAGAATCAACTGATGTTTTGACTCGAACCACTCCTCTATTATATCATCCCAATACCTACCAGCCTCATCCCCGCCATGACAGGGTATGATAGGTGTCCACCTGCGAATCTGAGGATCGATCAGAGGGCCAAGAGGCACTGCAATAAAATATTGTAGCATAACGAGCTGCTCATACATGATACAACATAAGATGTTGGCATACAAAAATGTCTTATCTTGGCCTCATTTCACCTTTTCCAACTGAGTGACCATGCCATAATATACCAAGCGAGCCCAATTGAAGAAGTTCCCTGCCTGAAGCTGCCGCAAGACTGCTATATGCAACCTTGATACCATGTGAGGTGAAGATGACCCCACCAAGCATAATATCATAGACAAAGTTGCACGCTCCCTTAATTTTTTAACACGAGACACAAAAATCCACCCCTGGAAGATACCATTAGGCCAACAGTGACCGACCTCCTCTTCCCAATGCTTAATGCTCACTGCCTCACCTGGTAGTGGAAGGGGTAGAACCTTGCCGCAGGGCAAGAGACTTGTCACGAAATACGCATATGTCTGAGTCAAAAACTTAAGCTCAGCCTGACGCACAACCATGATTCGCCTCTACCACTCCTAGCAGTGAACCAAGAATCATAAAAATATGTCATGAGACCTCGGAATAGGGTTGTCAAGAAACTTGAGTGGACCCCACTGCGCCAAATTTTGGCAAGCACATGGATCTTGAGCCACCGGGTACAGAGAAAGAGCTAATCCCTTTCCCTCCACAGCATCCTGCCACCAAAAAATGCCAAAAAATATTATTTTTTGATCCCCAAGAAGCTCAGAAATCATAAGTTAAAACTTTTACTAGGACCTCACATTTTTTAGCTACACGGGCATGTGTATAACTCATCCATGAGATGTTGTTGAACGTGTTCTATGCGCCTATACATATCACAGACACATCGGATATCATATCCAGGTGACATGTCATTTTTCTAAATAGGTGCACCACACCTGCGTATGTGCCTCCCACAGGCGCGAAGTTTGACACGTTTGTAATTTCCATTCACATTGAGTCGACGCGCGTAGACCAAATCTTCCAGTGTCGATGGTGTGACTCTCCTAAAGTCGCTCGCATGGTCCCCCTAAAAGACAAGCAAAAATACCATACAAGGCACCCATGTATGATCCATCTACCATGAAAATGAAAAAATTGAAAAGAGTGAAGTTCTAACTTGTACCTGACACTCTCAACGCATATTCTAGGTGCTTTCGTTGACCGCAATGGAAAGAATCTCTATGATCAAAACCTCTGACCTCTTAAACTTAAAAGACACAAATGAATTGAAAATGGGCCATTTCCGCCTATATATCACCCTTTTCACCATTTTAGGGAGCCCATAACTGGAGCTCAGGGCATCCATTTGTAAAATCGCAAAATACACAATGATCAATTCTTCATCATCTTCAATCTGGACCTTCTTGTTCCAGTTTTCAGAAGAAAAAAAAAAAAAAAAAAAAAACCATTTTGGAGCCCATTGTCCACCTCCATAATACATTTGAGGTACACCCTCTATAATATCCCAAAATCGAGACAACTTAGCAATCATGCACTAAAAACGCATCCCAAAATCAAGACAGCTCAGTAATCATGCACTAAAAATGCATTCCCAAAAAAATTTGAAATAAAATAGTGAAATGGACTCTTGGGTCCTATATATTAGTCAATATACAACCTAAATCCAAGAATAGAGCTGAAACAAATGAAACTAGGTGGGTTAAATAGACATCCCACACTAGCGTAGCTGAAAATGACTAAAAACCCCAAATAATGCAACACAAGGATTTCTGGATTAAAGTGAATGCACAGTCCAAAAGAGGTTTTTAACCCAAAAAATAGGAGAACGAGTATTTATACTCATATATTGATGAATAATGCTAAAGAACAGAGATCTAGTCTCCTTATACAAAATACAAGAGAACCCGGCAAGGGTTTCTTGTAAAACACTCTGCATACAAATGTGATCTTCAGAAAATTACTGAATAATCACTGCAAAACTGAAGCATAAGAGTGTAGAAGGTTGAAATATGTCTGATATGATGTAGATCCCTCAAGGTCTTCCTCCCATGAAAGGTTGGACCTCTCAATCACAAGAAAACACTGCAACGGAGCCACTAGACCATCTGCTGAATGTTGCCTCCAAAATAACGTATTCCCTAGCTAAAAAAGCACTGGGAATGTAGGGTAAATGTGTGTTATGATACCACAGATATGAAATAGGCTTTGGAGCTCTCCAAACATATCCCTCAATTGAAGGAAACCTTCCTCCAATTAGAAACTATCTCAGAGACCGAGGTTCCAATCCCTTCCACTGTTGCACCCAGCAACACTACACAATCTCCAGAAAAAACTGCGCTGATGAAGTTGGCTGAAGCTTGGCCTAAAAAACTGATGTGTAATGATGAATTCAAACTCTCCCAATGAGGCTCCTCAAGGAGAGAGGTGGGATTCCAACTCGGGAACACCCGGTGCTAAACAGCACTGCAACCCTGCTAAGCAGCAAAGGGAACAAAATTCTGACCAGAAAAGAATAACAATCTGAAACATGAATAATAATGCTTCCATCCTCTTTCTTAAATAAAACATGATTTTTATTTCCCTTGTCCCCACTCAATTAGGTCATCTCTATCCAAAGATACATCTCCCTCCAAAACTGTGTTATTCCTTCTTGGATTCCTCCTCCTCCAAAATTGCGTTGTTGACTTAGTCAAAGTGGACTAAATCAACTTGATTTTATCCCTGTTCACACATGGATGTGTTTTATTAAGCTAGAAATATTGTCCCCTTTCACATTTGGATTGTTTTTATCCCTCCTTAGGATACTTATGGGTTGTTCTACCCCTTTATTCATCGACTAGAGCTGCTGCTAACTCTAATGTTCCATTTAGCTTTGAGGCTAAAATTTTGGAACATTACAGTCCTCCCCTCCAATATATTTGATTGTTCTCAAGAAAATGTATAGGGAGAGAAAAATTTCTCCCCTCCTCCTCATGTGGCCTCCCATCAATAGCCTCCATCACTGCATCAATAGAATCTGCAAATAAATTGTCATCCAATGTTTCCTTCCAAGTGTGCAAAACCAAATGATCTACATCAATAAAAGGTGGAAAGTGTGAATGGAAACCTGCTTGTTGTCTCATGGCCTCCACAAAGTAGGAGTGATGACCAACATGGTGAATGAGTGCCTCCCTCACCCATGCTATCATCCAAATGAAGTGAGTCACCCTCCAACATGGTAACTCATGAAGAATCTTCGCCACCTTTGGCTCTTGAAATGTAGGTGGGCTGAATAAATGAACATGATAGGCAAGAGGGCCTATCCCATGCTATCCTCCCCTCCACTTATGATAAGTGTAGAGGGCATGCTGATCTTGGGCTGCAACATGATTTCCCTCCAATGGAAAGAAGAAGATTGAGTCTCCAAAGACTCTTCCTCCACAATCATGAGACATGCCAACCCAAACCATTCCATTCAATATGAATGGCACATCATCACTATTTGGCATCCAAATCAGAAAAATGCTGAAAGTTATGTGCAATTTTGGATGGTACCAAAGGTTCTCCAAGTGGATATTACGCAGTCTCCCCAACAGTTGTTTTATAATGTCATGTGGCAAGTGGTTTTGCAACAAGTTATAAGTTGTGTATGTTTGTTCTTCCAACATGGGGAAGTAAGCATCAATGTCTATCAGTTGTACATAGGTAAGATAACAATACACTTGCACAAATTCATGTATATATGGGCTACTATCATTACAAACATTGGCCCTAAAGTGACCATGAAACCCATAAATACTCTTTCTCTCTTGTGGAGCAATGCACTGCTCATATATGGTGAGAAGATACAAATACTCAATGGAGTAATCAATAAGTACAGAAATTTATTTCTTACCATGCATGGTGAGTAGGCTGAAAGTGATGTCCATGTATAAGTTCCCCCATGAGGATCCCCTCATAATAATTTGCAAGAAGAAGGGATACATATACTCCTTGGAATAATCCATCAATAAGAACACACTCCCATGTGACAGCACTATAGGCCTTAGAAATAAGTCTCCATGACTCCTCTCTTTGACATTCCATATGCCAAAGCCATCCACCATCATGTTGCTATGTGAGAAGATCTTCCTACATGGAAGTCTCTAATGATCCTTCAATGCTGAAGGGTAGCCTCCTTGCACCATGAATGTGCCTTCCTCCTCTTTAGAAATTTCATAAAAAGTATGGGAAGAATTATGACGATACTCTCCCAAGTGTAACCACAGCAACAAAAAAATTTGTTGCTTCCTCATCTCTCCCTCATACAAGCCATGGAGTAAGATCATGATGGCAAACTTTATGATGCCCCAACAAACAATTCAGCCATGAAGTGCCTCCTCAAGTTCTCCAAGTGGTTTCTCCCACAAAAAGAGAAAAAATGTGATGTGGCAATCATGGTTTGCCCATGGCTCCTCCTAAAATGTACAACATATAAAGTGGGGAGAATCATGCTCCCAATGGCCATCTTCCATCTCAAGCCCACTCTCCAAACAAATCTCCCCATGAACATAAACATATCAGCAATATATGGAAGCAAAGTACAATGAGAACAAGTTGACAAATGACAACCGGAGAGTGAATCATAGTTCCACTCATGGAACCAGCGCAATGCATCCTTTGCCTGCTTCAAAATAAGAAATAACAAGTGCTCTACTAACCACTTTTTTGCTACCACAGTCATCTCATAAGATGGAATCATGAAGTTACAATAGGGTGTCAATGGTGAACACCTAGAAACATGTGGCTTCCCCCACAAACCATTAAAAAGATAGCCAAAATCAATGCTACAAGTTGCTGAAAGTACATCATCATAAAATATGCAAGAAGAGATAATTCTTCTTGTTACATCTTGCTGCTCAAATAAGGAAAAGAAGCACAATACAAAATATGAAATGATACCTCCTCCATCATGCACTTGAGATCTTGAGTTGAAATGGCTCAACTGGAAATTCTCCCTCACCTCCAAAGAGTAGGGAAGTGGATGTGACCTCCTCTTCATTATCATCCAGGCTATGCATCTCTCCATATGCTGATATATGTCATGCTGGATACCCTCCCAAGTGAACTCCTCCATCAAATGGAAATATTCATCAAAGTGCATAGAAGAGAAGTCCTCATGTGCTGCATGTAGTAGCTTCTCCTTGAGACTAGAAGATCTAGTCAAGAAGATCCTGCCATAGGAATAGATTACCAAACCATCCACTATGTATCTATCATCTCCATCCAATTCATCAAGAATCATGCATGCACCAAGATCCTTGGAGTACTATACCAAAAGTTGAGACCTCCAATAAGGATCAATCCTCCTAAGAGACAACGTTGGTGATCTAGCATATGAAGCTCTCCTAATGCTGCTGCCTGTTACTTTGACATTCCTCATGCCAAAGTCATCCTCCAAACTCCTTACCTCTCCAAAATCCAAGAGTGGTGAATCCAAAGACAAGATGTCTTCCTTCAACTCCAGATCAGGTGGCCTCCTAGGTGGAATGCCTCCATGTAGTGAGACATCAATGTCAAGAGTAGACTGCTCATGTGGTTGGGAAACCTTGCCCCTGCCCTTACAACACAAATCAGTATGCCTCTTCCTTGCATTGGCTCTCTGAAATAGATAAGGGTGTGTGCCTCTCATCAAATGATGCTACTCTTCCTCCCTACCTCCTCCTTCTAGCTGTAATGCTGAAAAATCATGTTGCTCACTGATTGTGCTTGGAACTTCATGTATGAGATCCTGGGGAACTTCTTGTAAGAATACAAGAATCCCTCTTGTTGGAGCATGTGCTCCTCCTCCCTCTACATGAGGTGTTGGATGTGCTCTAGATGTGACAGCGTTGTTGCCTTCATCATCCTCAATGTGTATGGGCAACATGTCAATAGTTTGATCCTCATCTGAAAATGGGATCTCCATGCCCTCTTGTTCAAGAATATGAACTAGAGGTCTTGCTTCTGGCAATGTGTAATGCAAGATGTCAACTTCTCCCATGGTTTTATGAAGTGGAGTTTCCTCCATCACATGCAAGGATTTTGTTCCCCCAAGTTTTCCTTTCTCATGTGTCTTAGGAAGTTCTTCACCAAACCTCCCCACCAATGTTTCTATGAATCTTGCATAAGAGGAACTATTTGCATTTTTCAAAGAATAAGTTTCAAAAATCCACAATGCATGAGCCTTACCTCTGAAATTTAGTGCTACAACTCTGATGGATTCATCTTCAGAAATATGGTGCTGCTGAAAATAGGAGTCTAGCTCCTTCACCCAAGCTCCAACTGAACATGTAGGTGACCCAGCAAAAGTGGATAGAAGAAATCTACCAACATCCTGATGCTTGCCCTTCTCCACCTGGATCTTGCAAATCTCGTGGAAATCAGTATGATCTCTAAACCTCTCATTTTGAGACTCATACTCCCGCAACAAATCATTGAGGGTCATTCTCTTAGGCATTCTTCCTCCTTTCATCCATCTCAAGACAAACCTAGGCACTTGACTGCGTTGTGCATCATGGTGTGTAGTTGCATGCTCACACTCACCATGTGAAAATATAGATTCAGCTCTAGATCCAACTCCCTTTGTAGATCCCATCACCAATTTCATTTTCTTCAGCTCTCCTTGAAAGCTATGCATAGATTTTGGAAGAAACTTTGTAAGCTTGTCTTCCTTCCTTCCTTCACATACTGAAGCTTTCTAATTTCTGTCCATCTCTCCTTCCTCTCAAATGTAATGGCCTGAGATCCACAGGCTGAGCCAAGAAAGCATCTTTGATACCACTGTAATATCCCAAAATCGAGACAGCTCAGCAATCATGCACTAAAAACGCATTCCTAGCAACATTTGCAATTGTTGGAACACCTAATCCTACATGGGTAGGTGTGGAATGCGAAAAGTCACAATGGAGTCCAAGTGACCTTGGAATGTGAAACCAAGAGTCACACCATTGTATTATAAATGTACATCATGTATAATGGAAAAATAAGAAAGCCTCACGCTTATCCTTCATTGTGTTGAGTCTCTTGTGTGTGTGTGTTCATCTTCCTCATACACCATGTGTGTGCTTAACATGGTGTTTAACATGGTATCAGAGCGGGCGATTCCTGGCCCTGCTCCAAATTGAGTGAGCCATTTTTTTTTATGGCCTGTGCATATCTGCAAAATTTTTGAAAATTTTTGCAGCACTCAGAGTTTCTGCAGCAGTGTTTTTGCCGCCATTCAGAAAGTCGTTTTGGAGAAGGAGCAGCATTTAGAAAATTGGTAGCATTCAGGCAGTGGTTTTGAAGAGAAGCAGCATTGCACATCTGAAGGTTGATTTCTTCCTGCAATTTCTGCATATTAAATTCTGCATTTTGAGCTACTGGAAAATAGTTTAAAGAGGGTTTCTGAAGAAGTTTATGGTTTTTATCAAAAAAAAAAAAAAATTATGACCTTTTTCATTGAAAAAATTCTGCAATCTGCTGCTGTGTATTACTGCTTAAAATCTTGCATTTCTGGCAAAATTTCCTGTTGCTGTTTCAAAGTCTCGGGTCTCATTTTTACTCATTTGCTGCTGAAAGAAAATCTACAATTTCTCCTATCTCTGTTGTTTTTAAATTTTAAAAAAAAAAAAAAAATTTAAAAAAATTTCAGGCTCTCGGCCTGCCCCCTGCAACCCACGGCCTCCCCTAACCCTACTCTCATCACTCTACCCATATCCATACGCACTCATAGCAATACATTACCACACAGAAACCCAACCCATCGCTCGACCCGCTGCACACTCAACCTACTCTCTACGCCTCACCTCACAGCTCACGCTCCCCCTCGGCCTTTGCTTGAACCCCTCACCTCACTCCGCTCCTCTCTGCGTATACATATCCTCCCCCTCCCTTGCACTATTCGCTACCCTACAAATGCTCTCAACACCCTCCTCTCCTTTACTCACGCCCTACGGCCCCTCCTATCCCATTCCCCTCTCACATTACAGTGGACCTACAATTTTTTACACTCTACACCCCTCCATACGCTATCCTACCCACTACAGCAACCCCGGCCCCCTCACAACCTGCGAACCCACGCCTCTCACTAAACTAATCCCAAACCCCGCTTACACTACACTCAACCCTTATCACTCCAGCTCCCTCTCTGCATTCCAAGCCGCCTTTCCCACGGCCTTTTGGCCCTACCCACCTGCAACTCGCACCCTCCTCACACATATCGCTCACCCACCTCCCTGCAAGTCAACCCTTATCACTCTAGCCGCCTCACATCCACACTCAAACTACTCCCTTACCCCCTCGCCCTGCTCATACTCTAAACCCGCGTGCCCTTTCAACTCTGCTACTCCTCCTCCATGCTCTACACGCCTATGCCTACGCTTTACTCCTTACAACCCACTCCATTCTACCTCAACACTCATACCCTCACGGCCTCCTCACACTGCAATACGACCCTGCATCTTAATAATCCCTTTCCCATTTAATTTAATAATCCCCATTTTAATTTAATACCCTGCCCTCCCATATAATACGACTTCCCACCCATTTTAAAATTCTTTCTCCTTTAATTAATCCCTTCCCCCATTATAAAATTCCCTTCCCTTTCTTTTTAATTTTATTTTAATATAAGTCTCCCCCACTTTTAATAAATCTCCTCCCTTTTTAAATTGGTTCCCACATTCCCATTTTTATAATCCTTTTTTTTCCCATTTTAAATTAATCCCTTTCCCTTTTAAATTCCCTCCATTCTTAATTAATTTATTTTTTAATTAATTTTTAATTAATTAAAAAAAAAAGAGCAGAGAGAGAGAGAGGAAGAGCAGAAAGAGAGGAAGAGAGAGAAAATGAACAGCAAAAAATGAAGAAAAAATGGACTGAATACTGCAAATTTGACATTTTATGATTTGTGGCATATATAAGAGGGTGATTTTCGGAAAAAAATTTACATTTGAAGACAAGTTTGCCATCATTGAAAACATCTCTTTGAAGGAAAATTCAGCTGCCATAAAAAGATTCTTGCACAAGTGTTTCAGTTGCACATTTACAAAACATTTTTGCAAAAATATTGTATTGTATTGCTTCTTCATTTATAGTTGCAATCAAGACTTGAAGTGTAAATTTGAGTTGTTGGATTGTTGATTGCCCTCCATCATTTGAGGAGCAGATTTTGTACTTTGAGATTTCCATAGTTGGAAATTCTTTTGAGTCATTTGTATTTGTTGTTGAATCACATTGTAAACGGGTGCATTTTCGGTTGAAGCCGACACCCTTTCATTTTTGAGCCTAAGTTGTTGAAAATGGCTAAAATAAATGAGGCATTAGAGTTGTTGAATAACCTCATTCATTCCAATGTTGATGACATGATAAAAATGAGCAAGGATGCTCTTTGTAACATTCAAAGTTGTTTGCAATATGCACATGAAAAGATTGAGTTTTTGCAGTTGGAAACTCAGCTTCAGCAAGACGAAATTCATCAAAAGAGTCACCATTCTGAACCTGTTTCTGTTCAGAAGATTGTGAAGGACTCTCATCAGAAGAAAGAAGATAAAGTTGCATTTGATTCCCATTCAGTTCATTGCACTAGAGTAGATGTACATGCAGATGCATCAGTTCAACCTGCACTTCTCAAGCCCATCATCAGACCTTGGGAAGAGATTTTCCACAACAAGCACTGAACTGGTCTTGGATATGACAAGGATGTGTCCTTTCATATTCCAGACTACACCAAGCCCATCATATTTCAGAGTGTCGGATTCCTATATGATAGTTCACCTACAGCTGTTCCAGATCCTGCTCCACAACAACAACAACAACAGATTGAGAAATGCCAACACTATGATCGAGTTGGCCATATGAAAGATCATTGTTTTGATCTTCATCCATGCAAGAACTGTGGTCAGCACACTCATTCTTCAGACATATGCTTCAGAAACAAGCCTCCTGCAAGAACAAAGATTCATCTTGGATGGATCGCTTCTTGGCAATGGGCATCAGCAGCCAAGAAGATGTTTAAGTCGCATGTCAGAACATGTTCACGGATATTGAGCAAACTTGCAGTTGAGTTTTCGCCATCATCTCACCTTATCCCTGACAGGGGGGAAAATGGTGGTCATGTAAAAGCTTCGACGACAGATCAAGTGAGCCTGAGCCACAATCTCTCATTCCATGTTCAGAGTTGTAGCCAGCAGTTCAAGCGAGCCTGAGCCACAATTCGTCGTTCCAGATTCAGAGATGTAGCCAGAGACACGGATGCCCATTAGCATGCCTTCAGTTGGTGGACAACCTTAAACCATCATTTTTGGTTGGTGGATAACCTAAAACCATCACAGGTAGTATACCTCCCTTCTTTTAGGTTGAAGGTCTCCCTTTCATATATGAGGAACACTTCCTCTAGCAGAAGCCTTCAGCTTAGCAGCCTTCAGCTTCTTGCTAGCTTTGGTTGAGTTCCAGGAAATGCTACAATCATTCCAGAGTTGTTGGTATTCCTAAAACCATCACAGGTAGTAGACCTCCCTTCTTTTAGGTTGAAGGTCTCCCTTTTTTATGAGGGACAATTCCTCTAGCAGAAGCTTTCAGCTTCTTGCCAGTTTTGGAAGAGTTCCGGGAACTGCAACATGTATTGCGTTCCAGTGTTTGTGGTCATCCTAAAACCACCTCTTTTTCCAACATTTCAGAGAGTTGATTCAGCCAAGTGCTGCCATGCATACTTTGTAGATTTGTATTACAACTCTTTTCTTGGACTCACACATACCCCTTCGGATTAAGGGGGGATGTTGGAACACCTAATCCTACATGGGTAGGTGTGGAATGAGAAAAGTCACAATGGAGTCCAAGTGACCTTGGAATATGAAACCAAGAGTCACACCATTGTACTATAAATGTACATCTTTGTATAATGGAAAATAAGAAAGCCTCACGCTTATCCTTCATTGTGTTGAGTCTCTTGTGTGTGTGTGTTCATCTTCCTCATACACCATGTGTGTGCTTAACATGGTGTTTAACATGGTATCAGAGCGGGCGATTCCTGGCCCTGCTCCAAATTGAGTGAGCCATTTTTTTTTATGGCCTGTGCATATCTGAAAAATTTTTGATAATTTTTGCAGCACTCAGAGTTTCTGCAGCAGTGTTTTTGCCGCCATTCAGAAAGTCGTTTTGGAGAAGGAGCAGCATTTAGAAAATTGGTAGCATTCAGGCAATGGTTTTGAAGAGAAGCAGCATTGCACATCTGAAGGTTGATTTCTTCCTGCAATTTCTGCCTATTAAATTCTGCATTTTGAGCTACTGGAAAATAGTTTAAAGAGGGTTTCTGAAGAAGTTTATGGTTTTTATCAAAAAAAAAAAAAAAATTATGACCTTTTTCATTGAAAAAATTCTGCAATCTGCTGCTGTGTATTACTGCTTAAAATCTTGCATTTCTTGAAGATTTCTGTATTAAAGTGACTGCGCAGTCCAAAAGAGGGTTTTAACTCAAAAAATAGGAGAACAAGTATATCTACTCATATATTTATGAATAATGCTGAAGAACAGAGATCTAGTCTCCTTATACAAAATACAAGAGAACCCGGTAAGGGTTTCTTGTCAAACACTCTGCATACAAATGTGATCTTCAGAAAATTACTGACTAATCACTGCAAAACTAAAGCATAATAGTGTATAAGGTTTAAATATGTCTGATCTGATGTATATCCCTCAAGGGATTCCTCCCATTAAAGGTTTGATCTCTCAATCACAAGAAAACACTACAACGGAGCCACTAGACCATTTGTTGAATGCTGCCTCCAAAATAACGCATTCCCTAGCTGAAATAGCGTTGGGAGTGTAGGGGAAATATGTGATATGATACCAAAGATCTGAAATATGCTCTGGAGCTCTCCAAACAGATCCCTCAAGTGAAGGAAACCTTCCTCCAATGAGAAACTAGCTCAAAGACCAGGATTCCAATCCCTTCCACTGCTACACCTAGCAACACTACACAATCTCCAGCAAAAACTGCGCTGATGAAGTTGGATAAAGCTTGGCCTCAAAACCTGATGTGGAATGATGAATGCAAACTCTCCCAATGAGGCTCCTCAAGGAGAGAGGTGGGATTCATGCTCGAGAACACCCAGTGCTAAACAACACGACAACCCTGCTAAGAAGCAAAGGGAGCAAAAGTCTGAGCAGACAAGAATAACAATCTAAAACACAAAGAATAATGCTGCCATCCTCTTCCTTAAATAAAACATGAGTTTTCTTGCCCTTAGCCCCACTCAATTAGGTCATCTCTATCTAAAGATACATCTCCCTCCAAAACTGTGTTATTCCTTCTTGGATTCCTCCTCCAAAACTGTGTTGTTGACTTAGTCAAAGTGGACTGAACCAACTTGATTTTATCCCTGTTCACACATGGAGGTGTTTTATTAAGCTAGAAAGAGTGTTCCCTTTCACATTTGGAGTGTTTTTATCCATCCTTAGGAGACTTATGGGCTTTTCTACCCCTTTATTCACTAACTAGAGCTGCTGCTAACTCTAATGTTCCATTTAGCTTTGAGGCTAAAATTTTGGAACATTACACCCTCTCTTTTTTTTTAATTCATGTTATTTAAAAAATATTTATATGAAAAAGATACTTTTACTTGGGGTATTGGCCACATATATTTTAGGTGCATCTGAATCATTGTATTTTCAATCAAGCTCCAGGGCACTAAAGATACAAGCGCAGATATCATCCCATTCTCAACATGATAGGCTCCCCTCCAAAGCTTTGCATTTATAGACATCATTCTCCAAAATAAAACCATAGGCTTCATTCACCCAACCATGTTTATCATCACCTCACCTTACACATGATAAACACCCTCGCAAGTCCATAGAGCCTTATATCTTATGGTGTCCATCTCATTCATAGACCATCACTCACTATCAGAAGCCATGGACACCTACTCCGACTTGGGAAATATCTCATTTTCATACATTAATTATCAACACCATTTTGTTTTTCTTGTCGCAGATTAGAACCCCATTCCTGGGCCACACAAACATAGCCCATCTGTTGGGTGTGGAGCCTGATTATCTTCTTTATTTAGATGTATCATCGCGTTGGACCCTTTTTCTTAATGGGGCGGTAATTCCGCCCATCGTTTGATCTTCATCGGGGGGGTCCAGGGAGGAGTGGTGTTGATACAGATGTCAAATTTCCTTGTAAATTATTGTAATTTTGTAGTCAATCTGAGTCGTTCATTAGGCGTGTAATATTCCATTTTTTGGTGTCACCTATGACAGGGCTAGGATGGACTTCCAAAGTTAGGAGCAGACCAGTCACAGGTACAGGTTGGTGTCATCAGTGGGCCCAGCGGATTTTTGGATGAGTTTTGAGGAGTTTCTATGCAGTCGGGTGGTATTCACTTGATATATTCCATCATCCAAGTAGTTTGGCTTTCGCTTCGGTGCATTCTGACAACTTTCAGAAATTTGAGTTATTTTTGGGCTTAACTCAGTTGATTACACTCAAGGTGGCATTCCAGGAGGAATGCATGATAGAACACCTTAGTGTAATAGCTCATTGGAACCAAGACGAGGATACCTCCATGATGGGATGGTTGGACATGAGTTTCAGTGACTGGAGGAAATGTCGAAGCCGATTTACTCTTTTCTGCATTAAAAAGGAATATTTAATAAGAGGGAAAAGTGCTCCATGAATAAAATAATAATAAAATAAGGCTCTAGAAGGCTCCAAGAGATATATAAAAGAAATGGAGGAGGATATTGAGAGATATCTTTGGATCATATCATTTTCTTGTATGAGAGGTTTGAGACATGGTTGTCCACTTCAGCCGTAGCCCCAAGACAGAAACCCTTGGGTGATTTGTAAGTGTTGGAAAGAAACCCAACTCTCTTTGAGGATAATTCATTTAGAATTTTCGCAGAGCTTCAAGGATACTAGAGTGAGGATCATTCAAATCTTCAACAGGTGCTTCATTGGATTCAGTGGTAGCTATTGCCGAAGGGAGAGTGCAGCATTTCAGTTTTGGAGGCCATCGTCGTGTAGTAGTGCAGCAGATTGTATTATTGGCCAGTTTTCCATATCAGCTCTTTTTGGGTCAGATCTATATGTAAACCCCATTATAATTTATAATAAAAGCTGAGATTCTTCTTGTTCTATGTGGTATTGGATTGTAGTGTTTATTTGTTTAATTTTACATGGCAATCTTATGTTAAATGCATGTTGATTTTATGGCATATTTTGGGGTTTAGATTAATTTATGCAAATTTAGGAAAATATCCCATTTGGGGATATTATAGTGTATCCAAGCTTCAGTATTGGCTCAACCTATGGGTTTCAGTTCCATTTGCAGCGATTTTCTTTCGGAATAATTTTCCAAATCCAAAATCATCATTGTGGAGATTGCATTAGAAATGTGGAGAGTGGGATTTTGTAACAGTGCAGAAACCTCACCAAATTTGTTATTCAATGGAGAAAATCAAATTCATTCATATATATAGTTGTGGGCCATAAAGTATAAAGGGATGAGTTTCTCTAAAATTTTATGAAGCTGTGGAAATTCCTTTTATGAGGCAAACTCGTTGTTTTTGGTGAAAACATAGTTTAAAGAGGCCATCCCATTATTTTTATGAAGAATCAAATTTCTCCATTTTGATTTGATGTGAGTGCACATCTCTGGCCCATGAAATAAACAACATCGAGCAAGGCATTGGAGGCCATCTTATCCACAGGCATAGTCATCATCCTCATCGTTAGTCGTCGCTTGGAGGCAGCAGTCGTCAACTGGGTTCATAGCAGATTTCAAGGTATAATTGTGAAACAGCCAAGCGGACATCGAGTCCACAAGAAGCGATGAGCAATCAAGTCGATTGTTTCCCTACATATCCACAAAGGCACGTTGACCATTGGGCATAGTGGGGGGTCGTGATAAATTTGCATTATGAAGCCGCAGAGGAAAGAAACATTTTTCTTTAGCCATCTAAGAATTTCAAGGGCCGAATTCATATTGCAAGGGTCAACACCCAAATGCATGAGAACCCAGATTTCATAAATTTTAATTTTCGTCAAAATATTATAAGAAAGCCGATGAATACGGTGAATATGTTACGTTGTTCAATTGGTTTTGTCTAATTTAGTCACGGGGCGAACCCTTGCTCTATATGGACAGGTAGAACAGATACAGATACAGAATCTAGAGAAGTATATTGGATATTTAAACACAGATTAGTATAAGGATCTTGAGAAATATTTGGGACCAATACCATTGAACGAATATTATTCCCAAAGAAATTTTTTTGTGCGAGAAATTATTCAGAGCAAACCCAAAATTACTATTGTGATAAGAAGTTCCAATTCTACGCAAGACCAAGCTTCCTGAATACGAGGGTGTGCGTTGCTCAAAATAGACAATAAAATTGATGAAGTAATGGTCGATTCCTTGGAAAGAATCGTGTGACGTTTGTGGCTGTGTTACTGCTAGGGCCCGATTGATTACCGAGAGAATGAAGAGTGACTGAATCGGTCTATCCACGTCAATTGACTAAGCACCATCATAAGACAAGGGTTGTCAGCTCATTGTCTTTCCACATTGGGTCAGTGGTGGATTGACAGAGCGTAACTATTTTGGATGTCGTTTGCCACTACTGACACGCAATATAGCAACAGACAGGGTTCCCAACATCAAATTTAATATTGTTGAGGCCTGTGACTAGGTCATGACGTCTGCATGATTTTTGATTCAAAATATTATTCTGGTTTCGATTGTTTAATTGGAAATACGAAGGATTCCCTTGCGTTAAAGATCAATCCAATAAGTTTTCATGTGGTTACTTGCTGAAATTGGGCTCTTCTCATAGTAGCGACATTATCCTTGAACCAAATTGAACAGAAAATCAACACTTGGAGAGGTCGCATCTCTCAACCAAATGTGACCAATGGTATCTATGGCATGTTGACGGGACACACTGTTGGTTTTGGGGAGTTAACATCATTGTTGGACGCATCATCTACTCATACTGGGCACTATTTTCTAATTCTAAGCCAGTGGCTACATTTTTTGATAGCGTGTTTATGTTTCATGTGGGCGTGAAGTTTCTCAAAGAAGCTGCACTAAGCTACTGAATCAACTAATACCCAGGTTCTATTTTCTCTATTCATTTATCTAAGTTAAAATATTTTCAATTTCACAAATCAGTGATATATATAGTTTCCTAAGTAGAAAACTTTGTAGTAATATTGTATGAACTATTCTCGAAGAAAAAATTATGGACAGTCACCTACATCACAATAAAAATTCAGAAAAATAGTGATCATATCGTTGCTTGAACCATGCAGGGATTCCTAAACAACTTGAGAAGAATAAAAATTGGTTCCTTTAACCACCATGCATCAGATGACCAGAAAACAAAATTGAGCAACATAACTTTTTCAAGGGGGATTTATGCCATCCTTCAAAAAGGACAGCCAAAATATTTTCAGGGAGAATTGGGGATTAGTCACAGAATTTTTTCCCTTGGGACAGATTTGAAACACATGAAGGTGACATGGAGATTTTTGTCCAAACTAGATGAGCTTAATGAACTTCTATCCAAAATAAGCCAAGAAGAAGGGCATAAACTGATTTGGGCTCTAAAACCAGCTATGCTTGCTCTTATACAACCCAAATTCTTGGAGGAACCTTGTGAGGGGGTTATACTTCTAGTTGCATCATGCCTCAGCAACATCATGAAGTTGACGACACCTATAGCTCCATACAATGATGATATTATGAGGAGGATTATGAGATTGATAGTACAAACTCTTCAGGATTTGGACAACAATGCAGGCTCTACCTTGGGGAATAAGCTCGAAGTTTTAGGGAGTATGGTCACATTCAATACATATGGCATGATGTTTGACCTTGAGTGTGATGACTTGATTCTGCAGATGTTCCAATGCTTCTTCAGCATTAGGATACATCATCATGACACCGTCATAGCACACATGCAGTCCATCCTATCATCATGTATGAGAGACCATGAGACCATTTGCCGAGAGTTGCAGACCAGATTATTGAGTGTTTGGAGGAGAGAGAAGTTGGTCTCACCTACTGCTTAAGAGCTAGCCCAAGGGCTGGTTAAGTAGAATATTGGGCTATTTAGGAGATAGTTGACCAGGGAGGAGCTGCTCTAGTTTGGTGGATTTGGTAATAGGAATGAGCTGAGGAGGAAGGGACTTTTCTTCATCTGCAAAGAACCTTGGGGGCCTGATAACTCATGCTTGAGTGATGCAGATGATGCAGCGGAGGCAGAATTGAAGGTAATTCCTTTTGTATGCCAGGGTGAGGACTCTTCTCCAGATGATTCCATAGGATCAGATGATGATGCTTATGGGGAGCAAGAGCAGTCATGTGGAGTTGATGGCAGTAGGTCAGAGCTGCATTTCAGTGTGCAAGGTGAGTAATCAGGGGACTCTACGGGAGATACTCTGGGTGATGAGTCACTTGTGATGATTCAGCCAGAGTAGTATATGACAGAGCCTGAGTCAGCAGAGGAGGATACTATGCACATAATGCATGATAGTCCTTTGAGGGAGAGCCAGATGGAGGCTCAGATTGAGTCTATGATGGATATGTGGCTAACCTTGGGGTTAGCCATTGAGGAGGAATAGTCAGATGCACAAACATCGAATATGGTGACAACAGTTGCAGATCCATATCCTCTGGATATGTTGGAGGTTGATGGGATCATTCTGTAGGGGGCTAGTAGATAGCAGGAGCATGACATTCTTGATCAGGAGTGGGAGTAGCTATTGGAGATGGTGGAGCATTCATCTTTGGGCCAACACATTAATGAGTTGCAGATAGATGCACATGCAGTCAGTAGGATTGCATTACTTTCAGGGAATAGCACTCTCCAGGAGTACATCGATGGGGCTTTCAATGTATCTTTCCCACTTTGGCCCATTATAGAGAGAGGGGTTTTCTTATACAGGAAGATTTCGTCGGCAAACGGGACATAGCAGCGTGAGTTGATTATGAGTTGGAGAAAATTCTCTACACATGTTTCGTATGTAGTTGACACTACATTGGATTCTCCTTCCAGGATAGATTGGTGGGAGATCATGAGCTGGTACCCTCTTGATGGTACGATTTTCTTCGTAGGGAGCATAGCAGAGCAGGGGCCCTTAGACATAGTAGATTTTATAGATTCCAGCTGGAAGTGGGGCATAGGTCGTCATTTCTTCAGCACTCCATCCTGATTTCAAGAGAGCAGGATCAGCATGGGATTCAGTCAGGACTTAGATTGGAGAGAGTTCATGAGTTGGTACGTAGTTGGTGGGGCAGCTTATATAGTTAGAGGTATAGCACATAAGGAGCCAGGGAGCATTAATGCTTGTTTGCGGACTTCACTTCATGGGGCATCAATTGTAGCCAAAGGTAGTGTGCACTCCGATCCGTGGGACTTGGGCGATGATTGGCCATGGTGGAATTGGGGTCCGGGAGGATTGTTTGTTGACAGGTACAATGAGAGATCAGTTTGTGATCTCGGAATTGAGGGGTCTATTCCGAGTGGCTTGACACAGGTTCATAGTATCACCCAGGGGTTTGTATGGAATCCGGGCATTGGGTCTCAGTTACATCGGGCCAACAGGGTGGCCCACATATTTGGATTGCTTGAGAGCAAGCAACCTTGGGGCGGAAGGTCTGTAATATTCCCTTTTTTGGTGTCAACTATGACAGGGCTAGGATGGACTTCCAGAGTTAGGAGAAAACCGGTCACAGGTACAGGTTGGTGTCATCAGCAGGCGCAGGGGATTTTTGGAGGAGTTTTGAGGATTTTCTATGCGGTCGGGTGGCATTCGATTTATATGTTCCATCATCCGAGCTGTTTGGCTTTTTTTCCGGTATATTCCAACAACTTTCAGAAATTTGAGTTATTTTTGGGCTTAACTCGGCTGATTAAGCTCAAGGTGGCATTCCAGGAGGACATGATAGAACACCTTAGTGTAATAGCTCATTGGAACCAGGACGAGGATACCTCCATGATGGGACGGCTGGACATGAGTTTTAGTGACCGAAGGAGATGTGGTAGTTGATTTACTCTTTTCTGCATTAAGAGGGAATATTTAATAAGAGGGAAAAGTGCTCCATGAATAAAATAATAATAAAATAAGGCTCTAGAAGGCTCCAAGAGATCTATAAAATAAATGGAGGAGGCCATTGAGATATATATTTGGATCATATCATTTGCTTTTATGATAGGTTTGAGACGTGGTTCTCTACTTCAGTTGTAGCCCCGGGATGGAAACCCTCAGGTGATTTGTGAGTGTTGGACGGAAACCCAAATCTCTTTGAGGAGACTTCATTCAGAAGTTTCACAGAGCTTTAAGGATATTGGAGTGAGGATCATTCAGATCTTCAACAAGTGCTTCAGTGGATTCAATGGTAGCTGTTGCCGGAGGGAGAGTGTAGCAGTTCAGTTTTGGAGGCCATCGTTGTGTAGTAATGCAACAGATTGTATTTCTAGCCAGTTTTCCATATCAGCTCTTTCTGGGTCAAATATATATGTAAACCCCATTATCATTTATAATAAAATTTTAGATTCTTCCTGTTCTATGTGGTATTGGATTGCAGTGTTTATGTGTTTAATTTTACATGGAAATATTTTGTTAAATGCATGTTGATTTTATGGCATATTTCGAGGTTTAGATTAATTTATGAAAATTTAGGAAAATATCCCATTTGGGGATATTACAAGGCGGGTGATCTGGCAGTACAAGTTATGTTTAATTTAGGGTTTTTTTCCCTAGAAGGAAACCCCTCTGTTGTATGAGGGTATTGTATTATGTCTGTGTATGGGGTGTATACTCTAAGAGAGAAATAGAAAGGAGGATTGTGTGAGAGATTAAAGGATATTACAGTATATCTATTGTAGGTTGTGTATTTTCATTTTTGTAGATAATAGAAAGGAAGGACTGGCTATTTCCGTGGACGTAGCCCAAGTTGGGTGAACCACATATATATGCGTCTCTCTTGTTTTATATGTTATTTATGTGGTTGTGTTTCTGCATGTTTTATGTTTTCCATTTCTCTATAATATATATTTTTCTAACAACTGGTATCAAAGACGAAGGTATATTTGGTTGATAAACTCGCAGGAAAGAAGGGTTCCTAGTTCAAGTGGGAGAAATGGCGGAAAATGGCAGGTTTAGGGTCGAAAAATTTAACGACCAAAACTACTAGCTATGGAAGATGCATATGGAAGATTATCTATATCAGAAAGATCTGTACCCACCATTGAGTGGAAAAACAAATAATTTGTCGTGTATGACAAACGGCTAATGGGTGATTCTCGACAGAAAGTCACTTGGAATAATACAGCTGTGCGTGGCGGCTTCAGTAGCCTTCAATATTTTGAAGGAAAGGACAATGGAGGGTTTAATGATGGCATTGTTGAAAATATATGAAAAACCCTCACCCTCAACGAAATAATTTCTTATGAAACACTTATTTAATATGAAGATGTCGGAAGGTGTATTTGTTGCTGACCATTTAAATTAAATTAATACGGTTTCCAGTCAGTTAAGTTATGTAGGGGTAAAATTTGATGATGAATTTAGGGATAGGTTATTTCTCTGCTCATTACCAGAAATTTGGAATGGTTTATTTATGGCCATTAGTAACTCTGTCTTTGGATCTAGTACTTTAAAGTTTGATGATGTTATTGGTGCCATCCTTAGCGAGGAAATGCGACGGAAAATGATGTAGGAATAAACAACACACGATTCCTACCAATCAATTCCTTGTAGTAAAATGTGAAATTTTACTTATGCCAAGTTTATGCTTGAATTTCGGTTTACTTCTTCTTCATTCACCCTTTAATGACAATGTCAAATTAATTTTCCCCAATCCCAAATAGATTTTTGATACATTATCATTTTTCCCAAATGGCATGAGCCATCACCATGAATATAAATAACTACCATATATGCCTCTCAACAAATTGTATTTGCAGCTTAATGTTTAAAACTCAAATCTGAATAGTCACCCCACAGATATCTTGCATTTATGCACATGGAATTCAATACTGCCAGGATTCCCCAACGCAGCCAAACAGCATGTAGTTTTGATGTTAATTTGAATTCAATTGAAGTTATGCAGCATGCAGTGAGCACACATTCATTTTTGAAATATTGATGGCATAGCTTACATTAGAAAATCTCGAAGGTATCATTCATAGTTCCAACGCTACTACAGCAAATGCTCAATCGATATCACAGCAAACATTGTTTACTACTACGATATCTAATACTGATTTACTACTACAGCAAATGCTGAAAACGGTCTTTATATACATCGATTTACCCACAGCAAAAATTAATCATTTAATACCAACATTCAACGTGTTTTAACAGTCAACCAAAAACGCCATTCACAATTTGACTTTGCAAACATAACAGTCATTCATAAATTCTGAACCTGCAATACCTTTGCTGCGTCGTACAGCTCATTCCACGGTTTCAATTTTTCAATCCACTGCCAACTACCTTCAACGTTGCTCTTTCCAGCACTCTGGTCCACGTAGCTACAACTTCCAACACGTCATCCACTGCTCACAACGTTCTCCTCTGTTCTTGGCCTGCGCAGAGCTTACTCCTCCCCAGCGCTCTTTCCAATGACTACAGACCATCCATCATTACCAAGATTATAACCTCAGAAAAAAAACGTTGTTACACTTCCATTCCAGTGTTGGCTACCTGCAGGATCAGATACATACACATACATACAAAAATCGATCTTGTGCAGAAATAAATGAGTTAGCTAAAATACTAATCGATGGAATATTGCATGGGAGAATAGACATTAGCTGCCCCTCTGCAATTTCAATATATAATTCAGATTTCTCACATACACACACACTTCTTCACACCTCCAGCTTCTCTAATTTATACAATTATGAGAAACTATTCTCCTCAGAATAGATTTCTTCTAGAGTTTCTCAACAAACTACTACCTCCCTATTATTTAGCATTTATCCCTATTTTGGTTCTATTCCACGCAGGGAAAGAAACCAACTCTATTATTATGCCATATTTAATTAAATATAAAACAAACTAACAATTCTCCTAAAATAAATAACAAATTTAATAAAATATATAATTTAAACTATTTCTAAGTCTAATTTATTCTAACTAGCCACAACATGAGACCAAGATGTCACATTGCTGGCTAAGTGCTTGATGCTCCTGCATCAGACTCCCAGGGAAGAAAGTGATCTTGTAGCTCTTTAGGATTGATTCCTATCTTTTGTAATTCTATTGCAGTCATCCAACTGGCGTCTTCTGCTGGTTGTCCTTTCCATTTGATCAAATACTGATAATAAGTTTGATGCCTTGTTTTCTTTGACTCTCGTTTATCCAAAATAGCTTCTACCTCCTTCTTCTCTGCTTTGGGCATCTACTCTTCCCAACTCACGGTTGGGCTTTCTCCTGCTGTCGTGTTTCCTGGTAATTATTCTTCTGGCTCTCGGTATAGGTACAAGTCTGCAATGTTAAATATAGGAGATAATCCAATTCCTGTTGGCATATTAACTTCATATTCATTTGAAGAAAATTTCCTTATGATTTTACATGGTCCTATCTTGTTAAGTTTCAACTTATTAAATGTTCTAAAAGGAAATCTTTCCTTTCTCAAATAGACCATGACTAAATCACCTACTTGGAACTCCTTTTCTTTCCTTTTCACATCTGCTCTTTGCTTGTACTTGGTGCTGCTTACCTGCAGCCTATTCTTTACTTCTTCTTATAATCCCTGCATCTATTCAAAAAATTCTTTAGCCTTTGCGCTCCTTCCTTCTTGTTTTCCTAAGTCTCTGAGTTCATACACACCTCTTGGATGCATTCCAAAAACAATTTGGAATGGGCTCATACCAGTGCTTCGATTTGGAGTGTCGTTATAAGCAAACTCAGCCTGAGCAAGGGCTAATTCCCACTGTTTGGGATTGTCGTACACCAGGCTCCTTAGTATGTTTCCCAAACTTCTATTCACGACCTCGGTCTGCCCATCCGTTTGAGGATGATATGCTGAACTGAAACTAAGGTTGGTACCTAGTTTCTTCCACAGAGTTCTCCAAAAATATCCCACAAACTTACTATCCCTGTCAGACACAATACTCACAGGCAATCCATGCAATCTCACAATTTTTGAAAAGAATAGATTAGCGATATGTGTTGCATCACTTGTTTTCTTGCATGCAATAAAATGAGCCATTTTAGAAAATCTATCCACAACAACATAAATAGAATCATTCCCTCTTTGATTTTTTGGTAAACCCAAAATAAAATCCATACTAACTGCATCCCATGGTCGGTCGGGTATTGGCAACGGCTGATACAAACCTGTATTCTGAATTTTCCCCTTAGCATGCTGACAAATCCTGCACTTTTCCACAAATCGTTTAACATCAGTTTGCATCTTTGGCCAATAATAGAAAGTATTTACCTGAGCGAAAGTTTTGTCTTGTCCGAAATGTCCAGACAGACCTCCACTGTGCTTCTCTTTGATTATATTTTCCCTCATGGAACATTTTGGGATACACAACTTGTTACTCTTAAATAGTAATCCTCCTTGGATTGAATAATCCAACCACTAGCTTCTGTTGTGGATTGCTGGATTTTCCACTGCTGCATAAACATCTTTAAATTCTTCATCATCTTTATACATGTCAACCATTTCTTCAAATCCCACAACACCAACCTGCATTTCTTGCATGATCAAATTCACCCTACTTAAAGCATCAGCAACTTTGTTCAATTTCCCACTTGTATGTTTGATTACAAAAGTGAAACTTTGTAAATATTCTACCCATTTAGCATGTCTCTGATTCAATTTTGGTTGATTGTTTATAAACTGCAGTGCGTGATTATCAGAATATAGCACAAACTCTTTTGGCAACAAGTAATGTCTCCACTTCTTTAGGGCCTGGATAACAGCATAAAATTCTTTGTCATATGATGAATATTTCTGTTTAGCTTCATTTAGTTTTTCACTAAAGTATGCTATGGGTTTCTGTTCTTGACTTAGGACTGCTCCAATTGCAATTCCACTAGCATCAGTTTCAACTTGGAAAACTTTCTCAAAATTTGGTAAAGCCAAGATTGGTTTTTCAGTAATCTTCCTCTTTAACAATTTAAAATTTTGATTTGCTGCCTCTGTCCATTTGAATGGCTGTTTAGTATCCCTGATTGTTTCAATGATGGGTGCACAAATTTGACTAAAACTTCTAATAAAATTTCGGTAAAAACTTGCCAACCCATGGAAGCTTCTTACCTCAAATGTGTTTCTAGGAGTTGTCCAATTTACAATTGCCTGGATTTTCTCTGGATCCATTTTCAACCCTTCCTTAGAAACTACAAAACCCAAATAAATCAGTTCTTCCTTCATAAAGCTGCACTTCTTCAAATTTATTAACAATTTCTCTTGTTGCAAAGTTCTTAGAACTAATTTGAGGTGTTCTAGATGCTCTTCCTTATTTCGACTGAAGATAAGTATATCGAGGTAAACAATCACAAATTTACCTATATACTCTTTCAAAACATTGTTCATCAATCTCATGAAAGTACTAGGTGCGTTAGTAAGTCCAAAGGGCATTACTAACCATTCATACAAACCACTATTTGTCTTGAACGCAGTTTTCCATTCATCCCCCTCTCTTATTCTTATCTAATGATACCCACTCTTCAAGTATATCTTAGAAAAATAACTCGACCCACTCAAACAGTCCATTAAATCATCCATTCGAGGTAGAGGAAAAAGATACCTGATGGTGATTTTGTTTATAGCTCTAGAATCTGTGCACATACGCCATTCGCCTCCTTTCTTTGGACTGAGTATTGTTGGTACAGCACATGGACTAAGGGTCTCTCTGATCAATCCTTTGTCCATCAACTCTTGGACCTGTCTTCCAATTTCGGCATTCTCCTGTGGTGTTAACCTGTAGGCTGCTTTATTTGGCAAAATGGCTCCTGGAATTAGATCAATATCGTGGCTAATACCCCTGATAGGTGGCAACTCATTTGGTAACTCATCCACAACAATATCAGCAAAATCATTCAATAAACTTTGAATTTCTTCAGGTAAGTCTTCCAAATTTGTAGAGGTTAAGATTACCTTGGGTTACCCGATAATGGCAAAATGCATCTCCTTACCCTTCTCAACCTCCTGCAATAAGGTTTTCCCGCTTATCAGTATGACGTGATTCCTAAGTGCTTCTTCCTCAGCTTCAACTTTCAATGGAAGTAGTGTATGCTTGTTCCCATATTTCTCAAGAGTATAATTGTTTCTTCGACCATCATGTATGGCTTTCCGATCAAATTTCCAGGGCCTTCCAAGCAATATGTGACATACATCCATCAACATTATATCACATAAAATAACATCCTTATAAGTACCAATTTGAAAATCAACCTTACATTGTTCTGTTACAAAACTCTGATGGCCTTTCTGGAGCCACAATACTTTATAAGGAGTGGGTTGTACTGTCCTTTCCAACTTTAATTTGTCTACCATTTCCATAGAGACAAGGCAATCAGTACTACCACTATCAATTACTAATTTTCAACACTTACCCCTTGACTTACATATAGTTCGGAATAGATTTTTCCTTTGAACAGGTTCTTTGGTCTCCTTGGCTTCTTTAAGAAATACTCTCTTCAGTAACAGGGATTCTCCAGCTTCTGGTGGTTCCTCTTTGGCTTCAGGTTGCGGGATCTCCTCCTTGGCTTCTGCAACATTCACATTATGTGTGTTTGCCGACTTCTGATGAGGGAAATCCCATTGCATATGTCCCCATTCACCACATACATAACACCATACGTCTCTTCCTCGCCCTCTGCCCCTGGGCATGAATCTTCCGCGGCCAGAATCTCCTCTTTGTGGTGGTTTACTACTTGCACTTCCTATCTCATTCTGCAAGTGTTGAAATTTTGTTCTAAATGTTTCCTTTCCTTTTGCCGGGTTCTTACCTTTGTTCCTCTGGTTTTGTTTGCGCACCAGTTTTTCCTTTGCCCTCAAGGCTGCTTGATAAGCATCTTCAACTGACTTCAAATTCAACAAACTGATTTAATCCTGTATCTCATACCTCAAACCATTTATGTATCTAGCTACCTTTTCTAGATCGTCTTCAACATGGCCAGATCTAATACTCAGCTTATAAAATTCTTCAGTATATTCCTTGATTTTCATCCCTTTCTATTTTAAATTCTGCAATTGTCTAAACAAATTTAATTGGTAATCCTTCGGCAAAAACTTATCCTTCAGCTTACTTACCATTCTGTCCCATTGCTTGATTTTGGGCTTCCCTTTTTGCTCCCTTGATAGCTGCAATTCATCCCACCATAAGGCTGCATGGCCTTTTAATCTCGTGGCTGCAAATTTTACTTTCTTCTTGTCATCGACCTCTTCCAAGTCGAAGTACTTATCCAATGAAATGATCCAGTCCATTAGCACCTCCACACTAAGGCTTCCGTCCTATAAAGGTACTTCTATTCTTGGTCGATTGCTGGCTTTGACTAGCATCTTCATGACCTTGGCTGCTTTATTCTCTTCCTCCACTTCTTCGTCAGTGGTCTCTTCTTCATCGGCACTGTCAACTGCACCATCTGTTGCTCTCCATTGAGTAGTTTCCATGGTAGCCATTCTCGTGCGTAAATGTCGGATTTCATCTAGCAAAATTGCATTTGCTGCAGGTCTCCCTCGACCTATCCCAGCTCCTCTTCTGGGCGGCATTTCTGCAATACTTCAAAACATCTTAACAGGGCTCTGATACCAAAAATGATGTAGGAATAAACAACACACGATTCCTACCAATCAATTCCTTGTAGTAAAATGTGAAATTTTACTTATGCCAAGTTTATGCTTGAATTTCGGTTTACTTCTTTTTCATTCACCCTTTAATGACAATGTCAAATTAATTTTCCCCAATCCCAAATAGATTTCTGATACACATTATCATTTTTCCCAAATGGAATGAGCCATCACCATGAATATAAATAACTACCATAAATGCCTCTCAACAAATTGTATTTGCAGCTTAATGTTTAAAACTCAAATCTGAATAGTCACCCCACAGATATCTTGCATTTATGCACATGGAATTCAATACCGCCAGGATTCCCTAACACAGCCAAACAGCATGTAGTTTTGATGTTAATTTGAATTCAATTGAAGTTATGCAGCATGCAGTGAGCACACATTCATTTTTGAAATATCGATGGCATAGCTTACATTAGAAAATGTCGAAGGTATCATTCATAGTTCCAGCACTACTACAGCAAATGCTCAATCGATATCACAGCAAACACCATTTACTACTACGATATCCAATACTGATTTACTACTACAGCAAATGCTCAAAATGGTCTTTCTATACATCGATTTACCCACAGCAACAATTGATCATTTAATACCAACATTCAACGTGTTTTAACAGTCAACCAACAGCGCCATTCACAATTTGACTTTGCAAACATAACAGTCATTCATAAATTCTGAACCTGCAATACCTTTGCTGCATCTTACAGCTCATTCCACGGTTTGAATTTGTCAATCCACTGCCAGCTACCTTCAACGCTGCTCTTTCCAGCACTCTGGTCCACGTAGCTGCAACTTCCAGCACGTGATCCACTTCTCACAACGTTCTCCTCTGTTCTTGGCCTGCGCAGAGCTTACTCCTCCCCAGCGCTCTTTCCAATGACTATAGACCATCCATCATTACCAAGATTATAACCTCAGAAAAAAAAACATTGTTACACTTCCATTCCAGCGCTGGCTACCTGCAGGATCAGATACATACACATACATACAAAAATTGATCTTGTGCAGAAATAAATGAGTTAGCTAAACTACTAATCGATGGAATATTGCATGGGCGAATAGACATTAGCTGCCCCTCTGCAATTTCAATATATAATTCAGATTTCTCACATACAAACACACACTTCTTCACACCTCCATCTTCTCTAATTTATACAATTATGAGAAACTATTCTCCTCAGAATATATTTCTTCTAGAGTTTCTCAAAAAACTACTACCTCCCTATTATTTATCATTTATCCCTATTTTGGTTCTATTCCACGCAGGGAAAGAAACCAACTCTATTATTATGCCATATTTAATTAAATATAAAACAAACTAACAACTCTCCTAAAATAAAGAACAAATTTAATAAAATATATTATTTAAACTATTTCTAAGTCTAATTTATTCTAACTAGCCACAACATGTGACCAAGATGTCACATCGTTGGCTAGGTGCTTGATGCTCCTGCATCAGAAAAGCTCCGATGAGACATCAAGAAATGCTTTGAGTGTAGAGAATAGGGGAAGAAAAATGGAAAGAGGAAAGAGATCGGGATATCGCAATAAATCAAGGAAAGGAAGATCCAAGTCTAGATCAGGGATAGTGTGCTGGAAATGCGGGAAGAAAGGACACCTAAAAAAAGACTATAAGTCTCGGAAGGGAAAAGAGAGAGACGCACATCAAGAAAACAATCATGAAGAAAATGTGATAGGTGTTGTGTTACAAGATGCTTTGATTCTTTCTTTAGAAAATGTTATTGATTCTTGGATGGTAGATTCAAGGGCCTCATTCCATGCCACACCTAATAAGAAACATTTTCATGACTATGTTTAAGGATATTTTGGACAGGTTCATCTAGGTGATGATAAACCCTATAAAATCATTGGAATGGGTAAAGTTCTTGTAAAATATCATAATGGAAACCAATAGTTATTAAAGGAGGTAAGGCATGCTCCATATCTGAAGAAAAATCTGATTTCAACAGGGAAGTTAGGCAGTGAAGGTTGTGTGACAACTTTTTCAGATAAAACCTGTAAGCTCACTAAAGGAGCCCTGGAAATAGAAAAAGGAGAAAAGGTTGGTACATTGTATTTATGCAATGGTATCTCTAATTTTGTTGATTTTTTAACCTCCACAGGAAGTGATGTAGCATTATGGAATTATAGGCTCGGACACATGAGTGAGAAGGAAATGAAGATTCTTCACTCAAGAAACTTGTTGCCCGTTTTGAAGAATATTGATTTGGATTTCTATGAGAATTGTGTTTATGGAAAATAGAAGAGATTCAAATTTCTTAGAGTTGGGAAAGAAAAGAAGTGGGGGAAATTAGAGCTTGTGCATACAGATGTATGGGGACGTTCTCAGGTATAATCTCTCAGTGGCTCTCATGTTACTTTTATTGATGATGCAACTAGAAAAAATTGAATTTATTGTATTCAGAATAAATCTGATGTATTTGATACTTTCAAGAGATGGAAAGCTTTGGTTGAGATTGAGACAGGAAAGAAGTTGAAGTGTCTTAAATCAAACAATGGAGGTGAATATTGCAGTAAAGAGTTTGATAGGTTTTTAAAGAGAGAATCCATATAGGTGAGATAGTTTATAAAAGAAAGGAATAACCTGTTACTGGGTTTTTTAATCACCCAACATTTCGGACTGTCTAAGTAAGTCCATCATCAGGGGTAGACGTCCAAAGTTCTTTGAAAAGTTGAGGGAAATAGGGCAAAAGAATAAAGGTATAAATAGTGAATGATGAGGAGTTCATAAAAGGTCGGCTTTTTTATGAGAGATAATTTATTGAATTATTTAATTAATTTATTAGATTTAAGGATAATTCATTTAAGCCAAAATATGAAATAATTTTTTAAATAATAGGCCTACAAATTTCTTTTGATTTTTAAAATAAACTAGTTGAAGTGTTTAAAATACCTATATAATTCAATAATCTATTACTTAATTTGTTTAAATTTAATAAGTTTTTTTTTTTAATAAATTATAAACCTTAATTAGGGTGACATGTAAAACCTTAATTAATTAATTAGTTGAAATGTTTTATAATTTAGTTGATATATTTAAAATAATTCATATGATTCAATGAATTAATTAATTTGTTTAGTTTGATATGTTTATTATTAAAATATATAGATAATGTTTTAGTTTTGAAAATTTTGTTTATTTATTCATTTATTTATTTATTTATTTTTAATTTTTATTTTATTTTATTTTTTTTAATTATATATTTAATTTGTTTTATTTGTAAATTTGAATTTAATTATAATTTTATTATTATTATTATTATTATTATTTAATTTTATTTTTTATTTTTTATTTATTTTTATTTAAGGGTGACTTCTTGTATTTATACCAAGTTTATTTTAGTTTTTTATAAAATAAATCTAATAAATTAATTAATTAAATATGGGAACAACCAATAAATTAATTCAATAATTCAATAAATTAATTTAATAATTCAATAAATTAATTAATAATTCAATAATTATTTGAAAAAATTATTTCATATTTTGGCTTAAATTAATTATCCTTAAATCTAATAAATTAATTCAATAATTCAATAAACTATCTCTCATCAAAAATCTGACCTTTCATGAACTCATCATTCACTATTTATACCTCTATTCTTTTGCCCTATTTCCCTCAACTTTTCAAAGAAGTTTGATAGGTACTGTTTAGAGCATGGAATTCGCAAAGAGAATATAGTTCCAAGAATACCACAAGAAAATAGTGTGTCAGAAAGGATGAACAGGACAATCGTGGAGCGTGCAAGGTGCATGAGATTGCATGCAATATTGTCTTTATAATTTTGGGCAGATTCTGTAGATATTGTTTTTTATCTAATAAAAGGGCCTTCAAGTTCCTTGGATGGTGTTCTTCCAGAGTAGACATGGACAGGTAGAACGGTAAACTAATCATTTTTAAAGCCTTTTGGCTATAAGGCCTTTGTCCATATTAATATAGAAAGAAGAAAAAAGCTTGATTAAAAATCAAAGAAATGTACCTTTATTGGATATGGTGTTATTGATTTTGGTTATCACTTATATGATTATAAAAATCACAAAATCATTAGGAGAAGAGATGTGATATTCAATGAAAATGTCTGGTATATGGATCAGTTGCAGGAAAATAAACAGGAAAAAGAAAACAAAGAATACACAATTCTTAATGAGATCACAGAAAAAGTAAAGGTTCCTGAAAATAATACTAATCAACAGCCACAACAACAACAACCACCGCAATAGCAACAGGTTCCTCAAACACCAAAAATTTGTGTCAGAATATCTACCAGGATAAGTAGACCCCCTGAACGATATTCTCATTCATTATATTATGTGTTGTTGATTGATTATGGTGAACCTGAATGTTATGGAGAAGAAATGCAGGTAGAAACCAGGAAAAAGTGGGAGCTATCCATGAAAGAAGAGGTGGACTCCTTAATACATAACCAGACATGGGACCTAGTCATGTTTCCTGCAGGTAAAACAACATTGCAGAATAAATGGGTTTATAGGTTGAAGGAAGAAGATGGAGGAAAACAAAGGTACAAAGCTAGACTTTTGCTGAAGGGGTTTGCACAGAAGAAAGGTATTGACTTTGATGAAATATTTTCTCCTGTTGTTAAAATGATTTCAATCAGAACTATTTTAAGTCTTGTAGCAGCAGAAGATTTGCATCTTGAAAATTTAGATGTAAATACAACCTTTCTCCATGGATATTTGGAGGAAGATATCTATATGCAACAACCAAATGGATATGATGTAAAAGGGAAAGAAAAATTAGTGTGCAGGTTGAAGAAGAGCTTTAATGGATTAAAATAGGCTTTGAAGCAATGGCATCTAAAATTTGACTGGTTTATGTCTGAACAAGGTTATACTAGCTGTCACTCTAATCATTGTGTTTATATGAAAAATAAAAATGATGGCATCTATATTATATTGTTATTCTATGTATATGACATGCTTGTTGCAGGGTCTAACATGCAGGAAATAAATGTGCTCAAAGGAAAATTGGAAAATTAATTTGCAAAGAAGGATTTGGGAGCTACAAAACAAATCCTTGGCATGATAATAACTACAGACAGGAAAAATCACAAATTAACATTGTCTCAGAATGAGTACATACTATGCAGAATGCAAAACGAGTCAGTACAACTTTGGCTAGCCATTTCAAACTTAGTAAGCATATATGCCCCAAGACCCAAGAAGAAATGGATTATATGTGTAAAGTTCCATATGCATCAGTAGTTGGAACATTAATGCATGCAATATTCTACACAAGGCCTAATATTGAACATGCAATGGGAGTCATAAGCAGGTACATGAACAATCCAAGAAAAGAACATTGGATGGCAGTGAAATGGATTCTGAGATATTTGAGAGGTACCACAAATCAAGCATTATTCTTTGGTAGTTCAAACATTACTCTACATGGATATGTTGATGTAGATATGGTAGGTGATAGAGATAACAGGAGGAGCACTACAGGTTATGTATTTATTGTAGGTGGAACAGCGTCCAACTCGGTTTCAAAAATGCAAAGTGTTGTTGCACTTTCAACAACAAAAGCAGAGTATGTTGCTGCTACATATGCTAGTAAAGAAATGATTTGGTTACAAAGGTTTATGGATTAATTGGGTAATAATTAGGAGATGGGGAGGTTATACAGTGACAGCTAGTGTTCCATTCATCTTGCAAAGAACTCAGCATTTCATTCCAGGACTAAACACATACAACTCAAGTACCATTTCATATGGTCAGTGTTGGAAGATGGAGATTTGACGCTGGAAAAGATATACACTAGCCATAAAGTTGCAGATATGTTAAAAAAAGTTATAACTAGAGATAAATTGAGATTTTTCTCAGTTTCAATTGGTCTTCAAGTATGATGATGAAGATGAGAAACAACCAGGTCCAAAGTGGAGTCATTATTCAGCAAATGAAGTAGAAGTGGATTTGATAAAATCAGTCTCCAAGTGGGAGATTTTTGGGTGTGGAACCTAATTATCTTCTTTATTTAGATGTATCATCGTGTTGGACCCCTATTCTTAATGTGGCACGTTTAATTGCCATAAAGGGGGGCCGACGTCGATACAGATGTAAAATTGCCTTGTAAAATATTGTAATTTCGTAGTCAATCTGGGTCGTTCATTAGGTGGATGATATGATGGTAGAAGTTATGTTTAATTTAGAGTTTTTTTCTATATAAGGAAACCCCTCTATTGTATGATGGTATTGTATTGTGTCTGTTTATGGGATGTATACTCTGAGAAAGAAATAGCAAGGGGGAATGTGTGACAGAGTAAAGGATATTACAGCAGATATGTTGTAGGTTGTGTCTCTTCATTTTGTTGGATAATAGAAAGGAAGGACTAGTTGTTTCCGTCAACATAGCCCAATTTGGGTGAACCACATATACCTGTGTCTCTCTTGTTTTATATTTATTTATGTGGTTGTGTTTCTACATATTTTAGGTGTTCCATTTCTCTGTAATATATAATCTTCTAACACCATATGTGTCATTACATCCACCTCATCACCCCCACATCAAGACCAACCAATGGGGCCCACACCCTTATTAAACACCCTCCTCACATCATCATGCAATATCAGACACGTTAATGGGCCACATTTCTCTGTGTTTGTACATCGAAACCACTTTTCACATTCTTTTGGCAAGTGTACAAATATTTTTAGGAGAAATACTTTCACCCATATTTTTACATTTCATACATGGCAGAAGTCCCTAGTAACCCTTGACCAGAGTTGTACATTCCTCACCACACCCAACCTCATTGGTCATATAATATGTACACCCACCCTAGATGTCCTATTGACCTCAGGGATACCCTTATCATAAAATTCTGTGATTTCCGCCACTTGCATTAACAACTCCGACCTCGAGCAAGTTAACCATTACCATCATTTTTAGCTATTTGTCATCATCATGTCTTGTTAACTCAGCATATTATGCAATGCTTCACTAGAAACCCTGATCCCTTGTATCAAAACTTGTTTCAGACGGTTGATGATTCCTTCTTGTCAACTTCAACAAAAAATTTCTAGGAAGGAGGTAGTACCTTGGATGGGTTCCCACCACTATGGGAACATCCTCACATGGCATAATGGGAATTCACATTGTCCATTTATGTCATGGATCCCCTTGAAATTCCATACTAGTAACAGTTTTCATGTCAATGTGGTATTGTACTTCATAACCGCTGCACTCTGTCAAAATTATTTAAAGAACCATGTATCAATAAGCATTTCTTTCAAAATTTCTTAAATCATTATACACCAGAAGGTTCCCAAAAATCCAAGACCCATGCATATATTGAGCACCTCATCCAAAAGTGATATTCCTAGATAATGCATGTGGATACCACATTCGACCTATTTGTTAAGAGAAAAATTTCCCTTGATGGCGTCAGCAGTCACCATCATCAAACCAATAGCAGGTCACCTACCACAATGTGACTTGACAAAATAAATATATGTCAAGTTATATTAACTATTCATCGTCATGAGCATGGGACATGCCCGCCTCATAGAAACATTTCTTATTTATCACTTGGAGGTTTCCTGCAGAGCATGGTTACTTTTTTACTTCATATAAAGGTTCCCCTTCTTATCTCTACAGCAAGTTACTCTCTCTCTATCTCAAAAGGGTTACACAAAAAATAAAACATGATGTATTTTGGCTATACATTTCCTCCTAGACCTCATACATTAGGGAGAAATTGTTAACACCAAAAAATCGTACAAGAAAAATGCATTATAAAATGTCAAGCAACAATACATATAAATATTTTCCAATAGAAATACAGTATGAAGGACAAAAATTTAAAAAGTTCCTAAGGTTCAATGATAAATTGCAGACAACACACCAATAAAAAATCCATTTTTCGCACAACGTACATATTCCTTCGATAGTCATGTAGTCTTGGGGATGGAAAAAAGTCACTATACGGGACCACTTTCCACACTTGGGGAAGTTTATTCTTTTTCAATGAAATTCAAGGATAGGTGACTTGAGGTTACCCTAAAGATATGCAGCCCTCAAAGGAATCTCTTTTCCTACTCTTGAGTCAGTATCACTATTGGGCCAAGAGAGGGAAGAGCAAGTAAGTGATGCGAAGAGAAAATTATGAGACATTATTATGTTGGCCAAGCCATGTGAAGAGAAAAGTATGAGACATTGTTAAGATAGCCAAATTTCTACCATAGCAACACCAAATTTCAATTTTTGAAGCAAGAGGAGTGAAGCCACAAGCATGTTGGTCATCCAACATCCTAATGAACAAGAGAACTCCACCATTGGAGAGTTTTCACATTCATTTTGGGAGATGGAGGAGAAGCTTGCAAGGAAACCAACGAAAGGGACCCACTTGCTTAGAGTATTTTAACTCCATAGTTCAAAGGACTCATTTAAAGTATGTTAGCATTGTATTCTTCTTACTACCAGTAACCAATAAAGGGAGTTTTCTCCATTATTGTATTGATTTCTTTTCTCCATTTCATCTTATTGGCTAATGTGTTTCTTTTTGAGCTTATCTTATTGTATGCTTTACTTCCATTATTAGTTTTTCTTTTCTTTGTTTTCATTCTATCCATTAACAACACTATAATATTCTATGTGATATTTTCAGGAAACAATCTACTACTAAATAGGTGTCTTTTGGTACATTAGTGTGACAAAAACACTACCACAGCAAGTGCCAAATTTTCACCTCCAAGATGCACTTTTATGCCACCTGGGAAACCTTTGTGTTCCTTCAAACGAGCGTGCCAAGATGATTTGGGAAGTGCACTACAGTTAGGTCGTTGGACATTTCTGGGTCAATAAATCAGTGGAAGTACTACAGAATTAATTCTATTGGTCGAACCTTCGACATGATGTTGGGAAGTACATCATATCTTGCACTTCTTATGCCATTTCCAAACTGACCATCAAGATGCAAGGCCTATGTACTCCATTTCCTACCCCTATTCAACCTTGGAAATACATCTCCATGAATTAGATGTCGAGCCTTCCTTCTACCAAGCATGGAAACGACTAAGTTTTTGTTGTCATCGACAGATTCTGTAAAATGGCCATTATGGCAGCCTGCAAGAAGAATATCACAGCCGAAGCCACTGATAAAATCTTCTTTGAATGAGTTTGGGTACACTTTTGGATCCTATAGTCCATTATCTCATATCGGGATAATAGGTTCCTAAGTACATTTTGGTCAAGTCTCTACTCAATGTTGGACACCAAGCTCACTAAGTCCACAACTTTCCACCCTTAAACGGATGGCCAAACAGAGGTTGTCAACAGGATGATCATACGCATTATGTGAATGTACAACTCTAAGAATCCACACACATGGTATAAAAGCCTCCCCTATGTCCAACACAGCTATAACCAGGCTCTCCATATCTCAACTAGCCATATCCCCTTTCATATGGGATTCAGATTCCAGCCACTATGTTCCTTTGATGTGGTCATATAGTTGTAGCTACGCAGGCAGATTCAGATCATATCGAGTTCGATGTCGACAAGGTGAAAATTTTCATTGAGCACATTTATCACATCTTCCAATAGGTCCATGACACATTTCACATATCCAATGCTAAGTACAAGAAGTGTCATGATGAACATCGGTTTCAACACAAGTTATAGGTGTGCGACAAATTTTGGCTACATTTGCAGAAGGAGTGCCTCGTTACCCCCTACTATGAGATTTTCCTACTCTGATATGGGCCATACACCATCACCAAGGAGGTAGGGGACAATTCCTTCAAGCTCAGATTTCCACCATTCCTTGGTCTACACTCAGTGTTTAATGTGGACTACCTTCGGCCATACTTTCCACCATTGATGGACACATCCGATATGCAGAACAAATCACGCCAACAGATTTAAACCTAGACTCCATGGAACAAGCCACAACTGATTGGATCATGGACACACAGATCAATAAAACCCAACATCAAATTATCCAACTATATCAAGTTTTCAAAGTAAGCCAACTCCTTCACCAGGGCAAGTGGTTCACAAGGTACCAGATTCAACATAAACCTCCTCGCATCATGGAGGCTCTAAACACAATGGGGACCATTTCTTTTTAAGGGGGGGGGAATGATCCAGGTGGATATTGGTGGCAACCCACGTATTCCACCTATACCTCCATTCGATTTCATAATTTTCCTTATTTGTAGAAGCGTTTACTATTTATAGCGTTTTGTTCGGGTCCTAAACTTATGGAACAATTTTGAGTCACTTTTTTGAGGTCCACAGTAGGCCCATAGCCATAAGTAGAGGCATATGGAAAAACCTGTAGTACTCGTAGCTTTTTGACGATATATCGTACATGCCAAATGAAAATAATATGACCAAGTTATGACTCTGGGAAGTTGGTTACCAAACTAACCCCAACGGGGCCCACAAAATCTTGGTGTTCCATCTCCTGGGGATAGTGTTTTTGGTTTTTTATGGTTTTCCCATGTTTTTCAATAATAAAAATTCCCTCGAGCCTCATTGTAATACAATTCAAAGGCATATAGCTGCCACATCTCTTCTCATAGATAAGCTACCATCGCCTGAGCTAGTTCATCTTGACTATAAGAATTTTTTAGTATTTGATATTATTGAAATGAAGTGTTATTCCTATTGCATCTCTATGTTTATGTTTATTTTTGTATTTTATTATGTTCTTGCATAAGTATGGATCAATACAGAGAGAAAAAATCCTTATAATAAATTTCAATTGAAACTTTGATTTTTGATAAATTTATGTGTTCAAGGATCCAAATGAATGTGAAGGATTTTGATGAAGGAGTGTTGCAAAAGTGTTAATTTTGGTGTTAAATCTTGAGAATAGAAGGATTGAAATTAGGGAATAAAGGACCGAGCCTAATTTTATTAACTTACAATAAGTTCAAAAAATGATGGGAGACTGACCAAATATAACTAAATTCCATCATCAATTTTTCATTCTAAGACAAAGCTGCCCCAGAAGAATCTACATTTTTAACTGAGTTTTCATTCCAAAATGATATGGTTGAGGGTCTAGGGTCTATTAGCATGTTGTAATTTCCCAAGGATGTAAAGGAAACCCATAGGTAACCATAAAACCACTTTGGAAGCTGGGATCTATCCCTACTTTCTTCATAGAGGGATCTCTGTGTTAGATTTAGAATTTTTTATATTGAGATATTGGGTAGTTATGAAATCTTAGAGTTTGGTTTTCAAATTGGTTTGGTTGGAACAACAAGGGAAGGCAATTGGGCAATGGAGTCAGAAGAGTTTAAGATGATCAAATGCAGAAATAATCAAGCTTAAGTGAAACTCAGCAAGGTAGTCATACTATTGGATCCTTGTATTTTATGAGAAATAGAAGGAATAATGGATTAGGACTCACTTTAAATATATAGCATTTTTACCTGAATTCTATATTTAAACTTTAGAAGAAAACATTGATATTTTTTTAAGGAAAAACATGGTGTTTTAAAACAAACCCTAAACTTAATTTTCTTTAAAATAATAGAGAAAAGAAACACATATGAAACTTAGAGAAAAAGGATTACAGTAAGAAGCACTTCACCACATAGATATGACACAGGAATCCTTAAACAACTTGTCTTGTATTAATGAAAAAGGTCACTTGAACTCAATGAAAAAATTTACAATGAATGGTAGTATTTCTCAGTACAAGTCCCAACATCTATTACTTCAAATTATGAAGTATTTATACAAATTCTTCACCAAATATCTTGATTGGAAATATCAAGATTTATTACAAATATCTCAAAATTATGTTACATAAATAGAAATAAAATATAGAACCCCTACAACTGTTTGAGCTTCTTGGCACTATCTTTGATTATTTCTTGTGGTAAGGAACATCAATTCGAATTTGATAGCAAGTCTAATTTGATGAGGTGGCATCCAAGTCACTAACTGTCTATGAGCTTTTTCCTCACGAAATTATTAAACATAAGGTCCAATGATCCCTTTGAATATCTCAATCTGAGATATATTTGTAAAAATTGGTGAGTTTTTTGTATAAGATTATGTTTCCAACAAAAACCTCTTTCATTTTTTTAAACTTCATTTCCATCGGTTCATAAACCGCATTTTAAACTTGTGACTAAAACAGAAAATTTCGAGGAAATGTGCCTTCAAATATTCTTTCCAATATCCCAAACATAATATATATTAGAAAACGGAGAGAGGTTTTTTAAAATGGTTCCGTTCTAGAAAAAAAACTCCTTTTGTTTGGATAAAATCATTATCATTTGTTTGTAATCCATGCTTGAAATTATTGTGTTGTATAGGAAAAAACATAGTTTTAACTGCCCATTTTTCCAACTCAATGTTGAGTTTAATTTCCAACGTTCACCATTTATTTAGCGAGAGTGGGATGAAATGGATATATGGCATCAAGGTGGGAGGTGACATGGATTCCACCAGTGTGACGTGGCGAAAGGATAGTAGGGTCCTCATGATTGAGGTGGAAGATGGGAGGTTGACTCGGTAAAAGGGTAGTGGGGTCTGCATGAGTGAGGTGGCAGACAGGAAGTGGGATAAAAGGGAATGGTGTAGGAGTAGAGTGGGGACAGGAGATCCACATGGAAAAATATAAGTGGCATGGGAATGAAGGAGGGTTAATAGTCAGTATGAGGGAGAGCGAGATGGTGGTTTTCGGGGGTGGGGTGCGAAATGATGAGCGCCTGCCACGTATCCTAGGACCCGGTCGGACCCCCCCCCCCCTGCCCCCCTCCCTTGCCGCTAAAGGTAGAATGGATTGGGGAGGTCAAATTGATCCCTCGTCGTTGATCCGGGCAGGGTAGATCATGGCGATTGGATTATGCGCCCACTATACCATAAGCAGAAAAATCAATTTTGTCATTTTCTGACTTATTATAAAAAACAAAACTTTAGCGTGTGGTGCATTATTACAAATTATTAATTGTGTTTAAGTGACACAATTAATTTATTATAATTAGGATCATTTTATTCTAAAACACGTTTAATTATCCCTTAATGATGCATTTTGATTTACACGCAATTTTTTTCTTTCTTGGAAATAATTTGCAGGATAAAACATTATTTACAATATCATGATATGAAAATCAACAGACAATCATCAATTTATCCTATGAATCATAGGACCCTAACATAGGCTCCAATGGGGATGGAATCCTCCCTGTGAGATTCCAAGAACACCGTAGAATAGTAGCCTGATGCATTGGGTTGATCCCAAGCCTATAACATGCTCTGCAATGACACCATTGCAACTAAAAACCAATTGATTATCTATTCTAATCCTCAAATTGAATCAAATCCATTCTTGAAACTGAAATCTGAGTTGTATACTTGAAAACTGAAAACGTTGTTGCAAATTGAAACTGAAGATGTTGAAAATATGCTCAAAGTATTGAGTGTATTTGCACACAACAACCTAACCTACACTACTAAGAAGCTATTGAATTAAATGACAAAAAAAATGCCAATGAAGCTAGTTATTTAGCTGCTGAATTAAGTGAATTTCTTGACTGCGCGTCAACAAAATCAAAGCTAAAAAATGTAGTAACAATGGTAGATAACGATAAATATGGTTATTATAGTGAAAACATGGTTGAAAACTCAAACTGATCAAACCCTCCATGTCGTTTGCTACGGGATCAATAAAAACATGATCTATTAGTTGATCCTCTAAGTATTCACTGAATAGTTTAACATGGTTGAGTTTTCTAGTTGTATCCTCTATATTAGACCACGATCCCAACTATTAAGTTTCAGCCTTATGTTTACAACCATAAGTTTCATCAATCTGAAAATCAAAAGGCAATAGAATATCCTCTTGTTTTGGCGCAGGCATATTTTCAAAAAATTGTTTAAGATATTGGAATCTATAGGATTGAATATGAAGATCCAAGAGCTCAATACCCTTCTCAAATCTTTCAACAACTAACTCAAGAAAAAAAAATTTACTTTCATGAGAAAATTTATTTGATTTCAAACAATGAAACACGACGTTAAAATAAATTCATGAATTTGAAAATCTCCTAACTTATCCCTGAATTCACTTACGACTTCACACAATATAGGATTTTCCACATACCCTGTCATCTTGTTTAGCAAGAAATTTGATCAATGTGTAGCGGAGTCACCATAAGTGCTCTGAAATTCGAATTCTTTGATAGTGGAGTCACCTTAAAAAATTTGAAGCTATAGATACTTTGAACATGGATTCGCCAGGTGAAAAAAGTAGCCTTCTTGTGTCTAATCATTGTCCACCATTAGTAATCAAATCTGGAACTTGATAATATTTCCTGAGGATGATGAAACCTCATCCTCAGTATGGTCACCACTATTTTAGCACTCTGTAATTTCCCAATGATGTAAAGGAAACCCATAGGTAACCACAAAACCACTTTGGAAGTTGGGATCTAGCCTTACTAGCTTCAGAGAGGGATCTCTCTTTCAGATTTAGATTTGTTTATATTGAGATATTAGCCTAGTTATGAAATTTCAAAGTTTGGTTTTCGAATTGGTTTGGCTGGAACAGCAAGGGAATTCCATTGGAAAATGGAGTCAGAAGAGTTTAAGATAATCAAATGAAAAAATAATCAAGCTTAATTGCAACAGGGCAAGGTAGGCATAATACTGGATCCTTGTAGTTTATGATATGGAGAAAGAAGAGTAGATTAGGATTCACTTTAAATATAGAGCATTTCTACCTAAATTATATATTTAAACTTTAGAAGAAAACATTGATATTTATTTAAGACAGAAAAGGATGTTTTAAAACAAATCCCAAACTTAGATTTTCTTTAAAACAATAGATAAAAGAAACACATATGAAAATAGAGAAAACATATTACAGTAAGAACCACTTCACCACATAGATATGACACAGGAATCCTGAAAAAACTTGTCTTTTATTAATGCAAAAGGTCTCTTGAAGTCAATTAACAACTTTACAATGAATGATAGTCTTTCGCAGTACAAGTCCCAACCTGTTATACTTCAAATTATGAAGTATTTATACAAATTCTTCACCAAATATCTTGATTGAAAATATCAAGATTTATTACAAATATCTCACAATTCGGTTACACAAATAGAGCTAAAATATAGAACAACTAAAACTACAAATATTTGAGGATTTCTAGGGGTAAGTAACATCAATTTGAATTTGATAGCAAGTCTAATTTGATGAGGTGGCATCCAAGTCACTAACTATCTATGAGTTTTTTCCTCACGAAATTCTGAAAAATAAGGTCCAGTGATCCCTTTGAATATCTCAATCCGAGATAGTTGTGTAAAACCTGAGAGAGGTTTTTGTACAAAAGTATGTTACCAACAAAAATTGCTTTCATTTTTTTAAAATTTATTTCCACCAGTTCAAAAACCGCATTTGAAAAATATGGCTAAAACAGGAAATTTATGGAAATGTGCCTTCAAATATTATTTCAAATATCCCAAACCATAATAGTTGTTAGAAAACTAAGAGAGGTTTTTTGAAATGGGTCTATTCCAAACAAAAACATCGTCTCTTTTGGAGAAATGAATTCTCATTTTTTTATAATTCATGCTTTAAATTAATATGTTGTATAGGAAAAAGCATAGCTTGAACTGACCATTTTTCCAACTCAGTGCAAAGTTTAATTGTCGTTCACTATTGATTTAGCATGAGTGGGATGAAATGGATATATGATGTGAAGGCGGGAAGTGACATGGAGTCCGTCAATGTGACGTGGTGAAGGGATAGCAAGGTCCTCATGAGTGAGGTGGCAGACAAGAGGTTGACTTGGTAAAAGGGCAGCGGGGTTCACATGAGGGAGGTGGAGGACGAGAAGTGGGATAAAAGGGAATGATGTAGGAGTGTGGTGGGGACGGAGATCCATCTGGTAGAATATAAGTGGTGTAGGAGTGAAGGAGGGTTAACAATCAGCATGAGCAGGAGCGAGATGGTGGTTTTTGGAGGGGGGGTAAGTTGTAAGGGGTATTGAGCAATGCGTGGGGTGTGAAATGATGAGCACCTGCCATGTAGCATGGGGCCAGGAAAATCGAACCTATTTTTCGGACTCCCCTTGCAGATAATGGTAGAATGGACCCGGGGGGGGAGAAATTGGTCCCCCACCATTGATTCGGGTGGGGTAGATCATGGCGGTTGGATTATGCGCCCACTTACCATAAGCCAAAAAATCAATTTTTTCATTTTCTGAATTTACTATAAAAAACAAAACTTTAGGGCCTGGTGCATTATTACAAATTATTAATCGTGTTTAAATGACATGATTAATTTATTATAAGAAGGATCAATTTATTCTAAAACATTTTTAATTATCCTCTAATGCTACCTTTTGATTTGAAAGCAATTTTTTTCTTTCTTGGAAATAATTTTCAAGATAAAACATTATTTACAATATCATCTTATGAAAATCAACACACAATAATCAATTCATCCTATGAATCATAGGACCCTAACAGGGTCAATAACTAACCGGAAATGAAAATGATAATTGATGGAGAATAATTCATATCTTGAAAATCAAAGTAGCAAGGAATTTTAAGTTATTGAGATGACATGGAAAGTGTTGAGATGAAGTGGAAAGAGTGGGAAATATGTGTCAAGTATGGACAAATTTTCAGAGCTTAGGTGAAAATTTTATTAAGTGATCGAAACATGTATGTCTAAAATAGAAATCCCAGAGGTTTCTTCCTCAGAAATAAGAGCGTATGACTCAGTACCAAATCACTAAGGCTTCAACGTTTTGGGTCAATAAGTAACAGAGATTCATAATTCCGAGTTAATGGATTTTCAAGTAATAGGAATAGTTTCCCTTCCCTAAGACTATCGCCTCAGAAGTTTTGAAAGAAGGATAAAGTGTCTCCTTACAAAAGTTTCGTGCTCCAAAGATCCAAGACTTGGTTATATGTTGCAGTCACAAGGTGAAGCTGGGCAGGAGCTTTTCTAAGGAGACGGGATATAAGGAGAATCAGGCCAACGTTAGTGGAAGGAAAAAAATTCCCCGTTACTTTTTCTATTAAATTTCCTCCCCATGGCCCTCTATGGTATCACCATTCCACAGTCATGATTTAGGGGCATATGTTGTATATTTGATACTGCACTATTATTTGATAAAAGGTTTGAATTTGGTGGTTTTGAAATATATATTTTTTCCCTCCACCCTTGCAGCTCCTCCCACTTAAATTTAAACAAGTCTTAAAAAGGGATTTATTTCCCTTCGTTGGGTTGAGGGAAGCACCTATCATCCATTATAGAAATTGAGTATAGTTGGTTAGACCTTGGCACCTACATCATTTGTGGTATTAGAGCAAGCTAAAAACTTGCTTGTTTAATAATTAAAGAACTTTGATAATGATGATAGCGCAGGAAAAATCCAGCAAAGGAGATATCAACAGAGGAATTGTTTTAAACAAAGAAATGGTGGAGTAAGGATGAATCTTGACGAAAAATAATGGAGATCATGGGAAGAAAGTAAAACAAAACGTTCTGATGCAAGCCTAGAGCTTGCAATACCCAGGAACTTTTCTCTCTGCTGTATACAAATTCATCATCATTATATGCCCAAATCAATTTCAATATTCAAGGAAGCTCTTCACATATCTTGTTCACAAACTTTTGTAGTTTAGAAAAAAAAACCATGTTTCATATCACTTTCATTGCAATCAACCCAAAACTTCATTTCAACTATATTCATCACATATGCTTCATAAAACCCTCAAGCTTTGTGAACACCCATTCAAAAGACTTATAAAAGAATTTAACCATTCAAGCCAACAATTATCATGACATGAAGGCATTGTGAGATCTACCATATTCAACATGATAGTAGTTTTGTCACGGTGATTACAAATGATTTTATGTCTACGCAACTCAATGCGCCTTCACCCTATTTATTTCTGCACCATTATAACTTCGCGCAAAGTTTGGTCACAACATTCGACTATAACAATTGACTTTAGCCATAGTCGATTTTCCCAATAATGTGAGAATGTTTCAATTCTTATTTCGAGCTTCAGACTTAACCAAAATGCCGCGCTCATGAAAACTATATCTTATTTTGATTAAAAGAAAATCAAATTCAAATAATCTGCTCAGGCAATTACATACCTTCCGTCCGAATGAAAGAATTTGCCTCTTCATCCACTTGGATTTCTTCAACGCATTCCTCATTCGGCATTTGACACTGCCAATCTTCGACTTTACCCATTCTGTTTGTTACTGTAGCTACCTTCCATTTCACATTAACCCAGTGTTTCAGCAATACAATTCTTCAACACATTTAATTAATCACTGTGACTGTCTTTTTAAAAATATAATTCTTATCGACTGGTTCAAATCTTAATTCTGTACTCTGGCACACGATTTTTTCAGATCTTCAGCCCATCTATCGATTTTTATTGTTGTGAACGCATTCATCATGCACATTTCACACGTTGAGCATGCAGCCCTTCAAACTGTATACATTCTGGAGTTGACATTAAAATTCATACTTAGTAACTATCGAACTCAGTCTTATTATATATATGTCGAGTTAAATTTAGCAGCCCACGCACTTTATACTCAATTCAATTCAAACCCTTTCACTTTTCAATATATATATATGTTCTTTTACCATTCAACGCAACAACTCTTCCTGCAATTACCATTGATTAATAAACAGAGTTTTCAAACCGAGTTCTGCGTTTTAGACTGCTCTTCAATCTGCTTTGTACAAGATATATGTACACTCTGCGCTGGATTGAAACAACACCATATGCATAATGCGCCCTTTCATACATGCCAGTCACACAGTATTAATAGAACTCACCTCTACGCAGAGATTATAAACTCAATTCCATGCTGGAAATTGCCATTTAACAATAAAACAATTACTTTAACTTCCATGACTTCAGCAAACAGAGGTTTAACATTTGAGTCATTCATTACTTACCACTGAACTTTAATCACCGCCCTCTCTGCTGTAACATTACGGCATGAACTCAGCATTACCAATTTAAACACTAAAAACTTACCAGATTCGATAACTGGGTGTTAATGCCACCTGCGCCCTCGTTGAGAAGACCAATATTCATCGATTCACAAGTTTAAAGCGCCTTTCAATATAATTAATACATTTTCAAAGTTCAGAGGTAAGATTACTGCGTTTTTCAGATATCCGTAATTCTTATAAAAGCAGATTCAGCATTAATTTCCTCAAATCGAATTTCAGAATTTCAATAACCTTTCATACAATGATTTTCATATATATATTTCCAGAGTTTAAGAAGGATCGAAATTCCTCACATAAATCCAATCTCACACAAACTCAACACTGGACATACAGTAAAAAAATCAAAGGCTGTATTGACACACAAAAACACTTACAATACAATTCTTTTCTTGGCCTGTTTTCCAATCAATTGGCCCTTTATAATTGCCTGAGGCTTACAGCCTTGGCTGTTCAAGCCTGCACTCAATCACTCACACTCTCCAACTATCTCAATCTCAATGTCCTTTTCTCTCAAAACCCATTCCTATTTATACAATTTTAAAAATCATTTTAATTAAATGCTCAATCCCTTAAAATCCTCAACAAACCCCTAAATCTCTCAACATCCCTAAAGGATAGGTTTTTATCCCTAAAATCCTTCAATTTATTAAATTTCCTCATATCCTTTTATTAATAAAAAGATATTTACATAAATCCTCACCTTCTCCTATTTAATTCAAATTAATTAATAAAATATTAAAAATCATCACACCCCATATTTACAAATTAATATTATCACACCCCATATTTACAAATGGAGAAAAAGGTCTTGATGCTCCTGCATCACGTTCTGAGTTGTAAGAATATTGAAGGAATATAATAGGAATGGTAAAACCAGTAGAGGATTGGAGAATTGAAGGTGATTTTAATAGAGGGTTGGAATATTTGATGCACTCTTCAAAGTGATTTTCTTTTGAAGAAGTACAGAGCATATGTACTTTTGGAAGATAATTGGTTCGTAAAATTGGACCAAAAATAATATTGATGAACATAAGATCTTGGTAAAGATCTTATAAAAATGTATATGATGTTTTTATGTTAAATCTAGTCTTGAAGAATTGTGTTTACAGGTGGCAGAGAAGTAATATTGGTAGTGACCATTATAGAAACAAAGCTATGACAGAAGAAGAGGGAGCATGTAGAGCTCTCAATTGAAGAAATTATGACAGAACCCAACATCAAGATGAAAATTTTGAAGACAGGACAACAAATTTCTCAAGAGAGAAGAGAGAGGTGAGAAAATGAAGATGCAGAAGCCAACAACTTTGGAATTTGAGGAGAAAAGGTGTTCACGAAGAGGTTCTACAAAAAATATATATGAAGAAGAGAAGATACCAAGAAGATGACTTGGTATCAATGATAAGTTGTAGAATTGTTGTAGAGATGGAGAAGGCTTATGGCAGCTCACAAGTGGGCAAGGATATTTCATGGAAGAAAGGAAGAATGTATATTGCTAGTCATGATAAGGCTATTGAAGTCACAATTGCTTTGAAAGGAAATGAAAAAGTAGTTGGCATAAAGAGGATGAGTAATGAGGAATTTGAGAAGGAGATGGTCGAGTTAAGAGTAGAACTCAATCATGTGAAATAGTTGCTACAAGACCATGGATATGGCTGGACAATGAAGAATAAGAAGATAAGATTACATTCATTGAAAAGGAGGCTAACACAATGGATGTATGATTTGTTGAAGGAACACTCAGAACAATTAAACTATTTTTTCTTGATAAGATTTATCCATTGATGAAAATGAATCCATAAATGTTTAGGAGACGTTTATTGTAACATATCTCATATGAAACACAATTTTTTTTTTAAAAGGACTTAATGGATGTAAAGAATTAATACAAATGTGTTATGTTTACTTCATTCTCTCATATCTCAAATATTAATATATTACTACATCCAAATATTAATATATTACTACATCCTTATATTGATAGTAACAACCTTCTCAATATTTGTATTATTTTTTTTCATATTACTTTTCTTTTATGCTCAGTCTAGTTCAAAATATAAATGTGGTTATCCAGATTTCCATTTATTTCTCTTTTGAACTATTTTCTTAAAATAACAATCTAATACATACAACACCCTTGTATTATAGATCTTTTATTTATTTGCAAAAAATTTTATTAAAAGGTGTTTATACTTTTTAATAAGTATGCTAACCCTTTATTTAATTATGCACTTGAATTCTTATTTGGATATACATGTTTATATAATTACAACCATATAATCCTTGGTATACATATCGATCTCTATAATACCACACGTATGGTTTTAGAGTTGACCAAGAGGATGGAACTGTAAAAAATATAACATATATTACACATGTATACATTTCCTCTTCACATGGTTTAATACTATGTAGAGGACTTCATTAATATTGTTTCGTTTATGTGAGTGATTAAATGTGGTATAAATAACTCATGCTACCCGCACCGAATCATCTCTATGATTTATAACATAATATGTTTGTAATAACTATGTTTACTCTCTAGATCTTTCTACAAATGCATGTGTCCATTTTTAGCACCTCCACGAGGGTCCTCTCAACTTACTAGATCAATGTCCATTATGCATTTGTTCTTGATCAATGGTGTAAAAAACGTTAGGGTTTGAAGGTAAAACAATTAATACGACTTTGTCTGTACTTTCGGTTGTTTTGTTTATCCATTTTTATTTATCATTGCTATGTTTTCTTAGCTCTGTAACATAACTAGCAATTGCACCACATGTTGCAAAAGAAATGCTATAAGGCAAAAACATAGGAAAGAGTAGCCTAAAAGAAATAATATGTTGCAAAGAAGTAGCAATCGTGAAGGAATGAAAGGAAAATTTTAATTTGTGGTGTTGGCTACTCAGCATAGCTTTCTTGATATTGTGTAGAAGAACTGAATTTGTATTTATCTTATATTACATTAACCATGAAATTTTCAATATTCATGGCACCCTGTCCATCACATTTGTAGAGAAAATTATAACAGAGTATCACACTTTTCTTATTAGAGCTAAATGCTCCTATATGCAACAACTATGGTTTTCATCACTTAAGAGTAGTAAAAACAAGTTTATTGCAAAAAAAACTCCAACATATTTGTAGAGAAAAATATAACACAGTATCACACTTTTATTATCAGATCTAAATGCTCCTATATGAAACAGTTATGGATTTCGTCACTTAAGAGCAGTTAAAAAAATTTTATTGAGAAAACAACTCCAATACATTTGTAGAGAAAATTATAACACAGTATCGCACTTTTCTTATCAGAGCTAAATGCTCCTATATGCAACAACGATGGCTTTCATCAGTTCAAGAGTAGTAAAAACAAGTGTATTGAGAAAACAACTCTAGCACTGAGAGAGATTTGGCCATCAATTCAAGATTTGTAAAACAAGCTTATTGAGAAAACAAATCTAGCACTTAGAGAGATTTGGAAGCAAATGTTGAATTCATGAACATGTATTTCTCTATGGTGCTATATATTGGGCATAGCTTTCTTGATCTTGTATATAAGACTGTAAATTTGCATCAAGATTATACTACATTAACCATGAATTTTTCAACATTACTACATTAACCATGAAATTGTCAACATTTAGGGAACACTTGTGATCACATTTGTAGAGAAAAATACAATAGAGTACCATATTTTTCTTATCATATCTAAATGTTCCTATATGCAATAACTACCTTGTGCCTCATAGTTTAAATTTGTGCAAGGAGGAGGAGAGGAGGAGTGTCAAGGTGAAAGCTAGAATAAGAACAGAAAGAAGAATCTTGTTTGGGACTTGAGATAGATTCATTCTCTGCACATCTAGAGTAAAGTTTAATAAAACAAAATTCACCATACTTTGAATTTTTGAAATAAATATCTTAAAAATCAGAATATCAATTTAATACATTTTACTCAATTACTCATTTTACTCAAAACTGCCACTGTCTCAGTTGAAAAATCCTGAGAGCAAGGCTTGATAGCCATGATAATCAAGAGTTTGGACTGCCCACAGAGGGGAAACCATTCCTTGAAAGTTAAGTTTTTCCGCCCTCATAGGGGATACTGGAATTTGAGACAAATAGTTTGACAAAAAAAAAAGTAAAAAGACAAACCACTCTGCCAGTAGAGGGAATTTAAATAGGAAAGAAAAAATCAGCCTAGGAAACCTAGGCAGTAGGAACGAAATTCGCTGAAGTTCTTCCTAGCTATTGATCATTGGCTAGAGAAGGAGGTTCCTCCACAATTCTGCATCTGTACTCATTGATGCTTCCGCCATCATCTATAAAGGGAGTCGCAGTGTCTTTGCCTTTCTCATCCTTCACCTGAACCTGCATAGTATCGTCACGAGTGATGTTCAACTGTGCCAAGGATACCTCGGCATTTTCTGCAGACGTGGGAGCAGGGGCAGCATAGGGGCCAGGGATAACGACAGAGGGACCAGGGGCATCGACAAAGGGGGGTGCAGGGTGGACTGTATCCTCCCGGATGGTAACTGTAACATAGGCAGTAATGACCAGCTTATCAAATGAACAATCAAAATGAAACTCCGCCCGTTGAGAGGATTGTCGCAGGGGAATGGAGGTAGACGAAGGGGGGGCGAGAGAGGCACCAGACTGGAGAACCTGAGGCGCAGGAGGTGCAAAAGAAGGCACATGGGGAGGCAGAGAGCACGAGAAGGGGTGAGCATGTTCGCTGAAATGAATTCTACCCCTCCGGCTCCGCGTTTCAGGAATATGGTCACAGGAGAAGTCCTCGGAGGAGGAATCCGATCTAGGGGAGGACCGAGAACGGATGTCGCGGCCACGACTTCTCCTACGTCGACATCGCATCCTATGGCGCAGTCTGGGCATGGTGACAAGGAAAAGCTCCCAGCGTCGCTGGTGGAATGGACGGAGGAGAATCAGCACATATGAGCTAGAGGAGACAAGCAGGGAATTTGAGCAGCGGAGGTTGCTTTGTGAAAAATGACACTCCGGGATAGTTTCTAAACAGCAAAGGAGCACACAATGCCTACCAGTCTATGTTCGAGCGCTTGGCTCAGTGCAGGCGGGCGGACAAGAGCCTCTTCGCGGGGCAATAGATTTGCAGATAGAGCGCTCACCATACAACAATTCAAACTCCACATCAAGAACCATAATGAACCAGGAGAGGTGTACAGGGCGTTGACGTTTCAAGAGAGTAGTGTTAATGGATCGCAGGGTGGTGAATTTAATGACCTCTTTAATGCCTCTGTGAGAGGCCACATGGCCACCCCACGCCATCTCCCTTGGGATGCGGCTTGGGACGGGTGTCCCATCATGCCCGGGTGTCATCCGCATCCGGAGCTCAATTACACATTTAACAATATTCATTTAAAAAAATACAAATACAAATTACTATTTTAAATAAAAATAGTACAACACATTTAACAATATTCATTTAAAAAAATACAAACACAAATTACTATTTTAAATAAAAATAGTACAAATAATCACATTAATTACCATGGCCCTCGTGTACATTCCTCTTATTACTTATGTTTGTAACTTATTCTTAATCACATAGTGTAATTTTTTTTTAAACTATAATCTACAAGTATTTATTTCTATAGCTTTGGTGGAAGGATAGAGTATCTAAATTCCCTTACCCTTTAAGAAGCATCCTCAATTATTGTACCTACCTAGGCATCCAATCTAGACATCTTAGGTTATTCTAAATTGATTAAGTGTACATAATTTTTAGGGTGTTCTATGTGCACTAAAATTCCCATGAGTTTCGTCACTATGTATGGGGTTCATTGTAACCTTGGATATATTCTGTGAATTGTTGTGATTTTTTTCTTGTGGCTACAACTTAGTTTTGGTTGTCACCTAGTTATCATGATTCAAAACTTTGTTATCATCTCAAATCCTTATAGCATTAGATATATTTTGTAAGCTAATGTGATGTTTTATTTTTCACAATGATTCAAAAATTATTTATTATACCAAAATATTGAATTTCTAATTATCTGTTTTGTTTATGAACCCTTTTAAAAATCCACAAGAACATTTGATTTTACAGTGTGATCTCCCAAGCATGGGTGGGGGTTTCAAAAATTGGAGAGTAAATTGAGTGATTATTGTTAGAAATTGTTGTATAAGATGGAAATTTTGGATGGTTTGTAGACAATATGGATGTCATAACAGATATCTAATTTGACTTTTTTAGTGGCTTTGGCCACCATGCATCTAAGAGGATCTATTTCAACTGAGAACATCAATACATCATTGTGCATCTAATAGGATCAATTTCAACTGAGAATGTCAATACATCACTATGTGAATGATAACTTGTGACATCCCTGGCCATTTTTTTTTATTGTGGATCAAGTTATAAACTAATAACTTGTGAAATTCCTAGCCATTTTATTTGATTGTGGATCAGGTTATAAACTAGAATATACTCTCTCTCTAGAAGGCTCTACAATATATATTGGATGTAAGGAAAGGTTATGATAAAACTTGTACAAAAAAAACCCTTAGGGTTGTCTCAACTTACTCTATTGTTAATCACATAGTGTCAATTTTGTAAAATAAAAAAAGAAATTGTAAAAGCTAAAATTATGTAGTGAAAAATTGAAGGGAAGAAATTTGATATTCATTAACAAAAAAACCAGAAAGAGTATGAATGTAGTTACAAATTGTTATATAGTTACAAACTATTACAATTAAGTAATTAAAGGTAAATAGTGTTATTTAAGAAATCATAATTATGAACATTCATCATTATTTCTCAACATAAATCATGTCTAATTTGAAAATTTTAAAAAAACACATATTTTAAAATTTTTCATTATTAATTTAATCTTTTATATATTAAAAAATACTAATTATGAATAATAAAATAGTTGTAACATAAATAATATATAACAAAAAAAAAACCAAGTATTTTTGGAATAATAAAATAGTTGTAAAAAAATAATATAGAAAAACAGAAAAACTATGTATATTTAGATGTATGAAAATTTAGATGCATTTAATTAAGTAAAATTTTAAAAGAATAATGGTTATAAACATTTAAAATTAATTTTATTAAATAATTAGTTTAGATCTATATTATTTAGGAGATGGATCAATTCTCTTTTCACTCTAAAAGAGGTTTGCATATCAATACATTTGATCTCTCTTGGCTATTGGTAGACACAGAGTTGAGATTGATTTAGGCCATCTTAATTTCCTCTTTTAAATAAACTACATTCCACATGAATACCATGGGTCAATACCATGGGCTATTTTTATGGTTTATTATTATTGTATTTTATTATTTGTATTTTTTATTGTATTTAGACCTAGTTAAAATTTTCATTACATTATGTCAATCTTTTTATTTAATTTACTTTTATTTTTATTTTTGTGTAATTTGACATAGTCAAAATGTTAAACATGGCATTACAACATTTCTATCATACTTTGTTGGAGAGCATAGTGACACAAAAATGTAATATTTAAATATATAAATAGTTATTTTCTTTTTTTATATTGTTTTTATCCATGTAATTTAAATTAATTGGTTTGTGTGGAGTTTAATTTTATAATATAAATTTTATTTAAATGCAACAATTTTTTAATAACATAATTTTAACTTAAAAGTCACCAAAACTTAAATACTTATTAAAAAAAAAAAAACTAACATTATAAAAAAAACAAAAAACTATTTATTTATGGATTTAATGGCCTAAAACATTTGATCCAATAGCTCATACATAGACACAATAGTAGCTAGGAGAGTTGAATTTTTTTTTTTTATGTTTTCGAGTGTGTGAACACATCCATTAACTATTGCTCTCATAATTTTCTTAAATGTTTGGTCTCCATTCCCACGACATGCTTTTCTGAAGCGTTCAAGAACTATCTAGGTAAATTTTCATACTCTATTATATTCTATTCATGGTTAACAGACTCTATTTTATTCTAGTCATAAATTTTTCATCGAACTCTTTGATTCATCTGTAATATTCAAGGTTTTTCTTTTACAGGAAACCCCTTCCATAAAACCCTTATGGCCTTGAAGAAATTCAAAGGTTGTATACCAATAATGTGGCTACTAGTCTCACGTCGAATAAGGAAGAGAATATGAAGGCTTTGAGCCACGTTGTGCAAGTATATTAAAAAGCCTTTGTTTTGATACTCTATTTAACATTTTGGAGATGGGTTTATGGGTTTTCCAAGCTATAATCACTTATTTTTCTTCTTACCAACCCATAAACTTGTATTAGTATTTATATCCATTAGTTTTTATATTTTCCTTTGAAATTATTTTATACTATGTTAAATTTCTATTCTCTTCCTTATTCGAATATTTCTCCAAGTTAAGGCTCTATTTTGGGAATGTTTGTCGCTGGGTATTTTTCAAATGGAGCCATATTAGGTTGTTTGTTTACCCATATCCATTTTCTTCCTCTCACAACTTGAGTTCAATCAAAAGGGTTATAAATTTAGATTTGTAAGAGCATAATGTATTCTAGGTTTATAATTTAATGTGATACCCTACCGAGGTTGTGGGTTTTCCATTCGTTTATTGTATTACATACATAGTTCATATATGAGTTGCATCACAGTTTCTATTTGCTCTTAAAGGACGTGTCTATGTATATTTGTTAATATAAATCCTAACAGGGTATACAACAATGTATTGTTACTATAACACTTATGTCGAGGGTGTAAAATTAATACCTAATTTCTCTACTTTATTTTATATTTACAAATTACTGGCTTAACCAAATGGATTTTCTACTATGTATAATAGAGATATTTTCATGATATTTTCTCTTCATGACCTATTTACTTATTTCAACCTTCTTCTCCATTGTGAGTAGGAATAAGTCATCTTCTCACTATTTATAACTCATAGTGACATTACAAAAAAATATTTCCAAATGTCTCTTGTAATTGTAATTCTCTTAAATCTTGGAGAATTATTTTCTAACATCGTAAATTAATTCGTTTGTTATTCTTTTGTAGGTCAATACATGAATCTAAATGATTGTTCCATGTTAATATTGTGAGACTCTTTCTTTTATTTACCCACATATAATCGAACCTCTGTTTTCGGTTCATATCTTATTTGGGTTAATAACTTATCATAACTGTATTACATTTTACACGTAATGACTCTGCTTCTGGAAAATATGCCTTTTCCATTCGATGTTTCCAGTGCAAGAACATCTGAACTTTTACTAATTTTTTGGCTTCATGAATGCAGTGTGTGAATATGATTCTCTCTTTATTTGATTTAAGTTCTTATTCATACCTATGGTCGTTTTGTAACTATACATTATTTATAGTTCTCGATTAAATACTCAATAAGTGTTCTGTTCCAAACACTCTTTTATAAATTTTCTACTAAGGCCATCTAAGCCAAATTTTGTATGTTTCGGTACTTTAATTTACGAATATATTCTGGAGCTTGTTTCCTATTATAATCTTCCTATTATAATCCGAGGAAGAGTATTTATATGAATTTACATTATGTTCCTCACTTGAATTTACTATGCATTGTTTGCATCCATATGAAATGTTGAAACTGAATGTGTTCTAAGCTTTGTTCTTTTGTATTCTTAGAAAAAGAATCTGTATATGCTTGATTGTTTTCACATATTAATTCTTTTGAAGAAAATCTCTTTCTTCTACTAGAACAAGTCTATTCACAATTATGTTTTATTCTTTTCAATTTACAAAGTTGGTTTACCTCTAATATATAATAACATGTTTATATAAATTTCATATCTGATTTCGCTTAAATATACCTCTCCATATTTTAATATCTATGATTACAGTCATTTACGAGTTAACATGTTTCTTTTATGTATCACTATACAAATGCACATGCACTATTTTCTTCTTTCATAAACATCATAGAAAAACTTCTACCATTTAAATATTGGAAAACAAACAGTACCAGGTTTACCAACAATATTTCCTATTTTTTTATTTTCCTTTACCTTTCAATTTTAAGTTCTCACAATGATGTTTGAATAAAGAATTCCTTTAATCAAATCCTTCTTACTCGTTTAATTTTTCTTTCAAAAATAAATAAATTACTCAAAATTGTAGAATACACATAACACTTTTTAATCAATTAATTCTTCTAAATAGATTATAAGGAAATAATACCGACTTAAAATAGTTTTTTGCAAAATTAATAATCAATTACTTGGCTCCTCTAGACCTTAAAACTACAAATCAACCAGTATCCGAGCAAGCATAACAATCCTGCAATTTTCCTTGTGTCTATATTCCCTTGCTTCTATTCACTCCCCTCTCTTCTCATAATAATATATGGTAATATTATTTTCTTTTTTTATAGGGTTGGTTCTTGTTGTATATCCTTTTCTTTTGATATTTATTGCTCCTTTTCTTCCTCCTCTTCATATTCTATGTAAAATAATTTCTTCTCAACATAATTATGACCTTTAGTGTAATTTCTATCACAATTGTAACAAATCCCTTTTGCTATTTTTTCCTCCAATTTTTGTGGTGTTAAACTTGTAGGTTTTGGAAGGTTAGGAGAAGCAACATTTCGATCTTTATAGTTGTGGGTGGTAGACTTCCTTGTTGCCAAAAATTCTCTTTCTAGTTTTCTTTCCACATTGACTGCCTTATCCAATGAATCAAGTTCCCAAAGGTGAACCTCATGTTGGATGTTATCCTTTAAAATACCTAGGAAGACATCAATCTCATGCTCCTCTTGAATATCATTTATCTTGATATTCAATCATTGGAAGTCCTTAATATTACTGAATCCTTGTCATCAAACTCCTCATATTGATATTTGGAATGTGGTTAGTATTCAACCCAATATTAGACTCTCTAAAACCATAATTTGTATCCCTTTTTTCCTCATCATTATTTTCAAGGAGTACATTTTCACCACTAAGAAGCATTTCTTGTAGCAACTTTGTCAAACCTTCCTTCAAACCTTCCAGGTCCCTTTTCATTTATGTTTTTAAAACATCCTTGAACCCTCCATATTGAAATTCATCACTTCTTCCATGTCTGATTTTAAACCATTATTCAAACCATCCATCTTAGCTTCAAATTCATTTTTGGTTACTCTTTGTGAGAATGAAATTTGTCGCACTTGGTCTCCTAATTTTGATATATCATGTTGCATTTCTTCCTCTTCTTCACGCATCATAGTACATATTTTTGGTATCTTACTAGGTGTGTCCATTTTTTTGTTTCAAGGCATTTTGGAATCAAACAACAATATATATGCTTCAATAAGCCCTTTGAATCACTTCAAACTGATTTTTCAAACAAAATTTATGCAATATTTTTAAATAATACACAATTTTTTCTTTCCTTTTTATGAGCTCGATATTGGTACTATTTTATCTATGTACTTTCTGCTCTCCAAGGTTTGAAATTTTATCCTATTATATCCCTTTGAGTCTTTTTTCTAACACCAGAAGTCATACTAACATTATATTCTTCAAGGTAAAGTTATGCCCAATCTCCCACGATAACCTAATTATGGATTGGTTCAGAAAAATGAACTTTTATGGAATTCCAAGTGTCATTGTTTTAACCTTTGGCTCTCAAAATGATAAAAAAACCTACAGTTCGTAAGATTTTAGTCACTATTTACAAAATTCAAATATGATGAATGCAAAGAAAGTTATGACAATTTTCCCTAGGTCACTTGTTTGCGAATGAATTATGGATCTTGCACAAACCCTAACTTATTTGAACCATATCTCAAAAAATATAGCAAACCAATATCTAAAATTTCTACACAAATTTCATCAATCTTTCGGGTCCATGTGGTCTAAATTTTCGCTTTTGAAGCATCGTATAAAAAATGTTATAGTTAAAATCCAAATATGACATGTTTAAAGCAACAAAACCCTAGAATCCAAATCGCTGAAAACAAACGTTACGAAACCATATCACAAAATAGAAGAAAATATAGATCAATAACTTTAAAGCTAGCATGTTCAAGGGGGAGACCTCCTTTGCATCAGATAAATGAAAAATTCTTGGATGATACAAATGGCAAGGCATCCCTGGTATATATAGGAACATAAGGGGCCACAATATAATTGGAGCCTATATAACAATAATAATATAAGGGCACAAAAATATCAATATAGGTGCTACATGGCTACAACAATAACAACAGGGGGTTACACTAACAATAACAATAAAGGGGATACACAAGTATTATATGTACCTAACAAGAGCACAGAAGAAACTAAGATGGAACTATTAGAACAGTAGCTAGTGGAAGATCCATGTGGTATACATTGTATAGAGGATATAAGTATAATTCAAAATGATTCTTTTGAATTTTCTGAACAATAAAATTTATTCGAGGAAAGGATAATAAGCCAAAGGCTACATATTGAACATGCAAAAATAGAATTGGAGGAAGAAGAATTTTTTTTAATACAATGAGGAGAATATTGCAAAGTGTGATAAGAAAATTGGTGAGAGAATTATAACTCTTATGATAGATAAATATAGGTAACATTATATGAATAGTTATAGCAGTAAAATTTAACCAAGGGTAGAGATTGATGAGGATATTGATGGATTTGGATGTTGATTAGGAATACATGCAGGAGAAGATACGATAGGCATAGGAGGACAACCAAAAAGGAAGTAAAATTAACCGAAGAACTTTGCATTAGAAAGGAAAGTGGGAAGAAATAGTATAAAGTGTGGAAGACTAGAGAATTTAACACAACAAAACAACATCAACATAACATAGTAGAAGATGAATTGCAACATAAAATTTTAGATCTAGGAGGATTTCAGCAAAAGAAGCACATGATTAGGAGATCATGAATATTTTGTTCCTTGGGAGTATGATGCAAGAGCATATTACCTCCAAGTAAAAATAAATTTTGACTATCATTAAGGTTCTTTTATTTACGATGGGATTTGGTTCCCTAATTTAGTGTGATTGTTTAATTATTTGTAATTCCTAAGTTTTAAGGGAAACTAGATAAATTATGTAAATAGGATTAAGAATGAGAAATATTGTAATCATATTTCTCTTTTGAGGATATGTAAATAATGTTTGAATGAGGTTAGAGAGATATTAGGATTAGTTATATCTATTGAAATAAATGTGGATCTAGAGGATCCTAAGGATACGGTTTGTTGAGTTATTAATGAATCAGAACTAATTGTAATTTAGAATCCTTTTGTATAATTGTAATACTAAGGGGAAAATGGTGTGTGACTGAGGAAAGAGTATATTTAATATTTGAGTGAGGTCGAGTATTGCCATAGGGCCAAGGTTCGATTCAATGTAAATCAGGTCAAGGATAAGCATTTTGTAACCTTGTAAAGAGCATCTGAATTAATGGAACACTCTGTTCTAAGTGCTTGAAGTATTGTTTGAGAATGCCCTAGTTTGGTATAACTGAATCCTTGAAATTTTAATTAACTAAGGTTTATGCAAGTTGGGTGAAATAAATCTCAGGAGGAAGAGTTCCTTGGAGAGTATAAAATAATTGTACATTGAGGTTGTATAATTATTGTTTAAAGTTCATGAGGGTGAGAAATTTAAGAATATTTGGTGGAATCAATGCATAGGAGACAAAATCATTAGAAACGTGATTGATTTCAACTTTTATCATTGATCAAGTTATTTTATTAACAATCTAAATGAATATGAAGGATCTTGGTGAAGGAATGTTGTAGAAGTATTAATTCCAATGTTAAATACTGAGAATAGGAGGACAAAGATTATAGCATAAAGGACCATCATCAATATTTTGTTCTAATACAAAATTACCTCAAAATCTATCTAATAGATTTTATGTTAAGATATTCTGACACATAGGAAATAGTTAAGTATAACTTGGTCTAGCGTAGAGTTAGGTAAAGTGTGTTTATTTACTATGTACATTTGTAACTTATAATCTGATGGTCACGATATGTAGTGATTTTCCGGTTCATTCTCTCCTCGATATTACCGACACTTGATCTGTGGCTTAACACCCAATCAGTCCATGATCTCTATTTAAAGAGCATGGAGGTTTATTTGTCCAGTAACCATTTCTGAGAGAATCTTATGTGAATTTTATTTCTTTATATTAATAAATTTCCTAAAGTGGTTGTGTTGGCTCAGGCCATGGACTGTTTCCCTCTTCGAGGGTTTTAACCACATCGAATATTGGTGTACTGATCTGTGATCTTTTTGTGAGTGGTGACCTTTGGTCTTTGATCTAAGGAACTTACATTGTAAATTCCTACATGGTATCCGAACTGTTTTGAGTGTTTCATCCATTTTTTATCCAAATCCGAAACCTGTTTGATTGTATGCAATTGTCATTTTCCAGATCTACTATTTCTGACCATTTTCGGGCTAGGATAACTTCTCTATTGTGTCTGTACCCTCTGTTACAGTGAGGAAACCCTTTCATTTCATGCAAAAAGGTTTATCATTGCCCAAGTTATGCCATTTTATATCTGGATGTATAAAGCATTTTTTTTTATAGTTACAGTCTCTCTATTTTTTGAAGTTATTTATCTCTCTGTTTATTTCGGTTTATATTTTTTTTTAATGTTGGATATATACCCTCTTCACTGCATAAGCTCTTTTCTCTGCGATGTGTGCGATCTCAACAAATCAGAAATAGGAAGACGGAATTTTTCTACTACGTATGCTCTTTCCCCACGAGTTTGTATGATCTTGAGAAATCATAAATAGCGAGAAAAATAGATAGTTGCCGGTAGGACTAACCAAAAAAATAACGTTCTGCCATAAGGCTTGTATTTTTTTTTGCAAGGAAAAACACACAAATCGAAGAGAAAAAAAAAAACCCTTCCTCCTTTCAAACAATTACAAAATCCTTTTACTATCTCACTTGATGTAAAGTTACTTTATAAGAATAGAAATCTTGGGTTCAACTCTGTCAAGATTTTTTCTCTAAAACAAATTTTGTTAAGTTACTTTTTCTTAAAACGTTTTTTGGCAAGTTTCCTTTTAAAAAAAAATGGGGTTTTATTTAAAAAGCACATTGTAAAAGTGATTCTCACATATTTATAAAAGTGGGTCACATAAAGTAGTTTTTTTTTTAAGTGAGCTTATTATATTAAGTTTGGAAAAGGGGGGTGGGGGGGGCATTTTTTTTTTAATTACAACTTCATCATCAATTTTCAACCTATCACGTAACTACTCGACATCTAATACAACATTTTTTCAAAAAGGCATAATTTCTTCATCCGGAAGTCGTTTTCAAAGCCATTTTTTGTTAAACGAATTAATTTTTGGAGATATTTCCATTGAAGTAGTTAGATTCAACATTTTCAACTTCATTTTGTTTTTAAATGGAAATTTCATACTCGTTTATTCTTAACAGTACCAACTATTTCCAATGGCTATCCTACATGGTAAACTTACTTAGAAGTAAAGGGCTTTATAGAATAGCCACATGACAAGAATCTAAACCTACTGATGGAGTAAGGTTACTAAATGTGAAAATAAAAAAGATCAAGCACAAGGGTTGATAGCAATATCCATTGCTCAGGATTTTAGATTTCATATCTAATAAATTGACTCCCCTGTTGAAGCTATGAAAAAACTAAATATTTTTTTTGGCATTAAAAATGAAATCAAAGCCCACCAGCTTGAAAATGAGTTTGTTACTTTGGACCCCGATAATTTCTCCTCTATTGAATATTTTTTGTCCAAATTCAAGACCCTTAGACTTCTTTTAGAAGGTTGTAAGGTCAAAAAGGAATATGGTAGCCTTATCTATTCCATTCTTTTTAAAATTGGCCTTTCATACTACGTATTTGTTTCCAACCTCCATTCCACTAGAGAAGCCCTCATTTCTCAAGGAACATCCTACAAGTCTCCCTCTTTTGATGCCTTTTGTGATTCTTTGATAAGAGAACAATAAAAAATCTTACACCTTGGACTTATTAATACTAGAAACTATTCTAAGAAAGCCTTAGCAGTTGAGAAACAACCATATCCAAATAATCCTAAAAAGCATCATCCTAAAAAGAATGGTCATAAACCAAACAAGGGTCTTAAGCAATTTTAGACACAAACTGAAAAATCAACTCAACAAACTAATAAGAAAAATAAATCAAAAGTGAAGAAGACAGATAGACATTGTAACTTTTGTAAACTTGATGGCCACATAGAGTAAAAATGTTTTAAGAAGATGGAAGCCTTAGAAGCAGCAAATAATAAGCACAAAATAAATTTGGAGAACTATTCAACTTCATCTTCAGGAATGGCACTTTCTGCTTGTGATTGTCAAACATCAAGATGTGATTATGCTTTGAATGTATCTTCGTATTCTCATTTTCAGAAGTGGCTCATTGATTCTGGAGCCTCTTACCACATGGCCAAAAACAAAGCCATGTTTTATTCTTTAAATGATTGTAACACAAAAAACATTTATGTTGGTGACGATAGATCTATTAGTGTTGTAGGGTCTAGAACCATTCATTTAGATAATGGTCAGTTTAATGATGTATTATGTGTTCCTAACTTGTCCCGCAACCTTCTATTTGTTTATCAGATAACTCTTCAGGTGAAAGGAAAACAGTATAATTCTCACCTCATGATATTGTAATTAAGGACCTAAGTGATCCAAGACATATTTTAGCTACTGGAATTTTTTATGATTCCACAAGGTTGTATAAGTTTGACAAATTTGGGTCATCATGTCTTCCCTTCATTTTTATTGCTCATAATGATGAAATGAACAAACTTTGGCATGAGGAATTTGGTCACTTAAACTATCGCTCTCTTAAAACTCAATGTAAGGAAAATATGGTGACAAGGCTTCCTACGGTATCTTTCCAATATGGTGTTTGTTCCATATGTGTACTCGTAAAACATCATCGAGATAGTTTTGACAAACGTGCCTCTTGGCACACTTCAGCCCTTTGTAGCTTGTACACAGTGATTTATCTGGTCCACTTCATGTTGTTTCTTTCTCTAGCTACAAGTACTTCTTAACTTTCATTAATGATTTTTCCAAATGCACTTGGGTATACTTCTTAAAACTCAAGAGTGAATTTTTTAACATGTTCTTGGCCTTTAAGGCATTTTTTGAGAAACAATATAAACATCACATTCTTAAGTTAAGATTTGACAATGGAGGAGAATATGTTAGCAAAAAAATTATCCACTTTTGCACTGAGCATGGCATTCAATTGCAACATATTGTTCTGTATACTCCACAACAAAATGGTGTAGCTGAAAGGAAGAATCACACTCTAAAAGAAATGGCTAATTGTAAATCACACTCTAAAAGAAATGGCTAATTGTATGCTTCAATCTAAAGGACTTAGTCTTAATTTTTGGGCAGAAGCAATTAACTATGCAAATTACATAGTAAATCGCACTCCTAATAAGGTTTTAAGGAATATCACTTCAGAAGAAGCCTAGATCTCAATCAAACCAGATGTAAGTCACTTTCTTGTTTTTAGAAGTGAAGCTTGGACCCATATTGCAGATGTGAAACATAAAGCCTTAGAACCTAAGAGCGAAAATTTCATTTTTGTTGGATATTCTAAAGATGTCAAAGGATATAGACTTCTTCAACCCAAATCCAAAAATGTAATCATTACAAGAGATGTAAAATTTGATGAAAATATATCGGCCTACGATCTTGATCTGGCATATGTGCAACCTCTCTCTATATCTTCTATTTTTGACAGTATTCCTTCTATTTCGAATGATCACAGTGAGGATGAAAATCCTCCTCCACCTCCTCAAGATCTTCCTTTAGCTCCACAGCTTCCAAAATGGGTTCGCTCTACTCGGGATGAAGCAGGTTCTCTTGCAGGTGACCCTGCAAATCAATGATGTGCACGTTCTTAGTTCAAAAGAACCTCTTCCTTATTGGCTCAAGTTGCAGAAAATCCTAATCGAGAAACCTTTGAAGAAGCTTCAGGTCATCCAGATTGGATGAAGAAATAAGAATAGCATTCCTTATTGGAAAACAATACTTGGGATCTTGTTCCTGTTCCAAAGGGAAGAAAACTTGCCAGATGCAAATGGCTTTATAGAAAAAAAATTTGAACCAAATGGAAAAGTGGATAAACATAAAGCTCATCTTGTTGCTAAAGGATTTTTAGAAGTTGAAGGCATTGACTATACTGAAATATTCTCCTCTGTTGCAAAAATGGATTCTATCCTCCTTGTTCTTTCCCTTGTTGCCTCCTTTAAAAGGGAAGTCCATCAAATGGATGTTAAATTTTCCTTCTTACTTGGGGATTTGCATGAATAAATCTACATGGAATAGCCCCCTGGATTTATCCAAAACAAATATAGCCTTGTTTATCGCCTTAGGAAGTCTCTCTATGGCCTCAAAAAATATCCTTGGGCTTGGTATGCCAAAATGGATAGCTTTCTTTTAGATAATATCTTTTCTATATGCCATTCTGACAACACTATCTACACCAAGAAAGTGGGTAAGTCCTTAATAATCCTTGTTATTTATGTTGATGATCTTATCCTTACTAGTAGTGATCCCAACCATATCAACCATGTGAAGTCTAGCCTCAAAAAGAAGTTTGAAATGACATACTTAGGATAGTTTCATTATTTCCTTGGTCTTCAAGTCTTGCAATCCAAAGAAGGTATTACCCTTTCTCAGTCCAAGTATTCATATGATCTTCTACGCCACTTTCGCATGGAAGACTGTAAGCTAGCACCTTCTCCCTTTCTGTCTGGAGTCAATTTTTCAGTCACTTTTACTTCCCCTGAAGTTGATGCTACCTTATACCATCAAATTTTTAGTAAAATTATGTATCTAACCTATACTCGTCCTGACCTTTCCTTTGGCATTGGTCTTATTGCTTGGTTTATGCACCAACTTCATGAAAGTGACTAGAAAGAAGCTAAAATGATACTTCAATATATTTGAGGTACATTTCAGTTCGGGATTCATTACAGTGCAGGAGCATCTCCATTTTTGATTGGTTTCACTGATTCTGATTGGGTTGGTGACCCTGATGATCGAAAGTATACTGCAAGTTATGTATTCAATATTGGTTCAGGACCTATTACATGGTCTTATAAGAAACAAAGTGCCATCTCTCTTTCTTGAGAAGAAGCAGATTATCATGGTGTTGTTGAAGCCAGCAAGGAAGCTCTGTGGCTTCGTCAAATCCTGTCCAAATTTTATCTTCGTCAACAATATCCAACTACACTTTGGTGTGATAATCAAACTGTCATTCAGCTATGCAAAGATCCAGTTTAGCATCAGCTCATGAAACACATTGAGCTACACATACACTTCATGAGAAAGCTCATTCATGATCATGTTCTTGAAGTGCATTATTGTTCAACTAATGATCAATTTGTTGATATCTTTACAAAGGCTCTCATAGAAACGAATTTTACGAACTTCAATCTATGCTTGGAGTTCAGAAAATTTATCATTAAGGGGGGATAGGCTCTAATGCCTCCTTCCTTCTCCTATTGTGTCGCCTTTGTAAATCCTTCAATCCTATCCCAAGTTGTTCTTAAGGGGGGATGTTAGGATATTCCAACACATAGGAAATAGTCTCCTATTGTGTCACCTTTTTATATCCTTCAATCCTATCCCAAGTTGTCTGTAAGGGGGGGATTTTATGATATTCCGACACATAGGAAATAGTTAAGTATAACTTGGTCTAACATAGAGTTAGGTAAATTTTTCTTTACTATGTACATTTGTAACTTATAATCTGACGATCACAATATGTAGTGATCTGACGGTTCATTCTCTCCTCAATATTACCAACACTTGATCTGTGGCTTAACACCTGATTGGTCCATGATCTCTATTTAAAGAGCATGGAGGGTCATTTGTCTGGTAACCGTTTATGAGAGAATCTTATGTAAATTTTATTTCTTTATATTAATAAATTACCTGAAGTGGTCATGGTGGCTCAAGTCGAGAACTATTTCATTTTTCGAGGATTTTAACCACATCAAATACTGTTGTACTAATCTATGATCTGTTTGTGAGCAGTGACCTTTAGTGTTTGATCTAAGGAACTACACTGTAAATTCATACATTTTAATTGAAGGTGCGCTCCAAAAAGCAAAGGTTTGGGATGTGGGGTCAACACTTGATGGGAAATCAAAATTACAATTGATAGATAATAATTCATGTCTTAAAATTAAAAGTGGCAAGTAATTTCAAGGAATTGGGATGATGTGGAAGTTACGAGGATGAAGTGTAAAGAGATGAGGTGATGTGTCAAGTTTTTACATATTTTCGAAGCAACGAGGTGACGAATTTCCATAAACATTTCCAAAAACATTTCCTAGAGGTCTCTTCTCTGGAAATAAGAGCGATTGATTCCATACCAAATCACCAGGGATATGTGGTTTAGGGTGAACAAGTGAAATAGGTTCAAAATTCTAAGTTAACAAATTGTCAAGTGACATGAATAGTTTTCATTCCCTAGGAATATCATCTCAGAAGTTTTGAAAGAAGGAAAAAGTGGCTTTGCATTCACAAGGAAGAGTTTTGTAGGAGCTTCGTTAAGCAGAAGGGTTATGAGGAGGATCAGGCAAACATTTGCGAAAGGAAAAAAAATCCCCACTTTTTTTCTATTAAATTTTCTCCGTACACTCCTATATGGTATCTCAAGTCTACAATCATGATTTAGGGGCATATGTTGTATAGTTATGCTTGCAATGTTATATGATAAAAGGATTGAATCTGATTATTTTGAATGATATGTTTATTCCTCCACCCTTCGAGCTCCTCCCACTTAAATTTAAATAAGTTTTATAAAGGGATTTATTTCCCTTGGTTGGTTTGAGGAAGCGCTTATCAACCATTAGAGAAAGTGGGGATTTTTTTGTCATACCTTTCCACATGCATCAACCATGCATAATCAAAACACATCAATACCCAACATCATCATATTGCACAGAGAAAGATGTAGTCAAAGGTAAATAATCTAATTTATTGTAATATTAATGAAAATGTGGCTAACTTCTTTAAAAAAACCTTTTTGAAAAACAAAATCTAAAATATTAAGAAACCAATTAGGTATTTTAAAATGCAAATTTACATGTCCATATAATAATTTTTTTTTGTTAGTTTAGATGTCGTTATAATAGCTCTTTTGTGGGAAAGTGTTGTCTCAACCATGTGAATATCTCATCATATAAACTATTTTTAAGTTTACGAGAAATAATTTTTGTATGTGACTTTTTATGATAAACTTTCTTTATGTTATAATCTTACTATTAGTTGTGACTTTTTATGATAAACATTATTTATGTTATAATTTTACCTATTTTTTTAATACCTTGCATTATAATAAAAAGGTTTAATATGACTAAATTACTTTTTGTTTTCATAGTGCCATATCATATAGATTCTTTATATTTAAAATAATTATATTTTTTTATATTTAATATTTATAATAATTATAAATATATATTTATATCGATTTTCTATTAAATAAATATAAATTTTGTTGTTTTTATAGAATATCGAAATGTTAGTTTCTTTGGTGGGATGATCTACTCTTTATCTAGGACATAACTTTTTTTAATAAGAGTATAAAATGTATCATCAAAATATTTATTATTATTATTTATTAAATTGTGTTTATAATATTAATTTCCTAATATATTAATCTAAAAGTTCATTGTTTAAATATATTAATCTAAAAGTTTATTGTTCATTTTCTTACTGTACAATATTATTCATAAATTTATAATATTAATCCTAAAGTTTGATAAAACTGTTATTCAATCCTATCCAGCTTTTCACAATCTTGCCCATGGACTCAACCTAACTCTTTGAAAAAATGAATGTTATCATCATTTTTTTTCTACTGAGAGGCAGCCATTGTTATAATTTCTTGAATTAAGTTCCTAACATGAGTATTGACTTTATCATTATTATATTTATTCGCTGTATCACTTTGAAGAAAATCCGCAAAAACATCAATCTCTTTTTGTGTCAGCTTTCTACGACCGGTTTTCAGAAGCTCCGTTGTAACAATTAAACCTAATAGAACGTTAGATGCTTTGAATCTGACCCCTTCCACAACAAGTTCCAGCATTCGCACAATATCTTTGACTACGTCCAATTGGTGAAGCCTTTCCTTCTGGTTGGCATACTTATAAACTTCAGATTCTTCTGCCTTCACTAAGATTTCAATTAATCTCAACCCTCGGTTAAGTGCTTTACTAATACAAGGTTCCCCTCCATGGGGAGAAGGAGAAGAAACTAGATGTTCATGAAATCGGGAAATGCCGAGTATTACCACCTTCACGAGAACGTCTACGTAATTGTCAAAGCGGAGCAAAGTGATCCTTCTCCACCCCCACGCCGCTTTCAGGATTCCCGTCCCATTGCACAGATCTTCATTTGTGATTGTATCCCTCGAATTGTGGCGCCCTAACAAGTTGAGTGTAATTTGGATGACACAAGAACGCATTGTTTTTCCCTTGCTCACAAGTAGAAAATCGATATTGTGATAAAACATATGATAGTAAATTTTTAGAACCATACTCTGGATTTTCAAATACTCTGATTTTCCAAGATAAGAGAGAATATATACAAATGCCACTATAGAGTTTTCAGGAATTGTCTCCAAATCTTTCAGTCGAAACCCAACTATATCTACTATCATGGCCACTTCTTTGCAAACTTCCTTGGCTTCTTCACTTAAAGAGTAGGAACACTGCAGCTGTGTATCCACAACCTCGAACAAGTATCGGTATCCCTGGTTTGATGAAAATGTATCCCTGTTCGATTTCCCGTACTGGCAATAAAGACGGATTAGGTTGAGCTTCTCCCACAATACCTTCCAATCCGCCTCTTCAATATTTTCGTTCTCCTTCTGAGTAATATAACGATAACGGTACACCAAATCCTTCAGCTGACGTGTCATTTCAGTCTTGTTTAAGAGTTTAGTATAATCGGGAATTACGTAAAGTTCCGGGATTCTGTTTCTGGTGATGTATCGCTGCATTTCTTGTCTCAACTCAGTCTGGGGGATGACATTGCTGATGTGGAAAGGCTGGCGGGTATATGGGTTGATGGCGTCAAGTTTGATCACCCAAATTGTCTCAAGTGTCCTGCGGTTGTATAGCAGCTGAGCAGGGTCGTCCTCAAGAGGGAGTCGAATGGGATCGTAAGCAAATTCTTGGAACACCACATCCAAATATTGTTCGGGAACACCATCTGAAGCCATTTTGAGATCAGTTAGCAGACATAGATATGCATGCGGAACATTATATAGTAGCTTTGATCAACGGGTTTCTTATATAAGGGTCTCTTATAGAGGCATCTAAAGTCCACGACGGATCATGGAGACCCTTCGAACGTCCTTGGTATATTCATACGATTGATGGAGATTTGTCTTGATATTTAAAAAGTTATTGGACGACTTTGGGGGCATACAGCTTCATGTAGGGCTTTGGTTGGGTGAATCTCACTTCTCCGTGGATGGAGGGTTTTGGTTGAGTGGATCTCACTTATCCTTTGATAATTGTGTTTGTTGATTTAGTGTTTTTTTCAAATGTGTTGATTGTGCTGGTTGATTTAGTGTTATTCTCAAATGTGTTTGGCTAGTTGATCTTGTCTAGTTTATCACTCTTTGGTTGTATATTTGTTAGTTATGGAGCATGTTACTCATTATGATATGATTTTGGTGTATATGTTTATGGCATTTGTGTTACATCTAGTTTTTAGATGGTGGTTATATCTCCACAAGTTATTAGATGTGTTGGAAAATTAATCACAACTATTGTGTTTAATTTTCTGACAATCAGTCATATCTCAGTGAATTTTTGAGCAAAGTACATAACTCATTCTGCAATAGAGTTAAATAATTAAAGTCAAATAGAAATTGAATGCATTTGTAAAATTGAAAGTCACTTTTGCCCATCCATTGTATTAAATTTTGTCTGTCACGAATTAAATATCTTAGATATATATGTTTAGATTTTGTCTATCACGAATTAAATGTCTTAGATATATATGTTTAGATTTTACACGTAATTTCTAGTATTGTGTAAGGTGGCAGATGTAAGTCTGGAAAGACATAGTGTTGTGTAAGGTCGCGGATGTAAGTCTGGAAAGACAAGAAGGAGAAAATAGTGGAGCGAATTTTGGTGGGTGCCGTGTGTTACTACGCAACCCTGGTGAATGTAAATCTCAATAAGAAGCCTTGTTTTACTGATGAAGAAGTAGCAGCCTCCATATGTAAATGAATATTGGTGGGTACCGCAATACTCTGATTTACTCTGTTTCACTGTAAGTAAAATTGTTTGATTTCATTTTCTCCTCTATAGTTGCGATTTTAATCTCCGCCACTCTATATTGAAAAGAGGATTCATATGATTTGATTTCTCCAACTATATCATCTGGATTAAGTGAATTCCGCTACGTATTGTATGATTTGATTTCAGCTATATCATCTGGATTAAGTGAATTCCGCCACGTATCATTCTTACACTCTGTTTTACTCTGTTTCACCGTGAGTAAAATTGTTTGATATCATTTTCTCCTCTATAGTTGCGATTTTAATCTCCGCCACTCTATATTGAAAAGAGGATTCATATGATTTTATTTCCACAACTATATTGTCTGTATTAAGTGATGTATCTTGTGGATTAAGTGAATTCCACAACTCTGTGTAAACTTAAGCAATTATGTTGTCTTGGTTAAAGTAATTTCCGCAACTCTGTGTAAAATTAAATAACTATGTTGTCTTGGTTAAAGTAATTTCCGCAACTCTGTGTGGACTCCGTGTGTTGAGGGAAAAGCATTTCCCATGCCTTTTAAAAATTATGATGGTATTTTCAAATAGATGTTTAATGTTTGTTGGGGTTGTTTAGTGACTTGCACATCATGATGATGGATTATTGGTGTCACTAGGAGGGTTGTTTTACATGTTGCTCTTTTGTTGGATGTGTGGTGGGATATACTTGAAAATTGGATGGGTTATCATTTCTATTGTCCCCTTTTGTTATGACCTCAATGTGCTTAGATGATATGTGTTATGGTAGTGAACTTTTTATTTGTTGGATTTCCATAGGTAACATGATTCAATATTCTAACATTCATTGGCATCAATAAGGTGGAAATGTGTTTGATGATATTAGGTTTATTGTGTATGTACTTGTTTCCAAGTTGAAGTTAGGGTAGGGGGATACTACATATATATTTGATGGTGAAACCCCCTCCTATGGTTTGGTGAGTTTTTACCATTATATAGTCCTTTCTTAGTGTGTTATAAGTATAAAACTAGGTTGAGCTTCTATTTTTTTCATTATATTCATATTATGATGGCTTTTTCTACGAGATCTAATGTATTTCCATGGTACAACACTTATTGCATACAACCCCCTCCCTCCCCCCACCTCCATGTGCAACCAATTAATACATGTGTTCATGTTGATTTAATTTCTTGGTTATAATTGGGAGGTTTGATTATGGTTTTGTTGAGAATTAAACTTTGTGAACACATGTTGAGGTTTATTTAACCATTCAATGCTTAAAACAATTCATTTTATTACCTTGGAGGTTAATAGCTTGAATATCCTACCTCACTTGGCAATTTTTCACACTTGAAGGTGTTATTTAGAGGTTATTTGAGGTTTTATTATGCAATAATCATCTTTTGGGCATAGTTTCCAAGGATTACGGGATTTTTTTTATTGTGTGGAAATATTGGTGTGTGCAGTATCCCAAACACATAATTCCCGCTAATATTGTAACTGTAATTAATTATATTATTGATCCTTCTATGGGTGTCTAAGTGTAAATGGAAAAAATACTTGGATCGCTTGTAATTATAACTTTGAGAAGGAATGAGGAGGAATGGAATCCAGAAAAAAAGGAACTTTGGAGAATTAATCTTGTCAATGAATTATTGGTTGTTCCAAAGAATCAATGTATTTGAGATTGTTAAAGTCTCTCCATCGGAATATCAAATGGGAAAGTGCCATAACTTCTCAGAGGTGTGAGTGGCATGTACCACTAGAATACTTTTTAGGTCTAAATAGAATCTTCTGGCCTAGCTTAAAAAAAACTTTGGTAGGAAATTTATCAAATAAGTTGACCATGAAAGAAAAGAAAAGAAAAAGTTGGAAACATAAATAAAAAATTGAAGGAACAACCATGGGATTATGCTTGTATAATGAGAAATTAGGAAGAACAATTTGATGTTGGAAATATTGTCATTGATGGCAAAGAAGCACAAAGGAACAGCACCAAGACAAGGGAGTAGATCAGATTCAAATGGAATTGTTGCAGAGAAAGAAAGTAAAGTGGCAGAGGTTATAAGAGAAGGGTTTAGACAGGAAGTAGTTTTTTTGAACAGAGAGGGTTTCTGTTGTTGTTGAAAGCCTACGGGAAAATTAGACAGAAGAGCCATTGATCAGAATATCAAGCGAGAGAGAAGAGATCCTTTATAATTATTTGATTATATGTATATATGGAGGAATTTGATTTCTGAATCATGGTGTGCATTGATTGAATGTTTGATTCAGTTTTAACTCGGGTGTAAATCAGGGTTTGGCACAATATATATGTATGCAGATGAATCGGGAAAATTCAAAGGAATGGTATGAGACTATGTGTTTAAGAAGTGAACATTCAATTGAAATTGAATTCTGATAGAAAGCGTATGTCCAAATTGAGCATCGATCACTGAATGGATCGATGCCCTTGAAATTGTTAAAACGTAACCCTGCAATTTGACATCCAAATCACACTGTGTAGAGTAATAAGGTTAGAGGGTGTTCAGAGCTACGTTATAGTGTAACATTCAATGAAAGAGTGGCAGAAGCAGAAATCTCTGGTTATCGACATAACTTATGGAACAGTGGAGCGGAATGAAATGAGAGCACAGCAACCGTTGGATCTAAAGGATCAACGAACGAAATTGAAAGGAGAAATGTGGAATGTATGAAGAATCAAGTGGATACGATTGAAACAAGTGTTCGTAAATAGTATGAGTGGTTTCACGAACCGGCAGTGGTATTCGCATGCATCCAAAGTGGTAAGTGGTAAAAGCTTAAATGAACGCGATAGACCTCTGGAAGTGACACGTCACAAAGCAAAACCGCCTATTTCGCGTAGGTTCAAAAAATTTATCCATTGGGGCTAGTTGGCACGCGATAATGCGATGATCGTTGGATCATTCTAACATTCTTTGTCATAATGAAATTGTGAGTTAAGAGGAGGCATACTATGGGGCCAATACATTTTTTTGGCGTGTTTTGTTTTAAAGCAAAAATTATATAAAGAGCGGAATGATAAAAGGTGTGGGACCAGTGTCACAGAACGGGACAGCACAAACAAACGAAAAATAGACTAAGGCAGAAGAATTCCAAGTGAGGTGAACGGACGGTCACGATTATATCACAACAGCAAAGGCAAGAAATGAATGGATAAGATTCATCGCAAGATAAGCAGGGTAGAAACCAATCGGAAGTGCCAGCAGTAGCAAGGACCGTAGATCTGGGCAGATTAACGGTGACGATCACATCGACGGAGATTGAAATCGCAAGTCACAAGGTAGTTGTTTTAATATGCGATGTGATGCGAAGCCATGCGATGTGATGCGATCGCATATCACATATCGCATATGATATGAGTTTGCACGGTGTGGTAAATGATATTGCAATAGCCAATATTGCGATGTGATCGATGAATGCGATGTGATGCGATTGCATATCGCATATCGCATATGATATGAGTTCGCACGGTGTGGTAAATGATATTTCGATAGCCGATATTGCGATGCGATCTATGAATGCGATGCGATGTAATCGCCTATCACAATCGGAGCAGGAGAAAAACTGCACAAACACAGTGGTCACAGAAAATGCGAAGTGCGATATGAAGACGTGGCAATGACATGGCAAGTGACGTGGAAGCTTATGTGGACCTGACCCCACAAATCGCAAATAAATCAAGATGACGTGGCAAGATGATGTGGCATTGACATGGCAATGATGTGGCAGTGACATGGCGATGACGTGGCAAGATGACGTGGCAATGACGTGGCGATGACATGGACCTGGCTCGCATATCGCAAATCGCAAGATCGAAGGGGTGAATATCGTAAGAGCAAGGTTCAATCGCCGAAATGCGAAATGCGATAAGAGTACTAGATGCGATGCAACTTCAAAGAAAAAGTATAAAGGATTTCAAATCCGAAGGTATAAGGTTTTCCTTTTAGAAATCGCATCGGGAGGATGAAAGAGCAACAGAGAAACGAAGAAAAAGAGAAATAGCCGAAACGTCAAGATACGTCCTGGTGGGACCCTTCGTATATCGCATATCGGGAGATCAGATGGATGAAGGCACATGGGATAACTGAATCGCTGAAGTGCAATAAAGAGAGCGGATATGATGAAGATCAAAACCGAAACCTAAAGGTCTTTTCAAGTCCTGAAATATGTGGTCTTCCTTTGTAAATTGCATCGGAGAGCAAAGGAGCCATATAACAAAGAACGATTGAAACACCGAATGCGAAGTGCGATAATGAAGTGGACGCGATGCAGGTCAAGGCTGAAACCTAAAGCATTTCAAATCCGGAAGTATGGGATTTCCCTTTGTTAAATCGTTTCGGAGATCAAAGGAGGATAATAACATAAAACAAAAAGAAAATGTTGAACACGGCAAGGAAAGGCTCGCGTAGTTAAAAGGACCCATTCCCATGCAGAACAGTTAGAAATATAACAGAAGGTAGAGAAGATAAAGGGACAGCAAGCAGAGAAGACAAAATAATTAGAAAACCAAGAGCTGAAAGGGCTGAATTAAAATATATTTGTTGTAACTGTAAATGTAAATGAATTAATTATTTTTTTTGTGTTTGATGCAAAGGCAAGTCTCCAATAGGCAAAGCAAAACTCCAATTTAATTCTGAAATGAGTAGACAGTGTTGTAACCTCCTGAAATGTTGATCGAGAAAATGAGATGGTGGAAGGCAAAGAGTCGTGTCTGTTCACTTCATATTCTCTGTAGAATGCAAACAGTCATAAATATATATGTATAAAACATGTAATATCGGCATGCATAGAAGATTTAGAGAGAGTAAGAAGAAGAAGGAGCAGAGAGAGAGGAGTTGTGAAGATCCAGAGATGATGTAAAGCAAATTTGAAGGCTAGAATGACAGCAGTAAAGAAGGAGAAAAACAAAGCTGATATCTAGGTAAATCAGCATATGATTTATTGTACAGTGAGGAAGTAGGTGCTTCCATAACAATTTGTAGCTTGATAGATGTCCAGTGGTAGCTGGCTGAGGTAGGAGCCTCCTGTAGGTTGTAGCCTGCATAAAATAGATGGGAGTTGGAGCTTCCTTGCAAGTTGTAGCTTACATAATTGAGGTAGTAGCCTCCTGTAGGTTGGAGCCTACAGAAAATCAGTGGTGAGAGGGAGTTGGAGCTTGCCTTTGCATCACAACAATAATAAAATGGGGTTTTCTCCCTTATGGGTTTCCACTTATATCTGTTGTTTATGTGCATGATGATTATGTGTTGATATTATGTATTTAATCTGCTTAATACCTGTTACTCACTTATTAAGATTGTTTTTCCATTGTATATTATGTTGATCATGAAATGAAGATGTAAATAAGTGTAAAAGAAAGTTTTACAAGACCATGACTGCATTAAACTGATTCACCCCCCCTCTCAGTTTAAACAAGGGTTCAACAATTGGTGTCAGAGTGGGTTCCTTTTGTATCAATTTAACAACTGGAAGGAAGATCCTAGGTCCCCAAGATGGCTAGTCTAGAAGGATGCTCAACAAATAAATCCCCTTTGTTTACTGGCACAAATTATGCCTTCTAGAAAATAAGAATGAGGACGTACATAATGTCTCTAGGAATAGAATTTTGGGCTGCTGTGGATTTGGGATATGCCCCAAAGGATTCTGACACAGAGAAAGAAGCCAAACAAGATTTTATAGCTAATGCCAAAGCCATGAATGCTCTCTTAAGTGGTCTGTGTGAGGCATAATTTATCAAGGTAATGCACAACAAGACTACCAAAGAAATATGGGATACATTAGAAAGTATCCATGAGGGAGATAAAAAGGTGAAGATGGCCAAACTACAAGTCTATCGAGCTCAATTTGAAAATATAAAAATGAATGAAGAAGAATATTTTGTCAGCTTCTTCTTAAAGGTTGTAGAAATTGTGAATAATATGAAATCTCTAGGAGAAACCATTAGAGAATGTGTAATTTTTCAAAAGATATTGAGATCTTTACCATCTAGTTTTAATCCCAAGGTATCTTCCATAGATGAAACAGCTGATTGGGAAACTTTGACCATGAACCAATTCCTTGGAAACATAATAGCCTATGAGATGAGACTTCCACAAAGGAAGTCAAATGTGAGGGAGGCAGCCTTTAAGGCTAAGAAGAGCAAAGAAGAAAAGGAAGATACATGCTCTTGCTCTAATGAATAAGAGGCCAGATTTGTCAGAAGATTAGATAGAGGCTCAGGTAAGTATAAAGGTAAGCTTCTATTTAAATGCTTTAACTGTGGAAGAGTTGAGCACTATGCATCAAAGTGTCCTTACAAGAAAACAAAGAATCAGACTCAAGATACAGAGAAAACCAAAACAAATAACTGGCAGAAAGGGAAGAGATTCAACATAAAATCACTTTATGCTCAGAAAGATAGTAGTGCATCTAAAAACTCAGATGAATCCTCAAATGAAGAACGAACCTCTAAATTTGTGTTGATGGCCAAGGAATAGTCTGAAGGATTCCTTCTAGAAGATGAGGAATAAGGTGAGGTAGATCTTGAGGGGGAGCTAAAAAGTGCCCTGGAAGAAATAGAAAAACTTAAACTCATGTGCAGAAAATAGAAAGACATTATCCTCAAATATGTAAAAGAGGTACCAAATTCAGAAGACTTCATTCAATTAAAAGTAGAAATTGAATAAGCTAATAAGGTGGAATACATTCTGCTAAAGAAAATTAAAGATAAACATCAGGAGCAAGAGAAATTGGAAGAAGTGGTATGCCTGAGAAAGAAACTAGAAAATACCCAAAGGGAATTGTCAATGAACACTCCTCGAATGACAAGCACTACACAGTTGGACAATATTATAAATGCTCAAAGGTCTCCTATCATAAAGGCTGGGATAGGATATGAAGGAGAAACCAATAAATCCAAGGTAGAAGATAACAAGAATATCATTTTTGTAAAAGTTGTAAAGGATAATGAAACAGCTCAAAAAGGAACCACAGAAGCAGAATCCAGCAAGAACTTGATGTGTGCTGAAATAAACAGAAATAAGTAGCAACATCAAGAGACAAAGAATGAGAGGAAGAAGCAAGCAGCTGCAAAAAGCTCAATTGTTCCTAAAGATCAATTGAGCAAGTTCGGAAGATCTCAAAGGATATTTTTTCCTCCTATGATAAATGTCAGTTGTTTTGCCTGCCACAAACTAGGACATATTGTTGCATACTATCAAACAAAGATAATCGATTTCAACCAGCAAAAGATGCAGAAATTGAAAAGACTCAAAAGACTACCTCAAGCAAACAAATGGAGAGGACAACCCTACACCAGGTACACTAATCGTTTCGATGGGTATTTTTTTGTTGTAAGGGGTTCGGCCATAAAGCCATGGAGTGCAGAACGTATGGACAAAGACTAATGCTTAAAACCCCAAGGAGATTTACGAACAATGGAGAATTCACTCGTACACATAATCCATTTAAAAATATAATCAAATGTGTTGGGTCACGAATACGACCACTTTTTAACACTTATTTCATCCATTTCTATTCTTCTTTATCATGTAATTTATTATAATTTATTATGCTCTTATGGATGAATATTATTTCTTCTCCTTTATTTTTAATAAATGGATGATTATTATGCATAATTTTATCAATGATGGTTTATTAATATATTTTGTACCAACACTCACCATTTTAGCCTCCAAGATATTTTTCAGATTGCAGATTTGATCTCCAAATCATCATCAAATATTCCAACTCAGAAATTCGCTGCAATAAGAAGTGACAGTTTTGCGGTTGAGATTCTGGGCAAATGGAGACGAATTTGGAAAATCCAAAACATGGGTTTTGTCCAGAACGGACCAAATTAACTTCATTAAAGCACGGTTTGCCAAAATTTGGCCTATAGTGAGAGAAACGCAAGGTTCTTTGAGCACGATTTTCTCAGATTTGTTGTTGCGGCCGTCTTCCAAATTATCTCAGCTGCAAATCCAAATTTGACTTGATCTTGTTGAAAGATGGATGGAAATATATTTTCTTGTTGATAAATTGGTTTGGAACAATCCAATATTGTTATGAGAGATCATATTTACTATTTAATTTCTCCTCTTTCTGATTATAAAAGGAGAGCATGTGTTATGTATTGAAAGGAAACGATGGATGAGAGACAGAGACTTTCCTTGTTGTAATTTTTAGAATTGTGCATCGACTCTTGTTAAGAGAGTACGATCTATTTGTAAACATTATTCATGCCTAATTAATACAAGAGTTTGTTGTCGTTTAATTTCTTAACACTAGAGTAAAGCCCAGCGGCATTTCACCGGTGGTTGAGGGCCCGGTCTTGGTGGATCGATCTATTGGTTGTATCATTACCTTTCAATTATTGTCGTGTGGTAGTTTGTGGTTGTTCTCATTACATTTGCAAGTTAATTAGTTTGTCGTTGAATTATTTATTGATTTCGTTATGTTAATGAATCACATTGTTGTTCTGTTTCAATAAGGACTTTAATTCGTGTATTAATCATCTTGTTAAACCTTACAAAGCATTGTTGTTCAGCATTAGATGTCCTGTTCCAATTAATTTTTGTTCCATTGGATTGTTGTTCATGTCAATTATTATTTAACAACATTTGCTGTCGACAGGGTCTTGGTGTTTAATAGAATTGTTGTTTGAATTCATTAAGTTAAAGATCTGTTGTTCAGATTCTTTAGTTAATATTTGTTGTTTGATTCTTCTAGTTTCAGTTGGTTATTCATTTACGTTGTTATTCGATTTCATTATGTTGTTCATTTCCAATTCATTAGTTAACAAATTGCAAAGAGTTTGTTTTCTAAGAGCTTTCTTAGTTTACTTTCAATAGCAGCTTCAGTTCAATTGCTATTTCTCCTTAATTGCTTTAAAATAGGACTGTCAACTGTAGAGAATATTAGTTATTGCTTCCACGTTCCCAGATTGATTGTCTTGTTTCAGTTTGATTTCAATTGCATCAATTTCTAGAGGAATGAGTTATTGCTACTGTATCATCGATTAATGGTTGTTGAGTGAATAGATAGATTTTAAGAGCATTTGAGTTCATGTTATCGTAATTAGATTTCTTTTTCAAGAATCCATTTAATCTTGTATTTATAACACTGTACTACATCTTTCATAGCATTACTCTTAGCTCAATTGTAGTCTCAAATAGAGTATATTCTTGAAACAAAAATTCGTTCCTAGATTGATAATTAATGTGAGATAAATAGGTGTTAAAAAGATACCTTTTATACCTCAACATTTTGGCACCGTTGTCGAGGAGAGTGTATGCCATTTAGAAAGAGTGATGCATATTTAATTTTTTCTACTTGGGAAGAATTGGGTATTAAAGATGGAAGGTAAAAATCTGCGCACCAAGCAAGGAACACTTGTTCAATGGCCTGCTTCATAGTAGAATTGAGTGAAAGCTTAAGGTAGAAATGAATGCTTGCGTTTTTTTTTAATTTTAGAGGTAGAATTTTTGAAAAAAAAAATCTTGTAATTCCACTCGAGTGGTGATGTAAGCACCACCCATTCCACTAACCAATTGACAGGAACATTTTAAGGAGGATCCTCAAAGAAACACATGAATAGCATCTTCTATTATGCTAAGAAATTGCTCACATTGCAACTTTTGAATTCCCTATCAAAGATCTAGGATGAGTGACACAAATACACATAATTCCCCCATTGTCTCTACCAAATTTTCATGTTTTGACAAATGAAGATCCAGATACATTCTTATTTGAGTTTGAAATACTTTTTAGAGGATATGATTATGGTACTAATGATCAAAGGTTGAAAGTGTTTTCTCTTACTCTAAAAGGAGCAGCTCTCTGATGGTTCATGAGCCTAGGAGGGAATTACATCCAAACATGGGAGGACATGAAGAACATATTCTTGAAGAAGTACCAAGACTAATGCAAATCCAGTGAAAATATTTTCGGTATGATACAAGGGGCAGATGAAAGCTTGGAGGACTATGTAGAGCGATTTCGATATAACTTTCAAAAATCAAAGCATAAACATTTGGAAAAAGATATCTTGAAAACACTCCTTAAAGGAATCAAAGATGAATTTTTAGAACTCTTAAATCTGATAAGAAAAGGTGATGTTTTTCAGTTATCATATCATGATGTTTGTGAGTTGTGCATAAGGTATTCAAGAGGAATTTCCAAGGTTGGTAAGAGTTTTAGAGAATTTTCTTCTTTATTTTCTAAATTTACTACAAGAAAAAGAGACATAAGAGCTAAAATCAATGTTTTATTTGGAAATTTTAAATATGATTTTATTAGCTCTCTAAATTCACAATTGAATGTTTTGCAGGTTCGGAAAAATCAAGAATTTGATGAAGTGTTTTGCCCTCATTACCGAAAGGAGCATCCCATATATAGTTGTTCTTCCTTATCTAATTTGGAAGTGGCATATCAAAGAGATGGGAAAGCTGTAACAAGGTCAATAGGTATGGTTCAAAACACTTCCTCTCCATTCTTTTACTTGCATAATCCATTATGGAATACTCATATGTTAGGGCAGTCATGCCAATCTCAATATAACCACCACCAATCTTGTCTACAAGCTTGGCATGGTTCACCTTATGATTGCATGACTACTCTCCCTCATCTTGTAGCACAAACACATATTCCAGCTCTTCCACAACATCTTGCTTGCCTATCAAAATCATCCACTCAACCCAATCAACTACATCATCAAGAGGCTCCATTCCCTACCCAATTTCTTGCTCAACTCATTCCACACCCTCACCATAATAAACCAATACAACATGCTTACAGTGTTGAACTGCAAAATTTACCCACCCTTCCCACCCATTCTATCTCACATGCACTATTGGAGAAAACTTACACTGAGACTCGCAATGTATCAAATCCAAAAATTGTAGAAGTTATGAAAGAAAATGAGGTTTCTTCTAGTTTGTACCAACAAACCATTTTAAAAGCTCAAGAACTTCATGATACGATGGCTATGGGAAATCAAGAAAGTAAGGGATACATTGAAGATTGGTTTCACTTCATCATTTGTTTGCAACATCACTCCATGCTTCAACAATTTTTGGCACCATCTTTTCAAGGGGAGTTGGCTTCTCATACCCTAATTTTTATCAACATTGATTTTTCAAATTTGAGTATGTACATACTAAAGGTCTTATTTCTAAAATGGTTCCACTGAAAATACTCTTATACATAAACATATTCAAATCTCAAAGAAGAGTAGAATAGTGGAGAAAATAACATAAATAAGGAAATAAAATAAACACTTCTTTTTTTTTTTCTTTTTTTTTGTAAAAATAGTTGTTTTTGTTGCAACACGCTGTGGAAATCAACATTGATTATAAATATTCTAATTTATTTATGTATGTAGATGAATTATATTGCAAATAAAAATTCTACAAACACTTATATTCATTTTTATCATCAATATGGAAAAATTTCTTGAATATCATATTTTTTGGCTTGTGGGCTTGATGAAATTTCTAAAAACAAAGTTGGGATAGTCATGTTTTGAGGGGCCAAAATTGAATATTTTTAAAACTTGTTTCTATCCTAAGTATCCCTTGATGTCTACTTTCCAACCCAATTTGAATCACTCCATTTGGATTTGAACGAAAAATTTAGAACCAAAACATTGACAGGGTGTCTAGTACGTAGCTCAAGAACAGAGTTGGGACAGTCAGTTTTTGGAGACCTAAATGACTATATTTTTAAAACCTGTTTCTACGGTAGATTCTTCTATGAATATAGTTTAAAACGCAATTTTAATCACTCAATTTTGATATTTATGACTAAAATACTGACTACCTATCATAAATCAGCACTCTTATGAGGAATTTATGACTAAAATACTGACTACCTATCATAAATCAACACTCTTAAAATGTTGTTTTCTTGGTTGTTCACTAGCGTATTTGACCCATCAATTATTCTTGTCTTCAAAACCTGTTTCTATTGGATATCAATAAATGCGTCTACTTTAATCTCCAATTTGAATCGGTTCAATCTGTCATTAAACGAAAAATTTATGCTTAAAATATCAACTGTTGGTCTAAGCTGGAAAATCGAAAATGACTCTATTATGCAGGTTGTTCTAAGAAACTTTGACATATCATAGCATTGAATTTTTAAAAATTGTTTCTATTGGAGATAAACCTTTGAATTAGCTCTCATTTGGCTTTGGAATCACTCAAATTGGATGAAAAACAAAGAAGTTATGATTGAAACACTGCAAGTTAGCATGATTGTCCACTACTCCCTAGCAGGTAATAAATTAATTTTACTTTGTCCATGGATTTGTTCTATAAAGTAACTACTTGTTATTTTTTTTCATAATTCTTGGATTAGGGGAGCCCGTACACCTCTCTTTCTCCATGATTTAATGTTTTATTGCAGGTAGACACTCGTTTTTTGTAGGGCTTAGCAGAACAAAGAAGATCAATTTATGGACGAGCGATTCTTGAAAGAAATTTTAGTGAAACAAGAGCATTTCATCCAGTTCATTACCTAACAAATTCATAACAAGAAGAAATGAAGAATTAGTTTCCATTTGAAGATTCATGTCACTACTGCCAAAATATTTTTCAAAAATATCATTTTTTTTTCCATTAACAAATTGATATTCCCTTTGGAAATAACATCATAGTTGTTGTAACTTAATAAAGTGTTGTTTCTTTTCCGATTTCTTTTATGTTTTTGTGTTTCAGGTGTTGATCCCTCCAAATTGTAGTTTCTGTTCCATTTTCAATTGCACAATAAGGACCCCACCATGCAAGTTTCAGTTGTAGAAGGCAATTCTTTGGCAGCACTAATTCTGTAAAAAATTTACTTTTTCTTGAAACCTGTACATAAATTATCCTTTCTATTTTATTGGATTTTCTTGAAAATGGATTGCACATTAGCTTTGTTCTTTCCTCTATTTTTTTCCTTGCTGTTCTCTACAGGAATTTCTGCATGCATTTTCTTTGTTGTTCCTTATAGGGAACAACACTTTTTGTGTGTCGTTATTTTTCATGTTGTTTCTGTTAAGGAACAGTGGTTGTTCCTCTTAAAGAACAACAGTCGTTCCTCTTAAGAATCAGTGCGTTTGTGTGTTTATTTTTGTTGTTCCTTTCAAAAGGAACAACATTTCTGTTGATTGTTTTTGTTGTTCCTTTCAAAAAGAACAGCACTTTCGCCACATGTTTTTGTTGTTCCTTTCCAAAGGAACAACATTTTTCCCACTTGTTTTGTTGTTCCTTTCAAAAGGAACAGCATGTTTTTGCCGACTGTTCTTGTTGTTCATTTTCAAAGGAACAACATTTCCGTTGATTGTTTCTGTTGTTCCTTTTAAAAGGAACAGCATTTTCGCAGATTGTTTTTGATGTTCCTTTCCAAAGGAACAACACTTTTTTAGTGAATTTTTCTTTTCTTTTTTAAACAACATTCCTAGGACTTTTCTGAATTCTTCATGACTCTTTGAAAGGAAAACATACAGTTCATGCAAGGATACACAAATTAGAGGTTACTGGAATCGGAAAATCAAGAGAAATTGTCATTTTTAAGAAATTGTTTTGTAGTGATAAGAAAAGGAAAGGACACAACTATCTATATCACTTTGTGTCTTTATTTTCACTAAAACTAATATGATTGACTATCTTTATCATGTTGGTTCTTCCCTAAATCTTCACAAATCTCTTTGATTTTTATTTATTGAATAAGAATAAGGACATACTTTCTCGATTGAGATGTTCAGACTTCTTCCACCATCCCTACTCTTAAAGAGTGTTGAGCCACCCTTTATATATAAATAGGGAAGTGCTATATGTAAAGAAAAAGAAAAATCTCTATATGATTACTAACAATTCTATGATATGGCAGATGGGTAATAGGGGGTCTCATCAAGAGCCAGCCTACCATTATCATAATGGAGCAGTGAAGTGGCATTCCCATTATGGCCACCACACCAGGGATATGATCCAATGGAAAACTTAAAAAAAAAAAAATTCCTTAGAACAGGAGGTCTCACCACGAGCCGGCCTGCCCACCTTTCCCTCCTTCCTGGTGAATGGCATTGTGATTCATCTGGTTCCCAAGCCATCACAGTGGCCTCCATCATGAAATCACACAACACTTCCCTAGGAAAAAATAAAGGATAATGGTTCTAAGGGTGAGAAAGCAACTTTGTCAAAGTTATAAACACCTGTAGGCAACAGAGCTCTGCTGATGGTATTGAAGTCGTATTTTTCACAAATTAATAGTAATGATAAACCCTTTTCTTATATCTTTATCTAATATCAAATGAGAGTATGCCCCTAAACCCTTTGTTAGAAACCGCTTATGCATGAAATTTATTTATAAATCGATCATAATGGTTTATGTGGGTAATGACCGCATAAGTATTTTTTTCACATCAGCTGTCATTTTCTCTTATTTTCGAATAATTACATAAACATTTCCATATCTACTCATGATTTCAAAATATGTATTGATTTCAGTAATACGATAATTTTTTGATCATATCATAAGTATGTATGTGATGAAAACTTAAAATCTGATTTGTTTTGTGTGGTAAGTCAGCATGGCGAGATGTTTCAAGAACCAAGTGGGTTACCTCCCAAGAGGGGAATTCAGCTTGAGATTCAGCTGCAGCAGGATGTTCCACTTCCAAAAATTGGCATGTATCGCATGTCAATTATGGAGAGTTTGGAAATCAAGAATAAAATCCAAGAATTGTTGAACAAAGGTATCAAACACCCATCTACTTCACCATGTGGTTCACTGATTGTTTTGGTACCAAATAAAGACGGGACTTGGCGCATGTGCATAGATTTTTGTGCATTGAATAAAATCGATGTAAAGAAACGTTATCCACTCCCACGCATTTATGATTTGCTTGATTAGTTAAAGTATGAAAAGTATTTCACTAATATAGACTTACGAAGTGGTTATCATAAAGTTATAATAGCTAAGGAGGACATTTGGAACACTGCATTCAAAACTAGACAATGATTGTTTGAGTGGCTAATTATGCCATTCGGTCTAACAAATGATCCAGCTACTTTCATGAGAGTTATGAATGATGTACTAAGACCATTTCTATATGATTTCGTCATTGTTTACTTATATGATATTTTTATATTCAACAAATCAAGAGATGAACATGTCATGCATGTGAACAAGGTACTTGATGTCTTGAAAAAAGAGCATTTGTTTTTAAAGACGTCGAAGTGTGAGTTTGGCAAGTCTTCTTTAGTGTATTTGGGACATATTGTTGGAGGAGGTGAGTTGAAGATAGACCCTTCAAAAGTAGAGGTCATTCTGAATTGGCCCAAGCCCAATACAGTTACATAGGTAAGAAGCTTTCTTGGGGCAGCAGAGTATTGGATGTAATTCATTGCTAATTTTTCTTCCATTGCAGCTCTGTTACATGCAATGACAAGTGTCAATAAATTCTTCCATTGGGGAGATATGCAGAAAAAAAAATCATTTGAATCTTTAAAGAAAAATACCAGTTCAGCATCGGTATTGGCTCTTCTGGATCTTAGACATCCATTTTAGATCAAAACAGATGCAAGTGATTACGTCATGGGAGCAGTTCTCATGCACCATGGTAAGCCTAATTCGTTTCATTCTGAAAATTTTAATGGAGTTGTGACTAATTATCCCACCTATGACAAAGAGCTATATGTATTGGTATAAAGTGTAAAGAAATGGAAACACTATTTGATGGGGAAAGATACCATTATCCATATCGACCATCATCCATTGCAGTACTCACAATCACAGTCAAAGTTGCAGCAATCAAGACATTTCAGATGGAAAGGATTTCTACAACAATTTCATTTGGTTATCAGGTATAAAAAGGGAATCTACAATAAGGTAGTTGATATGCTCTCTAGGCCTATTGTAAATTAATCTATTATACTCAAGCACAATTTAGTTATGCATGAAAGTTACAATGAAAAATATGCATATGATAGTGATTTTCAAGATGTGTATGAAAGCCTGAGTCAAGGAAACCAAAATGAAGAGTTAGATTATCATGTGCATAATATTTTTTTGTATCACTTGGGCAAGTTATGTATACCATAGGGAGAAAGAAACAGTATCATAAGGGAGGCGCACACTTCATTGATTGTTGGACATTTCATTGTAGGCAAGACAGTATCGAATCTCCAAAGGTATTGTTATTGGCCACGCATGATTGATAGTGTATCTCGTTTTATTAGAAGATGTTCTTTATGTGCAATAAGTAATCCTAGTAATAGGAAACTTGGATTGTACACTCCACTTCTGGTTCCTTCACATCCTTGGGAGAATGTCTCAATTGATTTTTTAGGTGGTCTTCCAATGTCAACGAAAGGTCATGATTACTTGTATGTTGTTGTAGATAGGTTTAGCAAAATGTGTCTTTTGATTCCATGTAAAAAACAAATTACAGTTGAAAAACAGCTCATATTTTCTTTCAAAATGTATGGGTTAATTTTGTTCTTCCTACTTCTATTGTAAGTTATCGAGATTCTCAGTTTGTTGGGATTTTTTGGTCAAAATTGTGGGACATGATGGACACAAAGTTGAAGAAGAGTACAGCGTTTCATCCACAAACAAATGGTCAGACCGAGGTGGTTAACAGGACAGTCATTCATCTTCTTAGAGGTTATTGCAGAAAACATCCCAAGTTGTGGGATGAACAGTTGCATTACATTCAGCATGCATACAACAAGGAGAAACATTCTTCCACAAACACATCGTCATTTGAGGCATGTCTTGGGTACTTTCCAAGATCACCTTTGGACTTCATCTTTGAGAAATATGTTGCTATAGATGATCATAGTGACATAGATAAGGCAAGGAATATCATTGATCAAATTCAGTTAGCACATCACGCAATGCAAGAACAACTTGAAAAGAGTCAAAGAAGCTACAAGGCAAGGCATGATAAACACCATTTTGATCACAAATTCCAGGTTGGAGATGAAGTTTGTTTATATATCAGCAAAAAAATATTGCAAGGGGAAGGTAAAAAACTTGAGCCAGTCCATTATAGTCCATTTAAAATTCTAGAAAATATTGGTAGAAATGCAATAAAGCTAGACTCGCCTCCTTATATGAAAATATATTCTTTCGTTAATGTTGAGAATTTGAGATTGTTTGAGCCTCCTTTAATTGGTTATCAAGGAGAGCATGTTTAGCTTCTATCAATAGATGATTTCTCGCCAAAATATCTTGATGAACTTCAGTGATATCTCATACTTGACAGAAGAACCAAAACTTCAAGGAGAGGGAATGTCAAAATCCTTAGAGTGGGACTCAAGGGACAAAATCCTTCCAAGGCCAAATGGATGGAAATTTAAAGGGTGAGGGCATTGTACCCTCACCTGCTGAATAATTGATATTATTTTTTGGGGTCCAAAAGGCTTCTAGTGGGGAGGAATGATCAGAGGCTCAGTATTTAGCTCAAAAATGAAAGTGCTCATAAATGCTTCAAACTAGAACGACCACATAGATATCATTGTCAGGATTCCAGCACAATTTGTTTTATCCAAATCTGACTCTAGATGAATAAGTTATGACATGTTGTCCCTTTTCCCAAACATGTAAAAAATGTGCAGAATAGTGACAGACTAATGACTTGGTAGTCCAGTCAGCATTTCAGGAATATCCAAGGAATACTCTCCAGTTTCAACCAATTGGCAATGACACTGTGACAAGTGTCGAAATCATATTCACCAATGATACTTTGGAATTGAAATTTATTTCCTCATATTCTAAGTTTGAATTAGAATTTTTTTAGGTTGGAGTATTCCAACCAGAGTTAAACACGTGGTGCAACCATAGGTCACCACGTGTCCCCTCTAGTTTGGACCCATCCACCTTGGATTTAATTTTGAATTCTCATAATATTAATTTTTGGATATATATATATATATATATATATATATATATATATATATATATCATTGTTGGATCTAAGGTTTTAGACCTTAGTCTAAGGAGATTGTTATGCTACATATGGCGGATAGGGCTAATTATTATGGTGGAGACTTCTATACATAACAGAGGGACAGTTTAACTAGCGGAATGCCCTAAACATAGCGGAGGCTCTATCTGCTTCTATTTATTGTGACTTGAGGCTTCTATCTAGCGGAGGCGCCATATATGGTGGATCGATGCTTATAATGGCGAACAAGTATATAATTTATAAGCCAAGGTTTTTAAACCTTAGTTATATTAATTCAAGGCGGAACAAAATATAGTGCGAGGGTCGGGATCGAACCCACAATTACCCCGTGCTACTCCAGCACGCTACCATTCTACTGCTCCATGGGTCTTAACCCATATACTCTTCCGCCTATTCTTGAATTCTGAATGTGCCATTTTCGGGGGTCTAGAGGTGGCCAGCCCCCTCCCATATGATCAAATGCGAGAACCAAGGGTGAGCGCCTATGAACCGTCATGAATTTTTCAATCTTAAAACCTATTTAACACTGCTAATCTAAACTATGGAATTATAACCACGCTTAAGCGTTAATCTAATCTGCCACTAAGCTTATGGATAATGCGTTGTTTAACGACGCGCTTATCCACTAAGTCGTCATTAACTACGTGTTAATCTACAGTGAAATATAGCGGCATTTCTAGCAGAAGCGTTATTTTAGGGCGAAACAAAATATAGTGCGGGGGTCGGGGTCGAACCCACGACCACCCCTGTGCTACTCCAGCGCGCTACCATTCTACTGCTCCATGGGTCTTAACCCATATACTCTTCCGCCTATACTTGAATTTTGAACGCGCTACTGTCGGGGGTCCGGAGGGGGCTAGCCCCCTCCCATATGATCAAATGCGGAGAACCATGGGTTAGCGCCTATGAACCGGCAGGAAATTTTGAATTTTAAAACGTGTTTAACACTGCTAATCTAAATTATGGCATTATAACTGCGCTTAAGCGTTAATCTAATCTGCCACTAAGCTTATGGATAACGTGCAATTTAATGACGGGCTTATCCACTAAGTCACCATTAACTGCGTATTAATCCGCAGTTAAATATAAAGGGCATTTCTGGCGGAAGAGTTTGCTGGACATTTTCCAGATTTAGTGGAGAAAATGTAGGAAAATGGTTTTTGCATTAACTAAGCCAATTTTCGACCAATTTTGGCTAAGGAAGAGTAATTCTTGGTAGATTTTGATGTTTTGGAGCCATAGGAGTAGGTTGCATAGGAAATAGGAGACTGTGAATAGAATTTTTGCACAATTGAAACTAATACAAAGGCCCATGCCATGGAAACTAGACCAAGGAGATGTAGCCTAGGAGGGGTGAACTCCTTCATAAAAACCATGTGTTATTAATTCAATTGTCATGGTTTGTTGTGTGTTTATATGATATTGTTCAACATTTAGTTTCCATTCTTTTATGTTCATGAAATCAACTTAATCTCCACAAGTTTGTTTATTTGTTTATCAATCATAGGCACATCTATAAACCCTTGTACAAGAAGCAATCATAAGCACTTTCATTATAAATCTGAAATTGTTATTAGGACAGCAATAACTAACAATCAAATTCAGATCAATTGGGTGGCTTCACCAAGAACAAGATCTTTGCGCCAAACAACAGTGTTTCCTCCCCTACAACATCAAGCCTTCACATATGAGGTATTGTGTGATGTTGCCACTCTCAAAGTTTGTGATGTATTATTAGGCCAACCATACTTTTGGATGTGACATGATCTATATGATTCTAGACCTCGCACTTTTATTATTACTTTGGGAAATAATTTGTACAAGATACCGGAGGTAGCACCACCTAACGCCATATCTTTGATCACTGCGAAGAAATGCAATAATATCATTTCTAAGACTGGGAAAAAATAATTTCCTTATGATTCACCCTCAAGGAAAGAAGAATATTGTGGCCACGGCCTCCAGACAGGTCTCCTTCGCACGACAGCAACAGATGGACAAGGTCGTGGAGGAGTGTAGGGACATCTTCAAAAATACCCGCAGTAATACCTCTACGCTGTCAGGTTAAGCACTCCATCGATCTGAACCTAGGAACGTCGCTAACCAATGGACTGATCTATCGACACTCTGTTATGGAGAATGATGAAATCAAGTGCCAGATTCAGTAGTTGCTGCAGAAAGGGAACCTCAGGCCAAGTTCATCACAATGTGGGAGCTTGATTGTGTTTGTACATAATAAGCTCAGGACCTGGAGACTCTATATTTACTATCAGGCACTAAACAAGATCGTTGTATGGAATAGGCATCTGATCCCACGAATTGATGACCTTATGGACCAGCTCAAGGGGGGGAAATATTTCAGTAATATTGACTTGAATTCCAGTTATCACCATGTATTAATCGAACCCTCTAATCTGTGGAAGACTTACCTTCAAATTCAAGGAGGGTCTTTTCGAATGGGTGGTCATTCCCTTCGGGTTTTTGAATTCCCCCACAACCTTCATGAGGCTTATGGAAGACATTTTATGACCCTTCATCAACTCATTCGTGGTGGTGTATTTGGATGACATATTGATCTTCAGCCAGAGTTGGGAAAGCACCTCCAACACATTCAACAAGTCCTCCTAACACTGTGGCAACACAAGTTATGTGCCAATGTGGAGAAATTAACTTTTGGTATGACTCAGGTTCAATATGTGGGGTACATCATTGATCAGCGAGGTGTGCATGTGGACCCATCCAAGATACAAGTCATTCGAGATTGGCCAGCCCCAACCACTCTAACAGAGCTCCGCAACTTTTTGGTTCTTCCAACTTCTATCGCAAGTTCATGTTGGGGTTCTCTCATATCACTTGGCCTTTGAGTAAATTTAGTAAGGGAGGAGCGAAAGAAAAGTTCTTTTGGTCTGAATCCCAAAAAAATGCATCTGTCAAGTTGAAGCATCACCTCTTCTCTACACCAGTTATCACATTACCATACCTGCAACAACCATTTGAGATTGAGACAAATGCCTCCAACTATGTTATTGGTGCAGTTCTTACTCAGGAGGGGCATCTAATGGCATATCATTGTGAGAAAATTACATACTATAATATTTCTAATTAGCTTTCAGCTAGTTGGAATATTAAATTTTGTTTTTTTTCATTTAGATAGATGAATAAGAGGGTAGGGAGACCCATAAATCTCCTTAGTAGGAATAAAACCACTTCTAATGTGAATGTGGATCATTGTATCAGCTGAATAAAGCACTCTTCAGTGTGAATAGGGACTAAAGCCTGTGGACAGGGTCAAAGTTGACCAAATAAACAGCGTTGTCATGGAGGTAGTGGAGAGTTAATGGAGGACAACGCAGTTATGATGGAGGAGTGTATGCATGAGAGTAGAAACTTTAATGAGTGGGACCCAGAGTGAGGAAGCTCACCAAGAATATAAGGAAGGGGATGGCAGCCATAGAGGGCATTCTAATTGTAGTTTATGCATTGTTCGTTTATGACTTTATGCACGCTTCAGTTGTTTAGCAAAACCTGTTGTGTTGTTTAGCACAAGGGTGTTCTCGAGCGGGAATCCCACCCTCATCCTCGGAGGATTTTGAGTGCCTACTCAGGAGAGGTTCATTGAGCATCATTTCCACTATCCGGCATAGGGCCAAGATTCAGCGATTATTCACAGCGAAGTCTCCTTCAGGATTGTGTTGTTTTGCAGGGTAGTAGCAGTGGAGGGTTATAGACCCAATATCTAAGCTTGTTTTCCAGTGAGGGGAGCATCCCTTCATCCGAAAGGCTAGCAAGGAAGTTCATTGAACATTATTCCACCATATGGAATCAGGCCAAGCAGCCTAATTCACCTACAGCGTAGTCTCCTTCAAAAACTGTGTTATCTTGCAGTGCAGTTGCAGTTCTTGACCTTGTTTTCCAGTGAGGGGAGCAGCCCTTCATCCGGAAAGTTTGTGAGGAGGGATATCAACCATTTTCATATCAGATCAGTCACCTCCCACCAGTGATCCAGTTGTAGAGTGTTATTCAACCCTAGGGCTACATTTTGCATATTTTGTATTTTTTGTATTTCTGAAAACCCTTTCTGGGTTGTCTTGGAAAGGTGCTAGAAAGCCTAGATCTTTGATCCCGACATTTTCTAAGAAATATACCAGCATATCCATGTATTTCCATTTACAGCAGTAGTTATTCCCATCAAAACTGCGTTGTCTTAGCCTCCGGCATTCTTGTATAGCAGTTGTTCTTCATGTTTTATGTATTGGGTCTCTACAGGCTTGTTTTGCCTAGCTTGAGTGTCTTTTTCCTCAAGATCTTGTACACATTTTCTGCTATAATATTTAATAGAATGGCTATATGATCTGATCCCATTATATGTGTTGATGTATCACTGCATTTTCGAGTTTTATATCCAGTATTCTTGTTTTTCCTAATTTGGAATATTACAGTGGTATCTATACATGATATTGGCTCAGCCTATGTGCTTCGACAAATATCTCATCGAAAGAAGGAGATCCTCTCACTAACAGGGAGAAGAGGTATTTCAATAGAAACCAGAGATATGATTATACAAATAACAAAGAAGACAAGGGAAAAAATCCAATATCAGGAGAGGTGGATGACAAGGAGTTTCCCAAGCTTCTTCTCCAAACCATGCAAGATATTGCAAGAGAAATCAAGGATATGAGAGTGGAGAGACATAAAGAATATCCTAGAGGATTTCTACATGGGAAAGGCTCTGGAATTTCACATCACCGGTATGAACAACCAGTGAGGCAGCGATTTTCCTAACACTCCACTATGCCTACATTCTTAGCAGCGGTAAATGGAGGTGGAGGACCTCAAAAACAAGAAACTCTTGAAGATTATTTTCTTGATTATGAGTCTCAATATCAGGGATTCAAATATCATTTTAATTTTCAGGAGTTTTGTCAGATCAAGGATAACAGGAGACCTCGGCATAACCATAGAAGTGGAGGATTCATACAGAACAATGATCTGCAGCGGACTATGGGTATATTCTTTTTGCCTGCTTTTGATGGATCATCGAAATGCACAGCCAAGTCTTGGGTGGAGAAGCTAGAAATCTACTTCCAGTTGAACCAAGTACCAGATATGGAAGCCATCAAAAGAGCAGCGCTGCACCTTGAGGGTGAGGCACATGATTGGTGGTTTCATGGTCTTTCTACATTGGGGCATGCCAATGTGACTACATATGCGGATTTCACTAGGAGGTTAGTGGAAAGATTTGATCGAAGAGATTCAGAGGCACCTTTTGTTGAGCTAGCCAAGCTCAAGAAGTCAAGTAATCTGGAGACCTATATCTCTGAATTTCTAAAACTTTTTGTTATGGTTCCAGATTTATCTACAGCTAGGAGAGTTTATATTTTTATCGATGGGCTAGCAGAACCTCTTCATGGGTTGGTTAATTCTACTAAACCAACTACACTCCAAGGTGCCATTGAGAGGGATAGAGACCTATAAGATGCTTTGCCAAGGGCAAGAGCTCCATTTCAGCAAAATCTCACTTTTCCATCAAAGGGGAAAGATGTGAAAGTTCTTCCTCCAAAGGAGAACTAGAACAAAGGACCTCTTAGTGATGATGTCTGGAGGGACTTGAGGAGGAGGAAGCTTTGCTTCACATGTCAAGAACCATGGGCACCAGGGCATCTGTGTGCTGCAGGAAAAGCCCACTATATAGAGGTATTCTCTGATAGTGAGGCGGAGGAGGAAGATGAACTAGAGGGAGACAACAATGTTGTGATAGCAGGAGAGGATCCACTGCCACCAGGAGATGGGAATGGGGCATTTTCTCCAATTGGAGGGGCCCTTGCATCTTTGCGAGGAGTACCCAAGTATCTGAATTTGAGAGTCCAATGTACAGTTCAGGGGAAGCGGGTATTAGTGTTGATTGACAGTGGGGCTACCCATAATTTTATTGATGCTCAATTAGTGCAGAGGAGGAAAATCCCCACTGATGATTTTGAGGGATTTTCAGTATTGTTTCCAGGAGCTAGAACCATGCAGTGCATGAAGTATGTTCTGACATTATATGTTACCATGGGAACATACACTTTGATTGATCACTTATTTGTGGTTGATATTCCTGACAGAAATGTGATATTGGGTGTGCAGTGGTTGATTACTTTGTGGAAGGTCACCACTGATTGGGAGACTTTGCAGATGGAGTGGGTAGATACGAAGAGTGGCCAGCATCAGGTGATTAGGGGCATGCACACCTATCCATCCCAAGAATTCTCTGCACATAATATGGATACTAATTTGCGTAGTGGAAGCAAGGATCTATCTGTCCACTCAGATAAAGTATACTCTAGATCATGATGTTTCATTATATGGAGGCATTCCACCAGGAAGGCCCCCGGACTGGAAGATAATCAAATATTTCTCACAACAAGTTGCATCATTCATAGATCTGGCTGAGGAGAGAGCCTTGGGTGAGACTACCACAGCGCAGAGGGCCTTTGATTCGCTCAAGGAGGGCATGAGCTTCTTGCACTGGAAGATGGTGTTTCAGGAGTAGATGGTGGCACAATCATGGTGCAAAGGGGCTACTCCATAGACTTGGAGATTCAGAAGATACTTCCACACAGGAAGGAGTCTTCTATATATGACAAGGGGTTGTTGGCACTCATGCATGCATTGGCCAAACTCTGGAAGTTTTGGATGGGAAATGGCTTCCAAGTGAAGGTTGACCCCCATAAACTTCAATTTTTTCTTGGGCAAAAGCAGCTGCAAGGGAGGCAGCAAAAGTGGGATAGCAGTACTCCGGCATGTGACTTTGGCATTGATCATGTCAAAGAGGGGAGCTATAAGGTGACAGGTGCCTTATTATAGAAACCAACAGCGTTGTCATTAAATGATATAGATCCATATTAGGAGCCTCAGCTATTGGTGGAGTATTCCAAAAACCACTTCACATGCGAATTAATTGATGGGTAGATTACTGATGAGAGGTATAGAGTGGTGGATGGAGTCATATATTACCAGGGTCGGATCTTCTTGACTAGAGACTCCAAGCTCGAGGAGAAGATTCTACATGCAGCACAAGGTTCACTCCTTTCCAGTCACCAAGGTTTCATTGGGACATATCAGACCATTATGGATAGATTCTCATGGGAGGGTCTCAAGGAGGATGTGCTCCAGCGTATCAGGAGAGGTGTAGCTTGCTTGAAGAATAAGGAGGAAACAACCATCCTGCGAGGTTGTTACATCCACTTACTTTTCCGGGAGAGAGATGGGAGAGCTCATCTATGGACTTCATCACCAGCTTGCCAACAGTAGATGGTAAGGGTTGTGTCTTTGTACTTATTGATCATCTAACAAAGTAGTTGCATTCCTTTTCCATTTATATATGGTGCATTGCTCCACAAGAGGGCAAGCCTCTCTTTGGACTTCATGGTCTTTTTATGACCAAAATCAGTGATGGAGATAGCCACTTATTGTATGGATTTGGGCAAGCATTGTTCTATTTTGGGTATACTTAGTTGACACCCAATGCCATTTACTACTTTCAAGTAGATGAGTAGATAAACATAGCAAGCAAGTGATTGGGAAGCTATTTGCCACATTATGTTCAAGGGCAGCAAGGAGCCAAATTGCATTGGTTCCACTTGGGAGACTATTGTCACCACCCGAAATTTCATATGGCACTCAGTATATTTCTCCTTTTTGTTCCATATGGTGATGATGTTCTATTCACTATATGTGGAATGGCTTGGGCAAGCAAGGTTCCTAGAACACAAGATTGGATCCTAGAGATTCAGGATGTATTCTAGTCTCTTAAGGACAAAATTGTTGCAGACCAAGAAAAGCAGGAGTCCTACACATATCATAAATGGAGAGAGAGAAAGCGTGAGGTGGACAATTTGGTCTATCATTTTCATCCATACATCTCCTCTAGATTGCAGAAGCAGGGGATTGATGAGCTTTTCTATGGACCAAACATGGTGATCCATCTTATTGGGAGAGTAGCATATGGATTGGAGCCTCTCATTGGGATTAAGATCCCCAACATTTTTCATATCTCATGCCTCAAGAGGGCCCTTAGACAACATGTAGTTGCCTCCATGGATCTCCCACTTCTTTATGATGAGAGCCATTTGGTTTTACCACCAAAGCCTAACTTGCACACTTGGGAGAAACATCTAAGGGACAGATTGATTGGAGAGCATCTGGTTCAGTGGAGGAGTTTATCAGATGATGATGCTACAGGGGAAGGAGAGGACATTTTGCAGTATCCATCCTTGCAGTTTCTTGAGGACAAGTAACATTTGGGAGGGGAGGACTGTAATATTCCTAATTAGCTTTCAGCTAATTGGAATATTAAAGTTTGATTTTGTCATTTAGATAGATGAATGAGAGGGTACGGAGACCCATAAATCTCCTTAGTAGGAATAAAACCACTTTAATGTGAATGTGGATCATTGTATCAACTGAATAAAGCACTCTTGGGTGTGAATAGGGACTAAAGTATGTGGACAAGGTCAAAGTTGACCAAATCAACAGTGTTGTCATAGAGATAGTGGAGAGTTAATGTTGGACAGTGCAGTTATGATGGAGGAGTGTATGCATGAGAGTAGCAACTTTAATGAATGGGGCCCAGGGTGAGGATGCTCACCAAGCATATAAGGAAGGGGACGGCAGTCATAGAGGGCATTCTAATTATTGTTTATGTATTGGTCTTTTATGACTTTATGCACGCTTCAACTGTTTAGCAGAGTATGTTGTGTTGTTTAGCACAAGGGTGTTCCCGAGCGGGAATCCCACCCTCATCCTCGGGGGACTTCGAGTGCCTACTTAGGAAAGATACATTGAGCTTCATTTCCACTATTCGGCATAAGGCCAAGCTTCAACCATTATTCACATCACAGTATCCTTCAGGATTATGTTGTTTTGCAGGGCAGTAGCAGTGGAGGGTTGATAAACCCAATTTCTAAGCTTGTTTTCTAGTGAGGGGAGCAGCCCTTCATCCGGGAGGTTAGCAAGGAAGTTCATTGAGAATTATTCCACCATCTGGCATCATGCCAAGCAGCAGCATTCACCTACAGCGCAGTCTCCTTCAGAAACTACGTTATCTTGCAGTGCAGTTGCAGTGGGAGGTCAAGCACCCAAGTTCTTGACCTTGTTTTCTAGTGAGGGGAGCAGCCCTTCATCCGAAAATTTTGTGAGGGATATCAGCCATTTTCATATCAGATCAGCCACCTTCCATCAGTGATCCAGTTGTAGAGCGTTATTCATCCCTAGGGCTACATTTTGAATATTTTGTATTTTGTGTATTTCCGGAAACCCTTTCTGGGTTGTCTTGGAAAGGTGCTAGAAAACCTAAATCTCTGATCCCGGCATTTTCTAAGTAGTATATCAGCAGATCCATGTATTTTCATTTACAGCAGCAGTGATTCCCAACAAAAATTGTGCTGTCTTAGCCTTTGGAATTCTTGTATAGCAATTGTTCTTCATGTTTTATGTATTAGGTCTCTAGAAGCTTGTTTTGCCTAGCTTGAGTGTCTTTTTCCTCAAGATCTTGTACACATTTTTTGCTATAATGTTTAATAGAATGGCTATATGATCTGCTCTCATTATATGTGTTGATGTATCACAGCATTTTCGAGTTTTATGTTCAATATTCTTGTTTTTCTTAATTTGGAATATTACACATACACAGTCTTAAAGTATCCCACCTATGACAAAGAGATGTATTCCATGGTGCAGACTTACCAAAAATCGAAGCATTACATTCTGGGGAAGGAAATGTTCATCCACATAGATTACCGACCCCTGCAGTTCATACAGACACAAGGGAAGTTGCAAGATGATCGTCATCATAAATGGTCCATATACCTACAATAGTTCCATTTGAACATTAAGTACAAGAAGGGCAACACCAGCAATGTTGCACACTACCTCGGTTGACAGTTGGGCATGGCGTTGCCCATTGTGCTCGACTCTTGTGGGCACGAGACTTCAGGATAGTCGTATCTTTACAAAAGCAATCCAGAATTCGGCAACACATACAAGACACTCCTGGAAGGAAAGCAAGTTCCAATTTTTTTGTTAGTTCCCTATAATACTAGTGTAGCGCCTTTTATTGTTGTTCTCGTGTTGTCCCCATATTTTTATTATTGTGCCCCATAGAAGCCCACTATTGTTATTGTTTTTCCCTTACCTTATTATTTTTATGTCAGCTTTGATTATTTTGTAACCCCTTAGAATCCTATATATAGAAATGAGGTTTTGTCATTTGAATCATCCAACAATTATTCATTTATGTGATGTAAAGTAGGTTTCTTTCTCGAAGAGGATATTTTTTAAGTCATTGACATATTATTTCCTTTGTTTTGTGAGTTGGTTGCACAACATTTGGTATCAAAGCTTTGGGTTCTAGGGTTTCGCTTCTTCAAACAGATCATCTTGTAATTGTTGCTATAAATTTTTTCTACAAAGCTTGAGACGCTGAAATTGAAACCACGTGGAGTTGAAATACAGGTTAACCTCGTGTACAAATTTCAGATCTTTGTCCACTATATTTTCAGAGAAATGATTTGAGTTATAGTTGAGACTTGAACTATAAAAATAGTAAATATATGAAGTGTTGAGGAAATTTGAACAACCATCCTTAAAATAAGAGTTAAAAGAACAAAAATAGAGTTATGTTTGAACAATAACTTCAAGAACGGGAAGGTGGATGCTTTCCCATTTGTTGTCTCAGTTCGTAGATATCCATCATGGGCTTCAATTCAAGAGGTTAAGCTGGCCTTATGGGCATATGTCCCATATACACTGGATCTGAGAGCGCACGAAGCATGTGCAAAGTGGTGTTGGCAAGGCATCACAACATCAGTGATTAGCTATGTGGCTTTACTAGATATTGCCAATATTTCTCAAGATTCAACTTTGATAACTTTTTAATATTATCCTCCTTCTTGGACCATTCCTACCATGATTTCATTAATATCTTAACATCGGGAAAGGACTGAGTTGGGCATTCCAGAATTAGATTAGCATCAAACAGGTTCTCACTAATAGTTTCAGTAATATTTCTTGCGATATCTCTCGCTATGAAAACGGCTCTTTCTGCTTGCTTCAATTTTATATCCTAGTCCGTAAAGAGGATTTCTTTATGTGAATCTTCTATCCTTGGAGGGTTCGCTGCTCTTTCGTCTGCATTGTCTTGCCGTGTGATATAATCATAAATTTTATCATCAATGTCATTGAATTTTATTCTCAGACCAAACAACTAATTCATCAGTGAATCGCTTGTTTTACATATATCGTTGATTACTACCAACTTTTGGCAAAATACTACCTGTTGTTGGGCAAGGAGAGTGTTAAGTTCCACTGCTTCTTTCTTAAAATCCTCAATTTTAGGATTATCCTTCAATTGCTCAATTCTGAGTTGAAGTTCTTTTAACCTGAGTGTTTTCTAGGTAAATCCCCTCTGCGGACAAAGGTGATCCCTCTAGCCCTAGGGTGGGTCTAGCAACTACGGGAACATACTAACATCTACCTTCCTAGATTGTAAATGAAATTCAAAGCAAGGAAAATGACCTACCTTGTCCTGATGTTATGTTGCCGTCTTCCGTCGAAGCTTCTTGATCTGTCGCTTTTCTCAAGCTTGATACACGTTGCTACCAACATTCGATTACCTGTACAGATAGTCAAGACACCACGACAAGCGTAAAACCATGACAAACATATTAAAAAATAATAATAATAATAATAATAATAATAATAATACAACCTATCTAACTAATCAAGGAATACTAGAAATATCATTATAGATGTAAACAAGAGTGGAAGATAAACATCATATGCATTTTATTATGATAAAAACAAGGGGAGTTTACAACCAAACCTTGATGTTGAGGCACTCCTTTGGCAGGTTTGTATCCAAGCACGTTTGTCACACCCTCGTGAAAAAAGGTCCAAGATCTCACTATGTTCTCAACACACACAAACAATCACACTCTGCACTATTCTCCCGAAGCTATGATTGCTTCTTCTCTATGCTAAATTTTTCAACTATGTGTTCAAATATTCAGCCATTCAGCTATTCAGTTATCTCTTCTAACTAGCACATCAATGGAAGATGGCTAAATTTATAGAGGAGAGGAGGAGGTTGGAATCCCTACAAAGGTGGGAGGGAGTCCTATCCTTTAGGAGGGTTCCAAGGGAGGTGGAAACTACTAACTAAAGGAGGGAGTATGTGGTTGTTCAGTGGAACCACTCCCTATGACTCATCCGCGAAGTTGTTGTGATCGAAACTTTGCCTCTATTTTAAAAAAACTTTCCAAAATAGGATTGGCACAGGTCCAACATTAAGACAGAGCGTCAATCGACGTGGGCCTCAGTGTAAATCTCTGCTATCAGCGCGGGTCAGACACTGAGAGAAAGCACCAACCTTGAAAACCTAGTTTTTACAAGGATTCTCCAGAAATGTTGTAAAGGAGATGATTTAGTAGACAAAAAGTGGTTCAGGGGTATGTATTCCATGCTTGGAAAGTACACACTGTATGAGTCCTCCGAGATCAAGGAACAAGGAGTACAGGGACGATGACAAATGTGTACTTTCCAAGCATGGAATACATACCCCTGAACCACATTTTGTCTGCCAAATCATCTCCCTTTACAACTTTTCTAGAGAATCCTTGTAAAAACTTGGTTTTCAAGGTTGGCACTTTCTTTCAGTGTCTGACCCGCTCTGATAGCAGATATTTACACTGAGGCCCACGTTGATCGGCGCTCTGTCTTAATGTTGGACCCACGCCAATCCTGTTTTGGAAAGTTTTTTTAAAATAGAGGCGAAGTTTCGATCACAACAACTTTGTGGATGAGTCATAGGGAGTGGTTCGACTAAACAACCACGGACTCCCTCCTTCAGTTAGTAGTTTCCACCTCCCTTGGAACTCTCCTAAAGGATAGAACTCCCTCCCACCTTTGTAGGGATCCCAACCTCCTCCTCTCCTCTATAAATTTAGCCATCTTCCATTGATGTGCTAGTTAGAAGAGATAGTTGAATAGTTGAATGACTGAATAGTTGAACACATAGCTCAAAAAGTTAGCATAGAGAAGAAGCAATCATAGCTTCGAGAGAATAGTGCAGAGTGTGATTGTTTGTGTGTGTTAAAAACATAGTGAGATCTTGGACCTTTGTTCACAAGGGTGTGACAAACATGCTTGGATACAGACCTGCTGAAGGAGAGCCTCAACATCAAGGCTTGGTTGTAAACTCCCCTTGTCTTTATCATAATAAAATGCATCTGATGTTTATCTTCCACTCTTGTTTACATCTATAATGAGATTTCTAGCATTCCTTGATCAGTTAGATAGGTTGTAATTGTTTTTATGTTTGTCATGTTTTACGCTTGTCGTGGTGTCTTGACTGTTTGTACAGGTAATCGAACGCTGGTAGCAACGTGTATCAAGCTTGAGAAGAGCGACGGATCAAGAAGCTTCGACGGAAGATGACAACATAGCATCAGGACAAGATAGGTCATCTTCCTTGCTTTGAATTTCATTTACAATCTAGGAAGGTAGATGTTAGTATGTTCCCGTAGTTGCTAGACCCACCCTAGGGCTAGAGGGATCGCCTCTGTCCACAAAGGGGATTTACCTACTTGTTCCTCAGGTAAATCCTATCTGCGAACAGAGACGATCCCTCTAGCCCTAGGGTCGGTCTAGAAACAAGGAATCATGCTAGAGTGTAGGTTCCTAGATATTTGAATGAAAGAGGATGCGATAAGATGGCCTACCTGTGGTCCAAAGTTATCGTTGACACCCATAGTGATGATGAGAGCCTCTCGCTCCTGATCGAAGACAAGTCACAACCCCTCCGCCTATCGCGTTTGGACACCTGCACAGAGATCAGAAAACGATAACCACATACCACATACTAATTTCATCCAAAACCTACTAGTCAGTCAGAGAAGACTAGCATATTGCATTCGATAAAGACAAAACACAAGACGGGAACCACACAATAGTCACTTATATTAATAGGTAGAAAGTAGAGATACAACCATGCTCTGACGTTGCAGTCTCCTCCAGCGGGGCTCGAGTGAAGCACGTCTCAAAGCTCGTCGAGGAATTCGGACGGGATAAGGGACCTCTCGATGGACTTCCTTCTTGATCTACCTTCTCAGTTATTCAACTATAGCTTAGTTCTCCAAGTTCAGCATTTCAGCTGTATAATCCTCTTTGTTCAGTTGGCTTTCATAATTGGAGAAAGCATGTTTATATAGGGGGAGAGGAAGAGGTTAGGATCCCTATAATCATGGAAGGGAGACCTATCTTCTAGGAGTGTCCCATGGGAAGAGGAAACAACTACCTAAAGAGGGAGATCCGTGGCTCATCCAATTAACCACTTCCTGTGACTCATCCCTGAGGTGGTTAAAGGAAATTTCTGCCTCTAGTTTGTTAAAAAACATTCCCAAAAAGGCTGGCGTGGGCACAACAAAGAGACAGAGCGCCAGCTGGCGTGGGCTCTAGTGTACATCCTCCACATTGGCGCGAGGGGTGAACTGGCTACCCACGCCAATGCCAAAACATAGGTTTTTGTGGGCTTTTTGAGAAAATGTTCAAGCAGGAGAAATGATGTTCTTGTACAAAAGGATGCAAAGAAGGTGTTTGCAGAGGATGACACTACTCACAGGTCACGGGAAAGGCCCTCCAATATGCGAGGCGAAGGATTGCAGGGATGGTGACAAATTGTTGTGTAACACTGAGCAGTAAAGTTTTGGGTTACTTGGTTTGGGTCATACTGCATGCTAGGAATAGTGGGAAAGTTTAGGCATTGTATCTAGTTAATTTCAAGCCCGGCATGCTTGAAATTATCCAAAGCATATACTCCACAGTGAATGGGGAATGATGGCCAGGCAGATTTCTTGGCTTCTTTAAGGGCTTTATTTAAGCCATTTCCCACAATTTGATAGACAACTTCTCGGGCCAAAAGCTTGTTAGGGACATAGAGTGGGAGAACATGAGGTATGGCCAGACTACCACAAACCCTAACATAAGTAAATAACTCTTTTCCGAACCACTTGCATATGGTTGTGAAATCATCCTTGGCTTCATAAGATAATCTAGGGGCTTTTTCACCAAAGACATCATGGTATAAAGGTAACATGACTCCATGACATATTTTATAGAAATGGGGTTCGAAATTAGACTCCCAGAGGTAAAACAAATGGCATCCATGATATTACACGCTCATATAAAAAAAGGGGCATTGTCTTGGTATAGACTTTTTGGTCTCTTCTGTAGGCTAGGATTTGGGAAGCTATGTTATTCGACAAGAAATTGGTCTAATCCATTATATAGGAATTCGCTACATCATCGATTAGAAGGACCCATTCAACTAAAACTTTGTTGTATTGGGATATCCAAACAATCTACACATCATACCAGCAGTATAGCAACGAGTACCGGCGAGAGAAGATATGGAGTACATACCATTTTCATCATGCTTGTGTTTGTTTAGATCCTGTCTCCACTGTCTTATCGGCTCTGACTCAACTTTGTTTTTATCTGCACACTTCTGAAGGAAATGCTTGTCATATATCTTTTGCAGGTCTAGTAGATGATACATTTTCTTGAAGTCTTCAGCTCTGAGAGACTCAATTATTGTTTGTCTTGAGGTTAGAAAAGTCCTTTCTGAAATATTCAGATTGTCAATAATCCACTTAACCATATCATTTTAGGGTAGAATCTTAGGCCGAGTAGCAATTCGATGAAAGAAAAAATTAGCAACATCAATATAAGTAGTTTCAGAAGATGAGGAGTCATCAGTCGTGGCTACCCATTTGATCACTATGGATTCTTCATCTTCAAACAGTTTGTACATGGCTTCCCAAGAATATCTTCCAAAATCTATGGTGCATTTTGTATCGGAGAATAATGGGGGTATCTCAATTATCTCTGGAGTAAGCGATGTCGCCTGTGGTGGAACCATAGGCTTTTTGTTCTTCTTGGTAGTTTTCGACATTTCGTTCAAGTCTTGCTTGCCGAGACTAGCCTTCAGCAGAGAGAAAGAGCAGAGAATGAAGACCAAACACTTGGCATGCAAGAGAATTATGACAAAACAATAAAGTGATATCGGATATATGTTTAATGCAAAAAATCCTGAAACATTAAGTGAAGGTGATCAAATCATTTGGATTCTCGAGAACATAAATACTGTTACATTTCAATCATTAATGAAAATGTGTGTTCACATGGTCTAATAGATAGCTCAGCGCCCCGTTGGATATCTCGCATCGCAAGTTTTCTCGAGGACACAACTTAGAAATTGTGGTATTCTCCTTTTGGTGATATGTGAAAGAGTATAGAAGCTAAATGAAAAATAAGTATGTATCAGAGTCTTATTGCATCGGAAGATCTTAATACTGAGCTTGTTTCAAGTTTCGTGATGTGATATAAGTATCGTGATCGCAAAGTTTGAGGGATAGGCATGTTCGATGTGGAATTGCGACGTAGTGAATGTGATATATCGTATCAAGGAATTGGAGCAAGTATTAGAAATGAAACGCCGATATCAATTTTTCGATGGCAAGGGTGCGAAGTGACGTGGAAGTTTGGTGGGACCAACTACGGATTTTATTATGTGTGGAAGCTTTTTCCTTTGTCAAAGCTTTGTTTAAACTTTAATGCATTTTCCTTTTGAGTCAAGCAAGTCGCATCGCAAGTTTTTGTGGTAGGGCGCTTTGATCTGTCGTTGCAACTCGCAATATGCGATATGCGATAAAGCTTCAATAACTTTGTTTAAAGTCCTTCGGCCAATACAACTAAAGCTTAAGGTCAGATAGCAAGTTTTTTGTCCTTTTGATTAAAATGACTTGTTTTGTTGATTTAAAAGGTTCTAGATTAAAAATTAAAAGGGTCCCCATTATTTAGTAAACTAACTACATAATTATAATGGGGGTTTGTTGAGTAGCACAACATGGCATTAGACCAAAACCATTGTGTAAAATTTATGTGTTTGCATTGATTTCCTATATCAACTAATGGTGAAATGAAGTACAGCAGTCCTGATTGTTTCCTTTAGAATTTGCTAAATGTTTATATCATAGTTACTAGTTTGGAACTGTGGACATTTAACTAATGCAAAATAAATTAAAAATGGGGGCCCTACAACAGTTAAAAAATCTCTACAACTTGCAACTCGACCACAAGAAAGTAGCAACTCAACCTTTAAATTAGAACTTAAACAAATCTCAAGAACCATTCCTGAGAAAAATTGCCAAAAAACTCTTCAAAAGATGTGCCAACACTCTTCCACAAAATGCTTCATCAACTCAGCTTCACTTGATTTCTTGGTTCATGAGGTATGAACCTCAAAACCACTTCACTGCCCTAAGACAAATCAGAAGTGTGCTTGAGCAAGTTGCCTAAATGACTCCTCAAACACCTATTTATAGTGTCCTTCGGGGTGTGACTTGTCATTGTGGGATTGACTTGTCAATGTTTGAGCCGACATGAGGGCTGGCAAACTAAGATATATGTCTATGTGTGTCTATGTGAGGAATGTCTCATAAAGCCTATATATATATATATATATATATATATATATATATATATATATATATCAAAAATTCATATCTCCTCAACCGTGAGGAGTTAGGAAGTGTGTCATATATTGTCGGAAAGGTCTCAGAATGTACTATTTGACTATGCAATATTCTCCTTTGTTTGGAAAGAGCTTTTGACATCAATAACAACCATCATATATTGTCAGAAAGGTCTCAAAATGTACTATTTGACTATGCAACCTTCTCCTTTGTTTGGACAGAGCCTTTGATGATATCATAACAATCATTTTCAACAGTTCCAATATCAAAATTTCCAGCTTGTGAAATGCTTAAAAGGGGTTTAGTTGGCACCACTAAAAAACCTGTTCCACTTATAAGCTTCGATATCAGAATCCCGCAATTCTCAACTGAAGGGGTGAAAGATAAAGGGATACAAAGTCTTGTTCCGAAAAGAATGTTGGAACTCTGAAAACATTGTTAAAAGTGTGTTGAAAGCTGAAACACACTCGCTTTTCTATCTTATATATCTGAAATCTAATGGGATTAATTTCATCATTAAACAACCTGAAACAGAGATCCCACTTTGACATTAAAATTCAAGATAACGTTGAAATATTTGTATATAAATTAAGATAAATGTCAACATTAACTTTAGAATTAATATTAAAATTTAAATACAATTCCAAAAAGGAAGGTCAATCTCATCTTAGTTCAGGGCCGAAAAAGTTAGTTGGGCTGGCTGGTTTGAGTATGAACTGGTTCAAAAACAGGTTAAGAGTCCCTGTCCTCGTTGATTTTCAACAAAAACAGCTCTGAACTGGCCAGCTCTGATCCAATCTAGTCGATCCCAATCACAGTGGTTCATCTGGTATGTTCAAAGAGACAAATATTTTGCAGATATGTATTGCTTTTTTGAACAACCCAGAGGACAACTTTCGTTGTTTGTCTTAAGAAATTGTTGACTAAATTGACTGAAAATTTGTCAAAAGAATGGCAGCACATTAAGCACTGTACAAATTGCCCTTCCTGATATTATCAGTTCAATGCGTTTACTATTTAAAAGCGCATCTAAAGGGATATCAACTTCAATGAAATGATCTTGGGATACTAAACATTCGATTTAAACTGTTTGATTAAAACTGTTCAAAGATTTTACTATCCAACAAAGTTCATAATATTTCAACACTAATGTGCCCATACACTAGCCGTATTTTAAAAATATTTTGACAATATTGTGTGAAGACAATAAAGAGTATTTTCAAATACAGACTAAAGCTGAATACCCAATTTGGAAAGATACTCTTCTTTTGATTTATTCTTAAGGCCTTTTTGGCCACAGGGTGTTTGCTCAACGAAAATACATAAAATTCTCCATCTTTGATGCCGCAGATATCCTTCCTAGTATATGTTCAATAGCTTGCAAATAATGACAAGAATATTGTAGATAGATTACAGACAGATAGTATTACACATGCAAGAATATTCAATTAGCCAGAAAATATTGACAAATTCAAAAAAAATGTATTTAAAAACATGTATAAAGATATACAAACATGTTTTATTTTTTTATTTTAAGTCCAGGAGGTTAGCTCAACTGGTTGTCCCCAATGTTGCCAGGCATTTGACTAGTTCCATCCCAACAAGTCGTTGGTTTGCATCCCCCTCGGTTATATGCAGTACCCCACACCAACTGGCTTATTAGGGATGTTCTCCATAAATGGGAGAAAGAGAGACCCTTGCATTTTTCTGCAGGTGAAAAAACACAAGATGTTTCCTTTGTTTCTTTATTTTCTTGATTAGATAATACATCTTAATGAGATTTATCAGCTTCTTTCTTTAATAAGCTTCTTAGTTTGGTCTCAATTACATTGTAAAATTTGTGTGAGAAATAAGGACGAAAATCACTTTCTTGGACTGCCCAGCTGACAAAAGACATTAGATGTAGCGTTCAACACAAGCAGCAAACAGAAGCTCAAAAAAAATCATCTCCAACCAATTCCATCATGAAAACAACAACATCGTCATCATCATCATCAATTATTGGGAACAGGCTGATATTCTGAATATTCAAACAATACAGAAATAATATAGTTCGGCCAGAACTTTGGATCAAATGCAAAACCTGTTGCCAAATACATTTCCCCTGGAGCAATGACCATTTCCAATTTAATGGCATGATGAACATATTGACAGTAATTTTATAAAACCCTCATCTTACAGTCTTTTCTAATATGACCATCGTTGCAAGACACTAAGCCTTCCACCACAAATATTAAGACTCGCAGACCACCCAAGACCTTTGTTAGTGGTCATATTTGCTCGGGATCGAGCCTCATCTATGACTCAAATATGAAGAATAATCCTAAATCCCACAATCATACAACTTACAGAATTTACAGTACAGAATATGCAAAGATTTTTTACTGTAAGCATATACAGTAGTTTGTACTCCTCTTTTGAGGAAAATAAAGATAAATGAAGTGATGGCAGCACACCTTATAACAAGGAATGTCATCTTAAATATTATAAACCCATCCTCAGCTGTACAAATCCTCACTAATGTATCCGAAAACATTATGATAGATACATATATTTTGCTCCAACCCGTTTTTCTGCAAGCAAAACACCTGTAAGTATACATTTTGGAAAGTATAGTAGCAAAGGAAAATTTTAGTTTTACATACCTCCAGCTGCAACAAGCTTCTCAACACGAGCAACAATATGTTTCCCATAAGTATACTTCTTCAAAGCCGTCAAATGCACTTTAATTCGAGAAAGAATCAATTCACGCTGCTGATCATTGCAAATTTCTAAAACCTTCTGTACAACATAATTTGCATACTGATCTTTCATCATTGCCTGAAAAATTCATTTGTTTTAGTATCACATCAGTAAATGAAAATTTCAAGCATGAAAAGTTACTCAAGTATGTTTGCATGCAACATTTTCACCTGAAACTCGTAAAATTTTCAGCACATCGTAAGTGCTGCACTCCTAAAACTGAAACCCTAATCTAGGAATCTGAACAAAACAGGAAAAAAAAGAATACATGAGAATGTTTAAACTTTACATGCATGAGAGAGATGCTTGAGAATTTCTCTCGTTCATGCACCTTCCTAGAATAGCACAGCACCTTGCCTCCCTAGGGATAAGTGCCCTTCTAAGTATCTCCCATGCATGTTTAGTTTGAATATTCTAAATCCCTTCCTTGTGAACTATCCAAGGACTGTGTTCTAATGATATTCAAGCTATAGTATATAATAATATACTCATCTTCTCTAGCGGAAAAGCTAAAAGGAAAGTCCCTCAAATGTCCACTCTAGTATATTCCATATATGTGATAAAGTACTAAAATTAGATTACCTCCACAAGATCCTAGTGTTAACTTTCAGATGAGCGCTTCACATCAATCAGCAGGTTGGTGCTTGGAGACATTCTGCTAGCAACAATAATTATAACTACTCATTATTTGTAATCTTGACTTAGAGATATTATGTTTCATAAACTCCTACTTGGATAATAAAACAATACGTGACATTGTTTGGGTAGTTAAAGACACAATCCTAATCTTGTTTCGACTTGCTGTGAATTCCTAAATCGTAAACATCTTGTTAAGGCCTATTTAGAAGTTCAGAGAAATTCTCTCCATATGGTTATGAGACCAACTCCTATATGATGGTCCCTCTCATGTACTTGATCACTCACTTATGGAAACATGGCACTAGAATAAAGCTCTGATTTTGAAGGTGAATGTTTCCTCTACACATTGTAGAGGTTTAACCACTATACATCCAGCATTTATCTTTTACGTGATGTGCAATATGTGACACTAGGAGTTAGTTTGAGTACAACTTAGTCTAATGTGCTGTTAGGTTAAAGAATGTTTTCATGTGTTTTTTTGTGTGATTTGTATTATTACTAGTCCCACAATCACAATCATGTCCTACACGAGTGATCTAACAATTCAACATCTCCTCGACATTAACAGCATTTGATCTATGGCTCCGCACCCTACTGGTCCATGATCTCTATGAAAAGAGCAAAGAGGGTCATTAGTTCATGATCAATCTGTAGATGTTCCTGTAACTGCTTTTCTACATTTATAGATTGCCTTTACTACTTGGCTTTTTTCCCACTACAATGATTTTTAACCATATAAACACTGTTATCCAAATCAGTGCCCAGAATCTTCCTTCGCTATAATTGAGACTTCTCTAGGTGACAAATAACAAGACCAAGACCCTTGACCTATTTGCCTCTCCTCCCACGTGTGAAATTGCAGTAGTACGAATTATAGGTCTTAGGAAAGAGGTTGAAACTTCAGGTAGCCGAGAAATTTAGTGCAAGAAGGAAGGTTGAATTGTGTTGAGTTAGGCAAGAATGAGAAACATTGAAGAAGGATCTTGTGACTTGCTCTTGGAGAGGCATATAGGTCAAGGGTCTTGGTCTTGTTATTTGTCAATTGAAGTCTCTATAAGAAGAAGAATTCATTTGGGTTTTCCTCTCAAGTTGGAGAGGTTTTGGATCTGGCTGATCACCTATATTCTGTGTCTCGTCTATTTATTGTTTATGCTTTGGTAGTTGTTTGATGAAGAAGAATACTATAATAATCCAACTTAAGAGAAGGTCCAAATCTAAAGGAGTAAAAAGCATTCACAAGCAGTTATAACTTATCACTAATGGAGAAATCACCTAATCTTGATGCCTTAGATTTCTCAACATGGTTTCAAAGCTAAGGTGAAAAAGGTCAAAGAAGGGCATCTTATCAAGGGACACTCAAGGATGAAATCTTGAGAAAGACATCAAAGCAAATTTAAGAAGATCGTCTTGAAGTCAAGATCTACAAAGAAGTAACCAAACCCCAGATTGAAGAAGAAGTCTACACCAGAAAAAGTCTTGGGATCCTCTAGTCATCATCAAAAAATGACAAAGACCCTAATCAAGTTGAAGAGATCTACAAATCAAGGTAGCTTGAAGTCTATTCATCCTAGAGAAGCAAGATCAAGGACGTTGTCACCATCTTCAAAAGGTTCTAAGGAAATCTCCCTCTCGATTGAAGGACATCATCAAGAAGTCATCATTGATCATCGTCAACCAGGACATCACCATCAAAGGATCTAAAGTGATCTCCATCTTTGTGGGGTCAAGGATCATTCTCGAAGAGAATGATCTTCATCAAGGAGAAGTTTTCTATTATCTATATCATCATCAGATTCAAGGAGGCAGCAAGTGGAAGAAGCATCTTAACAAGTATATTTATGTCTGAATCTGTCAAAATGTATTTTTGCAAGGAAAGCAACAAATTGGTTGGGGCTTCAAATTATCTTGCATGGAAGAAGAGGACAGAACTAAATCTCATTGAAAATGAGGTGATGGATCATGTCAAAGGCCCTATCACAAAACCATCGAAAGAAGATGCTCAATAACTTGCGAAGTTTATGAAAAGGGAAGTGAGGGCTCAAAGCTTATAGAATCCATCAAGGATCCCCTCATTCCATATGTATCTAAACTTGACACCTCAAGAGAAATATATGACAAATAAGTAGAGTTGTTTTCCATAAGCACTGCAGGAGAAATTATCTGTCTAAGGCATGAACTCTACAAGATAAGGATATCAAAGGAAGAGGGAATAGCCTCATGCCTTATAAGGTTATCTAAGATCCGGGATCAACTTTAAGATCTGGGAGAAATAATGTCTGACAAAGAGATGCCCACTGTAGTACTAAATGCACTACCAGAGGAGTGGGGTAACTTTACTTCAAACATTTATGGGAAGAAAGAAGCTACTTCATTCCAGGATTTATGGTCTCTATGCAAAATTGAAGAAACAAGACTAAAGGCGAAGACTAATGTGGGATCAAATGAGCAAAATCAAGCATATGCTACAATGACGAAGACAAAAGGAAAATTTGGAAAGTTTGGTCCTCAAAAAAAAGAAGAAGAACATGGCTAAGATTCAATGTTATGGATGTCAAGAATATGGGCATTACAAGAGAGATTGTCCTAAGCTCAAAGGATATATACATAAATATATGGTTTCGTGCATTTATTGTGTGTATATTGTATTCACTTTCCATTTCTAACAGAGCGTATTTGAAATATACCCTACAGGGTACTTACATCTGTATCTAGATCATAGTGGCTTTATCGATTTCTCTGATTTGCTTAAGTCATTCACCTACAGACCCATTTATCAATTACTACAGTTTCATGTATTTTACAGGATTACGCTGATTACTAAATATGGTTTCATGTATTTGTTTCTCGACTTTATCAAATTCTATCACCTGGCATATACTCAATAGCCAGGTTTAGGCTTCTCATTACAATTAACCTTATAATTAGCGTATAGTTCGGTCACGCACGATTTCTCTTGTTTTTTTCTAACAACAACTTTATCTATGTTTACAAATACATGTAGGTTAGTGACTTCTCCTATCATTTCAGCTTTGCACTCCTGATCCTTATCTCGCTCTCTATTATGATTCCCTTTTGGCGTAGGAGGAGCGCTACCAGTCTTCATACCTCTATATTTATACTTTGTCCCTGCTGGCCTGAGCACTGCCTACCCTCTACGTCACTCACTTTCACTATTCCGCCACTAGTAACTCGACTGGTATATAAGCATCTTTGAAGATTTACTAGTATATGATCACTGTTGATTTACAACAATTCTACAGGTACACACAGTTGTCTTAGGACCCAATCATAATAAGTATATAAATTTGCTTGTAAACAATCTGTGTTACCAACCTAATTAAAGTTATTTGGTCTTTTATGAAAAGTTACCAGACTTGGGTTAGCATTAGGATGCCTATCATGTAATATATATTTATTTCCCACCTTTAGAGTTCGATAAAGGAAGAATCATACAAATGATTTAGCTCCGCTTATACAATAAGATCAGTACTCTCAATCAAATTGGAACCTTGCACAAACTCTTTCCATCATTCTATTTGAGAACAGAATTGATCAAATTTGCATCGATAATGCTAACTAGAAATAAAACATATGAGATCTACCTCTCCAATTTCAATAAGGGGCAGAATTAATAATCCGGCATCTGTAATATTTATATGAAGCAGAATCGATGACTTTATATCCATTATTTTAATATGAAAAGGATTTATAAAAAATCTACAGTTGTATCTGGAAAACAACCCAACACATGCAATTTACAGTTATATATATATAGTATATACCTGTATATTACTTGTAAATAATCAAACTCCTAGACATAATATATTCTGCCTCAGATATTTTCAATAAATGAATCAAGATCCTAAATGCATCACAACACATAATTGCAATAACTGAATTTATAATATAAACGTACAGCAACCAAACTTCTAACCATAATCCAACTAAATCAACTTGGAATGAATAATTTTCCTCCCAACTTCTTCCCCAAGCTGAGACCTCCTCTCTTCCCCTCCAGAATCAACAACATCTTGTCCTTCTGGTCAAGGCATTTTTATGCCGACTTCCCTAGCAGACTTTCCTTAGCGGCATCCTGCTCTTTCTAGAGCCTGCCAGCCTCTTAACCTAGGCTTTTCTTATTTTTCCAAAAAAAAGTATTTTTTTCGTTAAAGCCCGCATTTTTCCCTCACAATGCTTTATTCACCCTTTCTTAGTGTTGTTTCCCCCACACTGAGTGATTTTATAGATTTGTCTCTCCCAATCTAATCAAATCACATTAATCTCCTCCAAGGGCTTTTTAGGAGTAATTAAGGGAAGTTTATCCTTTTTGTATTTCTTTGGGTAAAGATCTCTTTAACTCATATTCATTCCCAAGTAATCATCCAGTTTATTTTTATTATTCAATTTAATTCAATACATCACCATGCAGTATTTAAATTTAAGTTTCTTATGGCTTCCCAGCCATCATACTACAAATAGTTCATTCTAAATAAAGAATATTTACATAAACATAGAGGGGTATTACAAGAGGTTTTGGCCCTGGTTGATCACCTATATTCCGTGTCTCTTGTCTCTTTTGTTTATGCTTTGGTAGTTGTTAGATGAAGAAGAATACTACAATAATCCTAAGTCACCGGATACTGCTAAAATGCCCTCGAATTCCCGAATCCCCGTACCGGACACCTACACATCGGATTCGGCCCAAATTCAAAGGATATGACGTATCCGTACAGGGTACGGTCGGGATACGGCGTATCCGAAAAGGGATACGCCGTATCCCGACCGTACCCCGTCGGATATGTCGTATCCCATACGGCCGGGCCCGCGGCAAGGAAAATCGCGCTATTTTTTTTATAAAGTTCGGTTTTTCCTCTTTATTTTGTCATCCATTTCATTTGTGAAGTGAGAAGGAGAGCTAGTGTGAGCAAGGAGCAAGTGTAAGCAAGGAGAAAGGGAGTTCTTTCTAAGAGATTCGAGCATCCGGTAAGTGCATTGTCCCTCTATATTTTTCATTTAGTTTGTTGTTAGTGTTTGCATGTGCATATGTTTTATATATTTAGTTGTTTTTGTTTATTTTTTACAGTATTCATGGCTCAATCAAAGGCAGCAAGACAGGGGCAAAGAAAGGGGAAGAATGTCTCCATTGGAGATGCCCCTCCTGTCCCTCTTTCATCAGGGTCTGCAAGTATTCCATCTATTGGAAGTGGGGCTGCAACAGTAGCTTCAAATGTGTAGGGAAAACAAATTGTTGACCCCAAATACCCATTGTGGAAATATGCGACAAGAGAGGAAGGGGCAGCAAAAAAGGGAGGAGGAAATTGTTCATGGAAATGCAATTTTTGCAATGGCCATTTCAATGGCACATATTTCCGTGTGAAAGCTCATTTGTTGGGTATTCCAAGTTGTGGCGTTAAATGTTGTACAGCAATTGAATCGCTAGATAGGAAGAAATTGGAGAAAGAGCAGAGTATTGGTGAGGCAAATGTGGCAGCAAAATCAAAAAAATCCAAGACTGATGACCCCCTTCCATTCTTGAGGAAAAGCAGCAGCAAGTTCCCTTTTGAGACTTCTAGCAGGGGAGAATTAGCAAAGAGAAAGGCAACTACAGTTGGTCCAATGGACAAGATTTTCCAAAAAGAGAAAAGGGAAGAGCTTGACCTCACCATTGCATTTTTTTTCTATCAGAACTTCATATCTTTTAATGTTGCACGGTCACCTCTATTTATTGAGATGGTCGAGCTTTTTGTCATGGGGCTCCATCAGGGTATGTGCCTCCTGGGTCAGAGAAGCTCAGAACCACATTGTTGACAAAGGCAAAGAAAGAGGTGGACAAAATGCTTGAGCCTATTAAATCAGCATGGCCAACATCTGGGGTTAGCATTGTTTTTGATGGATGGACAGATCCAGCACGCCACCCACTCATTAACTTCATGGTGTCATCCACGAATGGTGCAGTTTTCTTGAAAGCAGTGGATGCACTTGGAGAGTACAAGGATGCACAATATATGGGTGAGTTATTTCTCAAAGTTATTGAAAGTGTAGGTGTGGATTGTTGTGTGCAAATCATTGCAGATAATGCACCTGTTTGCAAGGCTGCTGGCATGATTGTGGAAGCAAAATATCCACAAGTATTTTGGACACCTTGCATTGTCCATTCATTGAACTTGGCACTGAAATCTATTGCTTCTGATGTGCTTTGGATTGGAGCCACTATTGAGGATGCACGACATATCCGCAACTTTGTAACAAACCATACAAATGCCCTCACTATCTACAAGGAGTACAGCAATCTATCATTGTTGAAGATTGCAGATACACGGTTTGCCTCTTCATTCATCATGTTGCAGAGGTTGAGGGAGGTCAAGACCGCTCTTGGGTCTATGGTTATTTCAGAGTTTTGGTCTTTTTGGAGAAAGACGGACCAAGCAGCCTCAAAGAAGGTGAAGGACATAGTGTTAGATGATATATGGTGGGAGAAGGTAGATCTAATTATTCAGATCATGGAGCCTATCATTTCCTTGCTCAGATTTGCAGATACAGACCAACCCATCCTAGGAGAGGTTTATAAGGGATGGGATTCCATGATTGAGTTTGTGAGGACCATTATTTTACAGAGTCAGTGCCCAGAGTATGAGACATCACCTGAGGCCTTCTTCACCGTCATACAGGATATTCTTGTCAGCAGATGGGACAAGAATTGCACACCTTTACATTGTTTGGCTCACTCCTTGAGCCCAAAATACTACAGCCATGAGTGGCTGAATGGTGGACCTTCCCGCAGATTCCCTCCTCACATGGATGCTGAAATCTCACAGGGGAGGAAAGATGGATTGAGGAGGATTTTTCAGGATAGGGCATCCCTTGATGAGGTGGAGGATGCCTTTGCAGATTTTTCCACTTGCAGGGGGCGATTTGGAGACTATGATTTGATTCGAGACAGGGGGGCTAAGAAGCCCCATTCTTGGTGGGCAACTCATGGGGCAACAAGCCCTCCTCTACAGCAGTTAGCCATGAGGCTCCTCTCTCAGGTGACTTCATCCTCTTGTTGCGAGAGGAATTGGAGCACATATGGGAATTTGTATAGTGTGAAGAGGAGCAGGCTTGAGCAGTCCAGGGCAAAGACAATGGTGTATGTGCACACCAACCTTCGTCTCATCTACAGGCAGAGGGAGGATTGGTTGAAGGGAAAGACAAGATGTGGGATGTCTTTCCTGATGATATGGGTCTGGACAGCAGTGTTGAGTTGGCATTGGCCAACTTGGATCTCAATGCGCCAGTGCTAGAGCCTGTCACATTTGATGATGGAATAGAGGGGTCATCCTCCACACCAGCAGATGCAGAGATGATAGAGGAGGAGGATGCATCAGAGGCAGAGGAGAGCAGTAGTGAGCATGATGATCAAGATGAGGACAGTGATGCTGATTATGAGGATTGATGACTCTGACTCATTGAGGCTACAGGCTTGTAGTCTTGTAGACTGTAGTTTCTTTTGCATTTTCTATTTCTATTTGCCATTGGCAATGTTCTTATGTAACACATTTTGATTCTGATGACTTAATGAAAAAACTACAGTATCTTACTATCTTCAATCTTGTCTTTCTGAGTAAATTTGACGATTGTATCATGTATGGTGTATCAATGTATCATTGTAATTTGTATTATAGTAGCAATGATGATGTATGACTCATAAGTATCTAATATCTATGTTTGAATCAATGAAGTATCCCAGAAGTATCCTGTTCCAGGGTCACCGTACCCATATCCGATTCTTCGAATCCCCGTATCCTCGTATCCCTGTATTAGGTGACTTAGCAATAATCTAACTTAAGAGAAGGTCCAATTCTAAAGAAGTAAAAAGCATTCACAAGCAATTATCATTAATAGAGAAATCACCTAGTCTTGATGCCCTATATTTCTCAACACTGCACACGTAGACATTTAGGCCTGTACAGTACCTGCCCAAGCTACAAACATCAAGAAATCTATATTGCAATCAATCAACTTGGGAACCGACCTCTAGCCTAAGCAAAATTGTATTTGCATGTCTTTGAAACTCCATCCTGGTGAAATATGCTAGTTATTAACCCTCTAATTTGCAAGGGGGGGAATTTAGCGGTTAACAGGTTGCTACAATGTTCATTCAAGGTAACTGGAGCCAATGGATTATATGGCTTAGGAAGATTGTTGATTGGACTTACTGGAGTATTATAAGGGGAGCATAGGACACACCTTGGAGGCTTGCATGAAACCTTGATTGTCGAAAACATTAGCTTGGAGTTTGCCATGTGTACCCTTGGAGTCAATTACTCCACATGTTTGATCCTACAGTTATTATAGTAGGTTGCTTGTAATGTCATAAGCCCACACATGTATGGATGGCCTCCCTTACCTCTCATCGATCATTCATAATCCATTCTTGTTAGAGATGTTATAAAGAGGAGCACGCTGCTTCTCTCTCTTGCATCTTCTTATGTACTTAGATCTCTCTCTTGGTGTGACTAACATTTCTTGAGCTTGTTAGAGTATCGTGAAGACTAGGCTTGGGGTTTCATCCCCTTGAAGATTTAGAGATTAGGGTCTGAGATGAAAGTTTAAACTCAAGGTTGTACTTTTTGAAGTGAAGATGAAGAAGAGACATCTTGCCTTGGAAAAAATGCTTGTGTGATGCATACATGTTGGATCTCCTTGGTGTGAGATAGAGTTTTCTTGGTTTTCCTTAACTACAGTATTGGAGAGCTAGAGAATTGTGCTAGAGTTGCGATAAGGCTATGGTATGTACATGGGCTTCATCTTTATGTATACTACTTAAGTGTCTGACAGTCCAGCACTTGTGTAAATTGCATATTTGATTTTCAGCCATCAGTATTCTTCACGATTTGTAAATTCCAGCACCATGTCTTCCTGATATGACATAAGTTAAGAGATAATATGTTAAGTGATTTAACATTATAAGTTTCCAATAGGTTGAAAAAATACCAAATATCAGCAACATTACAATCTTTTGCAATACTGAACCCCAAACAATAAATTGGCCTAAAATATCACAAATTTTGGGGAAAAAATAAATAACAAATCACAATTTTTTGAAGAATGGCACCATGATGAAACAAATCGCTAGGCAAATTTTGACCTTCTTAAAGTGCCAATTTTAGTTCTTTTTTTACTTGTTTGTCATCGTAGTTGTTTAGGAATGAGAGGGAAGGAATCATCAGCAAACAATCTTAGCAAGGCCGAACCATTGTTCTCATCACCCTTTCATATTCTCAAATCCTAGGTATTTCCTCAAATACTACCATCTTAACTAGTTTATTTTTTAGATTTATGTAGGGTCTTCAAAGTGCGTGCTGCTCGACCCTTATTGTCATTTTCATGGCTCATAAAAAAATTTGGAGGTCTGTTTTTCTAACCAACAAGCGATTTTTCTTTTCCAGCAGTGTTGATGTTCGTTTTTTTCCATTTTCTTTTGCCCTAATTTTGAAGTTGGAAGTTCAGTATTGCGTTGCCAAAATGCCAAAGTCGCTGGACCCATTCTGGTAATATGGTGAACCTGAAGATGGGACAAACCAACAAAGATTGACTTGGGAGCAGAGAGGGTAGCCATTGACAGGAGGGGATAAATGGTAAGTACTGCTTGGCTAGAATCAAAGGGAATGAGGTTGGGAATTGTCCTAAGTCAACCCCAGAGATTATGCAAGCCGCCCATGAAATTATTTATAAAAAAGATAAGAGGGAAGAGGCAGTCATTATCTATTAAAGTAAATGTTAGATTATAATGGCCAGTTAGATATTTTGACATAGGAACCAATAAAGCCACCAAGTTATTTTATGCCTTTATGTGTTATTTCACTCTTGTTTGTTTCTTTGTCTATACCGCATTCATAAAGTGGACTAATTTGACTATCTTGTAACCAGTTATATGGAAGCTTTCACTTTCTCATTAAGGTAATGTGATACGGGGATACGGGGATACCGGGATTCGAAGAATCGGATACGGGTACGGTGACCCCGAAACAGGATACTTCTAGGATACGATACGTTATATATTATTTTATTAAAAATATATATATATTTTAAAAATATATATGTATTAATATATTAAAAATTAGATATTTTTTACACAAATTCATACTTAATTCATTGATTTAAACATAGATTTATCTATCATCTTAGATAGTCAAGGTTTTGTTTGAGTGATGGGTACATTTTTCGTAGGGTCATGATAGAGGAGTTTGACAACCAATGTCACTAACATCAAGGTACATAGAGGGATTGGTGCTCACTGCTCTTGATTAAATACGAGTTCCATACCCTAATACATGACAAAATTCGATGGAAACATTGCAATAACCCAATCCCGAAATCCTGAAAAACTGATAAGTCTGCTGGATTTTGAATGAGATCTAAAATTCTACTTTCTCCATATGAAATCCAATGAGGTCGGAACCACTCTCAAACATCTTGAGTCATTTCATGGTAATGTTAAAAATTTAAGTAAAAGGATGAAAATGAAGATTAAGGAAAATTAAACATTACCATGAATCACATATAAATACTAGGGCCATAGGCTTGATGCCCTCTCCTGAAAAATCCTCCTAAATTGGTGAAAAACAATGAAATTGGTGAAAAACAATGAGCAAAAGCCCCCCTTTATAAAAAAAAAACAACGCTTTTTTGAACCCGCGGGCCCGGCCGTATCCGATTTTACGGGATACGGCGTATCCGAACGGGATACGGTCGGGATACGTCGTACCCCGTACGGATACGCCGTATCCTTTGAATTGGGGCCGAATCCGGTACGTGCAGGTATCCGGTACGGGGATTCGGGGACTCGAGGGCATTTTAGGAGTATCCGGTGACTTAGGTTTTCATTGTGTTTGATTTCTATGATATGGTATCAAAGATATTAGAAGTATAACAATTAGAAGTCGTATCAAGATTCTTGAGCCTTTGAAAGACAAGGTTTCCACTATTTGTGACTTTGGCAATCTTAGAGCCATGGAATCTATGAGAACATGAAGACCTAGAGACTGGTGCTGACAGAGACAGATCGAAGGCAACACTGAGATATTCACCGACTGTTGCAAGTTCATTTGCCATTGCTAACAAAATCATATCTTGGACTAAAAGTGTCAACAAATCAGTGGATACCAAGGATATGGTGTACAATTTCAATATATCAGAAAGAATTTCTACGGAAAGCATTGCATGCAACAATAACTATAAGAACATCATCCAAAACAAAACTCAATCCACATTCTGATATATAGGGGCAGTAATTCTACTTAATGCAAAAGGCATACTAAGAAGTGCAATCAGAGAACTCCCAATCAAATTTCTCATTGCATAATACCAAAAAGAATCAACTTAGGGTGCATTGACCCCTTTTCAATGCAACAATATTGTTCAAACCTTTGAAAATCTTATTGTCTTGTTTCTTCAACCATCGCAATATCAGTGAAGAAATTTCAAGTTGAAAGAAAAACGTACCCTTGTGCTAATTATAATTATGCTTTGAGAAAAAAAGCATCCTTTAAGAGGGAGGTCAAATGATGTACATGTATACACTAATATTTGCATAATAACAAAAATATTTAATTACCAAGATTCATAAACCTTCAACCTCATGATCAATCAATGAGTACTTGTAACATCCTGAGAACTCTTGTAAGTCATAACATTCATTATCACAATTACATATATATATATTTGGATTGGATGTTTTATCATTAATAAACATATTGTTCATAACATAAAGTATAACAAAATATATTCCAAGCACATGACAAGGAATCTCAATAGTAATGCCAAACTAAAAGTAGATTAGATTATGTAGTCAAGTACTCAGCACTCACCCAATCATATACAAGGATGCCCTTGGTATCTATATAAAATTGGCATCTAGGGCACAAATAATGTAAATTACAATTATTATCATCCACTAACCTTATGCGGAGCATGAAAACATGCTCTTGCACAATTACATATACTGAAAAGGCAATGGGTGCATGTCGGGAATTGCAACCACACCGGCCAGGAATATATGTAAAATTGCATACAAGTTCTGTGATGCTAATATAAACGAGTGGTTAACCTCAATTAGTTGCCTATAATTGTATGGTGGTGGTAATTTGACATAACCCAAACTCCCATAAATAAAGAGATATCCCAAGTGGCACAATGCTAATTGTTCAAAAAACAACATTCTCAGATGAAGCATTAACTACTAAATCCACACTAGTTAGATCTAAGCACCAATTAGTCGACTTACGCTCAAGGCACTAATTTGACTTGTGCTAACTAGAGAAAACGCACTACCCAGGAGCGGAAAACAGCCAATCATTACCAAAGCAATGTTAATTACCTATCAGGGATTAAGTTTTAACTGAGCTCAACATTATCTGGCCATTGCCTTTCCTTGAAGCTTGAGTGAACACTATCTAGTATTGTGCTAAAGTGTTGGAAGTCAAAGGAAGCAAGGGAAATAAATGGGAGTCGAGGTGGTTGGAAGCCTAAGTGTTATGAGTCCAACTGAGCACCAATATCAAAAAATAAACAATGTTCCACCAAGTCCCCTGGAGGTGGGAGCGAGGGGGTGAGGGAGCGCGGAAGCGGCCTATGCAAAAGCTTCCTATCAATTTTCAGGAAACGTGGGGGGACGTCGGGGTCATAAAAATTATAAAATTTAATATTTATATTGTAACTGTATTTTTGCAAGGAATGTATATACAGTCATCATACACTTACATCATGAAAGATAAATCATAAATGATAAAATTATAAATCGATGAATGATGAATCATATAACTGAAACAAATTTAAAACTTAAAACTTAAAACATACATCATACAATCATACATGTAAGTTTGTAAGTTTGTAACTATATAATCATTAATGTAACTATTAACAATGTACAATGAAAATAAATTTTAAGATATCATATGACATATTATATCAAGATTCAAAATAAAGTTTAAACTGAAGTTTACAACTCAAGTCTGAAACATAAAACTTAAAAGCAAATAAGTTATGTCTGAAACATAAAACATAAAACATAACATATGAATATCAAATGATATCATCATAATGATAAATGAGCATAAATGCTCAAGGTAATGCCCCACTAGTCTCTGCATTCAGCTTCTACACGAATATACCAGGATCAACCATGTCACCATCTAAATCAGAATCACTTGGATTGTCAAACATGCTAAGTGGCACACCAACTTTTAACACGAAACCATAAACTCAAAGGGGCATGAGGGGGCGTGAGGGGGCGTGAAGGGGGGTGTGCGGGGGCGTGAGGGGGCGTGAGGGAAACGTCCCCTAGAAGTCCCCAAGACCCCGGAGTGTGAGGGAGCGAGGAATCTAGACCCCTAGGTGGGGGGGCAAGACCCCGTGTAACACTGAAAATAAATAAAACTTATAGACGTTGAAGAGAAGGCATCTTGTCTTAGTGACTAGTGAGTCATTCTACCGAGGAACTTGACAATGGAAATAAAAGGCAGAAGGGACTTCAGTGGAAGTAGAGACGAAGTGTTCAAATCTCTCAAGAATCATGATCTTGCAAAATACCCTCTTGAACCACAGCTGCCAAAAGGTTTGAAATATGGCCCAAATTTGGTAATGAGATTGTTAATTTCCAAAAAAAGACCAAAGTTAGGTCAATGGAACTGCTCCATACAGAAGTGGTGATACCAAGTGGGCGTGCAAGGTCACTCCTATAAAAGCAAGAATCGGTGCTACCACAAACTGTTGGGAGGGCAGAATAGTTGGTGACTTCCTTTATGCACTCATATTAAAGAATTTTGGGGAATTGAAATCATTAATGCATTCATACGGTTTCTTTTTCTCAATTGTTCAGGTAAGCATTCTTCTATTCTTGTATGCATTTACTGACACCAAGCACATGAGACAGACTCAGCAGGATCTCCAGAATTCTAAAAGCAAAATGACATGGTTTCACTGTCACGTGATTACATAAAGTCAATGTGGTGGGGTGCATGTTGGAAACCACGGGACAAGTAAATGAGGGCTAACTTCTATCAAGGGATACAAATTTGTTGCAGTAATTAGGTAGAGCCTGAACTCTCATATGCCATCACATACACCAAGTGGCACACAACTGATTAATCCAAAAATGATGTTGCTCAATGAAGATGCATTGGTTGTTGAGGGAACACTAACAAGATCCAAGCACCAACTAATGGAATTTCTTAGAGTGCTGATCTGTCTTGTGCTAAGTAGAGAAAGCATGCTGCTGGGGAGTGCAAAGCAGCCAACTACTGATTGAGGTAGCGCTAATGCACAACTCTCTTAATTTAACACATATAAAAGACTCCAACCCATTATAGAACACCAAAATAACACCTAATTTTGATTTCTATTGAAGTTATCCAATACCTCCATTTCTCCCAACAAAAATATAATCCCGACAAGCACTGTAAATTTATTTATATCATCCAAAAGAGAAATGCTTCAATCTTCTTCGAATCCATCATTCATTTTCTCCAACTAACATAACAGCATTGCCATTTATTAAAACATGTGCAGCCCTTTGTTTTTGTTTAAACCAGACCTAATTTGACCACAAACTAATTGAAAACCTTAAATCCCTCCTCTATATTCTCCCAAGGGAAACATATCCACCTAAAACCTTGTAAAAGCCTGGCCCTCCTTGTCAAAAATACAGTACTTCACCTACTTTGGAAGTTCATCATCTTCTACATGTTTTAACAGAAAATTAATTAGATCCACGACCAATGGCTATTGTTTGGATTGGTTGGTAATGATTATCTCATATAATCAATGAATGAATAGAATTTACAATGAGCAGTGAAGCTCAATAAATAATACAACTGTATTTACAGAAACAGCAAGTTTCTAACAAGAAACTGCTAATTACAATCATAGATGAGCAGCTAACACTAAAATAGCATTATTCTAATACCCTCCCTTAATGCTCAATCTATTTACAACACAAATAGACCCTCTGAATTTTACAAACTTATCAGGACCAAGAGGCTTGGTGAAGATGTCTGCTGGCTGCTCCGTTGTGGGAACATATAGTAACTGAATGGATCCATCTTCAACAAGCTGGAAAATGTAGTGACAATGAGTTTCCACATGCTTTGTTCGTTGATGGAAGACTGGATTCCTGGCGAGTTTGAGCACTCCCTGATTATCACAGAACAAGGGAGTAGGACCTACCTGGGAAACATGCATATCCGCAAGCATACATCGAAGCCAAACTGCCTCGCAAGATGCTTTAACTGCTCGCCGATATTTTGCTTCTGTCAAGGAGAGAGCCACTGCCTGCTGCTTCTTACTAGCCCATGTGATAGCGCCGGATCCCAGACTAAACACATACCCAGCTGTAGATTTACGGTCATCAACCGAACTAACCTAGTCTGAATCTATGTAACCACTGAGTGTAGGATCTGAACTCCAAGTGTACAGAAGTCCATAATCAGGGGTTCCTCTTACATAACGCAGCACACGCTTTGCTGCTATCCAATGATCAGCTTTAGGAGCTGACATGAAGCGTGAAATGTAGCTCACTGCAAAACTGATATCAGGTCAAGTGGCAGTAAGGTCGATGAGGCTGCCCACTAACTGCCTGAATAAAGTTTCATCCACAAGTGGTGAGGATGACTGAGTTGAAAGGTTGAGCCCTAGTTCCATAGGAGTCGTGGTAGGTTTGCAATCCTGCATTCTGAATCTTTCCACAAGATTTCTGGCATACTTGGACTGAGAGAGAAAGATGTTGTTCTCAGTCTGCCAGACTTCCACCCCTAAACAGTAATGAAGAAGCCCCAAATCTGTCATATCAAAAGTGCTGCACAAATCCTGTCTGATCCCATGAATCAAATGTGTTGAACTACAAGTAATAATAAGATCATCCACATAGACATCCACAAACAGAATATCATCACCAGTATGTTTGATATACAGGTTTGCATCAGATGGACTCTGCTGAAAACCATGATCTGTTAGGTACTTATCAATTTTCATGTACCAAGCCCAAGGGGCTTGTTTCAGACCATAGAGTGCTTTTACTAATCTACAAACTTTTTGTGCTTGATCAGCAACCTTGAATCCTGGAGGCTGCGTCATGTAGACTTCTTCCTCTAAGTCACCATTCAGAAACGCACTCTTTACATCCATTTGATGGACTTTCCCACTGAACTGAGTTGCTTAGGCAAGGACAAGCCGTATGGTACTCATCTTGGCTGTAGGAGAAAAGTCTCCTCATAGTCTATGCCTTCTTTCTGTGAGAATCCTCAAGCAACAAGACGAGCCTTATACTTCTCGAGGGTTCCGTCAGCTTTGTATTTCACTTTATACACCCATTTGCAACTAATGGGTGTCTTCCCTGCGGGAAGATCAGAAAGGGTCCAAGTGTGATTCTTCTGTAGACTCTAGAATTCAGCCTCCATAGCCTGTTCCCACTCAGGTATGCCCTTAGCCTCTGAATAGGTTTGAGGCTCAAAAACACTGTGTATGTTAGCCATAAGAGCAAAATTTACTGTAGGCTGCTATTTGCTCTTATTTCTAGAAGTTCTACTGTAATATTCCCAATTAGCAATGGCTAATTGGAATATGCGATTTTGGTCAATTTTGCTTTAATATTTAGATTAAGAATAAAAGTGAGTAAAGGGAACACAACTCACTCTAAAATAAGGGAGACTTCCTAGTAGATGCACGTTGTAATCAAGGGGGCCAAATTGAGCACGCAACAAAGGGATATTACCATGGTATCGTGGTAAAGGCGGTCGTAGGGAAATTGCGCAAGCAGTAAAGGGAGGCGACGTTGGTAAAGGCAGTCGTAGGGTTTGAGAGCGGCAAACGCTACATAAAGATGATAGCCTCCTCAATTCGACATCATTGGAGTTTATGCATTTGAAGCTGGTCATTGCGACTTTGAGCACGTAGGCAAATGGAATCAAGGTGGCCACGCTGCATTTGGAGGGGGAGGCTCAGGACTGGTGGTTCCATGGAAGGGTGAAACTTGGGCATTCCACCGTGACTACCTATGCCGAGTTCACTCGGAGACTGATAGAGAGGTTCGACCGGAAGGAACCAGAGGAGCACTTTGTTGAGCTAACGAGGCTCAAATAGACCGAGAGTCCTAAGAAGTATATTGCAGATTTCCTGAGGATTTTAGTGATGGTGCCAGATCTATCCATAGCACAGATGATCTATATGTTTGTTGAGGGGTTAGTAGAGCCACTTCGGGGTCTAGTCAGATCCACTAGACCAACCCCACTCCAGGATGCCATTGGTAGGACTCGGGATTTGCAGGATGCCTTACCCCGGACCAGGACACCTTACCCCCAGAAACAGGCTTTCTGGCCAAAGGGGAAGGATGTGAGGATTCAGCCTCCGAAGGGGAATCAGGGTAGGGTACAGCTCGATGATGATGCCCGGAGGGAGTTGAAGAAGAAGAGGTTGTGCTTTACCTGTCAGGAGCCGTGGGCACCAGGTCACAGATGTGCTGCTGGCAAAGCACATTTCATTGAGGTCTTCTCCGAGAGTAGCGGGGAAGAGGATGAGTATGAGGATGGGGAGGCAGGAGACAGTCAGACCGAACAAGACCATTTGCCACCTCCACCTCCAAGAGCAGGAGGTGCAGCTTTTGCACCCACAGGGGGGACCCTTGCAGCATTGCGAGGAGTACCCAAGTATCTGACGCTGCGGGTCCGAGGGACAGTGCGGGGGCAGCGAGTTTCAGTTCTGGTAGATAGTGGGGCAACCCACAACTTCATCGATGCATAGATGGTTGAGAGGAGAGGCATACCGACAGAGAGCTTCGATGGATTTTCAGTGTTGGTCCCAGGAGATCAGACGATGCAATGTGCCAGGTATGTTCCAGAGCTGGCTGTGACGATGGGTACCTACACAATGACCAACCACTTTTTCGTGGTTAACATACCGGATACCAATGTGGTATTGGGTGTACGGTGGCTGATTACTTTGGGGAAAGTCACCACAGATTGGGAGGCCTTGGAGATGGAATGGGATGACAAGAAGACTGGGAAGCATGAGAAGATACGTGGGATGCACACTTACCCACCTCAGACTGTTTCAGCTCACCGGATGGAGGTAGACTTCCGGAAGGGAGACATAGAGTGGGTAGTTGAGTTGCGGGCATCAAAGGCAGGGGCTACCAAGCAGACAATTCATCCGGATATACAAGCCATCCTCGAAAGGCATGAGACGGTATTTGGAGAGATACCGCCGGGACAGCCACAGATCGGGGGTTTGAGCACACTATTGAGCTAGAGCAAGGCATCCAGGTCGTTATTACCACACCCTATAGGCACCTCAAGGCCTATCGGGATGAGATTGAGCGGGCCATCCAGGATTTGTTGGCTCTTGGACATATTCGGCCTAGCACCAGTCCTTTTGCTTCTTCGGTGGTGTTGGTGAAGAAGAAGGACGGCACATTAAGAATGTGCATTGATTATAGGGCCCTAAATAAGAAGACCCTGAAGAACAGGTACCCCATACCACGGATTGACGAGCTGATGGATGAGTTGAGAGGAGCCCAGTTCTTCTCAAAGATCGATTTGAGATCCGAGTACCACTAGATTCGCGTGAGGGATTAGGACATTCCCAAGACCGCTTTCAGGTGCCATTACGGCCACTTTGAGTTTTTGGTTATGCCTTTCGGGCTAACCAACGCCCCAGCGACTTTCCAGTCATGCATGAACCATATCTTCCGCAGTCATCTGAGGAAGTTTGTGTTGGTATTTTTCGATGATATATTGATATATAGTAGGACTTGGGAGGAGCATCTCCAGCACATAGAGGTAGTACTGCATATCTTGGAGGAGCAACAGTTCTATGCTAAGCTCTCCAAGTGTGAGTTTGGGATGACGGAGATGTTGTATTTGGGACACATCATAGGAGTGGACAGAGTGAGGGTCCACGAGGAGAAGATCAGGGCCATCAGAGACTGGCCAGAGCCGAGAAACGTGACGGAACTTCGAGGATTTGTTGGCATCTGCACATATTACAGGAAGTTCGTCAAGAGTTTCTCTCAACTTGCGGTACCCCTTACAAATTTGACGAAGAAGGGGGCATTCAGTTGGTCGGATACAGCGCAGCGGGCTTTTGACAAGCTCATGGAGGTTATGAGCAGCTGTCCAGTGCTTGCATTGCCAGATTTTACGCAATTTTTTGTTTTGGAGTGTGATGCGTCAGGAGAAGGGATCGGCGCAGTCTTAATGCAGGGAAGCCACCCTATAGCCTTTGAGAGCAGGAAGCTCCTTACTCATGATCGGTTGTATCCTATATATGACAAGGAGATGTTGGCCATTATGCATGCATTGGCCAAATTCCGGCAGTACTTAGTGGGGAACAGGTTCCGAGTGAGGACCGATCACAACAGCCTCAGGTTCTTTTTGGAGCAAAAATAGCTACAGGAGAGGCAGCAAAAGTGGATCGACAAGATCCAGGCTTATGACTTTGACATTGAATATGTCAAAGGGAAGAATAACGTGGTAGCCGATGCACTTTCACATAGGCCAGCCACGTTGTCTCTGATGAGCTTGGATACAAATTGGAAGGCTCGACTCTTGGTGGAGTACTCCAAAGATAGATTTTCCTGTGAGGTTCTGGATGGTCTGGTGACAGATGACAGATACAAGGTGATAGATGAGATCATCTACTACAGAGATAAGATCTTCTTGACAGTGGGCTCCCAGCTCAAGAAGAAGATACTTCAAGCGTCTCATGACTCACCATTGTCCGACCATCAAGGGTTTACCAAAACCTACCGGGCTATCAGAGAGAGGTTCTCATGGAAGGGCCTCAAGGGGGACGTGCTCCGGCATATCAGGGAGTGCAAAGTTTGCCAGAGAAACAAGAGGGAGATGAACCATCCCGCCAGCTTGTTGCAGCCTCTCCCCATTCCGGAGGGGAAATGGGAGAGCATTTCGATGGATTTCATCACAGGGTTGCCCATGGTGCAGGGCAAGGACTGTATATATGTCGTCGTTGATCGGCTGACGAAGTACGCACATTTTTTCGCCATATCTGCACACTATACAGCAGCACAGGTGGCGGAGCTGTTCTTCATAGAGATTTTCAGGTTGCATGGTCTTCCCAAGACCATCATCAGTGACAGGGACAGCCGCTTTATGGGCGGATTCTGGCAGGAGCTTTTTCGGCTAGTAGGGACGAAGCTGACACCGAGCACCAGCTATCACCCACAGACAGATGGGCAGACAAAGATAGTTAACAAGTGGCTGGAGGGCTACTTGCGTAACTATGTTAGTGGGCAGCAGAGAGCGTGGCTGAAGTGGCTGCATCTGGGAGAGTACTGCTACAACAACACATATCACATGTCCATCGGTATGACACCATTCTATGCTTTGTATGGGTACCATTCTTTATCTTTTGTTGATATGATGTTGGGGCTAGCAAGGCTCCGAGAGCCAAAGATTGGATCCAGGAGAGTCAAGACATTCTCCACGCTCTCAAGGATAACATGGCTACAACGCAGAACCAGCAGAAACGGTATGCCGACAGGGGTCGAATGGTAAAACAGTTTGAGATGGGAGACTTGGTCTACCTACGTTTACAGCCATACCGACAGTCATCGCTGAAACAGAAGGGAGTTGAGAAGCTCAAGCCTCGTTTTTATGGACCATACAGGGTGATACGCAGGGTTGGACAGGTTGCGTATGAATTGGCGCTGCCCTAAGGCAGCAAGATTCATAACATTTTCCATGTGTCATGCCTGAAGAAGGCATTGGGGCAGCAGGTGACAGTGACAGAGAAGCTGCCGCCTACAGATGATGAGGGGCATTTGGTATTACAGCCCAAGGCAATTATTGATACCAGGGAAAGGTAGTTGCGGAACAGGACAATCCGAGAGTTCTTGATGAGGTGGAAGAATTTACCGAATGAGGATGGTACTTGGGAGAATGAGAAAATCTTGCAACATCCATCACTACAGTTGCTTAGGGACAAGCAATATTTTGCCGGGGGAGACTGTAATATTCCCAATTAGCAATGGCTAATTGGAATATGCGATTTTGGTCAATTTTGCTTTAAGTAGTTAGATTAAGAATAAAAGTGAGTAAAGGGAACACAACTCACTCTAAAATAAGGGGGACTTCCTAGTAGACGCACGTTGTAATCAAGGGGGCCAAATTGAGCACGCAGCAAAGGGATATTACCATGGTATCGTGGTAAAGGCAACCGTAGGGAAATTGCACACGCAGTAAAGGGAGGCAACGTTGGTAAAGGCAGTCGTAGGGTTTGAAAGCGGCCAACGCTATATAAAGATGATAGCCTCCTCAATTCGACATCATTGGAGTTTATGCATTTGAAGCTGGTCATTGTGACTTTGAGCACGCTGGCTGTTTAGCCTGTCTGCAGCGCTGTTTAGCGCATTGAGTGTCTCCATTCAGAGATCTCGCCCTCAACCCTGAGGGAATTCGAGTGCCTGCTTGGGTGAGGTACTCTGTCAATGTTTTGTAGAAGGATCGATCCATTGTATTTGTGGAGCAGCGCGTCTATTGACTGCGCGGCATCTGTGGAGGATCTTGGTCAGAAGGTTGAGCGCAGGAATAGCAGTGCGTCTATTGGGGATTTCTAGATCAGCGAGTGATCATATTATTGAGGATCCCGGCAGTGGCGGCGTGATCATTGGGAGGAAAGCACAGATCCGCAAGGAGGAATTTCGGGACAGCTACACAGTCGTTTTCAGCAGATGGAACGCAGATCTGATACACAGCCATTCCATGCAGCGTTCTGAGAATAGTTCTTAACTTGCCTTGTGTAAGTTTAGGTGCTATCACTTTGATCACCTATTGTACTCCTCTATATTTATCAGAATAATAAAATGGCTCAGCGTTCTCTTGGTATTTCTTGAGTATCTGTGCATGCTTTATGTACACGCTATTGTATGTTTGCATTTCTATTATTCCTTCCCTTTGCATTTCGATTTCTGTACCACTTGTTGTGTTTTCCCCACACTCTTAGACAGAGTCTGGAAAGGGCCAGATAGCCTCCAGATCTCATCCTCTTTCAGAGATGAAATATCTGGTAAATGCCCTCCCAGTCCATCTCTGGTTAGAGTTTGCTTGTGTTTTAGAGAATCCTCATAGTCTATGCCTTCTTTCTGTGAGAATCCTCGAGCAACAAGACGAGCCTTATACTTGTCGAGGGTTCCGTCAGCTTTGTATTTCACTTTATACACCCATTTGCAACTAATGGGTGTCTTCCCTGCGGGAAGATCAGAAAGGGTCCAAGTGTGATTCTTCTGTAGACTCTGGAATTCAGCCTCCATAGCCCGTTCCCACTCAGGTATGCCCTTAGCCTCTGAATAGGTTTGAGGCTCAAAAACACTGTGTATGTTAGCCATAAGAGCAAAATTTACTGTAGGTTGATTTTTGCTCTTATTTCTGGAAGTTCTACCTTCAAGGAGTTCATTATCCCGAAGATCACCAATAGTTTTAGCCCACCATTTAGGCCAGAGAGTAGAAGAACCAATATCTGGAGGAGGTGGAGGAGGCTCAGGAACAATAGGAGCAGCAAGAGGAGGATTATTTTCCGGAGGAAGCTCAAGTAGTGCATCATCAAAGACTGATGTTGCATCATCCCTCCCATCAGGTGGACCTAAAGGAAGAAAAGCATTGTGAGGTTGATCCTCAGAACACTACTTAGAAGGAAGGGACTGAAAGAACCCTCTGTCTTCATCAAATACCACATCCCGACTGAAGATAAGATGATCAGTGTCTATATCTATCAGCCTATAGGCCTTGTGGTGATCATTATACCTTATCATCATGAGGTTTTGGCTTTTGGAATCCAACTTAGAGCGCTTAGCACCGGGAATCCAAACATATGCAACTGAGCCAAAAACATTGAGATGGTTGATCTTAGGCTTTCGACTAGACCAAACCTCTTATGGAGTCTTCCCTTTAATAGCCTGAGTAGGTGATTGATTAAGAAGATAGACTGCAGTAAACATTGCTTCAACCCAAAATTTGTTCGGAACACTCCTATGTTGTAACATAGAACGAGCCATTTCAACAACCGTACAGTTGCGACGTTCTACAACACTGTTCTGCTAAGGAGTGTAGGGTGTGGTTAACTGGCGTTTGATGCCATGGGTGTCACAAAAGTTGGAAAAGGCAGAAGAACAAAATTCCCCCCCCCCGTTATCTGTCCTAAGAGTTATGATATTACAGCCAGACTCTTTTTCAACTAAGGACTTAAACTTCTGAAAGATGCTAAATACATCAGATTTATGTTTTAAAAAGTACACCCACATTTTTCTACTGAAATCATCTACAATGAGCAAAAAATATTTGCAACCAGTAACTGAAGATGTATTCAAAGGACCACAAATATCAACATGAATTAACTAGAGTACCTTAGATGCGCGCCAAGATTCTCCATCCTTGAATGAAGACCAATGTTGCTTGCCAGCTTGACAGGTGCCGCACACTCCTAAATGCTATGTTTGAATATCAAGTAACCCTGACACAAGTCCCTCCCGAGATAGTTGAGAGAGATACTGAATTTTTAAATGCCCATATCTCTAATGCCACAGAGTGTTGATAGGAGAAACACGAACTGCTAGAGCCACTTCTAGGGAATCACCAGTGTCAAGAAGCCTATATAGACCATGATCCTCTAGGCCAACAGCAACCGTAAGCCGAGTGTCCCTGTCAATAATGGAGCACTTGTGCGCACTGAGCACCACATCGAGCTGAGGAGAGTTTCTCATAATCTGGCTGACAGACAGCAAATTAATTTCCATACCAGGAACATAGTACACATTCAAGAAGATGAGTGTGCGCCCACCAGACTGGATCTGAACTGTACCTCTGCCAACCACCGTGTACTCCTCACCTCCGCCAAAGACCACGGAATCACTGAAAGATGAGAAGTCAGTAAACCAGTCACGCCTGTTGGAGAAATGACGTGATGCACCAGAGTCAATGTACCAGGCAGATGACGGGGCGTGATCTGAGTACTTTTTAGCCATAAAGGCATAAAAGGCAGATTCCTTCTGCTCTGAATGTTTTGCGACATTTGCTTGCTGATGAGACCCCCCCTGCTTCTTCTGTTCAGAAGCAATCCTCTGTCGGCAATCTTTCTTCAAATGACCAAACTTGTGACAGTAATTACACTGCACATTTTTCTTCTTATCAGGATCATAAGACTAAGAAGAACCTGTCTTCTGAAATGACTGAGAGGACTGATATTTGGCAGCAAAAGCATTTTCTGAGGACGCCTACCAAACTGTTGTTTCCAACGATCCTGATGCAGAAGTTTGGTGCATAGCTCTGGAAACTTCAAATCAACATTAGTGGAGGTAATGTTGAGAGTTTCTATAAAGTGTTCATAAGATTTTGGTAGACTTTTCAGGGTGATGACTACCATATCTTCTTCCTCCATGGTCCGACCAATGGCTTCGAGCTGATCTCGAATGGCTTTAATCTTGTGAAGATGTTCCTATAAAGACATATGTTCGTCCATCGTGATGGAGAACAACTGATTCTTTAGAAAGAAAGCTCTGCTCTTGTCGGATGTCTCGTGCGATTCCTTCAAATGTTTCCAGATTTCGGCAGCTGTCTTGCCGGAAGGGATCTGTGGTAACTGATCATCAGTTACAGAGAGTTTGAGAAGCATAACAGCCTCTCAATTTCGATCATCAAACTTATCTTGATCTGCACCAGGTGTACCAGGACAAGGCTCTTTGCCCAAAACGAGCTGGTCAAGACGCCTATATTCAAAAATGGTCAACATTCTCTATTTCCAGATGTTATAATTGTTGCCATTAAAGCGTTGATTGCCTTCCAACATCAGATTGGTTAGTGAGGCCAATGTCGGATATCTTAGATCACTGATCAGAGATTCCTCCAATGCACAAGTCCAGGATCAAACCCCAGAAACCTCAAAAATGAACAGAATAAGAGGGAGATTCACGACATACAAATCAAAACCCATAAACTCCACAATTCAGCTCAAAAATACGGATGATCAGCCAAACGTCAGCAATCCTTTTCTGATCGACCGAAAATAAAAAATAAAAAAATAACAGAAGAAATCCGATACAACTAAAATTCAATGCCCAAAAACAGCATTTCACTAACCACAATTACTATTGCAATACCAAAATGACAGGACATGCAGGAAAGTGGCAGAAACAGCAAGATAGAAGGCGCAGTCTCGGAGATCTGCCAGAGAAAAATTTACCCAAATGATGAAAAGTTGCAATCTGAAAGATCAGTGTATCGAAAACAGTATTTCATGAACTACAATATGTCAATTGTGAGGAGAAACGAGCAGCATTCTGGAAGAAATCTGGGCAGCTATGCAATCAATCATATCTGGGAACCCAAAGCGATAACTCGTCAAGGGGATTAGCAGCGGGGATAACACACCAGACGCCCGTAAACAAGAGATTAGATAGCAATTTAACAGTGTCACACTGTCTGCGTCAATCTGAAGGCAGAAAGAGAGACCCTGCCCGATTTATAAATTGTAATTCTTATCGAAATGGCGGCTCAGAAATTGTGATGCCAAAAAAAAAAAAATCAGACTTCTAGAGAGCTGTTTCGAAATGAAGCACAGAATTTTTCAAATAATGAAGAATTATTTCGAAAAAATACCTAATCTCTGATACCATAATCAATGAATGAATTGAATTTACAATGAGCAGTGAAGCTCAATAAATAATACAACTGTATTTACAGAAACAGAAAGTTTCTACTAAGAAAGTAGAAACACCAAGTTTCTACTAAGAATATAGAAACAGCAAGTTTCTAACAAGAAACTGCTAATTACAATCATAGATGAGCAGTAATAACTAAAATAGCATTATTCTAATATCATATACCCTTGCTCAGATGCTATCTCGGAGTACATAAATAGAAATTTTGAGAAGATGAATTACCTTTTGTGGCTGGAAGAATAGTTTGGAAAAGATTGAAAACACCAAAAAGAAAATTTAGCAAACATCACAAAATTTATACATAAAAATGTCAAGGGCCCAAATAAGCCATACCTGCAAAGGCTCATTTTCATCTGTTGAGCCAAGCATCTCATTGATCAAAATCTGTCGATCAGCCGGGCCTCCAAATGCTAAACATTTCTCTACGACATTTGAGGCAAATTTTTGTTGACTCATTTTCACTATTTGTCCTGCTAGTTTCTTGATTACAGCACAGCGCTCATGTGGTCTACCATGCTCAAGCACATGCTGCAATATAACAAGACACAAGAAATACTGAGACATTGACCAGATTAAGATGAGACTAGTAAAAGTTTAAACAATTCCACATTCTAACTTCTGTATACAAAGAATATTCAATATTGAAAGCAGGTCTAAACTATAAGTCAGCTATAAAAGATAAACATGGTATGTGTTTAAACTTTATAATAGCCTGTGTGTGGATGGTTGATCATCGTATCTGAATAAACCCAACAAATTTCCTTCTTTTTATGTAATACCACATATCAATAAATTTGAAACCTGCTCCAGTTCCCTTTCTCTAACAAATCTTCAGAGAACTTGGAAACCTTGCTCCAGTTCTTTTTCTTCAATAAAGATAACAGGATTGACAAAAGTGGAATCCGCAGTACAATTTCCATAAAAAAGTGAGCAAGAAATTTTCCATAAAAAACTAAGTAAGAAATTTCAATATGTTTATTATATTCCACATTTCTAGGTGAAAACCACAACACCAGCATCTCAAACAAGTTAAACTGGTTCATCATCAGGACAAAGATGTTTACTTAAGAAGCTTGAGAAGCTCTAAGTAGGATCCTAGCTAATAGCACCCAGCACATGTTAATAGAATTGGCAAACCAATGCAGAAATTCACTACAATACATTTTCAATTGAAGGTGATGAAGTTGAAGGTGCCAAAAAAACCTAGGATATTCATGTGGCTAGCCCTAAGGAATTGACATGGGCTGCACAATATTGCAGCTCAATTTCTTGTTCCCTGACATCAATCAAATGAAGTGGCAATGCACTTCCACGTGTTTTTTACAATCATGAAACAGAGGGTTCTTTGCCAATTAAGTACACCATGATTGCCATAGTGGAATGTTGTAGAATCAGCTTGTTGGATTTGCAGATCAACAATTATCTCCTCACAATCTACACTATTTGTCGCTCTATTTCATTGGAGGGAAAAGACACTGCATGTGGCTTTTTACTCAGCCATGAAAGTGCACCTGTACCAACCATAAAACTATATACCATGGAGGGGATTTCCTGTTATCTTTCTATTATATGAAATCTTTCTACTATAGAAAAGCATGCATACTTCTAGAGCCTATGAGATTATGATATTTTTATTATTTTTCCCTTTAATTTGTGTCCTTGGTTCCACTCTTTCTGTAATTGCAACAAGCAATATCATTGGTTTTAAATCCTAACTGTCATGGACAGTGCTATTGCTCCTTAGATGAGTTGGAGTATACCATAATATAGGGGGTTGCACTTCTTTTCCACGTATAACCTAGTTAAGAACCCTTATGTTGGAATTCCAAACCCTGGTCCCTAGGTGACTAATGTGCTTATGCTCTCAATCAAACAAGTGCATTTTTTAATTTAATTAACGCCAAAAATTAGTTTCAGACCACAGAGTCAATCACACACAGCTAGAAATTGAACAGCAGAAACATAAAAATTAATTTCACATACACAGGTAATTACTCCTTCAAATAAACTTACAAGGGAACCTCCACACAATGCCCAAGAAAACAGCATGCACATGTACCAAAAAACACCCTAAACCGAGCTCGTACAACTTGTTGAAAAACGCAAAAGCAACGAAAAACTTCTGTACAACTTGCAGGACAGTTGGTAAGGCTTCTACAGATCTGTTTGTACATTGGCATGGACTTCCATATGACAGTACAGAAATGTACTAACTGCTGCCTCAAACTATGTGCTGCCCTCGAAAGCCTCTTCCCTAGTTGCCTACTCTCTATCTGGTGCTCAACTACTTATGATTACTCTTAGTCTAGGCACAATTTTAGACTTGACTTGTCAAAATAAGACACTCACTTTTTACTAAAGTGAGGTAAAAAAGCGAATTATAAAATAGAATTACTCTCCCAAAATTAGAATTACTTTCAAAAAATCTTTTTTGAAAACATCTCAAGCTACTTGTCACATGTTCACAGTAAACATGAGCAGAAGTTCCTATCTAAGCTATAATTCTCAATGCTTTGATTCTTCTTCCTAACAAGTCTGCTCAGTGCATGTGACTCTCACTAATTAGTAATGACACCTTCAGTGAGTTTTCATCCATGTTAAATTCTGACATGTCTTCTTCAATGGTGACCTCTACTTCCTTCGCATATATAATTTTGCAATGATATTAGTGATTGGATGTAAATCTATGACCTAGAGTCTAACTCTTACCACATCTACAACACTTGTTTTCCTTTTTTTTTATGCTCTGTACAATTTTGGATTGCTGCAGTTGTGCCCCTATGACAACTTGTCCCCACAATACATTTGTTTACCCATTATATGTATCCTAGTGACAATATTTGTCATTATCCCTCATGTGGGGCAGTGTATACTTGCTGACTTTATTTTTTGTTCAATTAATTTTGTTGCTTGTCTGGCATCTTCAATAGTTATAACAATCCATAATTTTATTTCACAATGGATGTAGTCCTTCAACCCAGAAATTTACATTTTTAGCAATTGGTCATCTAAGAATCCAATCTGTCTTGTTGCCAGAACTTCCAATTCATTTGTATCATCATTTACATATCCTTTTGGATTTAGATGAAATGAACTTGTTGGAAAGGTAATACACGTATTTATCATGGAACCTCTTTAATAATGCAATGGTGAAGTTTTGCCAATAGAAAGAATGAGCATCACATTTCCCAAACCACCATAAGAAACAATCAATAAGCTTCTTGTAAGAGAGATATCCCTAGCAGTGTAGCACGACACTTATAAGACCTGCGAGTACCCACGGGTCTTGACGGGTTTTATAGCGAGATGGGTCACTCGTATAGAACCTGCGGTTTCTACCCGTACTCGTCAAAATCCAGCTACCCACATTGAACCCGTGAAGGGAAAATGGAGGGCAAATTTTGCGGAGTCTTATACGAGTCTTATATAGGTCATTCCTGGGTCTTATACGGGTCGCTGAGTCAATAGCCAGACAAATCTTATACGAGTACGAGTCGTGCAACATTGATCCCTAGACACTCTATTTAATGATATAATAATATATGTATGATCATTTACATATCCTTTTTGCTATAGATGAAAGGAACTTGTTGAAAAGGTCATACACTTCTTCATCATGGAACCTCTTTAATAATGAAATGGTGAAGTTCTGCCACTACAAAGAATGAGCATCATATTTCCCTAACCACCATAAGAAACGATCATAAGCTTCTTGTAAGAGAGATATCCCTAGCCACTCTATTTAAAATTGATGAATGCTAAGGTAACATTTTCTCCAGTCTTTCCACTATTCTATTGAACCTATCAGCATTCTCATAATTCACTTCCTCTCTTTCAATTTTCTTGTCCTCTAAATGTAATTATATTGCAATGTATCATCTAATATTTGCAGCATATTTTTAAGTTCAGTTTCAGTTTCTTGCTTGTGTTCAGCATTTCTTTTAATTTTTCAAGTAGATTGTTCATACCAACCTCAATGCTATACAATTGAGATTTTATGTCTTCCTTATGACTTTGTAATTCTTTATTTATTTCATCACTGGGCCCTGGTTTTTTCCTTTATGACTCCATTACTTCTTAAATTTTATCATGAATATGCTCATAATCTGTGGCTGTAAAGCTGTTGTCTATTTCTGTTTACTACTTTATCATGTACAAAGATGGGCTCATATGGTGACAGACAATCAGTAGAATAGGCCTTTTTCAAAGGTTTTTTTTAGTTGATGAATGAAAACTGTTTTCTGAGCAGCTGAAAGAAATTATGATAATTCAGAAGATACAGTTACAGGGCAGGTTGATGAAATTGATGGTCTGTAACAGCAATTTTTAGGAATGCACAAGCATCTCCTGTACTGTGAATTTGTTTTATTGATAAAATTAGAGTTTTTTCCTCAGAAAAAAAATTATGTGATAGTGTCTATACCTATGCCTATGTTTATTTTTGTGTATGTAACAACCTTCTGACTCAAGTTGTATATTGCCTCTACCTCTTTACAAAATGAGCTCAATCATTACCAAAAATGACCAAATCATCTGGATTTGTGGTTAGTGATGTCCTTGGATGTACCAAACTCAAAATACCCCACTGAAGACTTGACTTGACTTTCAAAAGCAATGAAGACGTGAAATTAAGTCGGTTAGTCGTGTGCTTGGATGTACCAAAATCAAAATACCCCAGTGAAGATTTGACTTAGACTTTCAAAAGCAAGGAATGCATGAAACTATGTCATCTGTCTTATTTATCAGCAATATTTGCTTGCTCTTTGGTAAGTTTAACACGCTCCAAATCATCTTGCTTTTTCATACATTCAGCCCTCAAATGACCTAGTTTTCCATGGTAGTAAAAATTCAAACATTTAGTTCTGCTCTTATAATCTCCAAAACCAGAAATTTTAGGTGCCCTTTCATTGTTGTTTCTCCTCTTCCTTGCTTTGGTACTTTGCAGAAAATGTAATTTTAGAGGTGTTACTGCTGCTCCAAAACTACTACTTCCACTTTTTCTTCTTCAACAGCTGACTTGACAATTTCCCAAGTTTCACATCCATAGTTTGAAAATTGATATGCAGGATTTCAAAAAATTACAAAGGGTACAGACATTTTAGGATAAGCCTGTGGCAAGTAGATGGTCCCTAATGTCTTTCAAATTCGACAAATACCCCAGAAGGCTAGATGTATTCCCCTTTCTCAATTTGCATGATGAACAAGATGATCTCAAGGTAAAAGGCCCTACCTTTATCTGAGGTCTCATGCATCACCTACAATCATGTCCATACTCAGGGTGCATACTCCAAATCTTGCACTTGTGGTGGCATCCCAACAATCAGCGACATCATTATGAGCTCCTCAATCTTTGTAATCATAGACATCTTGGTCCATTAGCACTATGTTTATGGTGCTATAAATTCATTTGCATCTAGATATCTAAAAGCTTCTTCAAACACCACTTCCGCTAGGCAACTATATTGGATGATGACGATCATTTGCCATTCCATGTGCTAAATTTTCTACAATAAATCTTTGATTGGGCTCCAACATAAAATTTGTGAGTGGGGCCAAACATACTATCAGCAATTCTTGTTGACTATTTCATACTGCGTGACACCTGTTTTAAACCTGCCCAAACCCCTGTTTCAAGTTGCCTAAGGTCTGTTACAACTTACTCAACCTCAATTTTTCATTGCCCTTATCTGTTATAGGTTGCCTAAACCTATTTTAGATCTACCAGACCTCTTAGGCTATTAGCCAAAGACAATAGAAATACCTAGGAATCATGGAAACAGTTAGCCCTTGCATATGCACCCAAATAACCATGGAATCATGGATCAGAATCTAAATCTCAAGGCTTTTTAATGTCTGAATGCAATCATCCCAAACTGACCTTTCCTGATCTCTGTCTGAATGCAATCATCCCAAAACCTCTCCCATGTGGGAAGGGTCTCACGTGCACAAACCCCATCAGCAAAGTTCATCCATGAACTGGGGAGGCCATTCACTACAATCCGCACCAACTTAGTGGGTGGAATGACCTCTCCAATCGCTGCCAACTCATCTCTCACATTAGTAATCTTTGTGAGATATCTAGCTGCACTATCAGTCTTACCCATCTTAATGGTCTTCAGCTTCTCCTTCAGGACCATTTTCCGGTTCTCATTGGTACTCTGGTAGAGATTGGACAATGCTGTCCACATCTCATGAGCATTTCTCTTTCCTCTCACATGAGGAATGCAATGGTCTTTGATTCCGTCTAAAATCAGTCTCTTACCCTTGTTGTTATTTCTATTATATGCTGCCAACTGAACAGCATCAGTAGGCACATTAACAGGCTGTTGTTGGGTATGAACCATGATATCCCAGACTTCTGCCTCCTCAAAGATACTTTGCATTCTCTCCTTCCAAACGTTGTAATTGGTATGCCCATCCAACCTATCCTCCACCCTCAATCCCAATGACATCCTGGTGTCCTAAAACTGAAAAATAGCACTGTTGTAGTAAAGATAAAAATTTTGTTTGTGAAAAATCAGCTCGCTGGAATTTTCTGAGTGAAAAATCAGCAAGCTGTATTTTTCTCCTTGTTGTCCCAAACTGCACTTTCAGCACTCAAGCTCTGATACCATGTAGAAATTTTCTGTTTCCCACCCCGTTTTTCATTTCACCTTATTTCTCCGAATAGTTAAATGCCCTTTCCCATATCCTTACATTCAACAAACTGGGAAATAATTTTTTGTTGAAAACACAAATTCTGGAAAATTTATAGAACGCTGGAAAATGCAGAAATAAAAATCAGCAGATACAAAAAGCCATTCAACACATAATAACACAGTGATTTTTCGTCAAGGTGACCCTGGAAAAACCCCCTACAACTCTTGGGGAAAACCAGTTTGAGAGCTCCTTTTTATTTCTCGAAAATGCTTTTACAAAGAGGTGAAATATACGGGAAAAATTCCAACAAATTAAACTTATCTAGTTTTCCGTGCTTGCCTCCGCCTTGGAAAATGTGCCAGAACAGCAAAAATACTCAAAACAGAAATTTATTACAACAAACTGCCTTTCTCGAAAACTGTGTTGGCTGCCTTGAAAAACGTGCCCAGCAACCTTGGAAATCGAGCCCTTTGTTGTTATACTTTCCTTCAAAAACCGTGTTGCCTTTCTCCTCGAAAAACATGCCACAAAACAACTGTACGGAGTGCTATCTCGGTTTTCGTGTTGTTGTACGGCCTTGCTGCCTCGATATTCGTGCAGCCTCGATATCTCGGTTTTCGTGTTGTTGTACGGCCTTGCCCTCCTTGCTGCTGTACGGATTTGTTGAGTTTGTCTCTCCTTCACCTTCTCAAGCTCTCTTCAGTAAAAAAAGAAGAAAAGAAAAAAGTCTCCAGCTCTCCTTCTCCTCCTCTCTCAATCTGCTCATGAAATAATGAATGACCTTTTCCCTCCTTTTCCCTCCTTTAACCTAACCCTAAATGACTTTTGAGGAATCCCTAAATCCAATGGTTGAAATAGATTGAGATCTAGGGCTGAGATTAAATGATCATTTAAATCTCACTTTTTTTTTTAATTCACCCAACTTTAATAAAAACCCACTTAGTCATTTATTTCCAAAGTCACTTTTCCTTTCTAATTTTACATTGACTTTATTAAAGTCACTTTAAAATTAGACTTTAGTAACTTTATCACTTAAAATCACTTTTAAATTAGACTTTAGTAACTTTATCACTTAAAGTCACTTTTAAATTAGATTTGACTTTATAAAAATTATAAAGTCACTTTAGGAGAAAAATTAAATTCTTTTTGGACACTTTTCCCTAGGCCAAAGATCAAAGCCTTAGGGAACCACCTGTCCTCCGGTAACCAAATTTCAACACTCCCTCTTACCAAGGAAGGTGTTCCTCACCACACCCATCTTGTCTCTGAAGTAGACATGCTTGCCCCATGGTAAGGCTTTGGTAAGAATATCTGCAACCTGCTCATCAGTGGGAATATACTCAAGCTTCACAGCTCCTTTCTGAACATAGTCTCTGATGAAATGATACTTGATCCCGATATGCTTTGACCTGTCATGAAATACTGGATTCTCCGTGAGTTTAATGCAACTCTGATTATCACAGTAAATCACTGAAGGTCTCAACGGCTGACCAAATAAGCCAAACAACATCTTGCGAAGCCAGATGGCCTCGCAACTAGCTAGACTGGCTGCCATATACTCTACTTCCGCTGAACTCAATGCTACTGACTACTGCTTTAGGCTGAACCATGACACCACTGCCGAACCCAACCCAAAACAGCACCCCGGAGTGCTCTTCCTATCAGAAGCACAACCTGCCCAATCAGAATCAGTGTAACCTGCCAATCTCACTCCATCCCCCTGCCTGTAGTCCAGACCATAATCCACTGTCCCCTGCAAGTATCGCAAAATGTGTTTTGCAGCCACCCAGTGAACCTTCCTAGGCTCACACATAAACTGACTCATCATGTTGACTGCAAAACAAATATCCGGTCTAGTGTTGACCAAATACATCAAGGAACCAATCAGCTGTCTGTACAATGTGGGATCCACCAACTCGGAATCCGAAGCATGAAGCTTCTTCCAGTTGGTGATCATCGGTGTCGACATGGGTCTACAATCCTCCATGTGGAATCTGCCAAGGATGTCCACAATATACTTCCCCCGTCCCAGGAAGAAATGCCCCTCCTCCTGCCACACCTCCAAACCCAAAAAGTAATGCATCAAGCCGATGTCCTTCATCTCAAACTCCGCCGCAAGATCTCTCTTGCAGTGCTCTATGAGTCTCTCTGCACCTGTAATGATTAAGTCATCCACATACAGCACCAGAATGAGAGGCTCCTCACCTATCACAATATAGTAAAGGTTCGGATCTGCCTCACTCTTTGTGAAACCCATCTTCTGCAAGTAAGTATCTATCTTGGAGTACCAAGCTCTGGGAGCTTGCTTCAGGCCATAAAGGGCCTTCTTCAGTCTGCACACATGGGACTCCTTCCCATGCACCTCAAAGCCCTGTGGCTGCTCAATGTACACCTCCTCCTGTATGAAGCCATTGAGAAATGCGGTCTTCACATCCATCCGGTGGATCTTCCAACCCATCTCTGCTGCTATCGATATAATGGAGCGGATCGAAGTATATCGAGCCACGGGAGCGAAGGTCTCTTCATAATCAACTCCCTCTACCTGGGAGAACCCTCTAGCCACAAACCTCGCTTTGAATTTCTCAATGCTACCATCTGCAGCATGCTTTACCTTGTAAAGCCATCTGGAAGTAACCACGGATTTGCCCTCAGGCCTCGGCACTACCTCCCAAACATCATTCTTCATGATAGAAGAATACTCCTCCTGCATGGCCTCTCTCCAGACCTGCTGGCTAGCTGCCTCCTCATAGCTAGAAGGCTCAGAGTCAAGGATGCTGGTAGCCATTGCCATATAGCTCCAAAACCTCTCAGGTGGTCTGCTCTCTCTGACCGGCCTCTTAGGCTCAGCAACAGATGTGGCATCTCTCAAGGTGTCCTGAAGCCACTTGGGCTTCCTCTTCCCTGAGCACACTTCTCCCGCCGGAGAATAAAACTCCTCCTCCTCAACATCGGGAGCCTGAACTCCTGACTGTCTGTCTGCTGTCCTCCTGCCTGCACCTGAACCTGTAGATGCTGAGGTACCGTGTGAACTGTCCATCAGTGGACTCCCCAGTGAACTGCTCTGTGGACTGCTCTGCGTGCTGCCCATAGCACCACCCTTCGACTTTAGTGAGCCACCGCCACCGACGAGTCTCGACATCGTCATGATGCACCGGATCCTCCCGATCCCCGCCCACCTGCCCACCGGATCCCTATGACCGACTCGCCCGCCGCCGAGGGTCCTGCCAATCCAGATACTCTAACTCCCGTGACCTCCTAAAGGCCCTATCCTCCTCGAACTTCACATCTCGCCCGACAACAACTTTCCGTGCAGGAATGTAAATCCGACAGGCCTTTGAGGTCTCACCGTAGCCCACAAAGATACCCTTCTCTGCGGTGGGCTCTAGTTTGGTCCTCTTCTCCTTGGGTATGTAGGAGTATGTGATGCACCCAAAGATACGAAGATGACCAATATCAGGCTTCTTCCCAGAAAAAGCCTCCTCCGGAGTCATGTGCCCCAAGGCACGATGCGAACTCCTGTTCTGCAAATAAACAGCTGTGTTGCAGGCCTCTGCCCATAAAAACAATGGCAACCCCCGATCATGTAACATGGCTTTGGCAGCCCCTCCGATGGATCTGTTCTTCCTCTCCACAACCCCGTTCTGCTGGGGGTTGTAAGGAACAGTGAACTCCCTCCTAATGCCTGCCTCCGCACAATAGTCAACAAACTCTCCAAGGGTGTACTCTTCTCCATTGTCCGACCTCAGGGACTTGATCTTCCGACCTGTCTGTGTCTCCACAAGAGCTCTGAACTCCTGAAACCGCTTGAAGACCTCACTCTTGGTCTTCAAGAAATAAATCCAGGTCCTCCTGGAGTGATCATCAATGAATAAAACATAGTACTCATATCCACTCAAAGAAACATGAGACATCCGACCGCTCACATCGGAATGAATCAAATCAAGTATCCCAGTCGCTCTGCTGTCACTGTTGGGAAAAGGGGATTTGGCAAACTTGCCCATCGCACATCCTCTGCAAGTATCAAAGTGATCAGTACTGAAATCTGGCACACCCGTAGGATCTTTAAAATACGCTATGGCGATCGCAGTGTCAGGCTCCACAGTACATATGCCCCACGCACATTCAAATCTCACACGGCTCCAGCGCTGGCTACGGCCTTCGGTACTGCGCCAATGCCAAGGGGTGGCTTGTGTGCAAGCCTTGCACACCTTTTGCCATTACTATCTCGAATCGGTGGAGCGCCCACAGGATACATCGGCACTGTCACCACAAACAGTGTCTCCTATCTCTTGTCCTCAAAGTGTACAACGAATATGAGGTTCTTCCTCATCCCTGGCACATAAAGAACATCTGACACCTTCAAGGGAGGTTTAGACTCCCTCTGAAATGTCAATGTTCCCACACCGACTGCTCTAACAACTCTGTCATCACCGAGTACTACCTCTATATCAGTGCCACTCTCTGAAAGCTCTGAGAAGTACTCACGGACTCCTGTCATGTGACGTGAAGCCCCACTGTCCACATACCAGATCCCGAAGATGCTCCGCTAATCGAGGGAAATGCATGCTCCCTCTGAACCTGTGTGGCAAGTAATCCTGCACTAGAAGACTCACACGCAATGAACCCAAACTCCTGGTCAAAGTGATCTGTAAAATCCTCAACTTCTGTTGATGCTGCCATGCTCTAGTTCTTCCCCTTCCTCTTCTTCTTCTCCGAACACACAATTGCATAGTGTCCCATCTTCTAAAAATTCCAACACTTCACCTTGGAATATTCCTTCTGTGTGTTACCCTGTTTACCTTTACCTTTGCCTTTGCCCCCACCATTGCTTGTGGAAGCTTGCTTCTTGCCTTTGCCTTTCTTGCCTCCTGCCAACAGTGCTACATCCTCATCCTGCTCAACTGGCTTGGCTGCCCCAAGCTGACCTTTCCTGATCTCTGTCTGAATGCAATCATCCCAAAACCTCTCCCATGTGGGAAGGGTCTCACGTGCACAACCCCCATCAGCAAAGTTCATCCATGAACGGGGGAGGCCATTCACTGCAATCCGCACCAACTCAAAGCAAAGAATGGACCTTCTAATCGCCGCCAACTCATTCCTCACATTAGTAATCTTTGTGAGATATCCACCGCACTATCGGCCTTACCCATCTTAATGGTCTTCGCCTTCTTCAGACCATTTTCGTTCATTCGTACTCGTGTAGAGATTGGACAATGTTGTCCACATCTCAAGTATTTTCTTTTTTCTCTTTTTCTCATATGAGGACCAATGGTCTTTGATTCCGTCTAGAATTAGTCTCTTACCCTTGTTGTTCTTTCTATTATATGCTGCCAATTGAACAGCATCAGTAGGCACAACAACAGGGTTCTGTGCGGGTTGCACCATGATGTCCCAGACTTCTGCCTCCTCAAGGATACTCTGCATTCTCTCCTTCCAAACGCTGTAATTGGTATGCCCATCCAACCTATCCTCCACCCTCAGTCCCAATGACATCCTGCAGTCCTAAAAACTGAAAAATAACACTGCTGTAGTAAGGATAAAAATTTTGTGTGTGAAAAATTAGCTTGCTGGAATTTTCTGAGTGAAAAATCAGCAGACTGTATTTTTCTTCTTGTCATTTCAAATCGCATTTTCAAAGACTTCCGAAAGCCTCATACCACAGAAATTTTTCTCGTTTCCTAATTTTGCCGCTCACCTTATTTCTCCAAATAGTTAAATGCCCTTTCCCATATCCCGACATTCAACAACCAGAAAATAAATTTTTGCTAAAAACACAAATTGAAAATTATGAATGTCAGAAAATGGTGAAATAAAAATCAGCGTACAGTAGTCGTTGACCAACACATGATAACACCGTGATTTTTTGTCAAGGTGACCCTGGAAAAACCCCCTACAACTCTTGGGGAAAACCAGTTTGAAAGCTCCTCCTTATTTCTAGAAAATGCTTTTACAAAGAGGTGAAATATACAGGAAAAATTCTAGCAAATTAATTACAGACTTATCTGGCTTTCCATGCTTGCCTCCGCCTTGGAAAATGTGCCAGAACAGCAAAATACTCAAAACAGAAATTTATTACAGCAAACTGCCTTTCTCGAAAACTGTGCTAGCTGCCTCGAAAAGTGTGCCCAGCAACCTTGGAAATCGAGCCCTTTGTTGCTATACTTTTTCTCAAAAACTGTGTCGCCTTTCTCCTAGAAAAATGTGCCACAAAACAGTGGTACGAACTGTTGTACGGACTGCTGTCTCAGTTTTCCTGTTGTTGTACGACCTTGCTGCCTCGATATTCGTGCAGCCTCTTGCTACCTAGAAAACTGTGCCCTCCTTGCTACTGTACGGATTTGCTGAGTTTGCCTCTCCTTCACCTTCTCAAGCTCTCTTCATAATTTTATGAAAAAAAAAAAAAAAAAAAAGTCTTTAGCTCTCCTCCTCCTCTCTCAATCTGCTCATGAAAGAATGAATGACCTTTTCCCTCATTTTCCCTCATTTAACCTAACCCTAAGTGACTTTTGGGGAATCCCTAAATCCAATGGCTGAAATAGATTGAGATCTAGGGCTGAGATTAAATGCTCATTTAAATCTCACTTTCTATTTTTTAATTCACCCAACTTTAATAAAGACCCACTTAGTCATTTATTTCCAAAGTCACTTTTCCTTTCTAATTTTACATTGACTTTATTAAAGTCACTTTAAAATTAGAATTTAGTAACTTTATCACTTAAAGTCACTTTTAAATTAGACTTTAGTAACTTTATCACTTGAAGTCCACTTTTAAATTAGATTTGACTTTATAAAAATTATAAAGTCACTTTAGGAGAAAAATTAAATTCTTTTGGACACTTTTCCCTAGGCCAAAGATCAAAGCCTTAGGGAACCACCTGTCCTTCGGTAACCAAATTTCAACATCTGATTGAGGAATCTGTTTCTCGTCTTACCAGGCGCGGGTCAGATTGTCATAATCATCAAGGAATTAGGCTAGAATCAAGGAAGCAATGTCATTTGGGATACCTGTGAAGAAGAACTCTAAAAGTTCACAAAGATAACCATTATTTCCCTGTTAACCAAAATTTGAGACTCTAAATAGGTCATCAAGAGCTGCATTGGAAGCTAATGAAAATGATCTGCAATGATTGCCCATGATTGCAGACCATTCAAGAAATGAAACAGTTTGTCTTCCTCTAATATCTCTTTGGGCAGGTTGAAAACAGGTGTCATGAATGGCTGCAATCATGGGCACAAAGTGAGTTGCAATGACAAAATGTACAGACTCTTGCAGCAACTATCACCACTGCAGATAAACTGTTGGACTATAGAGTTGAGAGCAGGTCTAATCCAAAGAACAATGAAGACGAGCATGGTGACAACAGCAAGAAGAAGAAAGACAAAGGGAAGGGGAAGGTGTCCAAAGATGGAGAAGCCAAGAAGACAAATGCCGCAAAAGATAAGAAACCAGTATCATATTGGATCTGCACTAAGAAGCATTATGTGAAGGACTGTCCTTTGGAGCAAAAGTTGTTAGCGTTGGAGTAGACAGAGAAGTCGGTAGTTGAAGTGTTACAGACTAAGTTGCACGATACGGGTATGGGTACGAAACGTGACACCACCAAATTTTGGAAACATGGAAACGTGATATATATAAGGGCATTTAAGAAATGTTATGTGCAATCATAGAGCATACATGATACATTATAATTTATTATATTTAAACATTATGATTAAATTGTCCAATGTCAATGCATAAACTATAGGTTTCTAAATTTACATCGCATTTACTCATGAATGATCACATAATGAAAATAGCAATATCAGAATATCCAAAATCAGCCTTTATTATATATCCACAACTCAAAATCAGCCTTTATTATATATATGAGGCTGCAAGTACTATAAAGACTAAAGACTAATCTTTATCAAAAATAGAAGCAGAAGCATGCTCAACAGTGGATGGTGGAGTTGAAGAAGATGATTGGCCAATTCCACTTCTAGGCTCATGGTCCTCAATATTCAGGGCAGCAAGGGAGAGCTCCAAATCAAGACTTTCTGGATCCACATCCCATTCTTTAGAAGGACCACTGCTATATTCTAGACCCCTACGAGATGCAAGGTGAAGGTTAGAGTGCACATAAATAAAATCCTCTGCGTTCTGTGAGCCCAACCTGTTGCGCTTCACAGAATGAATAAAACCATAGGTGCTCTCCAATTCCTTTCTATTGATGAAGAGTTTGCCACTTGTGAAAGAACACGAATGGCAAGGTTTTGCAAATGTACACCATTTGCTCCATGACAAATCCACCACCTAACTGGATTCATGGTGCTTCTCTCCTCCAACGCTGATATACCTGAATAATCATCTAATCCTGCAGCAAAACTGGCAAATTCCTCCTTCACCTCCCTGTGTAGATGAGCTGGAATCATTCTCATAAGGGCTTTTTTCACCCCATTAGCCACCTCTCTATCATTATAGGGTGTCTTCCTCTTCCCATTGCTTTGAGCAATAAGCTCCTCATCATAAAATTTGGGGTTGAAGACATGTGTTAAAGTGTGCAATGGAGTGTTGAAATTGTTCCACCTATCAACAATGCTTTTCTTAACTAAATCAACAAGATGTTCATCAACAAATAAAAGTTGTGGAGACCCTTGCGAAATAATTTCCATAGTTTTCTCAACCATGGTATCCATGCCATCATATACCTATTCTAAGAAAGTTGATTAGTGTTAGCATTCCGAAGAAGCTCAAATGCAGGGGTTGTGAACTTTAGCAAGAAATCTATCTTGCTCCACCACTCTTCATCAGGGTACAATCTACGCACCATATATTCACGCTCTGAATCTGCATGTTTCCACTCAGTCCACAGTTGACTCACCATTATAGAAACTAATGGTTGCTTAACCTCAACAAGGCGACACAACATTAGGAAGTTTGAGGCATATCTTGTCTCAGCAACTTTTAACAACTCCAATTTGGAGTACTCTCAAAATAACAATCTCCCTTGCTTCCCCTGTGATTTCCTTTATCCATGCAACTTTATGGTCGATCTCCTCTAAGATTAGATTCAGATAATGGGAAATGCAGGGTTTCCAAAATATGTGGTCATACCTCCCCTCAATAATTAAACCTGCAACTTTGCAAACTAGTGCATTATCCGTGATAATTTACACCACCTTGGTAGGTCCTATTTGTTCAATAGCTTTTATAATAACATCAGCAATGAACTATGCATCTTTTACCTCTCCTGAGTAGTCTTCCGCCTTTAAAAACATTGCTCCTTTTGGTGAAGTGGTAACCCTACGCCTTGTATATGTCCATCCATCTAGGACTATGGTAACCCTAGAGCTACCTCAAGAAAAACGAATTGGTGATAAGATATCCTCCACAAGATCCTTCTCATTTTGAGACGCTGAGTTTTGACTTTCTCATAGTTGTGCCCCTTGTACCCTGGAGGATCTTTGTTAATTGCCCTTGTCATATCTTGCTAGTAAGGAGAGCGAACAACATTGAACGGGATACCACATGCATAAATGCACCTAACCACTCTGGAATCAGCGTCTTCTCTCGCTTGCACATTCACCACTTTAGCAATTATGCTATCTTGAACTGAAGTGGATGTCCCTTTGGTATTTTTGGATGGTGGTTGTTCTTGTTGTTGAGTGGCTCTCCTCTTCCTTGCTTCAACTACAATCCTTGCCTCAATGTTAGCTTGGGTAAGCTCTTCATTCCTTCTTTTAATCCATCAGCCTCATCTTGTTCTCTTTGAAATGCCCTCCTCACCAATGGGTTTGTTGTTTTTGTGCAACATGCAATCCCTTGTCCTCCATGCAAAAGATGTGCCTTCACTCTGGGGTAGGAGCCCTTGTACGAATTATTGCAAAGATTACATCGTCATTTCCATGAGCCACCACCTCCACATCTTTGAAGCTTCTGAACATGCCTCCAAATAGGATACAGCCCTCGGGTTGGACTTGGGGCTTGAACTTACACTTTGGTTGGAAGCCACTGCTGCAAAAAAATATTAAAAAACAAATTTGTAAAGAAAAAACGTTTTCATATTTTTGGAAGCATAAACCCTTGAAAAATAAAAGAAATGGTGGGAAAAAACTAAGAAAATGAATGTTTCTTACCCAAATTAATTTTTTGTAGCTGAAGCTACCCCAAAATGCCACAAAAGACAAGAAATATAGTTGTAGCTGCGCCAAAAACCAAGAATGTCATAGCCAGAAAATCCCCACTCCAAATCTCCTTGTGAAAACTCTTTCTCTTGTTGCTGAAATCTCCTTTGCTCACTATTGAAAATGCCCTAGCTGAAACCACTGCTCCCTTCCTCTTTTCTCCTTGCTAAAATCGTCTGTCTCCAATTGAAATGACTTGCTCAATTCTTGTGATGAGGGAATGAGACGAGAGTCTGTTTATAACTTGCGAGAGCCATCTAGAAGCATCCAAAAGATCTTTTGTTCGCCAAATAAAATAATTAAAACCAAAAAAAAACACCACTTAAAGGCTGAAACGTGGTTGTACGACCTGGAAACGTGTTTCAAGTCGTATTGGGCCATGTTTCCCCCATGTGAAACGTGGCAGTATGGCCTGAAACGCATTTCCAGGCCATACCAAAAACGTTTCAGCGTTTCTGTACCGTTTCTACCCATAAACGGGCTCTGGCCCAGCGTTTCCTGCAACATAGGTTATAGGTTTTGGGTACAATCATGGAGGCTTAGTACAGATCAACACAAAATCACTGAGCAACCCTATTGAGTTATATTTGCGCAAAGATAAACGAGAGACAGATTAGGTGGACACTTGAGCCAATGCATACTTCTTTTTGTTGGACTTATGATTGTTGTTAGACCAAAACCCGCAAGCAAGCACTAGTCTCTACTACACACACCATAGTTAGGATCCACGAGAAGTAGTTAGTCCATGTGGTGAAACACATGCGGAGTGTTGAACCGATTGTCCAACAATCTCCCCACTAGCACAAGCCAAGTGAGTTTCAAACTAGAGATCTATTGCTTTGATACCACTCGTTGGCCTTTCAATTGTCATTAGACCAAAACCCGCAAGCATTAGTCTCTGCTACAATCACCAAAGTTCCACAAGATTTAGTTAGTCCATGTAGCAAAACACAAGGGGAGCGTTAACTTGAACCCAATCTCTCCAACACTTTCAAGGTCGTTAACTTACAAGAGTAGAGGATGTTGTATTCAAGCATGTGTCAATCAAGCTTGGATAGCAGAAAGGAGAGACAAGTCTCATATTGTTCATTTGGACAATGATGATGTGGTGTTGGGGCAGGAGTTCTTGAGAGCAAAGGAGAAGTTCAAGGAAGACGATGCAAGGCAATTGGACGGTAACATTCCTCTTGCAAAATACATGCAAGACATTGGAGACTCGAGATTGGAAAAATATCAATAACCCATTATAAATGCCCATTTGTAATATCCCAAACACAAATTTCGCCAGATATTGCTTTAGAAAATTATGCTAACAATTTTAATAAACAATTTTCACGGTTTTGAACCACAAAATCAACAGCAAAACTGGAAATATAATCTGTAACTATAGAATAAACAAGATAATCATGCAGTATTACTCAACGATATTTTATTAATACAAAATAGTGTTGGGTATGTGTTATATTTTTTCCACGACTAGTCCCACGCGTCGGGCGCAGTAGGGGGGTCACAGGGGGGGCGGCACCCACTCATAGGCGGACCCACCCATGGTTTTGTGCATGAGTTTGCACATGGTTTTGGGGGACGATGGTTTTCGGCCCCTGGGATTTTGTAGATCCGGTCAAGGGAACTATGGTTATGTTATAATCCAGGGTTAATGGATTGGGGTTTATGTATGCTTTGGCATGTATATGTGTGTGTGTGTGTGTGTGTGTGTGTGTGTGTTGTAACACTAAAAGGAATATAATGAAAAATCAAGCTGGTAGTCCCGATTTGGGATCCAGGGGAAAATCTCTGTGTATACTTGTTTTATGTTTTTATGTTCTCGCTATTGTTTATTTTCTATTTTAAGATTCGTTTGCAGATAATTTTTGTTCAGGGTTAAAACCTACAAATAGTACATAAAGACTGGAAATGGATGAGAAGATGGCCACCCAAAGATATCTGCTACAACTACAACAGACCTCCAAAAACAGTTGAATTGCTAGATGCAACCTATGAGTTCTGAATGAACTCATCAAGGGGAGAGATGGGTTCTCGCCCACTCTCACTGAAACACCTAAAAGGGTTTTTGTCCTGGGAAGAGACCTGAATTCCCCAATCCACACCAAAGACAAATACTCAAAAACAAGATGCCCCAACCATCTCCTCCTTTTAAAGACTCCATAGATAGATCTCCAAACTTCTAGAAGTATTTTATTATTATTCTAGAAGCTCCTCCTTGACTTTGTCTTAAGTAACTTTTTAATTTATTTCAGTCACTTTTGGCGTTTTCCCCTTAATTAATATTTTCCCTTTTTAATTAAATGACTAATTAAAGTCATTTTTAAGTTGGGAAAATGGTAAATCACCCACTATACTCTCTTCGAACACGAGAAATCACTTCTTAGCATCTCATCCTATAGATCTTCTTGTTTCGGTTCCAACAAGCTATTATTAAGGTGTTCCGCCAATTAATTCTCTCGAATGCCACCTTGAGTGTAATTAATTAGGTTATGCTCAATAACAACCTTGTTTTATGAGAATTATCAGAAAGCCACGAAACCATAAACAAGTTGTGTGGAACTGCTCATAATGATGAATATGCCAAGTGAATGTCGTCAAATCCCATAACTCCCCCCGGAGTCATCCTGTGCCTTGGAAATCCACCCTGGTTGTACTATAGAGGAAAAAAAATGGGAACATAACACCATTGAACCAATTCTACTATATGGATGCAAGATAAAGGACCTAAGTATATCCAAATAGAAAAACAAATGGGGTTAGATGGAAATGGTGCAAAACACATTATGACTTCCTTTCTGAGATCAAAGTATCAATGCCAAATATGATTATACTCACAGAAATAGGCATTAAGGTTAAATCTCCTAATACTAACCCAGGCTTGTTTTATCACAACAATTATTTATTCCCAACAATATATTTTATTAGCCAAATAAATTATGAATTGTTGAAAAATAAAAACATTGGTATTTTAACTTCCAAAAATTTATATGCAGTAGAAATAAAACAAGAGAGGCCAATCACACATTACAACAAATAAACACCCACAACAACTCATAACCTACAACTTGGCTACACTGCAAGCATTCAACCCTAGGAATTTCGCCCCATTGTAAATCAACCTCTAAATAAATTTGAACTGGAGAATAAGACCCCTCTCTTCACCAGCGACTCGGCCCTGCCCCTTCCCCTCACATAGCCTTCACGCTTCAAGAAATTTGGATCAGGCAAATCGGCCTCTCCAACAAATCAACCACCTTCTCGTTGCAGCCCTTCAATCTCCAACAATTCGGCCTCCCAGAAAGGCTCGCAAATCGACATGCACTCTTCCTCCTCTGCGCTATAGTCTAACTAAGCCACTTGCTCTAAAGAAAAATCGCTTTCTCTCCTTATTGTGTCTTCACCTCTCCCTTAGGCTTGTTTTATAATCTTCATCAAGCCCAAATCCCTAACCCTAATCTCCCTTCTATAATTTCTAGGATATCAATGGTTGAAATTCTAAGTCGCCTAAATAATTAAATTATTTATCCTCAGAAATTGACTTAATTGTCTCAAAGAATAATTGGTTTTAATTATTGCACTTTTCGTAAGTTAGACATAGGAAAGAAGACATAAATCACTTACTCCACCAAGCAAGCACCTAAAGAGGCAAAAAATCATCTTCTACTTGCTATGACAGCAAGCCTATGCATAAGATCTTCTAAAGCTATTACAAACTTCAACACTCCCTCATGGCTATGAAGGGATTCTCTACTCCCCCCACCTTGTCTTTGTACTTCACAAACCTCCCATTCACTAGAGGCATAGTGAGAATATTTGCCATCTACTTTGTGTAAATGTACTACAATCTCACAACACCTCTCTAGACTGTCTCTAACAAAGTGATATCTAATCTCGATGTGCTTGGACCAATCATGAAACAAAAGGTTCTCAAAAAGCTTAACACAACTCTTTAGCAAAAAGAGAGAAAAGAGATGGGAGAGAAAAAATTTGGCTTCTTTAGCAAGATGTTGACCTCCTTCTTATTGACTAGACTTTTCCTCTTCTCCCCTTGAAATTCGCACTTTTTCTTAGGCCATAAACTGCAGATCGAACTTGTTGAGTTGGTTCTTCAAATGAGGTCGAGTTGCTCCAATATATAGGCTTCTTGTGAGGTCGAATTCCCCTGTTTGAGACTGACTTGTCCTTCCTTGAGGCCGACTTGGTGGAGGAGGCCTAGAGGACCTAAAATACAATAAAATTAATTTCTTCTTTGACAAATGTTGATTTTTAATGTACCTTGGACAAGTAGTTTCCCATGGGTTAGTCTCTACCTAGGGAAAAGTGTCCAAAATAATTATTTTCGTAAGTGTGACTTTATAAAGTGAAAGTGACTTTATAAGTGGTAAAGTCAATGTTAAATTATAAAGTGAAAAGTGACTTTAGACATAAAGTACAATGTGGGTACTTTATTTAATGGGTAAGTTAAAAAATAGAAAGTGAGAATTAAATGCACATTTATTCTCATCCCTTGATCTAAATGAATCTGAGCCATTAGATCTTAGAGTTTCCAAAAAGTCATTTAGGGAAACAAAAGGGGGAAAAGAAAAGAGAGAGTGCATTCATTCATTCTTCATGAGCAGATTGGAGAAAGGAGGCTAAGGGCTGGAGAAAAGTTTTGAAGGAGAAATTTGTTGCAGCAAGCTAAAGAAGTGATTTCTGGGCGAAGCTGGGCACGAAAATCAAGGCATAGAAGACAACAAAAGGTAAAGTACGAACAACATTTAATGCTCTAGGCTGCACGCAGTTCGAGAGAAGCTTTTGAGAGAAAAAAACATATGTACAGTCTGTACAATGGTACAGAAATCCATACAATACAGTCTGCATTCGTACAGTACATATTTTCAGCTTCAAGTGGGCATGAAAATCGAAGCAAAGTGGGCACAATTTTCAAGGAGTTTTAGGCTGAAGAGATAAGTTGTATTTAGTTGTTTTGTTTTGTCTACAAATGTTTTTTTTCCTAAACTTGAAAGATAAATAAATTTGAAGAGCTCTCTAACAAGTTTTCCACGGAGAAGATTGAAGGGTTTTTCCCTGGGTCTAAGTTGACCAAAAATCTGTGTATTTTTATGTGTTTCTGGTTTGTTTGTGTGCATATTTATTTTCAGCATGTATTGACAGTCTCATGTGTTTTAATCTGAAAATTTCATTTCCAGAATTCTATATGTTGAATGTATGTTTATGGGAAAGGGCATTTAACTAAATGGGAGTGATAAGGTGAAATCAAAACCGGGTTGGGATTGCAGAAAACTTTTAAGTCAGCAAATTTCAACAACAAATAAATCCCAATAAGGGTTCTTTACAATATGACATGGATGAGGACACTTGACTAAAACCCTAGAAGCCTTCAATGGAGACCTTGACCTAAAAACAATTGACCCAAGCATGAAGCCCATGCTTTAATAAATCAATTTATTTAATAAAATAAAATAAAATAAAATAAAAAATCTTTTTTTTATAAATATATTTCATTATGACTCAAGTACAATTATGAAGACCGACACTAGTTACATTCTTCAACACTCCCTCTTAACTAGGGAGGTATTCATAATTACAAATATATAGAGGTACATGGAAGATCTCCAAAATGAACTACGAAGAGTTCTAGCACACTCTTTGCTGCAGACTAAAAACCTGACGAGGGTATTCTATCCGGGTGGGACTAAGATGGACTCAAGCTTTCAAACAGTCTAGATACCATTAGGCTTACTTACTAACCATCAACCGAGTGATCTAGGTGTGTATCCAAGGTCGGAGCTCCGTCATCAACGCCACCCTCCCTCTTCGGGATCTAGACATCAACACATAGGCTAACCAAATCATTAGATGCTTCAACTCTTCCTATCGAACTAAATATATCATTTGTCCAAGCATGCTTCCAGAGTGTTCAAACTTCTTATGGAGAAACCTGTACAAACACAACCCAAATCAATAATAAACTTTCAAATATACATAAAAGTAAACACAAACCTATGGGGTCCTCATTCATTCATATGAGGCTTATATTATCATCAAATCATCCAATCTACAAATTGTTGGAAGCTTCTTTCATTTCTTCAGCAACACCAAATACATTGCCAAGCCTTTTGTTTGCAACTTCATGAACATTTATCAATAATACCTTTGCTTACGTCAAAGTATTCATTGTCATAACATGCCCTCCCTCTTAATCGAGGAGATATACCCTTTCTTCGATCCAGACTCCCTCTCAACTTAGGGAGATCAACCACTTCCTTCTTGTATAACATCAAAGAACCTTTCATGATTTTAACCCTTCTTACAGCATCAAGGTCATCTTGATATATAACTTCCTTCATCATGCCTATATGACCATCTTCATCATTTGAAGATTATGTTCCTACAAAACGTAAATAGCAAGTACAACCAAATACAAACATATAGAATCATGAAGTTAACTATATCAAAATCTATAAAGGAAGCATTTAGACCTAGTTAGTTTCATAATCAACAAGGGTCATATAGTTTATTTTCTAGACTTCAACTTCTTGCTAGAGTTTTGTCACAAACCCTAGACTACATCAGCAACTCAATCAAGATATTAGTCTCATTATATCTAGGGCCTCAATATTACTTTCAAAGATATATGACAAACTCTACTATGATTCATTGCAAACCCTAGATTCCATCTTCGAGACATAAAGCTTTGGATATTAGCAATTCAATCAAATAACAATTCTACCATACATCTGAGGTTTCAACAATATGCTTTTTGGAATTACATGTTAGACTCTACTGGGATTTGTTGCAAATCCTAGATTTTATCATCAAGGCTAAATCATATCAATATTCGAAAACAATATCATCATGCTCTAGAATATTAATCTCTACTAGGGTTTTACAAAATTTAAAGATGAGTAACAACAATTAGGTTAGCATACTCGCATATACATATCTAGGATTTCATGCACTAGCATCTCATATTCATACGTACTATGTAATACATCAAAGTTAGATATACAAGAATTCCATTTAGACTAGGGTTTCAATCATAGAGATGAATATACACCTAGGGTTTCGATCCTAAGACCTCATTTTAGTTAAGACGAGGGTCTTGTTTATAAACCTTAATTTACTAAACCCTAAATATCTTGGGTTTCAATACATAACATAGATATCAACAGCAAACCCCAAAGGGCTAGGGTTTCCATCATAACAATATCAAAACCCTAAACATCAAAAAAATAGGATTTCTAGACTTCATCAACAACCTTAATAGACTAGGGTTCCATAAATATTTATATGCCCTTAGGTTAGGGTTTTACAGTGAACCATTTTAGGGTTCCACAAGAACGATAATATGATGAGGGTAGATTCAATCTAATGATTAATCACCTTAACAAGAATCTTAAGGTTCAAAACCCTAGACATAACGATGTCAGTAATGTAAAGCAAATTTCAAAAGAAGAATGATCATACCCTTTACATGAAGAGAACTTTATAACATACCTTTGAGTTGTTTCTTAACAAACCTTGTAGGACATCAATTCTTGAAGGGTTTCCTTTGCAACATAACTTCTTCCATGCTTCAAGTTTATCTTCAAAAGTCTCCTCCATAACTTTTGTGTATTCTACAGCCTTTCCTACCACGGAAAATATAAGGAAAAGGTTATTATCATACAATACAAAATCTTGATGTGAGAAGGAAACCAAACATGAAAATATGAAATACAGAGGACAAAATACTTATCTTTTGGAAAAATGGTGGAGGCTCCCTCTTAATCCAATCTTAAGGGATACCTAAAGCTAATCAAAATAAAAGGTGTTCTAACAAGACATGTTAGACCTACACATTCTAGAAATCAAAACATAAATGAAAACATAAAACTTGAAGTAGAAGGATATGCAAGGGATAGTATCTCTAAGAGTCTCTAGCAAAAAAGTTTTGACTTCAAATTCCTCTGTCTTGCTCTTCTTAGGTGCAGCTTCATTGGCAATATTTAGAGCTTTATCGACAATTTTTTGTCTCTCTTCCCATTCCTTAGATTCTTTGGACATTGATTTTTCTAGTGAGCCATCTTGTGGCAATTGTTACATTTGATCTTAGATAGGCCAACCTTCTTCTTTGGTCTTTTGAACTTCTTGAAGGTTCCCTTCTTCTGATGAGCTGAAAATCCATTAGAGATGTTTTCTTCTTCATCCCCCTTCTTGTTTTTTACCAACGATACTTGAGCTTCTTCTTGACTACATACATTCCACATTTGCTCAAATGTTCGTGTATCCTTCCAACTATTAAGTCCTGATGCAAAGGCACTCCAAGATTTTGGTAGTTCTAGAAGAGCAGTAATTACTAGCTCTTTTTTTGGTACAATTTCATCTATTGCTTGGGGTTCATCTCTAATTCTAGATATCCTTATAAAGTAGGATGCCACAGTATCGTCTTTCGCCATCTTGATTCATTCTTAAGGCTTGCTATTTGACCAATATTCTCGATATTGAATAATTTAGATAGAGTCTCATACATTTCTTAAGAGGAATCTATGTTGGCTATGTATCGAATGAGGTTGTCCTTTACTCCATCCACTATTAAGTTCATAGCCAATATTTTTGTTTCTCTGAACTTTGCTTTCTCTGCTTCACTTGATTCATCTGTAGGCTTCTTGATTTCTCCTTGAACAAGATTCAAAACTTTGTTCTTTTCGAGAATAGGGCCTATCCTCTTTTTCCAGACCCTGTAGTTAGAGGCTCCTTCTAGCTTGTTCTCTCCCTCCATTGAATTTGTCATATTGATATATTTTACTCCTTGTGATCTAATCTTCAAACTCCTTATTCTCCTTTCACTAGATTTTCAAGCTGCCTTTTTCTTTCTTCTTTCACCTTAGCTTTGATATCATGTTAGAAAATCAAAAGGCAATAAGATTTTTTCTCTTGTTGATAATTACTTGTGATTTCTTTGAGTTCTTATTATCTTTCTTATGTTCTTATTTTATCTTAGTTCATCAAGCAATTACCAAAACCAAAACACGAAGATCAAGTGTTGAAATTTGGTACCGGAGGACAGGTGGTTCCCTAAGGCTTTGATTTTTGGCCTAGGGAAAAGTGTCCAAAAGAATTTAATTTTTCTCCTAAAGTGACTTTATAATTTTTTATAAAGTCAAATCTAATTTAAAAGTGACTTTAAGTGATAAAGTTACTAAAGTCTAATTTTAAAATGACTTTAATAAAGTCAATGTAAAATTAGAAAGGAAAAGTGACTTTGGAAATAAATGACTAAGTGGGTCTTTATTAAAGTGGAGTGAATTAAAAAATAGAAAGTGAGATTTAAATGAGCATTTAATCTCAGCCCTAGATCTCAATCTATCTCAGCCATTGGATTTAGGGATTCCCCAAAAGTCACTTAGGGTTAGGTTAAAGGAGGAAAAGAAGGAAAAGGTCATTCATTCTTTCATGAGCAGATTGGGAGAAGGAGAGCAAGAGAGCAAGGGAGATTTCTGGGCAGTGAGGAGAAGGAGGCAGCAGCTTGGCACGCATTCCAAGGCAGCATTTCAGCAAGACATTTCAGCAAGACAAGTACAGCAGATTTAGCAAACAAAGGGCAGATTTTGTTGAGCACGGTTTTCGAGAAAAGGAGTCCGTACAGCAGAGCCATACAGCAAGGCCGTACAGCAAGGTTGGGCACAGATTTCGAGGCAGCAAAGGGGCTGTTTTATTTGGCACGTTTTTCTAGGCAGGTGGTACAGCAAGTGGCTGTACCTTTGCACGGAAATCGTGGCAGATTCCGTACAGCAAGTTTTGCTGTCTTTTGGCACAAATTTCGAGGTCCGTACAGCAGCATTTATTTTTATTTTGGCACAGATTTTGAGGTGGCCGTACAGCTGCATTTATTGCAGATTTTTGGGCACACAAATCGAGAAATCCGTACAGCATTTATTGTTGTTCCTGTTTTGCTGTTTGTACATTTTCCGAGGCGGTGGTTAAGCACGGAAAAGAGATAAGTTGTAAAAGTCTGTTCGCTGATTTTTATTTTGCTGAATATTTCTCGAAAGAGCTTTCGAACTGGTTTTCCCCAAGAGTTGTAGGGGGTTTTTCCAGGGTCACCTTGACCAAAAATTACTGTGTTATGATGTGTTGAATGGCTGTTTGTTACTGCTGTTTTTTATTTCTGCATTTTCCAGCATTTTGAAAATTTTCCAGAATTTGTGTTTTCAGCAAAATTTATTTTCCAGTTGTTGAATGTATGGTTATGGGAAAGGGCATTTAACTATTTTGGAGTAATAAGGTGAAAACTGAAAACCGGGGTGGAAAACTATAAATTTCTACATGGTATCAGAGCTTGAGTGCTGAAGAACAGTTTGGGACAGCAAGGAGGAAAATTACAGCCTGCTGATTTTTCACTCTGAAAATTCCAGCAAGCTGATTTTTCACAAACAGCAGTTTTACCTTTACTACAACAATGCTATTTTTCAGTTTTAGGACAGCAGGATGTCTTTGGGACTAAGGGTGGAGGATAGGTTGGATGGGCATTCCAATTACAGCATTTGGAAGGAGAGAATGCAGAGTATCTTTGAGGAGGCAGAAGTCTGGGATATCATGGTGAATACCACACAGAACCCTGTAAATGTGCCTACTGATGCTACTCAGTTGGCAGCATATAATAAAAAGAACAACAAGGGTAAGAGATTGATTCTAGACGGAATCAAAGACCATTGCATTCCTCATGTGAGAGGAAAGAGAAATGCTCATGAGATGTGGACAGCATTGTCCAATCTCTACCAGAGTACCAATGAGAACCGGAAAATGGTCCCGAAGGAGAAGCTGAAGACCATTAAGATGGGTAAGACTGATAGTGCAGCTGGATATCTCACAAAGATTACTAATGTGAGAGATGAGTTGGCAGCAGTTGGAGAGGCCATTCCACCCACTAAGTTGGTGCGGATTGCAGTGAATGGCCTCCCCAGTTCATGGATGAACTTTGCTGATGGGGTTTGTGCACGTGAGACCCTTCCCACATGGGAGAGGTTTTGGGATGATTGCATTCAGACAGAGATCAAGAAAGGTCAGCTTGGGGCAGCCAAGCCAGTTGAGCAGGATGAGGATGTAGCATTGTTGGCAGGACGCAAGAAAGGCAAAGGGAAGAAGCAGGCTTCCACAAGCAATGGTGGGGGCAAAGGCAAAGGTAAAGGTAAACAGGATAACACACAGAAGGACTATTCCAAAGTGAAGTGTTGGAATTGTCATAAGATGGGACACTATGCAGTTGTGTGTCCGGAGAAGAAGAAGAAGAAGGGGAAGAACCAGAGTATGGCAGCTTCAGCAGAGGTTGAGGACTTTGCAGATCATTTTGACCGAGAGTTTGGGTTCACTGCGTGTGAGTCCTCTAGTGCGGGATTATCTGCCATAGAGGTTCAGAGGGAGCATGCATTTCCCTCGATTAGCGGAGCATCTTCGGGTATCTGGTATGTGGACAGTGGGGCTTCACGTCACATGACATGAGTCCGTGAGTACTTCTCAGAGCTTTCAGAGAGTGGCACTGATGTAGAGGTAGTACTCGGTGATGACAGAGTTGTTAGAGCAGTCGGTGTGGGAACATTGACATTTCAGAGGGAGTCCAAACCTCCCTTGAAGGTGTCAGATGTTCTTTATGTGCAAAGGATGAGGAAGAACCTCATATCTGTCTCAGCTTTGGAGGATAGAGGATATGAGGTATTGTTCAGGGGAGGACAGGTGTTGATGTATCCCAGGGGCACTCCAGCTGATTCAGCTAGAGTGATAGGTGTACGCTATGCAAAGGTGTACAAGTTTGCATTTTAGTCCCTTTTGGCATTGAGCAGCAGTACCGACAGCAGAGCTAGCAGTTCTGAGTTGTGTGAGATTTGGCACCGCAGGATGGGGCACATGTATCATGGAGCCTTGAGGACTTTGCGGGAGATCACTACAGGTGTGCCAGATTTCAGTACTGATCACTTTGATACTTGCAAAGGATGTGCGATGGGCAAGTTTGCCAAATCCCCTTTTCCCAGCAGTGACAGCAGAGCGACTGGGATACTTGATTTGATTCATTCCGATGTGAGCGATCGGATGTCTCATGTTTCCTTGAGTGGATATGAGTACTATGTTTTATTCATTGATGATCACTCCAGGAGGACCTGGATTTATTTCTTGAAGACCAAAAGTGAGGTCTTCAAGCGGTTTCAGGAGTTCAGAGCTCTTGTGGAGACACAGACAGGTCGGAAGATCAAGTCCCTGAGGTCGGACAATGGAGGAGAGTACACCCTTGGAGAGTTTGTTGACTATTGTGCGGAGGCAGGCATTAGGAGGGAGTTCACTATTCCTTACAACCCCCAGCAGAACGGGGTTGCGGAGAGGAAGAACAGATCCATCGAAGGGGCTGCCAAAGCCATGTTACATGATCAGGGGTTGCCATTGTTTCTGTGGGCAGAGGCCTGCAACACAGCTGTTTACTTGCAGAACAGGAGTCCGCATCGTGCCTTGGGGCACATGACTCCGGAGGAGGCTTTTTCTGGGAAGAAGCCTGATATGGGTCATCTTCGTATCTTGGGGTGCATTACATACTCCTACATACCCAAGGAGAAGAGGACCAAACTAGAGCCCACCGCAGAGAAGGGTATCTTTGTGGGCTACAGTGAGACCTCCAAGGCCTTTCGGATTTACATTCCTGCACAGAGGAAAGTTGTTGTCAGACGAGATGTGAAGTTCGAGGAGGACAGGGCCTTTAGGAGGTCACGGGAGTTAGAGTATCTGGATCAGCCAGACCCTCAGCAGCAGTTGAGTCAGTCGCAGGGATCCAGTGGGCAGGGATCAGGAGGATCCTGAGGTACATCTATGACGATGTCAGGTCCGTCGCTGCGTGGCTCGCGCAGTCGCAGGGGTGGTGCTGCTGCAAGATAAGGTCACGAGGCACATCGGGGAGCCATATGAGGATGGGGTCGACACTGCAAACACCCAGATCTACAAAGTCTGTGTGTGCAGAGAACAAATAGACAAACAGTCAGGAGTTCTGGCTCCTGATGTTGAGGAGGAGGAGTTTTATTCTCCGGCGGGAGAAGTGTGCTCAGGGAAGAGGAAGCCCAAGTGGCTTCAGGATACCTTGAGAGATGCCACATCCGTCGCTAAGCCTAAGAGGCCGGTCAGAGAGAGCAGACCACCTGAGAGGTTTTGGAGCTATATGGCAATGGCTACCAGCATCCTTGACTCTGAGCCTTCTAGCTATGAGGAGGCAGCTAGCCAGCAGGTCTGGAGAGAGGCCATGCAGGAGGAGTATTCTTCTATCATGAAGAATGATGTTTGGGAAGTGGTGCCGAGGCCTAAGGGCAAATCCGTGGTTACTTCCAGATGGCTTTACAAGGTAAAGCATGCTGCAGATGGCAGCATTGAGAAATTCAAAGCGAGGTTTGTGGCTCGAGGGTTCTCCCAGGTAGAGGGAGTTGATTATGAGGAGACCTTCGCTCCCGTGGCTCGATATACTTCGATCCGCTCCATTATATCGATAGCAGCAGAGATGGGTTGGAAGATCCACCATATGGATGTGAAGACCGCATTTCTCAATGGCTTCATACAGGAGGAGGTGTACATTGAGCAGCCACAGGGCTTTGAGGTGCATGGGAAGGAGTCCCATGTGTGCAGATTGAAGAAGGCCCTTTATGGCTTGAAGCAAGCTCCCAGAGCTTGGTACTCCAGGATAGATACATACTTGCAGGAGATGGGTTTCACAAAGAGTGAGGCAGATCCGAACCTTTACTATATTGTGATAAGTGAGGAGCCTCTCATTCTGGTGCTGTATGTGGATGACTTAGTCATTACAGGTGCAGAGAGACTCATAGAGCACCGCAAGAGAGATCTTGCGGCGGAGTTTGAGATGAAGGACATCGGCTTGATGCATTACTTTTTGGGTTTGGAGGTGTGGCAGGAGGAGGGGCATTTCTTCCTGGGACAGGGGAAGGATATTGTGGACATCCTTGGCAGATTCCACATGGAGGATTGTAGACCCATGTCGATACCGATGATCACCAACTGGAAGAAGCTTCATGCTTCGGATTCCGAGTTGGTGGATCCCACATTGTACAGACAGCTGATTGGTTCCTTGATGTATTTGGTCAACACTAGACCAGATATTTGTTTTGCAGTCAACACGATGAGTCAGTTTATGTGTGAGCCTAGGAAGGTTCACTAGGTGGCTGCAAAACACATTTTGCGATACTTGCAGGGGACAGTGGATTATGGTCTAGACTACAGGCAGGGGGATGGAGTGAGATTGGCAGGTTACACTGATTCTGATTGGGCAGGTTGTGCTTCTGATAGGAAGAGCACTTCAAGGTGTTGTTTTGGGTTGGGTTCGGCAATGGTGTCATGGTTCAGCCGGAAGCAGCAGTCAGTAGCATTGAGTTCAGCGGAAGCAGAGTATATGGCAGCCAGTCTAGCTAGTTGTGAGGCCATCTTGCTTCGCAAGATGTTGTTTGGCTTATTTGGTCAGCCGTTGAGACCTTCAGTGATTTACTGTGATAATCAGAGTTGCATTAAACTCACTGAGAATCCAGTATTTCATGACAGGTCAAAGCATATCGGGATCAAATATCACTTCATCAGAGACTATGTTCAGAAAGGAGCTGTGAAGCTTGAGTATATTCCTACTGATGAGCAGGTTGCAGATATTCTTACCAAAGCCTTACCACGGGGCAAGCATGTCTACTTCAGAGACAAGATGGGTGTGGTGAGGAACACCTTCCTCGGTAAGAGGGAGTGTTGAAATTTGGTTACCAGAGGACAAGTGGTTCCCTAAGGCTTTGATCTTTGGCCTAGGGAAAGTGTCCAAAAGAATTTAATTTTTCTCCTAAAGTGACTTTATAATTTTATAAAGTCAAATCTAATTTAAAAGTGACTTTAAGTGATAAAGTTACTAAAGTCTAATTTTAAAGTGATTTTAATAAAGTCAATGTAAAATTAGAAAGGAAAAGTGACTTTGGAAATAAATGACTAAGTGGGTCTTTATTAAAGTGGGGTGAATTAAAAAATAGAAAGTCAGATTTAAATGAGCATTTAATCTCAGCCCTAGATCTCAATCTATCTCAGCCATTGGATTTAGGGATTCCCCAAAAGTCACTTAGGGTTAGGTTAAAGGAGGAAAATGAGGAAAAGGTCATTCATTCTTTCATGAGCAGATTGAGAGAAGGAGAGCAAGAGAGCAAGGGAGATTTCTGGGCAGTGAGGAGAAGGAGGCAGCAGCTTGGCACGCATTCCAAGGCAGCATTTCAGCAAGACAAGTTCAGCAGATTTAGCAAACAGCAGGCAGATTTGTTGAGCACGGTTTTCGAGAAAAGGAGGCCGTACAGCAGGGCCGTACAGCAAGGTTGGGCACAGATTTCGAGGCAGCAAAGGGGCTGTTTTATTTGGCATGTTTTTCTAGGCAGGCCGTACAGCAAGTGGCTGTACCTTTGCACGGAAATCGAGGCAGATTTCGTACAGCAAGTTTTTGTTGTCTTTTGGCACGAATTTCGAGGTCCGTACAGCAGCATTTATTTCTGTTTTGGCACAAATTTCGAGGTGGTCGTACAACTGCATTTATTGCAGATTTCTGGGCACGCAAATCGAGAAATCCATACAACATTTATTGCTGTTCCTGTTTTGCTGTTTGTACATTTTCCGAGGCGGTGGTTAAGCACGGAAAAAGAGATAAGTTGTAAAAGTCTGTTTGCTGATTTTTATTTTGTTGAATATTTCTCTCACTGTAAAAAGCATTTTTCCAGAAATAAGAAGGAGCTTTCGAACTGGTTTTCCCCAAGAGTTGTAGGGGGTTTTTCCAGGGTCACCTTGACCAAAAATTACTGTGTTATGATGTGTTGAATGGTTGTTTGTTACTGCTGTTTTTTATTTCTGCATTTTCCAGCATTCTGAAAAATTTCCAGAATTTGTGTTTTCAGCAAAATTTATTTTCCAGTTGTTGAATGTATGGTTATGGGAAAAGGCATTTAACTATTTTGGAGTAATAAGGTGAAAACTGAAAACCGGGGTGGGAAACTATAAATTTCTACATCAAGGACACCAGATGTAGGCACTCAAGCCCAGGTTAAAACCCCTATATAGGGGAAAACCCAGTCAAAGAACTCTTCCTTCAGTAATTCAAAATGAGATGGACCAAGACCTTAGACCTACAGACCTTCCTCCTCCACCAAATCAGCCTTCCAATGAGATAAAACAACCTTCAATAGTCTCTTCTTGGCCAGCAGCTACAACTCAGCATCAACCCAGAAATTTCAGCCCCTGCTTCACTAGCAGCTTCAGAATTTCGACCTCCCAACAATTGCAGAATTTGACCCCCATCAGCAATCTGGAACCTTGCACATGTGAGATAAGAGAGAAAAAATTTGGCTTCTTTAGCAAGATGTTGGCCTCCTCCTTTACTAGACTTTTCCTGTTCTCCCATTGAAATTCACACTTTTTCTTAGCCCATAAACTGCAGATCAAACTTGTTAGTTGGTGATTCAAATGACATCGATTTTCTCCAATATATATGCTTCTTGTGAGGTCATATTACCATGTTTGAGGTCGACTTGGTGGAGGAGGCCTAGAGGACCTAAAATACAATAAATTAAACTTCTTCTTTGACAAATAAGTCCCAAAAATGGTTCTTTACAACATGACATGGACAAGGACACTTGACATAAACCCTATAAGCCTTCAATGGAGGCTTTGACCTAAAACCAATTGACCCAAGCATGAAACCCATGCTTTAATAAGTCAATTTATTTAATAAGAAAAAATTAGTTTTCTTTCTTTTGATAAATATATTTCATTATGACTCAAGCACAATTATGAAGGTTGATACTTAGATTCTTCAACGGAGACCTCATTGTAGCCCACAAATATGCCCCTTTCTAACAAGGGCTATAGCTTAGTCCTTTTAGCTATAGGAGTGTCAACATAAGCTGGGCAATGAAAGCTGCACAGATGACATATCTTTGGCTTCACTCTTGTGAACATCTCGTCAAGAGTCATATCCTCCAACACTCCGTGAGGACTACTATTCTATATATACCATTGTTATCAAAACCGGACCGGAATCGGCTAGTCCGACCATTTTTGGCCCAAAAATGGTCTGAACTAGGCCTCTGAACCGGAATAGGCTGATTCGGGTATCAAATCGGCCTATTCCACCAAACTGGCTGGTTCAAGACTAGTTTTGTGCAACTTGTACCTTCCCAGGTTGGCTTAGAAAAATTGCCTTTTTCTATTTATTTTTTTTTCATTTGGTTGGCCCACTTCTAACTCTCCCCTAGGCCAACCTATTATTGAAGTTTATGGTCTTCAGCTTAATATTCAAGCCTATGGTCCTATTATTGCTATGCATTTCATGGTAATGTTATTTTTAAAGTATATGTGACACTCTCCTTAATTTTTCATTGCCATCTTTTTACTTAAATTTTTAAAATTACCATGAAATGACTCAGGATGTTTGAGAGTGGTTTCAACCTCAATGGATTTCATACGGAGAGAGTCGAATTTTAGATTTCAGTCAAAATCTAGCAGACTTAACAATTTTTCAGGATATCAAGATTGCAGGGATTACAACGTTTCCATTGGATTTTGTCATGTACGAGGGTAAGGAACTAGTATTTAATAAAGAGCACCAATCCATCTATGTACTTTGATGTTAGTGCCATTGGTTGTCGAACTCCTCTATCATGACTCTACTAAAAATGTACCAATCACTCAAACAAAATCTTGACTTGCCATGCTATGTTTTTTCTATCTTATTTTAATGCTTAGAGGGTCAAATTGATGACAAAGATCCCAATATATGCAATTATTGTCGACTTGGATGCTACTATTTCTTCAAATAAGGATGAGGAGGATGATTTTGATGATGACATTGACAATTAGCACTTGTGGGATGTAGTTGTAGTATTGTGGATTGTAGTATCATACTATCATGTTATTTTGAACTATAAAGGCCTTTTATAGCCTGCTTCTTTGATGTTTTTTGGTTCCACGATGTTTTGCACTAAGTGTTATTTTGGTTATATGCACTATTATTTGCCATATAAATGAGAACATTTTCATATTTGTGTATAAATGGTTTGGATTCATATGGATGAAGATGAATATATATGTTTATATGAATATTTTATGTGCTTTTGGTTAACTGGTTTTTACCAATTCTGACTGGTTCCCCGTTCACAAGGTTTTTCGGTTTGATCATTGGTTCAGTTATGATAACATTGATAAATACACAATTGTATTGCAAACCTTCACCCACAAAAACCTAGGCAATTCCTGATGATAGATCATTGCCATCGTCGCCTCCATTATGGTCTTGTTTTTCCTCTCAGCAACCCTATCCTTTTGAGGGTTGTAAGGTACCATGAGCTTCTTGATCCTTGTTGCCCTGCAAAAATCCTGGAACTCATTAGAGGTATACTTGCCCCATTATCCGATCTCCGTGTTGATTTTTCCGCGACACTTAAGAAAAAGGTTTATGTCTAAGATCACGATCACAAACACACTCAAATGCCACAACACGAGCACTTTGCACAGCGGAAAATGTATAGCGGTGAATCAACTAGTGCACAAGGCAATTTAGAAGAGATGTAAAATTTAATGAAAATATATCAGCCTGCAAACCTAGTTCGGCGAGTGTGCCACCCTTGGCCTACGAGCCTAATTCAGCATATGTGCCACCTCTCTCTCTCTCTCTCTTCTATTTTTAATAGCATTCCTTCTAGTTCAGATGATGACAGCAAGGATGAAAATCCTCCTCCACCTCTTGAAATTGTTCCTTTTACTCCGCTGCTTCCAAGATGGGTCCGCTCTACTCGGGATGCAACAGATTCTCTTGCAAGTGACCCTGCCGATTAACGATGTACCCATTCTCAGTTTGTAAGAGCCTCTTCCTTATTGGCTCAAGTTCCAAAAAATCCTGATCCAGAAACCTTTGAAGAAGCCTCCAGTCATCCAGATTGGGATGAAGTTATGAATGAAGAATATCGCTCCTTATTGGCAAATGATACTTGGGATTTTATTCCTCTTCCAAAAGGAAGAAAACTTGTCAGATGCAGATGGGTTTACAAAACAAAGTTTGGACCAGATGGAAAAGTGGATAGACATAAAGTTTGTCTTGTCGCTAAAGGATTTTCACAAGTTGAAGGCATTGACTATACTGAAACCTTCTCCCATGTTGCCAAAATGAATTCTATCCGCCTTGTTCTTTCCCTTGCTGCCTCCTTTAAATGGGAAGTCCATCAGATGGATGTTAAATCCGCCCTCTTACATGGAGATTTGCATGAAGAAATCTACATGGAACAACCCCCTAGCTTTATCCAAAAAGACTCTAGCCTTGTTTGTCGCCTTAGGAAGTCTCTCTATGGTCTCAAACAAGCTCCTCAAGCTTGGTATGCCAAAATGGATAGATTTCTCTTAGATAATGGCTTTTCTAGGTGTCATTCTGACAACACTGTCTACACCAAGAAAGTGGGTAAGTCCTTCACCATCCTTGTTCTTTATGTTGATGATCTTATCCTTACTGGTAGTGATCCAAACCATATAAACCCCATGTGAAGTCTAGCCTCAAAAAGAAGTTTGAAATGACAGACTTAGGACACTTGCATTATTTCCTTGGTCTTCAAGTCTTACAATCTAAGGAAGGCATTACCCTCTCTCAGTCCAAGTATGCCTATGATCTTCTACACCACTTGCACATGGAAGACTGTAAGTCGGCGCCTTCTCCCTTTCAGTCTGGAGTCAAGCTTTCAGTCACTTGTACTACCCCTGACGTTGATGCTACCTTATATTGTCAACTTGTTGGTAAACTTCTGTATCTAACCCATACTCATCCTGACCTTTCCTTTGTCGTTGGTCATGTCACTTGGTTTATGCACCAACCTCATGAAAGTCACTGGAAAGCAGCGAAAAGAATACTTCGATATATTCAAGGTACAGTTCAGTTTGGGATTCATTACAGTGCAGGAGCATCTCCATTGTCGATTGGTTTCACTGATTCTGATTGGGCTGGTGACCCTGATGATCGAAAGTCGACTGCAGAATATGTATTCACTCTTGGTTCAAGACCTATTACTTGGTCTTGTAAGAAACAAAGTGCAATCTCTCTTTCTTCAGCAGAAGCAAAGTATCGTGGTGCAGTTGAAGCTAGCAAGGAAGCCATGTGGCTTCATCAGATCCTTTCTGAATTTGGTCTCCATCAGCAGCATCCAACTACACTTTGGTGTGATAATCAAAGTGCCATTCAGCTATGTAAAGATCCAGTTCAGCATCAACGTATGAAACACATTGAACTCCACATACACTTCATTAGAAAGCTCATTCATGATCATGTTCTTGAAGTGTAGTATTGTCCAACCAATGATCAAGTAGCCAATATCTTTACAAAGGCTCTCACAGAAGCAAAGTTTACCAAACTTCGATCCATGCTTGGAGTTCAGGAAAATTGTCATTAAGGGGAGATAGGCTCTAATGCCTCTTTCCTTCTCCTATTGTGTCACTTTTGTAAATCCTTCAATCCTATCCCAATTTGTTCTTAAGGGAGGATGTTAGGATATTTCGACACATAGGAAATAGGCTCATTTTGTGTCACTTTTGTAAATCCTTCAATCCTATCTCAAGTTGTTCTTAAGGGGGGATGTTAGGATCTTCCAACACATAGGAAATAGTTAAGAATAACTTAGTCTAGTGTAGAGTTAGGTAAAGTGTGTTTCTTTACCATGTACATTTGTAACTTATAATTCGACGGTCACGATTTGTAGTGATCCGACGGCTATCTCTCACCTCGGTATTAACGACAGTGGATTTGTGGCTTAACACCCGATTGGTTCATGATCTCTATTTAAAGAGCATGGAGGGTCATTTGTCCGATAACCGTTTATGAGAGAAACATATTGTTATGTATATTTTATTAATTATTAGTTAAATATAGTTATCTTAGGTTTATTAATGTGGAAGGGCAACAATCATGCCTCTTCGCCAAGGGACACCATAAGGCTATATTTAAAGCCTCGATGATTCCCCATTGTAATCATCTTTCATCTTTTATCAATAATAATATATACTTATAAAGTTTACCAAAGTTTTTACACTCCAAAATTATTATTATTATTTCAAAAAAAATAATTTAATTAATTAATTAATTAGTTTAAAAAAAAAAGGGAAAAACTGGCAGAAAAATATTCCCCACCTCATACACGTTCAATGTCTTCATCAATGTCGATGGTCGAATTCCAGAAGAAATTGGTGGATCTCGAGAAACAAATCAATAATAATTCTGAAGAATTCGGAAAAAGATTAGTCGATCTTGAAGGTACAATTGCAGGACACTCCGACGACATCAAAAAAGTTCATGACACGACAAATCGAATAGAAAGACAAATGTGTCTAAATCATCATGAGACCACAGAAAAGATGACAGAGCATAGCGAAGCAATGAACAAGATGACAGAACTCTTCGATAAGCTAAATGATAAGATAGATAAGTTAAGTCAGACACAACCTCCAATATTCCCAAATGTCAAACATAATCAACTAAAAAATTCAGCTAATTCAGATCATCATCATGAATATAACATGTTTGAAAAAGAGCAATTAAATGAGGTTGAATTGAAAATCAGCTCACATGGAGGCTATAGTGTTGAACCACCTAGAAGTAGAGACTTTGAGATCAACCATGAAAATTATAGAGTTGAGAAACCAAGAGAAGAAAATGCAACTCAATCCACTAATAAAGCCAGTAATGCAGCAACAGAAGTTATTGAGAACGTTTATATAAATGAAAATCCAAAGGCAGAAAAAGAAACAATGTTGGTATTCAACGTGAATTCTATCACAGATGCAACAACAGACATAGTCATTGAAAATGAAAGAAACCATGAAAATGCAGATGCTTATAAACAAAAAAAAGCTGTTGAGGCCTTCGATGATGAAGCAGATATGGTTGTTAAGAATGAAGCATTTGATGATGAGGAGAAGTTGCATTGAATGATAATTGTTGGTAACTTACCTCTAAATCTAAAAAGGAATCACGAAAAATCACCAAAAGAACAAGGAATAGTTAGGAAACACGAAAAATTCTTCCAAGACCTGCCAATAAAAATACCTCCTAATAAGGAACATGAACATCCAATAGAAGTCAAGAAAGGACCTGACCCTGTCAATATCAAATCTTGTCGCTATTCACATCACCAAAAGATTGAACTCGAGAAGGTGCTCCACAATCTTTTTAAAATGTGGGAAGCAAGAGCTTGCCGCTCGAGAAACCTAGGCATTTGTCAACGATGTCCTTCATTACATATGCTTTGAGGACAAAGCATATTTAAGAGAGGAGCAATGTTATGTATATTTTATTAATTATTAGTTAAATATAGTTATCTTAGGTTTATTAATGTGGAAGGGCATGATAAACGATCATGCCTCTTCGCCAAGGGACACCATAAGGCTATATTTAAAGCCTCGGTGATTCCCCATTGTAATCATCTTTCATCTTTTATCAATAATAATATATACTTATAAAGTTTACCAAAGTTTTTACACTCCACATATGTAACTTTTCTTTTTATATTAATAAATTGCCTGAAGTGGCCGCGTTGGCTCAGCTCGTGGACTGTTTCCCTCTTTGAGGGTTTTAATCACGTGACTATACTAGTGTACTGATTTGTGATATGTTTGTGAGCGGTGACCTTTGGTTCTTGATCTAAGGAACTTACCCTGTAAATTGCTACAAACGGGCCAAGATTACAAGTGTTTCATAAATTCGCATTAATGTTTAGGACACATGTAAAATCGTGACATACCATTCCATACATTAGACATGAAACATAATGAAAGGAGCACTTACATGACAAAAAGAGTATATCCATCCATAAACTTGCCAAATAGAAGCTCCAAGAGAGAGAGCGAAAATATTTCACATCAAAATGCATTGAATCATCCAAATCATTCCAAAGATTGCAAGTCTTGAATCTTTAGAAAGATATATCCCAAATCCAAGTGATAAGGTTTGATACAATGAGGCTCTCATGTATTTATATGAGCCTTTAGGGTATTCGAATAGCCTTAATTAGCCTAATAATGCCCCTAAAATAAAATAATGTGCAAAATAACATAATTTTGCTAACAAGCCCACCAAATAGCTCCAAAATATGAAAAATTAGCCTCTCAAGAGGGCCAAAATGATAGAATAGTAGCTAGTAGGTTCGTTGGAAGTCCAAATGAAGTCCCTCGTGTGCCATAATGAATGGGAGGGCCCCAATAACAATGATGAAGGGGGTGGCCCCCTTAATCTCCAAGCAAATGACCTATGGTGCTCCCAAGTGGTGCTCCCAAGGGTGTAGTGCAAGTATGTAGCCAGTTGGGCGATGTGGTCCAAATGCATCATGATCATCGAATAACTAGGGCACGAGCAAGTAATAGGTGGTGTTGAAGGATCTCATGGTGCGGTTATCTACTCTCTGTCATGGTGAAGGCCCATGGCTCTCAATGCTCACCCTATAAGTGCCATTAAGGCCCTTTGGAGGGCTTGGATCCTGTATAGGGAGACCAAACCCCGAGATGAAAACCCCCCAACAATCCTATATAAGATCCAATGCTTCCAGTACAACAATTCATTAGTGCAATTGAGTAAATGAGCTTATAAATCATGGAACCAAGTGGGCACTTCATAGTGGCATGCCCTTCCATAATGGGCTTTAAAATGTACAGGTGTCTCCAAGTTCAAGGAGGTTAATCAAGGACCCCATTAGGTGGATTCAACCTTTAAGGGAGTGACAAGTCCATGATACATCTGTTAGATGGCAAGTGTCAAATGAAATAATGATGGAATGGAGTGGGGCAATAGGGAAGGCTCCAAGCCACATGCCATGGTGCAAGGGTAGCTATAACGAGGGAAGCCCGCACTTGGGTGTATAGATGTAGGAGGGAGCAATCGTGGTAGATGAGTTATCCCGGCCTTTGTTTTTCCACCCTTATTCATATGCCTTTTGACTTTTATTGGTTTTTCTTTCTTTTAACTGCTTAGGGCTCCAAGGAATGGGAGTATGATGTGAACAATATAGCAGTGGATATCCCCTTAAGATAGGGCAATTCATCGTCCACCAAGGGTTGGGACAATCATGGGTTCCTTAATGATGCAAGGGGCTCACATGAGGGACCCCAGGAACCATGGTGATGGCCATAATGATAGGGGGTAGAGCTCATGCTTGGATTTTTCCGACACGCTAAATTTTTATGTTTCGACCATCTTTTGCATTTTATGGCACATTTCCTCTTGTAAGTGGCCAAATTATGCTTTTAAATTTCTTTTTAGCTGCATCAACCTTCGAAGCATCATTCCAGGCCCGACCCAAAGTGTGGACAAGGGGAGGGGTAGGCTAGCTCCTTGAGGACCCAATGGACGAATGTGGACCCGGATGGGAAAGATGTGAAAAGGGGCTATAATGAGTGGAGGGGAGTGATGTATGTGGTGTCAAGAAGCAAGACCACGCAACCAAAATCTGGATTTCCCATGTAGTGTCAATCCTAAAGCTAGTAGCCAATAAAGGAGATCCCACAAGACTAGGATACAAGCTTAACCACCAAATTGGACAAGGGGACAAGAGTACAGACCAAACTCATTCTTTCCACTGAATCCCCCCACTAATCCATGCTTAGATGTGTCCATGACAAGTAAGCAAAAATGCCAAATTACATAATGAAAACCATACCTTCAGGGTTGGACGGCTCACCTTCAAACATAATGATCATAATAGATAAACAAGACACATAATGGCTAGCTCAAGTGGCGGAGATGGTGGCACATAGAGTTATCCAGTGGTTGCAATGGGTTGTTGGCTGCTGGATGAAGACAATCTAGAAGAAAAAAAAAAATCTCCTGTGTGTGTTACCCATTGGTGGTGGGTAACAGGCCCAACAACCACTTCACCTAACATGAAGCTGACCTCTAGTTCTTCATCTTTCAGGGCCATAACTAATAGGAGATTCTTCTCCAAAATCTATACAAACAACACTTCATTCACCTCCATGATACCTCTTGAGTCCATTTGAAACTCAATGTTACCACTACTCTCTACTGCATACTTAGTATTATCACCAAGCTCTACATGTATATCTTTGGCCTCCTTGGTCATGTTGGTGAAAATGTCACAAGATCCCATCATGTGACAAGATGCTCCATTGTCCACAAACCGAACACCAAGCACCTCTCGTGAAGGTTCCAGAAATGCATGACACCAAGGGGAAGTTCTTGAACTTTTCAGCCAACTTGACCATCTGTTCAGTGGTTGTTGTGGCAATCTTTCCTTCCTCTTCTTCTTGTTTTGACACTGACTTTGATTCTGGTTCGCCTCCCCTTTGCCCATTTTCGTTTGTGCAGCAAGAGCAAGCTTCTCTTTCTCCTCACCACTCCTTTGTTGACCTCGAGTTAATGAATTCTCCCAGATCTCCCTATGGATGAAATCATCCCAAAACTGACCCCAATAGAAGTTGTTCCCTAACCAAGATCCTATCCACAAGGTCGTCAAATGCTTGGCACATCCTTTCAAAGCCACTTTCACAATCTTTGAATCATTCATAGCCTCCCCAATAGTTGAAAGCTCATCACGATCTTGTTGGATCCTTGTGAGGTAAGATGTTATAATCTCTAATTTTTTCGTCATAATGTTGTTCAATTTTTCCAGAACACCATCTTCTTGTTTTCGTTTGTGCTCTAATAAAGACCAATTAGGGCTACCCACATCTAACGTGTTGTGTCCTTCCCTGATATGTGAGGGATTATGTGATCCTTCAAACCATCCAAAATACCGAACAATTTCACATCCTTCTGATTGTGCTCGCCAGTTGGTTTGGATTTGAAGGAATCTAGATATTTGTGTTCACAAAATTCCACAAACAAATCATTTTTAAAACTATGGTTATCCGCTCCTTCAAGGGGCTGAAGTTAATAGCCCCATCCTGTTGAAATTTGTAACTAGGTTTGGTCTTCATAATTATCTTTGTACTTATATCAATGTATATTTCCTGTAGAAAGCCAAACAAGAAAAAGGAAAATTTATTATTATTATTATTTTATTAGATAAGCATGTTCTGCATGCTTCTAGGCTTGGTTAAGTCAAAGATTCAAAGTCTTATTTGGACCTATTGTAAACAAAAAGGAAAAGGAAGTTTTTTAAAAATGTAATTTGGGTAAATTTACCCCAAAAAGTCAAGTCGACCCTCTTAATGTCAAGTCGGCTCAATGAAATTTTTTGTCTTTCCACATTTGAGAACAACTATATATAGGCATGCGTCCTCCTTTTTTGCAAGCAATTTCAGTCCTTTTTGCGATTAGCTCTAAAGTAGAAGAAGAAAAGTTTTGAGGTTATTTGTTCTACAAGGGTCAGCGAATTTCTGAAGCTACATATCTGAAAAAGGTCTAAGCTTCTTGGGCTACTAAAGATGTGAATTAGTGTGAATTTTATGGGCAATAAAAGGATTGAAACAAGAGCAAATTTTTTGTGGATAGATTTGGGTCTTGGATTTGTCACTTTGATATGATTCTATAAGAAGAGATTTTTTCGGTTTTCCCCTTGGAGGGGTTTTCCCCTTGGAGGGGTTTTGCCCTGGCTTGGAAACTATATCTTGTGTTCATTGTTTTTCTGTAATCTTCATGTTTATGTTTTTGGTAATTGTTTGATGAAAAGAACTCACTAAAAGGAATAATAAGCCAACAAAATTCACAAATAATTACCATGCTAAGAGAAATCAACCCTAACACATAAGTACATTGATTTCTCAACACATCAAACGTGTCTTCATATCGCAAACTACTCGGTGATGTCATCTCACAAATCAACCTTGGCCACAAAACCCCAGTTGCAAAATTAAAAATAATTCTATTGTCATAAAAAAATAAATTTGTTATTGCAAAACCTAGTGATCTCAAATCTCTCCTTCAGAGTTTTCTATAGCTCAGATACCATGTTAAATCTCCTCATATAAATCTTCTCACAACAATTATATATTCCCAACAATTTATTTTATTAACCGATTAAATTATGAATTGTTGAAAAATAATATCACTGGTATTTTAACTTCCAGAAATGTATAGGCAAGGAAATAAAATCAGAGAGATCAATCACACATTACAATAAATAAACACCCATAACAATTCTCCTTCATTGATTAATCTAGGAAAAATCGGGGTTTTGACCCACAGAAAAATTGTTGAACCATGGTTATCATTGATGTGAACTCAAGCAGCACACAAAAGAAGCCTTGCCTTCAATGAAAAAAATGATAGGACAAATCACAATTCTTGGGCTCAAGATCATCTTCATCAGATTCTCCTCATCATGTCGACTCCAACGATAGGTTGTACGCCTCATAAATCCTCATGGTTGAGGAGTTATGCCTCTTTAATGATTGGAACCCCCTTTAGTGGTCAAGGAACCCCAAAGGAGGTGTTACGAGCAATTTTATATTATCCAAGGAAATTAAAATTAAAAGGGACTATCCTATTCAAAGTCAAAAGAGGGTTTTATTAATGATCAATTATCAATAAAGTTAGCCTTTATATTACGGGATTTTTGGCTAAAAATTAATTTGAAATTTGAATTTTTCCTCCAAGTGATCAAGTTGGCTAGCCTCTCCTAAAAGCATCCACGACTTCTATAAATTAAGGCCTAATTTGCCCTCCAAAACAACAACTCAGTGTATGATCTCTCTTGAAGTTTTGTGGCCCTATGTAGTCTTGAAAATCTGATATAGGAGGTTGAAACTCTGGGTTAAGTTTTGAAGGTCTTTTCGTTGGCACTTTTGTGGATTAGCTCAGGCTTCCTGAGGCCATTCAGCCTTATTATGACAAAGCATCTCTGATGGAATTTCATTGTGTTTGAGGCTTGTTTTCGTGGGACTCATTTTGGCATTGAAGGCTTATTATTGGAGACTTTCTCGACCTTCTTCTCATTGGCATATCAATGAAAACTCAAAGGTTTCCTGAGGCCATTCTCAGCCTGCTTGAAGCTCTTTTTTTCTGTGCCAGAACTTCGGCCTAGTACCTATGACAATAACTGTGACATCCTTCAAATGGTAAATTTTGAATAAGATATTATATGGAGTGTTGAAGCAATTTTATAAGCCCTAATCTAAGCCATCTTCATTGAGTTTACCATGTGAAATATTAGCCTAGTACCTATGACAATAATCGTGACATCCTTCAAATGGCAAACTTTGAATGAGATATTCTATGGAGTTTTGAAGCAATTTTATAAGCCTAATCTGAGCCATTCTCATTGAGTTTATGGCGTGAAATATCAGCCTTCTAAACAGTCAACTCTTGAAGCATATCAAGACAAGCATTGTTTACAGATGTTATGGCTCGCTTATGAAGAACTTTTTATCAAATCTTGATATGAAGCAATTCTGGTCGCCTGAGGTAACTTTGGCCCTGTGGTAGGTCATGTCTCACCTACCTGAAGCATCTTGCAGACTAAGATAAGGGCACTAAATTGGAGTAGCATATTGAGCCTTCTATCAATGATTCTCTTGCACTATGATGAATGACTAACATGTGCTCTGGGTGGAACAATCTAAGGAGAACTTTGAAAGTTTCCAAGGCATTTGTCGGATTGTTCTCAGGGTTACCCAGCATTTTTGAAGAACCTAGCAACGTCAATAGTTGACATCATTAAGGGCATTTAGATGGCATCCTTCTAAGATGACTGTGGTAATCTAAGACTAATGTTCCTAATCATTGTGTTAAGTTTCTGAGACAAGTCTAGAATCTTATGGACATCATAATTTGTTTAGCTCTTTTATGGAATTGATTGTTACAGTTTCCTTGGAGTTTGTTGCTTGGGTTGTTTGTTCAGTGACATCTCTACAACAATATAGAAGGTTGCTATAGTACAGACATTCTTTTTAACCTAAGGAACAAAGGTGTGTTAACTGAAAGCATTTTCATTTGAGCTGCATCTTGAAAGGGTTTGTTCAACAGTCAATGAGCTAGAGTGGTATTGAATCTCATTATATATCTAAAAGTATACAGAGATTTAATTTGAGTAGTATAGTCTTGCAGCAAAGAAAGACGACTTTAACATCAACCAACTTGGGATATTAAAGAAAGTCCTTGAAGACTTAAGGTACAAGAATTGTTGAGATTGATATTTGTGGTGAAGGTTATTGTTGCCCAATAATTATTTAGAAGCAGTTATTGAAGTTTTGAAGAAGTCAAACTTTCAGTATATATTTGAAGCATACATTAGCAGGAAGGGCTTCATTGAATATCTTTATAAGTGGACCATTGTCCCTAGTACAGGAACCCACAAATTGTTTCATTCATTTTTATTTTCAGGGTGGTTGGGTGGTGCAAGGAAGGAGAGGGAAGTCTTCTTCAAGTTTGAGCCTATAAACACTTCAAGGTAGCAAGGTGGTGCTAGGGCTAGTTGGAGCTTGCAGGGTGTTGGAGCATCCTATCAATTGTAGTTGATAAAACCAAGGCGTTGGAGCATCCTTCCAGTTAGAGCTGGTAAAACTAGGGTGTAGGAGCATCCTTTCAAGAGTTGGAATTTCCAGATAAATTTGAATGCTTTTATAGAGTACTATGCAGTTGGGGCTTCCCTTTTAGTTGGAGCTGAAGTATTTTTGTACTCATAAAATATTAGAAAAGCATTTGATGGTTTCTCCCAAAAGGGTTTCCACCTAAAAATTTCTTTTGTATTGTTCTTGTGACGTGTTGATGATTTATGTTTTGAATTCATGTTAATGTTAAGACAAATACTTATTCACCCCCCTCTCGGCATTCCCAATAGAAATTACAAGGAAATATACATTAATTGGAACCTATAACTCGGTACTGCGCCTCCCCTCATACAGCTTTTATGCCTCAGGAAATTCTGCCCTAGCAAATCAGCCTCTCCAACAAATCAACCTCCTTCTCGCTTCAACAATTGGGCCCGACAATCTCCAACAATTCGACCTCCCAAAAACTCTCTTGAATCCACCCACACTCTTCATCCTCTTTCCTGCAATCTAGCTGACCCACTCGCTCTAGAGAAAAATCACTTTCTCTCATTATTGTGTCTTCACCTCTCCGTTAGCCTTATTTTATAATCTTCATCAAGCCCAAATCCCTAACCCTAATCTCCCTTGTAGAAGACCTAAGAGATCAATGGTTGAGATCATTTCTAATTCACTTAAATAATTTGTTGGAAATACAGAGAGGGGGCTAAATATTGTCTATGTCCCTCTTCAAAGTGAGATCCAAAAAATCTGCTTCAATGCTCTCCAAGTCTTCTCAAAATAAGGTTTCCAAATTTGCTTCAAGTCTACTCAAAATAATGTCTCCAAATTTGCTTCAAGTCTGCTACAAAGATGACCTCAAGAATGCTTCAACAAGTGCTCCAAAAATCTGCTTTAAATCTGCTCAAGAATTGTCTCCAAGTTTGCTTCAACCTGCTCCAAGGATGACTTCAAAATGGATTTAAAGACTCTTCAACAAAAACTTCAAGAGTTGATCCAAGTCTTTGCAAATAGGCTTCAAGGTTGCTCCAACATGTTGGTCCAAAATATGTTTCTCGAAAGGCCTGCTCAAGAATATCTTCAAGTTTGCTCCAATATGACTTCAAAACTGCTACAGGGACTGGTCAAAAGTGTGCTTTGAAAGGTTGAGGCACTCCAAAGATTTTCCAAGGTCTACACCAAAATCCACTCATAACTTTATCAAGAAATCCGCTCAAGATCTACTTCAAATCAGACTGAGGTCAGGGTCTAAATTTGTGCACAAGAGAAGCCAAAATACAAGGATGAGTTTGTCTCCTTCACAAGACTGAAATTGGTCACATGATGGCTGAGTTGCAAGGTCAAATCTGCACCTTTCCTCAGGCCGAATCTAAGGCTAGAAATTGGTCCTCCCACAAGCCGAAGTCTTCTTTTTCCACAGGTTGAGACTAGGCCGAGAATCTGCCTTGCTTCAAGGTTGAGATCCTCAATAGATGCAGGCTGAAATCAAACTTAAGGGGTTGAGTTCTTATGCTAGAAAGAAGGTTGAATTCCAAACAAAGAATAGCTTCAAAGATACTTCAAAATAGATCAGTCAATTCTCCAAAAAGCATTAACCAAAATAAAAAATTTCTTCAAATATTGCTCCTTCAATTAGCCTTTAGATTCATGAGATATGAACCCTTACTCTTGTCCACGAAATCTGAGTTTTTGTCTCCTTGACCGAGTTGGATATCAATTGGGGGAGAGAGGTCGTCTATTTATACTTGTTTAATCACACAAACTGGGCTGACTTATGAATGGACACGTCTTTTCTTGGAATCAACTTTCACTCTTATTGAGCTAACCTATACAAGGAGGCTTTAGGACACTTAAAAATCAAATTTTTCCTTTCTTATAATCTCTTCTCAAGGCATATTTGAACCGACTTCTTAATTTATAAAATTGGACCTTCCTTTTAGGGAAGCAATGAATGTTAACACCAAAATCCTTGGGACAAATGTGTTGGCGCGAAACCCATCTTTGGGGCATTAGACCTCAAAAAGTAATATCTCTCCAACTAGAAGGACCCATAAGATGTGCCACCTATCAAACGAAATCATTTGACAAGGGCTATAAATCTAGAGGGTGCTTGTATCCAAATTTACTTGATATGTGCACATAAAACATCAAACAAATGCCGGCATATTCACCCTTTGACATCAAAAACAATTTTTCCAACATAATTAAATTATTTATCCTTAGATAATTGACTTAATAATCCACAATAATAAATTGACTTTAATTATTGTACTTTTCTTAAGACTTAAAAAATGACATAAATCACTTACTCCACCAAGCAAGCACCTGAAGAGGCAATAAATCATCTTCTACATGCTCAAGACACCAAGCCTATGCAGAAGACCTTCCAAAGCTATTACAAGCTTCAACAATTAACTTGTTTGATTTGAAGACAATATGAAGGTTGCGATTGTATAGGAAAAAAGTAGTTGAAATGAGAAGTGAGAGAATTCTCAATCAAATCAATAGGGTGACACTACCAAGATGCAAGAACACTTGGGAACTTCAATGCAAGGGATGGTTTACAAGTTGGAATATATCAGAGAAAGATTGTTTGTTGCATAAAAAGGAGATGAGGTGATATTTATAGGATTGTTACAAGAATGATAGATGGAGGACCAAAGTAAAGAAAAATAGGAATATTGAAAATTACATGTCTAAACCCAACAAGTGAAATCAAGACAAGGGATTACGTCGTGCTCAACATATCGTGGAAGTACAAACACATTCTAGCCCAACATTGAACAACCTCTCATAGTGCAAAGTGAAGCAGGCAAATGGAAGGAACCCAAGGCAGAATAGGACCTTGGGACTTGCAAAGTATGTGAATCGAGACAAGTGGAAATGGGGCAACATTGCCTTCCAATTGCAAAGCAAGTCATCTTAGAGTTTAGAACAAGATCAACAGTAGAGGATAGATACTACATGAAAAAGAAAACTTTTGAGGTAGCTAATGAGAAAACATTGCAATAAGAGCGACAAAGATAACATATCACTAGGCCAATGCTTTAGGAGCCAACAACAGGAGCCTCCATCCCCCACCCATTGAGACCATCCAAATGAGAAGTATTACATATATTGGAATTAGCCCACCTACATTAGCTATTTAATATTGGATTTTCTATCTATTCATACAAAAGGCCTGCACCACAAGAATGCAACATTTTTACCCCATAGACTTGATAATTTGTTCCTTCTTGGGATAACCAACTTGTACAACTTCATTTATGTCGTTTTGTTCCCTACTACTCTTGTACAAGTATTATAAATTCATATCGCATGATCAATACAATGCAATAGAACAACATTAAACCTTTTATGTCGCTTTGTTTGTCTTGCCCCACTCATGTTAATTCTTAACATGGTATCAGAGCAAAGTTAGCACAAGGTTATGAGAGGTGATGAAAATATCAGAGCCATGGGGATCATAGGCTTCGTGAAACACGAGAGTTTTATAAAGTTATTGTGTTGCCAGAGATGCAAAGGTGTGAGACCTAAAGTAGCTAACGAATGGAAGAGGGCATTAAAAGATCCAGTCTTCGTGGAAAAGCACATATGATCCAATTGCAATTGGAATTGTTTGCGAAAGCTGCCATCGCAATGACCCAAATAAATTAGAGTGAGGCTTATTTGCAAAGCCATTTTATATGTTCTAAAAAATTCTATGTGCACCTTTTCTTGTTGTGCATGGAGATCTAAAATTTCGAGTCTCGAGAAAAGTTGTGGGAGAGTATTCCCTGGGATTTATAAACAAAGCCAACAGAACTTGACCTGTACAACTTGCCTAATTATGGCTCTTCAATACTTAGATTGCCTAAATCAACCCCAAAACATGTATCTACTCCCCAATTGGATCGAACACATCATGGGTCTCTCTCTCTCTCTAGCAATTATGTTATTATTGTGTTTGAGGTAAGCTCATGAAGATGCCAAGATTCATTTGAATCATAACATCAAGGAATACAAATGCACAGTCTCATCCACATGTTGGAGGCAATGACCAATAAGTGTAGAGAAAATGACTAGCAATTCTGAATCAACTTCTCTACCTTAAAATTTCAGTTCAAGTTGTGTTGAAGAATGGCAAGAGAATGTGTCATGGCACAAGGTGTTCAAAGTACTAGAATAAATTCATTGTGATTTACAAATTTAGTTTGACCCCCACACACTCCTTTCTTCCAATAGCCAACAGAACTTGACCTGTACAGCTTGCCTAATTCTTTTCAATCCTTAGATTGCCTAAATCAAACCCATAAGATGTATCTACTTCCCAATTGGATCAAACTGGGTCTCTCTCTCTCTCTCTAGCAATTGTGTTATTTTTGTGTTTGAGGTAAGCTCATGAAGATGCCAAGATTCATTTGAATCATAACATCAAGGAATATAAATGCAGTCTCATCCAAATGTTGGAGGCAATGACCAATAAGTGTAGAGAAAATGACTAGAAATTCTGAATCAACTTCTCTAACTTAAAATTCCAGTTCAAGTTGTGTTGAAGAATTGCAAGAGAATGTGTCATGGCACAAGGTGTTCAAGGCACTAGAATAAATTCATTGTGATTTAAAAATTTAGTTTGACTCCCACACACTCCTTTCTTCCAATAGCCCATATCCTGCCCTTCTTCGTTGCAAGGGCAACCAAACTTTTCCTTTGTCTTGGGAATGAAGGTCCATGGTAGTGTTCCATCAAGAGCATCAAGAGCTACTAAAGAGCCAGTGAAGAAGTCACACTCTTATCCCAACAAAGTTACAAATCTACATCATTTAGAATGTGTAAGATTAAAAAAAGAGCAATCTCATCAATATCAAAACGCTATCTGCTAGGGAGAATCTAGGAGATGCTAGGAATTAAAGACCAGCAAGATAGGTTTCTGCAGATATGAAGGATTTCATGAAGAGATCAGGAATCAAAATGGAATGCAACTACCTGAGATTTAGTGCTCTGTCTCTCTTTGGAATGCCATCTCTTGGCAGCCCAAATTTTGAGACAAAGGACAATGATACCATCCTTGGATTGTACAAATGGTGGTATACTGTGATTTTTTTATACGAAAAACTTTAAGATATGATCCAAAGCAAAATATAGTAGTGTGAATGAATATGTTGGCAATGCTTTAACACTAGAAGCTTTGGAGCTTTAAAGTTTAGAGGTCAGAGATAGTCAATGCTACGTTGTTTATCAATTTTCTTCTCTTTCTCAAGATTAGTCGTTTAAAGATTGTGATTACAATACCTCCATTAGCAGCTCTAATCTCCTCTACAATTTGTTCAACACAAGATGTGATTTGAAGCTCTAAATGTGAGTTTTGTAGGTTAAAATATTTAAGAGCTTCATGATATGAGTTTCTATTAAAGTGGTCTATATGAAAGTTCTATGATTGGTGGGAAGATAGAATTGTTCAAATAATTTAAATAAGGTCTTTAAAAAAAATGGGACAATACTATAGTTGAAAAGGTTGAAGTCTTTTGACTCAATGTTAGTTGAACTTCAAACTCTTGTAAAAGAGGATCAAAGAAATATGATGTGCATTCCAGCTTCAAGGGATGGAGAAAGAAGTTTGATCTCCTCAACATAAAATGAAATTGTGATCTCCAAAGAATATCATAACAATATCTTATTTCATATGGTCCTTGTCCTACACCACCCTAAAATTGGATAAGGCAGTTTAAGGACACTTGTTCTTGCATGTATGATTTTGGCACTTAATTGCAATTCGTCACATTGTGCATGGAGTAATAAGACATTAAAATCAAATTGATTGAAACTTTGTCAAACTAAAATTGTCTAAAACCTGTTCAAGTCAAAAGGCATATTCAAAACAAAAGTGAATTGGAAAAAGACCTACCTGAAATTGAATAAGGATGTCAAGTGAGTCTTCTAAATTCAATCACTGTAATCACACTCTAGGGTGCATGGTCGGTAGTACAAAACGCACTAAGGAGACATAAAATCAAGCGAGTGTATCAAGTGAAAAATGGATAAAGTATCTACAAAATGCATTTCAGGAAATGCAAGTATACAACCATGAATTGCAAGATCAAATTAAAGTACTTGATTGAAACTTAGATAACAAACAAATCATAAATTGATCAAATGGCTGATACACTACAGTCAACAAATAATCTTCAGAAAAATATGGATATGGATTGGGATACACCAAAGAAAACAGTTTTCATATTCCAGAATACTTCAAACTAGCGCAGTTTGTGAGTGCAAGATTTCTTGAAGAAGTTAAGAGTATTGATATAAAGTGCCAGCATTATCAAAGAGATAATCATATGAAGAAACAGTGTTTTTACCTCCATCCTTATCTTGTCTTCACTGTGGAAAAGACAAATCATTTATCATCCAAAAACCACCACATTATTCAAAGCAGACCAGTCAGTGGTAAATCATAAACCATAGAAGAAGGTCAACCAACAAAAGCACCACCTAAAAAATTCAAAGCCCCATCTTGGATCCTTTTCCAAAATGAACTCTTGAAAAACTTCTCACCTCTTATCAGATATCAGGTTTCAAGTTTCAAAGTCTTACCAGTCAAATTTCAATCAGCATTCAATCAACAGTTGGGAGTTCCAGCATAGCAATTGGTTTCTTCAACAAAAAATAATAATATACAAACATTTCAATTATTCAATAGAAATGTTCAAATATAGCAGCTGTTCACTTTCCAGATATTCAAGTATTGATGGTTTTTCATGCAAATCTTTTCGAAACTCAGTTCAGCAGTTTCAAATTAAAGATGACAACACCTCATCAAGATAAGAATTACAACTCATGACAATATGGTCTCTGACTTTGTGATTGCCTAGAGACTCACAGTCTAACAGTACAATATTTCATCTCATTTTAGAGAAGTCTTTTGCACCTGTCTTTTGTTTAGCTATTATTGTTGATTGTAGTCACCAATCACTTGGCCTAATTTTGGTCTTTGGTAAACATTAATACAAATTCCAATTTAAATATTTCAAGACTATCACAATATATGTCAGCAAATAGGAAATATTTTCACATCATCTCTAATGAATTGCTCATTTCTCCCCCCAATTTATTATTTTCATGTTAATAAAATTATTAGAAATGTAGCTGTTTATTCCACCAACTGAAGAAACAGAGCAATCTGACAAGGATAAAATTATGAACATTCTTTGCAATAGAAACCATTAAAAGAACAGCTTCGTTTTATTAAATATAGTGTTCTTAATAAACGGAGCAACAAACCTGCACCACATAATTTCCATATTGGTCTTGTGCGAGAGTACAAGCTGATTGCAATATCTCTTCCATCATAGTGTGTTGTGTCCTCTCGTCTGTGTAATGCTCCAACACTCTCTGCCAAATTAAAAGAAAATTAAAAATTTAAACATAAACTCACATGCACATAGAAAACAGTAAATTTATGTGGATTAAAATATTATTTGTGCTAATCATATTCACCTGTATAACACGGCAGCCATATGGATGGGTGGACAATGGCACAACTTGGCCAAAAAAAGATGAGATAATAAACTTAATTCTGTCTTGCGGAATACATTCAATACACTTTTGTATCACATGGTTCCCATTTTGATCACGCACACAGCGCATTACATGGCCATCAAGCTCGACAACCAGCTTTTCTTGTTGGTCTACATCAACCACCTCAATTGCCTGCAACCTCAAGTGCAAGTGTACAATATGCCATAAGATCCCAGAAAACATTTACAAAAGGTGAATATGTTATACAATAGATTACATAATATTTGCATCAAAACTTCCATATATTCATGTCTACAGAACAAACAGACAAGATATTAAAACACTGAAGGTTTAAATCCTTTACCAATGCAACTATCTTTGCCGCCACCTGGATGTGGCAGAGATAGCATAGTGCACCATCTTAGCATAAAACAAACATTGATCATTTGCCTCCTATATTATCTATTGATTTAGATATGTCAATTTTCAATAAACCCGAGGTGTTTCACTGTACATTGACCATACATTGACTATACATTGACCATTTGCCTCCTATTATCATAGTTGAAATGAAATATATCAAATTTCCAGAGAGCAAACTAAATGTAGCATTTTTAATTGTCTACAAATATATATTTCAAGCAAACATATCATTAAAAAATTAGTTCCAGACGTATAAGTTAGTTCTTTCTTTCTCACAGTATTACAGCACTAATGTCAGCTGGGCTTAGCTCAGGTGGTTGAGAGGATAAATGTTATCCTCCCAACCACTTGTGACAAGTTCTCTTCATGAGCCAATTCTTGATTGGGGCATGCAATGTACCATCAATCTCATTCTCACTTACGGGCTTGAGGGTGGGAAGAGATATTTAGTATAAAATTTTAAAAACAAAGAATTACAACACTAATGTTGAATATCATACCCATTACAATAAACTTAAAAGAGATTTCTGATCACAGGTGTACAATATTAAAATTTAATGGTGCTCTGTAGTGTTTATTGACTGAAAGCTTATATTTTAGATTGGTTTTAGATACAGTCATCATTAAATATACACACAAGTTCCTACCAACATACATCTTATTTTTAAATTTTATATGTATTCATGGATATACACGTGGCCCTTCATTAAACCTCATTTATCCTCCATCTTACAAGGAGATCACAAGAAGCATTTGGTAACAGGAAATTTGAAACAAGCTTTCTACCAGTTAAGGACTTGAAGGTTATAAAGAACAATCCTGTAAAATGCACTATGGAAAACACTTACCAAACCAAATTGTTGACCAAAGAAACAGTAATTGTTTAACCAATTAATGAAAAAAAACATTGCATAGTTTTATCTTGAAATCTTCTGGATAAACTGGCATCCATACACTTTAAGAACAAGGAGAACTTGGAGGTTATAAAGATCAATAATACAAAATGTGTTTACTGTGGAATCCCTCATCAAACCAGCAGCAGTTCCTTAACACTGTTGATAATCATTTTCTTCCTCATAAAATTTACAAGGCACTAATAACTTAATGAAAGTCAAGATTGTGAAACTTTACCTTCTGGATAACTCGGCATCCATACATTTGAAGACTAAGAACCAGAACATGGCCAGAAAGCTGATTTGCCAGGGCTCTTCTTTGTTTTGATGTACCATGCTCAAAGAACTGGCCAAAGATTTGAACAAGATATCAATGACATAACACTGGAAATGTGTTATTAACTTATTTTATTTATTTAGAAGGAAACCATATTTACCTTTTGTATGACATAATTACCAAAAACATCTGTCATTAGAGACAATGCTTGAGGAAAAATTTCCTGAAACACCATATTTTTCTCTTCAAGTGATGCAGTTTCTAGTTTTTGTTGAATGAATCGACTTCCATATTGATCAGCACTATAACCCAAAAGCAAAATATCAGTTTGAATTAAATAAAAGGTTATTGATAGATTGGAAGATAGAGAAATTGACAACAAAATACCTAAACTCCAAAACATGTCCAACAATTTCTGATAGCTGAAAGCTCCGAATCTTGGTAGTCTTAAATTCTTCCAGCAAAGAGGAACCATATTTTTCCTCAATATCACTTCCATTTTCAGATCGCCATAAGCCAACTGCTCCCCCAACTGAACTCCTTGTATTGGAAGTTATTCGAGAACTTCTCTCAATTTGTCTGAGAGATGGAGTTATGTGTGCCACGGGAGAGCTAGGAAGAACAGGACTTGAGATTGGACTATTTGTATAGGGCAAGGAAAGATGATAGGAAGGGTTACAAAAATATCCCGAGCTGACAGTACCATTTTTCTTTAAATAAGGCGTATGGTACTGCGACTCCGACTGTGTATTAAAAAGTTTCTGCATTTCAAGCAAATCAACATAAGGGCCATTCAAGTAACCGCCTGCCATTGAAGGATCGGAAAAGCTTGCACCCATCTGTGCATTATATTCATTCATTCTCTGAAGATACTGAATGTTAAATGGGTTAAACAATGGCATCTGAAGTTCATTTCCCACTTGACCATTTAATCTATACAAATTGTGTATATCTGCAGCGCTTCCTGGTCTTCCTCGCACCCCATTCATTGCAGTTCTTGAATCCATGCTAGTAGCACCAACTGCTGTTGCAGTAGCAACATCATCAAATGAATCAGTCATGGAATTGGGGTCAATGTAACTGCCAGCCATGGATGGAAACACAGGATTGATGGGATACCCACTCATGCCATGGTTCGGAATGCATGCATTAGTAAGATGAGCATTCTGATAGTGTCCAGTGGATCCAATAAAATCAGAAGTGCGACCAGCAGCAGGTGCATAGGAATTTGGAGTAAATGACCCTGAGCGTTGTTGCATGGGAGTACCTTCAATTTGTGAAACAGAAGAGTCAGATGCTAGCTTAAGATCTCCAATGCCTCTGTTATCTTGGTCAGGACCTACGTTAGATTCTAGGAAGTGCTCTGTAAAAACAGGAGTTTGTACAAACTCAGCTTGTGTCTCTTGATCTTCTATTTTGGAATAGTGCTGCTTTTCATTCTGGGGACTTTTCAGATGTATAGGGTGATTTTGATGTTCCATATTCTGATGATTCTCTTCCATGTCAACTGTGCTGTTTGATGATATGTTTAGACATGACAAAGCAGCAGAAAGTTCTTCCGTTTCATTTATGTTTGACGAAACCACATTATATGTGTCAGTAAAAGTAATATTTTGCTTGTCAGTCAATCCAAATATTCCTCCCATCATAGGTGGACAAGGACTCACTGACCGGGCACCAACAAAACGAGGATCTGGAGTACGGCTCCTTGAGATAGAAGCACCCTCCGCAGTTGAAAAAGCATGTGAAGACTGGGAAGCTAGGCTTTGAACATTAGTAAGACATGGTGCTGCTGAACGGGATCGCATGCCTTCAATAAGTGCCATATCCGATCCTGTGAGAGGAGATATAGAGGCATGACATGAATTAGCACTCCATGGATCAGTCACTCCTACTCGATTACCGTCTTCATCATAAGCAGCGCGACTTGCTGGCCTGGAATGACTTCTGGAGGTATAAACTGGTTTAGACTTTCCAAAATCTTCCTGAAAAATATAGAATCTCCCGTAAGGCAATCAAAACAATTGTGTAACTCTACAAAAAAGACTCAATTGTGTAACTCTACAAAAAAGACAAGGATCATATCAGCATGAGGAACTTTCACTGTAGCTTTTAGTGCAAATATTAGCTGATAACGTCAGGAAGATAAACGTGCTAGAATGAGAGGAGAACAATTTATTTAAGCCGCGAAAATCAGTTCAAAAGCTATTTGAATACTGAATAATGGTTAAGGATGAGCACATCAAACAGAATTTTCCTGCAAAAGACAGAAGTGGAAAGAAATGTACTATATAGGCTTCCTGCAAGAAAAAAGAACTGGAAAGAAATATAGGCATTAGCAATGTAGCACTCATAACAAGACTAGAAAAAGATAGCAGTAAGACAATGCATCAGCACTCTATGATATGCCGAGTTAACCCGTACAGAAAGTCAGAGAGTTGAAAGGCTTCTCAAATTTAATGTGATCCCAGAGGTGTAAACATAATGTCAGGCAAGAGCAAACTGATGGAAATATCTTCAGGATGACGAACGGTATGTCAGAATTCAAAAGGATGGCATCAAGAGACTTGACGATGCTTGTAGAAGAAATATACAACTGCAACCCTCATGTCCTTATCGGTGAGAGGTGCCCAATATTCGGAGATTCAGCACCCTTTACTAACCAATCATAATAAACGGACCAGCCAATCAAACTAGTAAAACCAGCCTTGTTTCTTTGTCCATAGATGATATATGGTTGAATCACTTTTTGATCTGTATGCGATCTTATCTATGGTCAATGCTGCCTAGGAGATTCTGATGCACCACCGGAGCCAACTTTGCTAATAGCAGCAGATGCAATCAAAGCTCAGAAGTTTTGAGCGGCAGTCTAAATGTCATTTTGTCATTATCGGGTCATATGATAACTATGTTTTTGCAACGGCTTTGTAAGCTAATGTGCGAGGATATTTAGATAAATTTATAATAAACTCGAGCATATAACGAAAAACAAAAAATCAAACATCTGTCTTCATTTTTTCTGATAGAGAAATACCTGTAAAAGATCCACAAAATTGTTTTCCCTGTTGCCCAATCTTCCAGTTGCCAAGCCAATTAAACCATCCGCTCCCCTTTCCACCCAATCCGTCGAGTTTTGCCGGAAAAGGCTGCCATGGGACTGTTGCCTGCGTGTCTGCAAGGGAACCTCAAGCCCTTCTTCGTGAGTAGGAAGAACAGGCTGTGACGAGAAGAGAGACTTACTGTTTTCATCATCAAGAGACTTCAACTTCAACCCTCTCCTATCGCCAATACCGCCGTACCCTGACACTGCTTGCAAACGATTACCAGAACGCCAATCCTCGCGGAGAAGTATCCTAGGATTAGGATTCGCGTGTGAATCATAATAATTCCTCAGTTCCTCTTCAGGAGTTAAACTCCCCATTTCTCCATTATTCGCAAAATCCGACCCAAAAGCGGAATTTAAATTGTTTTGTGAGAATAAACCTCCAACAGAGGCCAAGGAACCTTCAACAGTAGGAGGCGCACTACCACTTCTGTAGAAAAGATATCCCCGCTCCCTTTCGTTCATCTCGTAGCGAGGCTGGCTGTCTTTAAGCAGTATTTCGAGTTCTTTAGCAATATCTTCCGCGCAAAGCTCTTCAATGCCGCCATTAGAGCCTGTAATATGATCCCCGCTTAGGGATCCTCTCAAATTTAAACCAGACATAACCTTTATGGGACTTTAACCATCTTTAAGCGAACCACGCAGAAAAATTTAAAACATCAAATGATCAAATAAGTCTAAAGTTTCTTATCCAGAAACGTTAAATAATCAATAAATTTCAAGTTTATCAATGGGGAACTTAGATCGAGTCCGACATTCACAGCGAAGAATCTTAAACAGTTTTATTTCGTCATTTGTTTCACAGCATCGCCGCCGTTATAATATACAGTAAAGAACGATCTGCTATACAATATCTACAAAAATCAATTTCGCTGCTTCTTTTCAATCATTTACAGAGATTAAATACACCATTCGACAGCACTGAAATCCGCTGACTTCTGCAAATGCTTCTCGGCTTGTGACATTTCCTTCCAAAGAATACAGGCGTTGCAGCAACAAAATCGCAAAGACGGCCAAAACAATCAAAAACTCGAAATATGCACCGATTTTGACTTTAAAAAATTAAATCCTATGAGTCTCTCGATACAATGACAATAGATTCCGAAGTCGATATACGACCAAATCGCAGAAAAACGTGTCAATTCTCAAAAATTTCCTGGAGCTATAGAGCCGAAGAGACCAGGGCGGAAAAAAGGCCTGTAAGAATGCATGGGCCAACATCAAGGCCGAACGATCCCAGCCTTTCCGGACCGTTCGATCCTGATCGTATGGCTGAAATTCGCATCAGGCCTGAACTAGGGTTTGATCCATCTTTAGGGTTTAATCAGGCCGTAGGATTTTACTCCACGCGTGTTTTGATTATTTTTATTTTTATTTTTATTTTTATTTTCCTTCTGATTGGTCTGCCAGCTGCGCGGTCCATCTGACCAATCAGATATTTAGAGAGAATTGCGGACGTGGCAGCTCGGGAGCGCCTGACACGGCTGCAGTTGGGAACTTTTAAGAACTTGCCACGTGCTCCGGAAGGTATGCTACTGACACGTTGCCGTTTATTTTGTATGGACAAAGTATTTGTTTGTTTTTGTTTTTTTATTTTTTGTAAATGAATCTTCAAAAGGGATTTTAGGGATTTTAGTGAGGGTAAATGGAAATAATATAGGAAGGATGCAATATAAGAGATTTTTTGGTTATTTGTCTTTTTGTTAAGTAAAGTTTAATTAGTGTTTTTAATAGAGTTTTTAAGAATAATAAAATGGTGATATATAATGAGATTTTTCTAATGATTATTAAGGTACAAGGAAATAGAGTATTATTATGTATGGTGATATTTTTATCGGTTACTATTACAATTTAAATAGAGGTATGAAACTATCGATTCAAATGAACACCATTTAACTAATATGTCACCAAAGCAATTATTCAAAGAGAAATATAAGTGCACATTATTAGGATGAGAATTTAACCTTGAACCTTGGTGGTGGTTTGCTATTGAGAAATAGAAGTGAAGGCCTTCACCTCAAGTGTGCCTCCAAAATTGCAATTCTCATTTTCACCATTGGCATTCACTTGTAGCATTAAGTCCATACAATGCATAAATCTAAACCCATAAATAACTAGAATGAGGTTATAAAAAGTTGATGCTTCTATTTGTTTTTAATGGGGATTATTATATTGTCATTAGTCACATGTCTCTCTCCATAACCCAAACATACACAGTCTCTTTCCATACCTATATTTCTCTCTCTTCCCCTCCTCTCTCTCTCTCTCTCTCTTTCTTTTTCTCTTTCTCTCTTCCCTCTTGCTCCCCTCTCTCCCTCACTCTCTCTCCATATCTCCTTTGTCACTTCCCCTCTCTTTATCCACCTTTCTCCCTCAATGTATTTCTTCTCTCTCTCTCTCTCTCTCTCTCTCTCTCTCCAACTCCATCACTATCTCCCTCCTCTCTCCTCTCTCTCCCCTCCATCTCTATGTCTCCCTTTCTCTCTCTTCCCCTTCCCTCGCTAACTCTCTCTTCTCATTTTCTCTCTCTTCCCCCCTCTCACTTCCATCACTTTGTCTCTCTTTCTCTCCTCTCTGCCTTCGAGCTATGTCACTATGTGCATCCCTTTCTCTTAAACTTGATCACATTGTATTATGTTTAAGAAAGTATCTTAAAATAAAATAAAATAAAAACTCAATTGGTTGTAAAATATTAAACCTATATTTTGGAAGAATCGTGTCAAAGAAAATACAATAATGAAAAACTTAAACGAATCATGCACTATCTTATTTCTATTTTTGTTAGTCACTTTGCTTGCTCTAGTAACTTGGATCCTTAGTTGAGATAGATCTATGTTGGTTCTTAATAATATTATTTATATTATATAAATTCCGCATCTCTATATACTAGCAATTACACCCCATGTTGCAAAGGAAACGTCGTAAGGTTGTGGTATAGGAAAGAATAACATATAAGAAAGAAGAGGTAGTATGGAACTTTCTCGGCTCCAACTGATCCTCCAGAATAAGGGGTGGAGAATTATGTTTACAAGACCTCAAATCAAAATATCCATATTGGATAATTGATGTGGAACAACTTCTTTGTTATTAATTGCATGTAAGATGTGTTTTTTCATAATGGATGAGACATTTTGGCCAAAGTACTCAAGATCTCTATATGACGAAATATGCATGTTTAATTTATTTTTTTGCATGAAGGATGCACTTGGTTTTTATCACCAAGTTGGGTAGACTTCACCCTTCCACGAAATTATTTGCTTCTATCACATTCACACACGAAATTATTTGCTTCTATCACATTCACAAGTTGAATTCCTCTGATACTACTCCTAGAACTCTGACTTTGTTCTACTACTAGAATTATTTGATGGAATAAAAACTTATCACTATGACATGTTGTACTTCATAAGAGACTACTAAGAAGCTTAAGTATGGTAAATCCACCTTCACCTATCATTTGAACATAGAGCATAGAGTTATCTTAATCGTCAATTTTTAACCCTTGGGGATGATTAATTAATCTCAGTTCAGATAATTTATATTAATAAATTATCTACAATCATATTTCCGTAATTCATAATTTATATTAATAAATTATCTACAATTATATTTCCATAATTCCTCTTTGAACGACCAATATTCCACTTCTTTGGAAAAAAATTATCCATGTCATATAAATTAATTGGTTTTGTGGAGTTTAATTTTATGATATAAATTTTATTATAATTTTTTTTTTTATAATACACAACAAGAAAAACTATGTATATTTGGATGTATGAAAATTTAGATACATTTTATTAAGTAAAATTTTAAAAGAATAATGGTTATAAACATTTAAAAATAATTTTATTAAATAATTAGTTTTTAAGATCGATTTCCCCTATAAAGAGACTACATTCCACATGAATACCATGGGTCAATACCATGGGCTGTATTTATAGTTTATCATTATTTTATTTTATTATTTTTATTTCTTATTGTATTTAAGCCTAAATTCAATCTAACTTATTAAAAAGAAAAAAACTAACATTATAAAAAACATATATAAAAATATTTACTTGATCTAATGGCCTAAAACATTTCAATCGTCTAAAGACATGGACACAATGGAACTAGGGGAGTTGTTTTCAAATAGTGATGCCCAAAGTAGTAATAAAAATATTCAATGTGGGCAACATTAAATTATTTTTATATGCATTGTTAAATAATATTGATGTATACTCAAAATTATATTACTAACAAAAAAACTATTTTAATGTGGACAATGTATTACATAGATAAAATGTCTTAATTCACATGATATATAGAATATTTTAATATCAACTATATATTATATATTGTTTAAAAAAAGTATTTACATATTTTATTGTTTAAAGGTTTGTAGTTGCACTATTTTATATTTTGGTCTTTTTTTAGGTATATTTTTTTATCAATTTTTCCTGAGATCTAAAAAATATTTATTGGACTTACAAGCTTAAGTTATGCATTGTCTATAACACTCAAAATTACAATTTAAACAATGAAAATCCCAAATTCTCTCTCTCTCTCTCTATATATATATATATAGAGAGAGAGAGAGAGAGCCATATTCATTGAGATCTATCTTGCACCTAAAGAGATTTGATCCTAGATCCGTGCTTAAGATGGATCTATATTGATTGAAATTGAAAAAAAATAAAAATTAAGGTTAAAACCATTGAAATAGTTTCACTATTTTATATTTTAGAGAGTGATCTTAAGGAACTCTAAGATGTTAATGCACTCTATTTGGGTGTTATTCTTGGAAATGACCATAATGTAGCCTCACTAATACAAAACTTACTATATATATAATAGAAAAGAAAACCATATTCATTAAAATTTATCATTAAATGAAAAAAATGCAATTTCTTATACTCTAAATTAAATTTACACTTAAAATAAATTCATTAAAATTAATAGCTAAGACGTATCTTTTTATTATATAAAATATATTTTTAAATTATAAAAATAAATTAAATATTATTTAAAAATAAATTAAATATTCTTCGCTCTTATTGAAAGTACGAAAATTAACTTATCAAATTCTAATCTTTGCATTGAGAATTCTCAATCCAAAAATAAAATTCTCAATAATAACTTCGTACATGTCTAAATCCAATATCTAAATCATACTTAATATTAATCTAATTCAAAATAAAAATTTCGGATATTACATTCAAATGTGACTTTATTAAACGTGCATACATTTATAAAAAGTGTGGCTTTGTTATCGGCCATTTGTCAAATGCCTTATCATTCGTTAACGTTCCTCACTTCCCAATGATCGTTTGTTCACATTGCTCAAAGCAGGCAAAATAAACAAGATTAAAGTTTATGGGCCAGACAGCTTTCTTTATCTGTGTGAGTAAAACCTAATACAGTTAGGTATGTTTTTTAATAACGTTAGGTTTAACCATGAAATGAAATGAATTCATTAATCCGTTTCACTCCTCTTCTCAACATATTTAGGTTTTTGGCGACACGATTTGATAAAATTAGCATTTCTGACTAGGGTAACTGTAGAGTTTATGACTAGGGCTTGAGCGGTGGAGCAACCGGTAGCTTTATTGACTCTGCTCGGAATTTGAACTGTGGAGTGTAACTATGTACAATCAAGTGTAACTATATTATATCTATACTAATAAGTTCTCAGCAATAAATCTAGAAGTCTCGGTCAAATATTACATTACAAACTTATAAAATCTCCAAAAGGCTTAAAAAATAATGAAGATTGAGAAGATAAGAGCCAGCCCATATTGCAACCTACAAGGAAGAAGGTCGTATCGGTATAAAGTGACATCAGGAAATCTAAATATATATCATATTACTAACATGTTTATTTTAATCACTGATATATGACGAGTTGAAAAAAAAAATTATAATATTTTTTTTTTGTTTGTTGGTTAAGGATTTTTTTCATGTAACTATATTATATCTATACTAATAAGTTCTCAGCAATAAATTTAGAAGTCTCGGTCAAATATTACATTACAAACTTATAAAATCTCCAAAAGGCTTAAAAAATAATGAAGATTGAGAAGATAAGAACCAGCCCATATTGCAACCTACAAGGAAGAAGGTCGTATCGGTCTACAAGGAAGAAGGTCGTATCGGTATAAGTGACACCAGGAAATCTAAATATATATCATATTACTAACATGTTTATTTTAATCACTGATATATGACGAGTTGAAAATTTTTTTATAATAATTTATTTTTTTTTGTTGGTTAAAGATTTTTTTCATGATTTAATATCTCATATGTATAAGGTCTATTCTTTCTGAATTTCAAACTGTGAATTATGAAAAGGAATACTTTAATCGTATTGAATTCACTTATCCTTATATCTTATTGTAAATATATTTGTGTGCAACATTCCAATTAATCAAATGTCTCTGAAGTAATTCAGTAATAACCATATTTCTCAGGGTGTTGTCGAGTTAACTCCCCTGCTACAAAGGGCATATCAAATATTTTAGCACTTCTTATTTCCTCTATCCCTCTTCATTTCCGGTAGAAGAATCTTCTTTCAGGTAAAATATTTTCTTTCTCAGCTGTTTTAGCAAATTCAGAAATCGTCCATCCTCTTGTTCGGAATTGTGTCATATTTGGCTAATACATTTAAATACTTCCGCCTCTATAATAGTAAGTTTTCTGCAACGCTTTCACCATTCCCGCCCTGTAGATTGCACCCAAACACTACGCCACCATGTAAAAGACAGCTCGATTCAGAGTCACCTTCCGAGCAACCAACAGCCCAAACGTGACTGCGGGGTTTAGATGCCCACCTTCACCAACATTATACGGTTTTCCGAAATCAAATATCAATGAATTCAGGGAAGAAAAAAAACAGTAATTAATATAATAAGATGACCACCTGAAACTCCAGCGGTGCAATACACGAGGACAAAGATCATTCTGCCGAAGGACCAGGCGATACCCAGGGTGCCCACGCCTCCACACCGACTCTAATCGTTATTATTCCCGATGACTGTGGCAATTGTAACATACAGAAACAAAAGCGTGGCCACGAACTCGGCTATGATGGCTCTGTAGAACGACCAGAGATAGAATTAGTTTGCGTCTAAAAGAGGCGCAGGAGGGGGGTCTTCATACTCCACCTTCCCGGATCGTGCTTCTTTCTCCATACATGCGACATGAATGCGGTCAAGAAACAAACCAGGAGGCTCACATATTTGACAGGAGTTGTGAAGGTGAAGGCGCACGTAAATCATTCAACCTGTCATTCAGTTAAACACCAAGAATCCATTGAGATTACAGTTTTTTTATCAGACGGTGTAAAACTATTGAATCGTCTAACATTTCATCGGACGTTTCAGACTTGTACAGCGTGGCACTTAGCAAAGTTGTTTTCAAATAAGACGCCTTACGACGTAATAAAAGTATTCTCATTTTTAATTTTATTAAAGTTTTAATTTAATCTTATTTCTATTTTTGTTAGTCACTTTGCTTGCTCTAGTAACTTGGATCCTTAGTTGAGATAGATCTATGTTGGTTCTTAATAATATTATTTATATTATATAAATTCTGCATCTCTATATATAAAAGTATTCTCATTTTTAATTTTATTAAAGTTTTGATTTAATTTCTATGGGAATATGTTTAATAGTTGTGACGATAGAGGGTTTAGATATATCTCAAAGGTAATTCTAACCTTTTACCTCTTAGATTTAAATTGGGAAATAAGTTAGGGTTTTTGGGCATGTGGTGTTGATAAGCCATGGTATTGGCTCATGGTATTGTCACAAAGCCTATTTACAAGTTAATAATATCAACTGTAAATTGGGGTGAATATCCATAGTTAAGAATGTTGTCATATTGTTATTAAATATTTTGATTGTGAAATAAGTTATGAGTTTTGGCTATGTGGTATTGATAAACCATGGTATTAGCACGTGGTATGGTAAAGTTTGGGTGAATATCCATTGTTAAGAATCTTGTCATATGGTCATAAAATATTTTCATTCTAGATAAGTGATAAGTCATGGTATTGGGGCATGGTATTGTAACAAAGCCTATTCACAAGTTTAACAAAATCAAAATATAACAAGTTGAATTTTTTATTTTTATTAGTTTAATTTTTTGATTATTAATTAAGCCAACATTTAAAGTTCACACTCATCCCCTATAGTGAGGTTTATATTACTTTTAACTTTTTATTATTTACTTTTAACTTTTTGTTTATTACTTTAAACTTTTTATTATTAACTTTTTATTAATTTTTAATTTAGCCAACATTTAAAATTGTTTAGATACTTACATTACACCTACACATCTACCTTATACTGTGTTGAAAATCAACAAGAAAATGTGTGTCTAATTTTTTTTTCCCTTAAATAAATTGGACAATGAATTGTAATTTCATATCATAACAACTTGTATCAGTTAACTAAGTCAGAAATATTGAGTTAGCTCAAGAATTTCGAGTTGAGGGTCAAAGGTGAGGCATGTAGAGTGATTATATTATTTTGGGGGTCCAGTTGCAGTTAATGCACTAGTGTGGTGTGAGTGTAATCAATTAATTCAATTTACTTGAGTTAAAACCATTTTAACTAGAGTCTAACTGAGTGATGAGCTAGTGAGAGGTCTAGTGAATTAAATTAGATTTATTCATAAGTAGTGATCAATCAGATAACTGATGATTCACTATTATTAGTTGCATGCATGTCAGTTCTGATGAAGATCGAGTTGAGATAGAGGTTAAAGGGAAGATAACTATCAGTTGTATTATTAGCAAATTGCCTGGGTGCAGTTATAAAGCCATAGGAAGCCCATGATGGATTGCGCAATCAAGGAAGGTTGGAATTCCTATTTAATAGGGATTTGTTTCTCTATGAATTGTGTGAGTAAGGCAGGCTGGAGGGAGGCAAGGAATTGGCTAAGTGTTTGTCCAATCTTGCCTAGATTAGTGTGAGACGATTGGTAAAGTGCAACAGATTCTTGTGAGCAAGAATGCATTGTATTGTTTCATGATTCCTTGGCTTATTATACAATAGAGATAGAGGGGTTTTGAGCAATTGCTTTCCCCAGGAAAATCTTGTGTTGTGCGATTGATTTACTTTTTTCTCTTACTTGCATGTGATTGAGCGATCATGTTTTATGCTCCACAAATATTGTAGAAGGATACAGTATCTTGTTTTAGTACATTACATGACCATATTGAATCCATTGTTATAATTTATACATTGTATCAAAGCGCCAGGAATGACAATAGCAGAGAAGAAATTGAGTTTGTGTTGAACAGTATTCAAATTTGCATATTCATTCTTTCGAGCTAGAAGCTGACCAGGATGTCTTTCACTGACTTGAGACTTGAATATGCACTCGAGTGAAATTCGAACTATATTGCATGGAAGGACAAGATGGAAGCAGTATTGGAGGATAACGGGTTGAAGGAGTTCATTGACACTGATATTTCTGAACCCAATCAGGTAGATGTTGCGCAGCATGAAGCATGGAGGAAGAATGTTGCAAAGGCGAGGATGATCTTATTAGAGGGAGTTCGAGATCATATTGTTTCGAGTCTTCATGGCAAGGCAACTCCATATGCTATGTGGAAGGCTTTGACAGATCTGTTTCAAAGAAGCAGTGACCACGGGAAATTGGCACTCAAGGAAAAGCTCAGGAAAATCAAAATGGAGAAGGGCAACACAATCCATAAATACTTGACCAAGTTCACTTAATGTCAAGATGAGCTTAGAAGTGTCGGGATTACTGTGGCTGATGATGACTTGGTGAACCTAACACTTCTAGGCCTTCCCAAGAGCTGCCATATTTACCAGGACTCTCGGAATGGGAGGGAGCAGTTACCAAAGTGGGAGCGACTATGGTCGGATTTGGTACAAGATGAGTTTCGATAGAATACCAGGATGGATCCTCATCCAAGACTGATGATGACGAAAATTGTGCCTTAGTTGGCAAGGCAAAGAAGGGGAAAGGGAAGAATTAATATTCCAAATCAGAGACCAAAAAAGAAGGCGAGAAGTAAGACATGTCAAAGGTGAAATGTTTCAAATTTCATGATCATGGACACTATGCCACAAATTGTCCACAAAAGAAGAAGAACAACAAGAAGACTCCAGGAGCTGTAGCGGGTGAAGATTTGGCCTCACATTTTGAGTTGGACTTCTCTCTCATCGCACGCATGGTGTCAACTGTGATGGGATCTATGTCGTACTTGGATAATTGAGCATCTTTCTACATCATTGGCAACAAAGAACTCTTTAGTAGCTTGGAGGAGAAAGATATTCAAATGCACATCAAGATGGGTGATGACATAGGTACAGCGCTACCGGTATTGGTACAGTTACTTTCCATGAAGAGTCAGGTAAACCTTTCATATTAAAAGATGTCATGCATGTACCAGGTTTGCAAAAGATTTTACTTTCAGTTTCTATGTTGGAGGATCTTGGATATGATGTGGTTTTCAATTAAGGAAAGGTGTTCCTTCGTCACAAAGCCACAGGACAGGTAAAGAAGATTGGGGTTCGTGTGAAGAAAGCATTGAGCAGTAAAGCAGATGAGGTTGTGAGCCGAGATACCGGTGAGTTATGGCACAGGAGGTTGGGTCATCTACACCACATTACTTTGAGGATCATGCAAAAAAATTCTACAAGTCTTCCAAAGGGTACACTTGTGCAAAGAGACACATGCAAAGAATGTACTATGGGGAAGTATACAAAGGTCACCTTTCATGAAAAGGAGAACCGATCAGTGGCAATCCTTGAGAGAGTTCACTCAGACGTGTGTGGACCATTCTCAACAGCTTCCACAACAAAGCACATGTATTATGTGATTTTTGTTGATGATTTTTCTAGAAAGTGTTGGATTTTCTTCATGCATAAGAAAGATCATACGTTCTCCAATTTTTGTGAGTTCAAAGCACTGGTAGGGAAGGATACAGGGAAGAAGGTGAAGGCTCTAAGAAGCGACAATGGCGGTGAGTATATCTCCAATGAATTCAATAACTTATGCGCCAAAGAAGGAATTCAAAGAGAATTGGTTGTACCTCAGAACCCACGACAGAATGGGGTTGCAGAAAGAAATAACATAACAATTATGGGAGCATAACCAGCTATGTTACATGATCAGGGCCTATCATTGCATTTGTGGAAAGAGGCATCAACACAACAATATTTGTGCAGAACCATAGTCCTCATCAAATACTTGGCATGATTACACCAGAGGAGGTTTTTTTTTTTTTTTTTTTTTTTTTTTGGGCTCATATGTCTATTTCCATGTGACCAAAGATGCCAGGAAGAAGCTAGAACCAACAACAGAGGTTGAAATATTTGTGGGGTAAACAGATACTCCCCAAAGCTATCAGGTGTATTTGCCAGCAAACAGCATGATAGTTGTTAGGAAATATGTTAAAATTGATGAAGAGAAAGCCATGCCATTGTCCCTTGAGAGGGAGCTTGACTTGCATGTAGAAGAGGAATTCTTAGTTCCAAAGGATGAACCTTAGGATGTGGAGCAGCCACAAGCAGAGGAACAAAGAGTGGTAGAAACCACTCATGTAGAGCCATCCACCAGAAATGGTAGGAAGCGCACCAAAGAGGCTGACAAATTGATGTTAGATGCGGCAGAGAATGTAGGTGCACCTACTTCAAGGCATAGGCAGAGAAGGTCCCCAAACAAGTATACTGGATACATGGCTCTTATGGGCGAATGTATTGTGACAGAACCATCCTATTTTGAGGAAGCAGTGCAACAGTTAGTATGGGTTGATGCCATGGTTGAGGAGTTCGACTCCATTATCAGAAACATTGATTTCTTTCTCTTACTTGCATGTGATTGAGCGATCGTGTTTTATATTCCACAAATATTGTAGAAGGATTCAGTGTCTTGTTTTAGTACATTACATGATTGGATTGAATCCATTGGTATAATTTATACATATTGGGTTTTAAAGCACCTCTCAGTGCAATAAGTCACATCAAATCCACATTGAATACTTAGATAAACATGTGGCTACTTAAGGCCCTTGATTTGTGAAATTTGACCCATCTAATCCATCCATTTCCATTCAATGCTCCATGGCATGCCAAACATAAAATGGACTTGACCATGAATGATTACATCAACATGCAAATGAAGAGCATACCACTGAAATTGTATCCACCATAGAAAGTCATAAGAGTAGTCATGTACTTTAGTCTCATCTAACATTCGTTGTTTCAAATAGCATCACCAATAATCCCAGCAAGAACACAATCCAACCTTAAAATGATGGAACTAATTGGCATCTATCACAATAATTTTTTGTTTAGCAATATTTGAAACAAATTTAGTGGCAGTATGGAAATCACCACAAACACTAAGGTTTTTGGAGCTTCAGATAGGTGTGTCAGTCGTGCTAATAAGTTCAAATACAATGGCTAGCTTCTTACTGTGGTTGCTAACCATATCTTCTTTCAACTCTTCCTCCACATCATGCAACAAAAAGTTTGTATCAAGCACATACCCTGCTTCTTTCATCTTTTCAAACAGGTTGTCCATCATCAAGTATATTTTATCTTCTTGTGCATGGAATCTATCTGCTTGATCCAGGGGATAAAAAATATGCTAAAAAATTAAAGTGCTTAAAGTCACCTAAAATCGGTGCCGGATCATATATCTTGTCGTTCTAAATCCAACGACGCTTGAATCACCTCAATCTGACATCGTATGAGGAAGTTATCACGTTTTGAAGTTTTTGGCAAATAATAATAATAAAAAAAATCAACTTACGGGGTTGACTAGCAGATTGTACTCTAATGTGGCAAACCGTATACTAACATCAATAAGGTGACTAGGTTGTATAGATTGGCAGGTGTGCCAATCTCGTGAGGACACATCTTGTGCTGGTATTGGTATGAAGGTATGTGAGATGGGCCAATTAGAGGGGATTGTGTGGCCCCTGACGAGGGAAACCTTCCCGTGGCCTTAGGAATATGCCAAATTTGGTTGTTAAATGAGTGGCTTTCAGCGGTTCGAGCCCATGACCCCTCATTCGCACAACACACTCGACCAATTGAGCTACAAGTGGTTCTTATTAACTATGGTTGGTAGTTATGGTGGAGAGGTTGGCGGGATGGGAACACCCAACTGACCCACCCCACAGTTGTCAACAACGCATATGATTGTTGGAGGAGAACTAGGGGGAAGAGCGCATGGCATCATGCCCATGTGCTAGGCCCAGGCATTATGAATGACACAAGACTGGGAGCGAGGCTAGGGAGAGTGCATGGCCTATGGTCTGCACCCCTTGGTCCCATGTATTTGCTCTGACCATGTAGGTGGGTTGAGGAGGGGGTTTCGACCCACGATTTTAAAACATATGTGTGTGTGTGTGTGTGTTAAAAAAACCAACGTAACCTCTACCCCAAGCTGCAAATCAAACTCGCGACCTGCGAATCACCACCACTCCAGCCAACAAAAGCAGATTATGTAGAGTTGTGTTGCCGGTTGGAAGCGCAACCTATTTTGACGATTCATTCTCATTAGTAAACTTCAAGGAGGCCTATCTTGCTCAATTTTTAGCCTTTTTGAGCTCGGGAAGAGCCTAAACATGGGTTTTTGGGCATTTTGGACACGATGTTAGTGTTATTTTTCCATATTTAAGCTTGTATGATGATGTATTGAGCATTTGAGCATATAATAAAAAATAATACCATTGGAAGTTGGACCCGCAGACGTAGCCCGAGAGGGATGAACTTTGTTATCAATTTGTTGTGTTTGATGTTGCATGTTTGTCCATTTTTAATTGTTTAGATTCTGCAAAGTTTACTTAAGTTTGTGTGCTTTTGCAACCACGATCTATTACCTAAAAGACATAAACTAGCTTGCAAATCCTTTTCATGAAACCTTCATTTTTTAAATTTTAGATAAGTTTGGTATCAGAGCATGGTTTTTGTGAAGGTTTGACAGAATTTAGAAGTTTTTGAATGCTTACAAGGTCTAAATTGAGAAGAGGAGAAGGATCACTTTAAGAACCTAACCCTCAAATTCGCTCAAGGAGGCCACAAACTCCACAAGTCATGGAACATGCAGAAGGATAATGACAAGAGCCGATGTCTGAAGATGAGAGAGCTTTTAGTAAAGCTTTCTTTGATATGAATGAGATGGTGAAAGTGTTGTACAATGAGAGAACAACATGGTTGCAAGGAGAGAGTTCTAATCAACCAAAAGGTGATGGTGGTAATGGGAGCAAGCCTCTAACTCCTCCTCCTTCACCTCCATCCTCACCCCCTTCTTTGCCTCCTTCATCACATAGACCTACTCCTTGTACATCTCTAAGAGGACATGTTAAGTCTCCTTTGATTAAGCCTGATGTCAAATTTGAATTTCCAATGTACAATGGGGAAGTAAATGCTCGAAAGTTGGATAATTGGGTTCGTCAAATTGAATTTTATTGCGGGATTCAAAAGATCGATGATGATGTCACACAGATCCAACTTGTTTTTCTTCACTTGGAAGGTGTAACCCTCATCTGGTGGGAGGACAAAACTCAAGAAGATTAAAAGAAAAGTGGTAAAATTATCTCTTCTTGGAATGATTTTATAGTTGCATTAAGAAGACAATTTTATCCATTAGCTTACATGCAAAAATAAATTATGGATTGGAAAATTTTTAGACAAGCTAAAGGTCAAAGTGTCCAAATTTACACACAAGAATTTAGAAGAAGAGTTTTAATATTGGTGTTGATTTGACCTCACAAGATACTCTCCTTAAGTATATAGGTGGATTACATAGTTATTCGAGACATATTTTACTCATGTTCAATCCCACCAATCTAGATGAAGTATGTGTTCACGCAACTCATTTAGAATCAAGAGGCAAGAATGTTCCTCGAGAGTCCAATAAGAAGCCCTTTAAATCTAGAGACAAAGGAACTGGGAAATTTAAAGGCACAGGTAAGAAGAATGCTACTGTCAAGAAAGAGGGAGAGAAAATTAATTATAAACATTGTTTAAAATATGGTCATGATGAAGACCACTACTCGAAATTACATCCAGAATTGAGACCAAATAAGTTCAATAACAAGGGGAAACAAAAGATTGATGCTACAACTCAACAAGATCTAGGATTTGATTCAGGTGATGAAAGTAAAATCACAGCCATGGGAATGAAAGGTATAGATTCTAATTCAAGTACTAGTTCTTCTAGAAATTCTATTGAATCTCAAAATGACAAAGAAAGAAGTGATCTTTTCCATATCAAGGTCATTACAAATCATACAAAGGTTGATACATTATTTGTTAGTGGATGTCAAGTTAATTTTATCTCTGAAGCAATTATCAAGAAACTTAATTTAGAGACTACATCTCATGCAAAACCTTACCCTTTGGGTTGGGTGTGTGATGATGCCAAATATAAGTGACAAGAAAGTGTAAACTCAAATTTTCCATCACTACTAATATTATAGATGACGTAGATCTTGATGTTGTACCACTTTATATTTGTGGGATTGTTTTAGGGATTCCATATTTATATGATCGGAAAGCCATATTCTATTGTCAAGAGAACAAATATCATATTTTTAAAGATAGAGTTGAGTATATTGTTAGAGCACATCTCAAGAAGATGAACTTATGTCTTGTTAGTGCAGGTCAAATGAAAAGGTTTGTGAATGCTAGTAAGAATTTTGTGTTGTTGATGATTAAAGCTAAAAATACTACTAAATCTAAAGCTTCCTCAGGATGTGATTCTAAAAGCAAGCACGAATTGGTTGAAGTTGTTAACACTTATGACAAGATGTTTCAGGAACCAAGGTTACCTCCAAAAAGAGGAATCTAACATGAGATTCAATTGTAGCAGGATGCACCACTTCTGAATATTGGCATGTATAGAATGTCAATTTTGGAGAATGCATAAATTAAGAAGCAAATTCAAGAGCTACTTAAAAAAGAGGTCATCAAACCTAGTACATCTCCTTGTGGGTCTCCTATTGTTTTGGTTCTGAAGAAAGATTGTACTTGGCACATGTATGTGGATTTCTGAGCTTTGAAAAAGATCATGTTAAAGAATCATTATCATCTTCCTTGCATTGATGATTTGCTAGTCAGTTAAAGGATGTTTCTTATTTTACTAATTTATATTTGGAAGCGATTATCATCAAATAAGGATTGATGAAGATGATATTTGGAAAACTGCTTTCAAGAAAAAACAAGGTCTGTTTGAATGGTTAGTTATGTCATTTAGGCTTTGCAATGCACCTGCCACATTCATGAGAATTATGAATAATGTATTGTGACCATTATTTGATGATTTTGTCATAGTCTACTTAGATGATATTATGAATTTCAATAAGACTCGTGAAGAGCATGTAAATCAAGTTCTATATGTCTTGGAAAAGGAAAAGTTGAATTTGATGATGTTTAAATGTGAATTTGGGGATACCTCTTTGGTTTACTTGGGTCATATTGTAGGAGGTGGTGAATTGAGAATTGATCCCTCCAAATTTGATGTTATCGCGAATTGGACTAAACCAACAATATAACAAAAGTTGGGAGTTTTTTGGGAGTAGCTCAATATTGGAGAAAATTTATTGCTAACTTCTCATTCATTGCAGTACCATTGCATGCTTTGACAAGTGTGAAGCAGGTCTTTGAGTGGGGAGGCAAGAAGCAGAAAGCCTTTAACACTTTGAAAGAGAAAATCAGTACAACACCAGTTCTAGCACTTTTAGATCTTAAACATCAATTTGAAATTAAAACCGATGCAAGCAAATATGATATGGGAGTAGTTTTGATGCAACATGGTAATTCAATATGTTGTCATTATGAAACCTTTTCCAATGCAGTAATTAATTATCCAACTTATGATAAAGAGTTATATGTTTTGGTACATAGCGTGAAGAAATGGAAGCATTGTTTGATGGGAAAAGAAACAATTATTCATTTTGACCATCAACCTTTGCAATATTTACAATCGCAAACCAAGCTACCACAAGCTAGACATTTCAGATGGATGGGAATGCTGCAACAATTTCATTTGGTAATCAAGTACAAGAAAGGTATATACAACAAACTTGCAGATGTGTTATTAGGGCCTACTGTTAATGCATTTGTCATTCTTAAATATTATTCAATCTTGCAAGAAAGTTATATTGAATGGTATGCTCATGATGAAAATTTTAAAGATAGTTATGCAAATTTGAGTCAAGGCAATCATGTTGAAGAGTTGGATTATCATGTTCATAACAAGTTGTTGTATCATATGCCAAGTTATGTGTTCCACGGAGTGAAAGAGTCAATGTCATAAGGGAAGCCCGTACTTCTCTTATTGTTGGTCACTTTGGTGTAGGCAAAATAATTGCTCAATTACAAAGGTATTCTCATTGGCCTCACATAAATGAAATTGTATCAAGATATGTAAAAGGATATTGTATGTGTGTTACAAGCAAGCCAAGCAATAGGAATTTGGGTATGTACACTCCACTTCCTATCCCTTCTCATCCTCGAGAAAGTATTTATATGGATTTTGTTGGGAGACTACCAATCTGTAGGAAAGGTCGTGATTATTTAGATGTTGTAGTGGATTGTTTAAGAAAAATGTGTGTGTTGATGCCTTGCAAGAAACAAGTTATAGTTGAACAAACTGCAAAGATGTTCTTCCAAAAAGTATGGGTTCATTTTGGGTTACCTACTTCAATTATTTGTGCTTGAGATTCTTGATTTATCGAGAAGTTTTGGTCAAGTTTATGGGAAATCATGGACACAAAGTTGAAAAAGAGCACAACATTTCATCCACAGACCAATGACCAGGTAAAAGTAGTGAATAAAACAACAGTGCATCTCCTTCGAGAATGTTGTGGTAAGCATCCTAAACTTTGAGATGAGAATTTTCACTACATCCAGAATGCCTATAATTGTACCAAACATTCATCTACACAAGTATCTCCATTTGAAGCATGTTTGGGTTATTTGCCAAAGTCTCCTCTGGATTTAATCATTGGTAAAGATATTGCAATAGATGGACATAATGATGTAGACAAAGCCAAACATTTGTTGTGTAACTAGCTCCAAAAATAGAAGAAGAGAGATATCAATGCCTTAGAAATAAGCCACTTCGAGGGGGCAACCTCCAATACATTACATAAATGAACAATTCTTGGATGATACAATTTACAAAACCTCCTTTCTATATATAGGAGTCCATGTGGCCATAATGTCATTCTAGTGGGCCACAATGTAATCCTAGCCGACCTAACAATAATAATTTAAGGGCACAATAATAACAAAATGGGGGTTACAAGGGTACAATAATAACAATAAGGGGGTTACACTAATAACAATAAGGGACTATACTAGTAATATAGGGACCTAACATGCCCCACTCCTCCAAAAAAGTGTTGTCCTCAACGCTTGAGTAGCTCTAGGTGCTTCTGCATAAACTTCTCAGCACACTTATGACCTTTAGTGTATTTGCTATCACAACTGTAGCAAAGCCCTTTTGCTCTTTTTTCTTCCAATTGTTGTGGTGTCTACCTTGTAGGTTGTGGAACTCTAGGCGTAGCAACACTTCCTTCTTTATAGAATTGAGTGGTAGGCTTCCTTGTCGCCATTATTTTACATTCAACTTTTCTTGCTAACCTGAATGCCTTCTCCAATGAATCCAGTTCCAAAACGCGAACTTCATGTTGGATGTTATCCTTTAAAGTGCCTATGAAGAGATCGATCCTGTGTTCCTCTGGAATATCAGTTATCCTTATATTCAATTTTTAGAAGTCCTCAATGTGTTGCCCCACTAAACCCTTTTGTTTGAGATTTATTAATTGGCTAAAGAAGGTGTTGCTCTTTGTATCCTCATAATGTGCTATCATTTCCTCCGTAAAAATTGACCAAGTGACCATTTTTTTACGGGAGCAAAGCCATCGATACCATACAAATGTATTTTGTTCTAAATGTAAAGTTGCAATGCGTACCTTTTGTGTGTTTTGCACGTTATGGAGATCAAAATATTGCTCCATCTGTAGTATCCATGTTACAGGATCCTTTCCATCAAACTTCCTCATATCCATTTTTGGAACATGGTGGTTCTTCCCACCAACATTAGAGTTTATGAAATCACGATTAATATTTATTTTGTTCTCATCATGAGTTTCTTCTACTATCTTTTCACCATTAGGAAACATTTCTTGTATCAACTTTGTCAAACCTTCCATGTCTGCTTTTAGATCATTCTTCATGTTTTCCATGTTGTCTTTCATGTCATCCATCTTAGCTTCCATGCCAGCTTCCATGCCATCCATCTTATCTTCCACGCCTTTCTTCAAACCATCCATCTTCTCTTCCATGCCTTTCTTCAAAACTTCCATTTCATTTTTTGTTGCTCTTTGCGAGAGTGAAATTTGTTGCACTTGCTCTTGTAATTTTGATAGATCATGTTGCAATTCTTCATCTTCATGAGTCATAGTAGAGCCTTCTCAAGGCTTAATGGGTGTTGAATTATTTTTACGGTGCATATTTTAGAACCCAATACCGATATCTATTCTACAATATGCCCTTGGAATCAATTCAAATTGATTCTTCAAACAAGACTTATGCAATTCGGAAAAAAATACACACCTTTTTCTTGCTTTTGAGGAGCTCGATATTGAAATTGGATTATCTTTGTGATTGTAGAACTTCAATATTTGAATTTCGGTACCAACGTAGCCCTTTGAATTATCTTTCGAATGCCACAGGTCTGACCTGATTTGATTCTCCAAGACCAAGTTGTGTCCAATCTCCTCATAATGACCCACTAGGATTAGTTCAAGACAACGAACTTGTACGGTTTGTACGACTTGCCACGTGTCATTGTTTCGTCCTTTGTCTCTGAAATTGATATCCAAGAAACTAAAGTCTGTGTACTTGCAACCACTTTTTACGACACTCCAATCCGATGCCCAGAGAGAGAGTTATTGAACGTTTCCCACGATCACCTCTTTGAGATGAAATTCAAGAGCCTAAAAAAGCACTACCTTCCACAGATCATATCTCCAAAAATATTGCGAACCAAGCTCTGAAATTTTATCGATGTTCCTGGATTTGGCTTTACACTTATGAATTTTAGCTTTGAAAAACTTTGTAGAAAATTTTTTATAGCGAAAATGCCACGATGGCCTCGTTTGAGCAAACAAACCCAGAATCCAAAGCTCGATACCAAATGTTGTGTAACCAGCTCCAAAAATAGAAGAAAAGAGATATCAACGCCTTAGAAATAAGCCACTTCGAGGGGGAAACCTCCAATACATTACATAAATGAACAATTCTTGGATGATACAATTTACAAAACCTCCTTTCTATATATAGAAGTCCATGTGGCCATAATGTAATCCTAGTGGGCCACAATGTAATCCTAGCCAACCTAACAATAATAATTTAAGGGCACAATAATAACAAAATGGGGGTTACAAGGGTACAATAATAACAATAAGGGGGTTACACTAATAACAATAAGGGACTATACTAGTAATATAGGGACCTAACAACATTTCATTGAAAAAATCCAATTAGTGCATCAAAGGGTACAAGAACGTCTGCAGAAAATCCAAGCCAAGTACAAAGCAAGACATGATAAGCATTGGGTTGATCATGATTTCCAAATGGGAGATCAAATTTGGTTGTACATCAGCAAGCAAAGATTACAAGGTGAAGGTAAAAAGCTCAAGCCAGCTATATATGGTCCTTTTCAAATATTGGATAAGATTGGTAAACACGCTTTTTTATTAGATTTTCCACCTTACATGCAAATTTATTCTGTTGTGAATGTGGAAACTTGAGATTGTATGAGCCTCCTATGATCTTTGATCAAGAAGAGAATGTTTAGATTCCATCTATAGAATATTTTGCTCCTGGATATTTAAATGAGTTGCAGGAAGACTCTATTATTAATAGGAGGATAAGAACTTCACGTAGAGGCAATGTGGAGTATCTTCATGTGGGGATCAAAGGTACCAATCCAGGAAAATAAAGGTCAATATATATCAAAAAGATGAGAGATTTCTACCCTCACTTACTTGCTACGTAAAAATAGAATTTTGGTGGTCTAAAAGGTTCCAGTGGGAAGGAGTGATCCAAGGGATTAAAAAAAAAGCTTAAAATTCTCCTAAAACTGGTGCTAAATCATAGATCTCATCGTATTGAATCTAACAATGCTTGAATTTCCTTAATCCAACACCGTATGAGGAAGTTATCGAATTTTGAATTTTTTGGAAAACAATAAAAAGTCAACTTGCAGGGTTGACTATGTAGACCGTACGTTGATGTGGCAGATTGTATGTTGACATTAGTAGGGTGTCTAGGCTACATGGATTGGTAGGTGGGCCAATCCAGTGAGGACACGTGGTACGCTAGTATTGGTTTGAAGGTATATGAGATGACCAATCCCAAGCCACCACGTGGGCTAATCAGAGGGTGCCATGTGGCCTAGAGAATAGTGCAAAAAAAATTTTTGGTTGACTAACCAGCTCTGCAGGGTTCAACCCCATGACCTATAGTTTGCGCAACAGATGCATGACTAATTGGGCTACAAGTGATTCATATTAACTATGGTTGGTGGTTTTTATTTAAAGTTATATGGCGAAGAGGTTAGTGGGATGGGCGGGTTGGTAGGTGGTTGGTAGGCACGCTCGACTGGCTCGGCCCATGGTTTTCGGTAACGCATATAACTGTCGAAGGAGAATCATGGGGTGGAGTGCGTGGAACCCTACCTGAGCCCTAGGCCCAGACCTTTTGAATGCCACGAGACTGGGAGTGGGGCCAGGGAGAGCGCGTGGCCTATGACCTGTACCCATCGGTCCCATGTGGCCCCATACAACCATGTGCGTGGGTTCAAAAGGGGGCTACAACCCACTGTTAAAATAATAATAAATTTTATGTTAAAAAACCAACATAACCTCTACCCGAAGTTGCGGATCGAACTTGCGACCTGTTGGATACCACTCCAATGTTCCAACTGTTAGGGTCCTATAAATATAAGATTCATAATTTTGATTTGACTATGTTAAAATTCTTGAAATATTGTACATACCTTTGCTTTCTGCAAATGTATTCCCGAAATAAAAAATGAAAAGAGGGTATGTCCTAAAAGAAAAATCAAAGGACAAAAAAGAAACAGAGATAAAAAAAGAATATTAAATATGAACCCCATAAAAAAATAGATCATGAAAGTGTTGCAATTTTAAATGCCACTGCTTTAGTTTACTTTTGCAAATAAGATTGTGTGCAGCTTATCCTAAATGCCACAATCCATGAGGGTCAAACAGCTTAAACTTGACCTCTCATGCTTTAAATTTCATGTTATTAGATAGAGAATAAAGATCTATCAAACAGTTTAAACTTGACAAACCAGTAGATAGTTAGAGAATAAATGAGGACCTTAACAGTTTAATCTGAGCCCTCGGATGAAATAAGGTTAGACTTAGATAGTTTTTATGTTTTGAAAGAAAATTGATTTAGAGTGGCAAGCCGAAATGCACCCATAAAAATGAAGTAAAAATGTTAGAATAATGATGGGTAGGTAGAAAGAAGTTGTGCAAGACATGTAATAAAGCATCATCGGGTGAAAATTAATAATTTCCCCTCCCCCACAATGATTCAGTATTCTAAACATTCAGTTAAAGAGGCTCAGAGCATTTCTCTGACTTCTGTTGGGACCGGACCCAAGGCTCAATAACTGATTGGTTAAAAATATTGGATTTACTGCATGAAACCCATTTTCATCAACATTTTCACCTTCATCCATGATCATGATCTCTTTTCCCAAGTAAAATACTATTTTTTGCTTAGTAAAAGTAAAAACCCTACATAACTAATTTCATTTCCATTCAGAAACACTCAAAAAACCTACAAAATACATTATCCTAAGTTTAAGTGTGAAAAAACAAAAAATGGGACAAACTATGCTTATTTGTTTATCTTTACACTCTACTTAGTTTTAAATTTTGTATTTTTAATCCATTTCTTACATTACACTTTAATTTCATATTAAGTTCTAACTCATATTACTAAATCCCTTAATATACCCTTCACATATATTAATAAATCCATCATATTTAAATAACTCCAAAAACCCATTACTTAAAGTTTAAACCTATGTTATATATATCCCATGTGACGAAATATAAACCCCCCTTTATTCTCATAGATTATAAACATATCAAATAAAAAATACCCCACCCATATGGTATTTAAACATCTGTTAAAAGGTTTAAATATCATATAATAAATATACCTGTGCCTGTGATTGAAATATATGTTAAATGTTTTAAATGAAAACATACAACTTTACCCCCGCCCAGTCATATAACATAAGGTTTTAACATTATAAATTTATTATTACAAGGTTATAATCCATCCCACCGCATATACCAAACCCTGGACCCCACTCCAAATCCCGAGCAGCTTTCAAATCAAATCTCGACTATTCGCAATCGAACTCCCAGATCTAACGAACGAAAACCATATCGCATTTTTAGTTGCGCAAGTAAAATACATGGCATTTCAACGCGAAATAGGTTGTTTCACCCTTTCCTCTCTCCTCCACTTGGCTCATTTTCATTGGATCGCGTCCGATTCATTTGAAACCACTTACCACCTTAGACCCGCGCAATAACCACTTCCGGTTTTCTGCCTTTGAAGACCAAAACCACCCTCTGTTTCGACATGATCACATTTAAATGATGATTTGATTAAACCTAAAACATTATAAAGAGGCTCATACTACGCCCATCAAGCCATTTCTACGTTATTTGTATGCATTTATCCTCCGACTAAAAAACAAATAGTTGTACACCATTTTTTCGCCCAAAGAACCAGAAAAGATATTGAAATCATTGCAGAGACCGCTTAAAGCTTCCATTTTACTTCCAAAGACTTCAACAGCCCTCAGAAAACCTCCGCTGTCCCAAAGAAACCCTCCCTGCAGCCAAGGTTTCATTAACAATTATTTTGTTTTGCAGGTCATTAGCAAAAGGAGGATTTGGATAAAACAATCTAAATACTAGTTAAAGATCAGTTTTACTCCAAGAGTTCACAAAGAAATGAATTTTAAATGATATTCCTTAACAAAAGATTCTAGGCAACAGAACAGAAAGAATTCATTTATGCAGAGAGAGATAAATTTGCACAGTGAATGGTAAAAGTGAAATAAGAATTCATAATGACAGTGAAAACATAATAGTCAAACAGCATCAGAGTTAAAGTGTATCAGATGAAAGTCACAGTAAAGGTTAAAAAAAAGGTAACAGAGCAGTCAAGGTAAAACAGTAAAAGTAAATACAGAGGCAGTAATAGTTAAATAGAGATGAAAATACTTTCACCAACAACAATGAAGTTTATCCAAAGTAAAAATAAAAACAGTTAAAAAAACATTAAGGTTAAAAGATGAAAACAGAGCAAGAAGGGACATTTTTGCAGAAATTTCTTGTTTAAGTCATTAAAACTATTGTGACTAATCCAAGATGATTTTTGAAAAACTGAAGGAGGCTTATGTTCCTAAGATGTCCGACTACAAAAACCTTGATCACTTTTCTAAGAGCCATTATGGGTTTGGAAATATTGAACAATATTTGAAAGCACTTTTTACAGAAATTTCTTGTTAAGTCATCATTTTTCACAGACGATTGTAGCTAATAAGAAATACATCTTACAAAATTGAAGGAGGTTTTTGTTCCTAAGAGAAACATTTACAAAAACCTATCTCACTTTTTGTATAGGTATTACAAAATGAGAGATACATGCACATATTTACAACCTATTTTTCAGACTATGCAAAGCTCTCTTTTACACATCTTTTTGTAGAGCCTATTGTGACTAGCTGGAGCAGTATTTTAGGGAAATGAGAAAGGTTTATCTTAATAACATATTTATCTACAAAAAATTCTTTCACTTTTTACATATCTATTTCGGATTGAGACATACAAAGGTATCATTGGACCCCAAATTTGCAAAATTTATGGAGAAAAATGCACAAAGAAAGGAGACAGTTAGTGACTTGGAAGCCTCATCATCAACTAAGAGTTGATATCAAATTCGAATTCTCTTATTTTTCACCGTCAATCCATAAATATAGTGCCAAATAGATTCATTAGTTTTGAGTGTCCTTTTATTAAGTTCTATTTATGTAATACAATTTGAGATATTTGTAAACCAATCTTGATATTTTTTCAAAATATTCTAGTTTAGAATTTGTATAAATAATTCACTCTTTGAAGTTTTATTGTGGAATAAATTGCTGAATATTTCTATAGTCATTTTTGTTGGACTTGAAGGCTTTTGTGTTTCAAATTTCGAGTAGCAGACAAGATCGAATCAATTAGCATCATATTTCAAGATTCATGTGATGAGCTATTGAAGTAAAATATTTTCTACTTGTCATTGTTTATCTTCTTTGTTTCATGCATCTATTACGTGTTCTAAATTTGAATGAATAAACATGAGTATTACTTCAAGATTTGTTAAAAGCACCCTGTCTTTACTGTTTATCATTTCTATGTTTTATGCTGATTTCCAGAGTAGGGAACCCTTAATTGCTTCCTCTTTCGTTTGACCTCTGCCTACTACTTCTCTTTTCTGGATCAAAGAACCCTTCATTGCTCTTTATCCCGATCACATCACCTCACCAAAAAACCTTCCAAGACCTTCAAAGGGTTATCTATATTGCCCTGAAAACATTTGACTTCTTGACCTTGATCCTAGTTCTGTCTGCTTGTTTTTTTTACTCCTTAGCCCATTGGACAAATATATTTCCCACTATCCATCTCATTAAGTGATTTTTCCCACTAAACCAAACAAACCAAAACCAATTTGCAAAATCATAACTAGCCTAATATCTTATAATCAAAACAAAGTTAAAATTTATAAAGAGAGCCCTCTCAAAACCCTAGGAAGGCTAGATCCTAGAGTTTAAAAGTTGGTATGTGGTTACCTCAGACTATTTATTTCTTTAATCTTGAGAAATTACTGAGTGATAACATATTGGAGACTCTGCTGGGGACACTAAAATTTTCTTCAGAAATGTTTTACAGGTTCAGATCTGATCTATGATGTTGGACAGTGATCAGACACACAAAGGTTAAAATCATCCACCTGGCGACTCCAAATCAATTTCACAATCAAGACTCCACTGGAGGAATGAACCTGAAAGAACAATATGGAAAGATCAGGCTTTCAACTCGGATCTTAATCCAAGACATTATGTTCTTTCTCATTAAGAAATTTTTTCAATGTATATTGTATTTTATAGAAGATCTTATATTAGTTTTTAATTATTTTCCTTTGAAGATTGTAAGTACTAATTCTCTTAATATCTTTGAGCAACTTTCTTATGAATCTAATGATGATCATTTTTCAATTAAGAAGCCTCAAATAATCAAGACTGATCTTAGAATCTCTGTACATATTCCTGTACCATATAAAGTTCCTGATAGATATAAGCCCCTCATTTTACCTCCTATACTCCATGATTTCTGTAATAATTATTACAAATTTCTTCAAGGTTTGATGGAGAAAATAATAACATCACTGTTGAAAAACATATTCAAGGTTTGATTTATTTGAGATTGATGAAGATGATGTTAAAATCATACTTTTTTCTCTTTCTTTGCAAAAAATAATAAAGAGTAGATTCAAGAATATGTCTAATGCAAGCATCTCAAATTTCCAGCAGTTTGTAAAAAAAATTCTTGATAGATGGATAATTAAAGTCAATGTTTTTGTGATCATAGAAGAATATAATCAGTTAAAAATACATCCAAATGAAACAATACAACAATTTTCTGACAGATTTAATCAAGTTTATTAGTCAATGCCAGAAAATATTAGACCTCCTCATGATTCAACTCTCTTGAATTATCCAAGTGCCTTTGATCCATAAATAAAATTTCAGTTAAGAGAAAGGGATCCAGAAACACTTGTACATATGCAAAAAATTGCAATTGATGTAGAAGTTAATTTGCAAATAAGAAATGAAAAGTCGAAAGCAGAAGAAGAGAAGAAAAGCATTGCAAAGATAAAACTCAGCCTCTTGGTAAGTAAAATAGAAGAAATGATACAGAAGATCACCATGAAAAATGAATTTTTTGTTCAAAAACACCATGAAGAAATAGAAGAGGTTGATAGCCATGAACAAATTCCCGCTAATTCCAATTATCATAGATCGGAAAATGAATTTACAGATCAATATATAAAGGAGCAATCTCCTGATCTAATGTGTATGTTTGATGACATTCCTTCTTTTGATGATTTGCCTAAGTATGATCATTATGATGATAGTTATGTTCTCGAAATTCAAGATAACTTTACAGAGAAATCAGAAGCTAGTTTGTGGGATGAAGAAACTCAGTTTTAGCAACCAAAATACAGTGATCAGCCAATGCAGATAAGTTATGAGAGTGAGGAAGAAAAAACACAATATTTGGAAATAAGTGAAGGTTCTTTACCTCTTTCTTTTGCTTTATTTCAGTTTATTATAGACAACTTTAATGCAATCAATAATCATCAGTCTTTAGAGATTGTTATGGACAACAAAGAAAACAATGAATTTCTTGATCATGATTATTCAGTTTCACAAGTACAGTTATCAAATTCCATTGAAACATCTAATCAAATGACACAAGAAAGTTCTATACCAATATGTTTTGAATCATTTCAGATTTTAAAGGAAATCTGGTATGACATCTTTAAATAAAAGGATGAACAACTTGTTGAAGTTTATGAAGTCCCATGGAATCCTATATGCCATAGGTTGCAACAATTTTCCCAAGTTTTTCATGATCCAATAGCAGATATGTTGGATATTGAGTGCATTCAAAGCCTACCTCCATTAACTAACTATGAGTTTCAGAATCAAGATGATAAAGGTTTCAGCAGTCAAACATTACAGTGAGTAGGAATATCATCACAAATCTTATCTAAAAGTTTGCAGGGAGATAAAGATGAAAATAAAATTTCAGTTTCATGGCATGAAGGCCATTCTGAACAAATGTACAGTTGTTTAGATCAGTTAAACATCAGTGTATATATCTTGGAAAATCCTTTTGAAAATTTTATAGAGTCAACAAAGGAAATCAAGTATTTCCTTATCATCTCATTTGTTAACAAGTTTCTAATAGGTTGCAGAATTACAATTTTGATAATCAACAAGCGAATGCAACAAAATCTATCAAAGTACATAATGCTTGAATGGTTGCATTGGCTATTTCATTTTACCTAACCAGAAGTTGGACAACTAATTAGAGTAAATAGGTAGGATTTCAACTTATTTCAGTTTTCAATTTTCAACTAGTTTGAAATAAGTCATTAACATTTGAAGCCAAGGAAAAGATATTTATGATTTAGTAGTTTTGTTTGAAGGTTGCAACACCTTTTAGTCTCAGATCATATTTCAGTTTGCAGAAAAAGGTGTAAAATTCAGTTCAAGAGTTTTTAGTCACATCATATGCATATTTATGATTTAGTAGTTTGGTTTGAAGGTTGCAACACCTTTTAGTCTCAGATCATATTTCAGTTTGCAGAAAAAGGTGTAAAATTCAGTTCAAGAGTTTTCAGTCACATCATATGCATATTTGGGATTGGCCCAATGGTTCAGGCTACTAGTCGACAATGTTCTTGACATCTCACAAGGAGATGCCATCCCCATGTGAAGCCGCTGTTAGGGTCCTATAAATATAGGATTCATCATTTTGATTTGACTATGCTAAAATTCTTGAAATATTGTACATACCTTTGCTTTCTGTAAATGTATTCCCAAATTAAAAAATGAAAAGAGGGTATGTCCTAAAAGAACAATCAAAGGAAAAAAAAGAAACAAATATCAAAAAAGAAAATTGAATATGAAACCGATCAAAAATAGATCATGAAAGTGTTGCAAGTTTAAATGCCACTACTTTAGTTTCCTTTTGCAAATAAGATTGTGTGCAACTTGTCTTAAATGCCACACACCATGAGGGTCAAACAACTTAAACTTGACCTCTCATGTTTTAAATTTCATGTTATTAGATAGAGAATAAAGATCTGTCAAATAGTTTAAACTTGACAAATCAGTAGATAGTTAGAGAATAAATGAGGAGCTCAACAGTTTAATCTGAGCCCTCGGATGAAATAAGGTTAGACTTAGATAGTTTTTATGTTTTGAAAGAAAATTGATTTAGGGTTGCAAGCCTAAATGCACCCATGAAAATGAAGTAAAAATGTTAGAATAATGATGGGTAGATAGAAAGCAGTTGTGCAAGACATGTAATAAAGCATCAACGGGTAAAAATTACTAATTTCCCCTCCCCCACAATGATTCAATATTGTAAACATTCAGTTAAAGAGACTCAGAGCATTTCTCTGACTTCTGTTGGGACTGGACCCAAGGCTCGATAACTGATTGGTTAAAAATATTGGATTTCCTACATAAAACCCATTTTCACCCTCATCCATGATCATGATCTCTTTTCCTAAGTAAAATACCCTTTTTTGCTTAGTAAAAGTAAAAACCTTACATAAATAATTTCATTTCCATTCAGAAACACTCAAAAAACCTACAAAATTCATTTATCCTAAGTTTAAGTGTGAAAAACAAAAAATGGGACAATCTATGCTTATTTGTCTATATTTACACTTTACTTAGTTTCAAATTTTGTATTTTTAATCCATTTCCTACATTACACCTTAATTTCATATTAATTTCTAACTTATATTACTAAATCCCTAAATATACCCTTCCCATATATTAATAAATCCTTTATATTTAAATAACCCCAAAAACCCATTACATAAAGTTGAACCTATGTTATATATATCCCATGTGACGAAATATAAACCCTCCTTTATTCCCATAGATTATAAACATATCAAATAAAAGATAACCCGCCCCTATGGTATCTAAACATCTGTTAAAAGGTTTAAATATCATATAATAAATATACCTGCGCCCATGATTGAAATATATGTTAAATGTTTTAAATGAAAACATACAACTTTATCCCTGCCCAATCATATAACATATGGTTTTAACATTATAAATTTATAATTATAAGGTTATAACCCATCCTGCCGCATATACCAAACCCTGGACCCCACTCCAAATCTTGAGCAGCTTTCAAATCAAATCTCGACCAGTCGCAATCGAACTCCTAGATCTAACGAACAAAAAACCGTATCGCATTTTTAGTTGTGCGAGTAAAATACATGTCATTTCAACGTGAAATAGGTTGTTTCACCCTTTCCTCTCTCCTCCACTTGGCTCGTTTTCATTGGATCGCGTCCGATTTATTTGAAACCACTTACCACCTTAGACCCGTGCGATAACCACTTCCAGTTTTCTGCCTTTGAAGACCAAAACCGCCCTCTGTTTCAACATGATTGCATTTAAATGATGATTTGATTAAACCTAAAACATTATAAAGAGTCTCATACTATTCCTATCAAGCCATTTCTGCGTTATTTGTATGCATTTATCCTCCGACTGAGAAACAAAGAGTTGTACACCATTTTTTCGCCCAAAGAACCAGAAAAGCTATTGAAATCATTGCAGAGACTGCTTAAAGCTTCCCATTTACTTCCAAAGACTTCAATAGCCATCAGAAAACCTCCGCTGTCCCAGAGAAACCCTCCCTGCAGCCAAGGTTTCATTAACAATTATTTTGTTTTGCAGATCATTAGCAAAATGAGAATTTGGATAAAACAATCTAAATACTAGTTAAAGATCTATTGTACTCCAAGAGTTCACAAAGAAATGAAATTTAAATGATATTCCTTAACAAAAGATTCCAGGCAACAGAACATAACGAATTCATTTATGCAGAGAGAGATAAATTTGCACAGTGAATGGTAAAAGTGAAATAAGAACTCACAATGACAGTGAAAACATAATAGTCAAAGAGCATCAGAGTTAAAGTGTATCAGATGAAAGTCACAGTAAAAGTTAAAAAATGTAACAAAGCAGTGAAGGTAAAACAGTAAAAGTAAATACACAGGTAGTGATAGTTAAATAGAGATGAAAATACTTTTACCAACAACAATGAAGTTTATCTGTAGTGAAAGTAAAAACAGTTAAAAGAACAGTAAGGTTAAAAGATGAAAACAGAGCAAGAAGGGACATTTTTTCAAAATTTTTTTGTTTAAGTCATTATTTTGCATAAAGTATTGTGACCAATCCAAGATGAATTTTGCAAAAAGTGAAGGAGGTTTATGTTCCTGAGATGTCTGACTACAAAAACCTCTCTCACTTTTCTAACAACCATTATGGGTTTGGAAATATTAAACAATATTTGAAAGCACTTTTTACAAAAAAAATCTTGTTAAGTCATCATTTTGAAGAGAATATTGTGGCCAATCAGAAATACATCTTACAAAACTAAAGGAGGATTTTGTTCCAACGAGATCCATCTAAAAAAACCTATCTCACTGTTTGCACAGGTATTACATAATGAGAGATACATGCACATATTTACAGCCTATTTTCAGACTGTGCAAAGCTCTGTTTTACACATCTTTTTGTAAAGCCTATTGTGACCAGTTGGAGAAGTATTTTAGGGAACTGAGAAAGGTTTATCTTAGTAACATATTTATATACAAAAAACTCTTTCAATTTTTACATATCTATTTCGGATTAAGACATACAAAGGTATCATTGGACCCCAAATTTGTAGAATTTCTGGAGCAGAATGCACAAAGAAATAAGACAATTAGTGACTTGGAAGCCTCATCATCAACTAAGAGCTGATATCAAATTCAAATTCTCTTCTTTGTCGCCATCAATCCATAAATATAGTGCCAAATAGATTCATTAGTTTTGAGTTTCCTTTTATTAAGTTTTATTTATGTAATACAATTTGAGATATTTGTAAACCAATCTTGATATTTTTTCAAGATATTATAGTTTAGAATTTGTATAAATACTTCACTCTTTGAAGTATTATTGTGGAATAAATTGTTGAGGATTTATATAGTCATTTTTGTTAGATTTGAAGGCTTTTGTGTTTCAAATTTCGAGTAGCAGACTGGATTGAATCAATTAGCATCATATTTCAGGATTCATGTGATAAGTTATTGAAGTAAAGTATTTTCTACTTGTCATTATTTATCTTCTTTGTTTCATGCATCCATTACGTGTTCTAAATTTGAATGAATAAACAGGAGTATAACTTCAGGATTTGTTAAAAGAACCCTGTCTTTATTGTTTATCATTTCTATGTTTTCTGTTGATTTCCAGAGTAGGGAACCCTTAATTGCTCCCTCTTTCGTTTGACCTTTGCCTACTACTTCTCTTTTATGGATCAAAAAACCCTTCATTGCTCTTTATCCCGATCATATCACCTCACAAAACAGCCTTCCAAGATCTTCAAAGGGTTATCTGTCTTGCCCTGAAAACATTTGACTTCTTGACCTTGATCCTAGTTTTGTCTGCTTGATTTTTTTACTCCTTAGCCCAATGGACAAATAGATTTCCCACTATCCATCTCATTAAGTGATTTTTCCCACCAAACCAAACAAACCAAAACCAATTTGCACAATCATAACTAGCCTAATATCTTATAATCACAACAAAGTGAAAATTTATAGAGAGAACCCTCTTTGAACCCTAGGAAGGCTAGATCCTAGAGTTTAAAAGTTGGTCTGTGGTTACCTCGGACTATTTCTTTCTTTAACCTTGAGAAATTACTGAGTGATAACACCAACCAAATGAGCGATGTTAATTTTTGTTGTTATATTTATAGAGAAAGACCTATTTGTAAAGCAGTTTTGCAATATAACTAAAAGGAGGCCTATCATGCTCAATTTTAAACCTTTTTGAGTTCAAGAAGAGCCTAGACAGGGGTTTTTGAGCATTCTGGAAATGATGCCAGTGTTATTTTTACAGATTGACACTAATATGATGTTGATTTGAGAATTTAAAAATATTATAAAGAAGGCCACCATAGGAAGCTAGACCCGGAGACGTAGCCCAAGAGGGGTGAACTCCATTATCAATTCGTTGTGTTTTATGTTGCATGTTTGTCAATTATTAACTGTTTAAATTCCACATGTTTTCATGAAACCTTCACTTTTTTAATTTAATATCACCGTCGCCAGGAATTCGTATATTATCTTATTTACTTCAATGCAACTGCATCCTAGATTCTTTTTCAAACCCCTATTTTTCATCATTGTTCTTACATCATCTGCATTATCCCACTTGCCAGGAATGGAAAACATATTTGATAACAGTACATAATAGCCAATATTATAAGGATATAAATCAAGAAGATGTCCAACAACACATTCTACAAATTTTACATTATGATGAATTCTGTAGACCCTAAGCAATGCACCCCACACATAAGCATTAGGTTTTAACGACATTGCTTTTAGAATTCTTCTTCCAGGTTCCCAATGCATCCAAGAAGGTCGAAAATGCAAGCATAGAGCTCCATCCTTGGCATGATAAATTAACCTTGATTCATGCAAGCAACGTATTTGTGGCCTTCCTCCACTGGGATTGCATGATTGCGGGCAGTCATAACTAAAATGAAGGTTATATGATCTGGTATCACATCAGGATATTGCATTTTGTGAAAGACTTATAGACCATCTTCACCATGTACATGGATGGAATACGCGATAATCATTGTAGTCCATAAGACAACATCTCTTTGAGGCATTTAGTCAAACACTCGACATGCATCTCCAATGTTCCCACATTTAGAATACATATCTATAAGGGAAGTAGGAACTTCCCATGGAAGAATATGATCTAATTCCTCTTCTAATTATGTAATTATGGATTTCTTGTTGTGTTTGTGTTATATTCTTTCCATGACTAGCTCCATGCGCGAAGCGGGGGGTGGTAGCCCCAATGAACGAGGTCCGGGGTAGCGCCCCGTGAATTTTTTTTGGGACCCTATATTAGGTGGCAGGTCCTACCTATGGTTTTGTGCATGAGTTTTGCACATGGTTTTGGGCATGATGGTTTTCTAGCCATGGTATTTTGTAGATTCGGTGAAGAGAATTACTGTTATGCTGTAATCCAAGGTTAATGGATTGGGGTTTATGAATGCTTTGGCATATATATATATATATATATATATATATATATATATATATATATATATATATATATATATATATATATATATATATATATATATATATATATATATTTAAAAGAATATAATGAAAAATCAATCTAGTAGGGAGAGTGTTTGGCCTATGGCCCGCACCTCTCAGTCCCATGTGGCCCATACGACCATGTATGTGGGTTGAGGAGAGGGGTTCGACCCACAGTTTAATATATGTGTGTGTGTGTGTGTTAAAAAACCAATGTAACCTCTACCCCAAGCTGCAGATCAAACCCGCGACCTACAGGATACCACTCCAATGCGCCAACCAAACAGGCTATTTTAGTTTTTGTTGCTAGAATTGCAAAGCAAGACCTATTTGTAGAGCAGTTTTGTAGCAAAAATTCAAGGAGGCCTATCTTGCTCAATTTTTAGCCTTTTTGAGCTAAAAAATAGCCTAGACAAGGGTTTTTGGGCATTTTGGACATGATGTCCATGTTATTTTTCCATATTTAAGCCAGTATGATGATGTATTGAGAATTTGAGAATATAATAAAAAATGCTACCATTGGAAGTTGGACCCTGAGACGTAGCCCAAGAGGGGTGAAATTTGTTATCAATTTGTTGTGTTTGATGTTGCATGTTTGTCCATTTTTAATTGTTTAAATTTTGCAAAGTTTACTCAAGTTTGTGTGTTGTTGCAACCAGGATCTATTACCTAAAAGACATAAACTAGCTTGCAAATCATTTTCATGAAACCTTCATTTTTTTAATTTTAAATTAGTTTTGTATTAGAGCATGGTTTTTGTGAAGGTTTGACAAAATTTGCAAGTTTTGAATGTTTACAAGGTCTAAATTGAGAAGAGGAGAAGGATCACTTGAAGAACCTAACCCTGAAATTGGATCAAGGACGCCACAAACTCCACAAGTCATGGCACATGAAGAAGGGAAATGAAAAGAGCCAATGTCCGAGGATGAAAGAGCTTTTAGTAAAGCTTTCTTTGATGTGACTGAGATGGTGAAAGTATTGTACAGTCAGAGAAAAACATGGTTGCAAGGAGATAGTTCTAATCAACCAAAAAGTGATGGTGGCAATGGGAGAAAGACTCCAAATCCTCCTCCTTCACCTCCATCCTCAACTCCTTCTTCACCTCCTTCATCACATAGACCTACTCCTCCTACATCTCCAAGAGGACATGCTAAGTCTCCTTTGATTAAGCTTGATGTCAAGTTTGAATTTCCAATGTACAATGGGGAAGTAAATGTTGGAAAGTTTGATAATTGGGTTCGTCCAATTGAATTATATTGCGGGATTCAAAATATTTATGATGATGTCACAAAGATCCAACTTGTTTCTCTTCACTTGGAAGGTGCAACCCTCATCTGGTGGGAGGCCAAAACTCAAGAAGATTTAAAGAAAAGTGGTAAATTATCTCTTCTTGGAATGAGTTTATAGTTGGAAGCCCGTACTTCTCTTATTGTTGGTCACTTTGGTGCAGGCAAAATAGTTTCTCAATTACAAAGGTATTTTTATTGGCCTCACATGAATGAAACTGTATCAAGATATGTAAAAGGATGTTCTATGTGCACTACTAGCAAGCCAAGCAATAGGAAATTGGGTTTGTACACTCCACTTTCTATCCCTTCTCATCCTTGGGAAAGTATTTATTTGGATTTTGTTGGGAGACTACCAATGTCTAGGAAAGGTCATGATTATTTATATGTTGTAGTGGATTGTTTCAGCAAAATGTGTGTGTTGATGCCTTGTAAGAAACAAGTTACAGTTGAACAAATCGCAAAGATGTTTTTCCAAAATGTATGGGTTTATTTTGGGTTACCTACTTTGATTATTTCTACTTGAGATTCTTGATTTATTGAGAATTTTTGGTCAAGTTTATGGGAAATCATGGACACAAAGTTGAATAAGAGCACAACATTTCATCCACAGACCAATGACCAGACAGAAGTAGTGAACAAAACAACATTGCATCTCCTTTGAGGATATTGTGGTAAGCATCCTAAACTTTTGGATGAGCATTTGCATTACATCCAACATGCTTATAATCGTGCCAAGCATTCATCTACACAAGTATCTACATTTGAAGCATGTTTGGGTTATTTTCCAAAGTCTCCTTTGGATTTAATCATTGGTAAATATATTGAAATAGATGGACATAATAACGTAGACAAAGCCAAACATTTCATGGAACAAATCCAATTAGTGCATCAAAGGGTGTAAGAGAAGGTGGAGAAAATCCAAGCCAAGTATAAAGCAAGACATGATAAGCATTGGGTTGATCATGATTTCCAAGTGGGAGATCAAATTTGGTTGTACATCAGCAAGCAAATATTACAAGGTGAAGGTAAAAATCTCAAGCGAGCCAGATATGGTCCTTTCAAAATCTTGGAGAAGATTGGTAAACACACTTTTTTATTAGATTTTCCACCTTACATGCAAATTTATTCTTTTGTGAATGTGGAAAACTTGAGATTGTATGAGCCTCCTATGATCTTTGATCAAGAAAAAAATGTTTAGATTCCATCTATATAATGTTTTGCTCCTGAATATTTAAATGAGCTGCAGGAAGTCTCTATTCTTGATAGGAGGATAAGAATTTCACGCAAAGGCAATGTGGAGTATCTTCGTGTGGGGCGCAAAGGTACAAATCTAGGAAAACAAAGGTGGATATAGATCGAAAAAATGAGGTAGTTTTACCCTCATTTATTTGCTACGTAAAAACAAACTTTTGGTGGTCCAAAAGGTTCTAGTGGGGAGGAGTGATAAAAAATATGCTCAAAATGAAAGTGCTAAAAATCTTCTAAAACCGATGCCAAATCGTAGATCTCGTCATTTTGAATCCAATGACACTTGAATTTCCTCAATTCGACATCGTATGAGGAAGTTATCGCATTCTGAATTTTCTGGCAAACAATAAAAAGTCAACTTGCAGGGTTGACTATACAGACTATATGTTGATGTGGCATATCATATGTTGACATCAACAGGGTGTCTTGGTTACACGGATTGACAAGTGGGCCAATATGGTGAGGACATGTGTCACACTGGTATTGCTTTGAAGGTATATGAGATGGCCAATCCTAAGCCACCACACGAGCTAATAAGAGGGTGCCATGTGGCCTAATGAGAGGTCACCACGTGGCCTCGGGAATAGCGTCAAAAAGTTGTTGGTTGGCTGACCAGCTCCGTAGTGTTCAACCCATGACCTCTAGTTTGCGCAACAAATGCATGACCAATTGGGCTACAAGTGGTTCTTATTAACCACGGTTGGTGGATTTTATTTAAAGTTATATGGCGAAGAGGTTGGTGGGATGGGAGGGCGGGGGGCGCACTCGACCGGATTGGCCCATGGTTTTCGGCAACACATATGATTGTCGAAGGAGAACCAGGGGCAGAGCTCATGTTGTGAAACCAACTCCAAAAATAGAAGAAAAGAGATATCAACGCCTTAGAAATAAGCCACTTCGAGGGGACAAACTCTAATACATTACATAAATGAAAAATTATTGGATGATTCAAATTACAAAACCCCATTTCTATATATAGGAGCCCATGGGGCCACAATAATCCTAGTGGGGCCACAATGTAATCCTAGCCGACCTAACAATAATAGTTTAAGGGCACAATAATAACAATATGGGGGTTACAGGGGCACAATAATAACAATAAGGGGGTTACACTAACAACAATAAGGGACTATACTAGTAATACAGGGACCTAACATGCCCCTCTCCTTCAAAAAAGTGCTGTCCTCAACGCTTGAGTAGCTCTGGGTGATTCTGTTTAAAATTTTCATCCTCCCATGTAGAATCTTCAGCGGGTAAGTTCTTCCACTTGATGAGATACTCTAAAATTGATCGATTCCGTAGCTGTCGAGTTCTTGTTTCTGTGACCGCTTCAGGTTCCAATATGATTTTTCCTTCCTCATCAAGTTCTGGCAATATTGTTTGAACTAGAAGATTTTCACCTATAACCTTGTTTAAGCATGAAACACGGAAAACTGGATGCACTCGTGAAGAAGCAGGAAGCTCCAATTTGTATGCCATAGTACCAATCTTTTACAACACCTTGTAAGGACCATAGTACTTTGGCGATAATTTATTATCCTTCTTAGCTTGCTTGAGGGAAATTTTTTTATATGGTTGTATCTGTAAAAATACCCAGTCTCCTACATCAAAACTTCTCTCGCTGCGATGTTGATCTACCTGTTGTTTCATTCGATTTTGTGCCAAATTCAGGTTATCCTTTAAGAGTTGGAGAACTTCTTGTTGATGCTCGATGTGATCTTCCACTAATTGAACCGTTGAATTTTCTCTTAAAGATGATGTGATGGATGGTGGATGATATCCATAAAGTGCCATAAAAGGGGTCATTTTTGCTGCAGTATGGAAGGAAGTGTCATAGCACCATTCTGCGAGAGGTAACCACTTAACCCATTGTGTTTGTTTATCAGATACAAAACAAAAAAGATATCCTTCCAAACATTTATTTACTATCTCAGTTTGACCATCAGAATGAGGATGATAAGATGAACTATGAGCTAATTGAGTACCCAAACAAGAAAATAACTTCGTCCAAAAATTTCCAGTAAAAATGGGATCTCTGTCGCTCACAATATCCCTTGGGTTTCCATGTAGCTTTTGAAAAGTGTCCATAAATGTAGTAGCAACTATACTTGCTTTAAATGGATGAGATAATGCACAAAAGTGTGCATACCTGGCAAGTCTATCAACTACCACCATGATGACACTCTTTCCTTCGGACTTAGGTAAACCTGTGATAAAATCCATTGAAATCTCCTCCCATCATTGACTTGGAATGGATAAAGGTTGTAGAAGACCCAGGGTCTTAGTTGTCTCAACTTTATTCTGCTGGCAAACCAAACATTCCGCCACAAACTTTTGAATATCAGATTTAAGGCCATCCCAGAAAAAAAATCTTTCTTCACCCTGTGGTAAGTTTTTAAAAATCCTGAGTGCTCCTAAAGGAGAAGTGTGCAATTCCAAAAGAATATTTTGTTTTATTTGGCAATTCTTACAAAGATATAAGCGATCTTTATACCATAAGGAATCATTTTTCCAACTAAATGTATCAGATGTACTAGGATCTTGCTGCAACTTTTGAATGAGTGTCCACATTTATTTGTACTTCTTCCATTCATCTCTTGCTTCGGTTATCCAATCTGGTTGGATAATAGATATGGCACAAAGCAATGCTTCCACCTCTTCATTCTTTATTGAGAGTGCATCTGCAACAACATTTAGCTTCCCTTTTTTGTAGATTATTTCAAAGTCATAACCCAACATCTTTGTGACCCATTTTTGCTGCTCTTCTGAAGATAGTCTTTGTTCCAAAAAGTGTTTAAGACTATCATGATCAGTTTTTACCTTGAAGTGTCTTCCCATTAGGTAAGTTCACCATTTCTTTAGTGCATGCGGTATTGCTAACATTTCCTTCTCATAAATAGGTTTCTGTAAATACTTTCCTTTGATTGGACGACTTTCAAAAGCAATGGGTCTTCCTTCCTGCATTAAAACTGCACCAATTCCATTTCCTGAGGCATCACATTCCACAATAAAGGTTTTTGTGAAGTCTGGCGTAGCTAAGACCGGTGCTAGGCACATTGCCTCTTTAAGATGTTCGAAGGCCTTAGTTGCTTCAGGAGTCCATGAAAATGCATCTTTCTTCAATAATGTTGTTAGAGGTGCTGCTATTCTCCCATAATTCTTAACAAACTTGCGATAATACCCTGTTAACCCGAGGAATCCTCGCAACTCCTTTATGGTTGTGGGGAATTTCCATTCCTTAATGGCTTTAATTTTGTTAGGGTCTACCTTAACACCCTCGTGAGATACAATATGACCCAGATATTCCACCTCTTGTACTCCAAAGAAACATTTGGATACTTTTGCATATAATTGTTTATTCTGCAATAGTTTGAGCACCCTATCAACATGTTGAATATGATCCTTCCAAGACCTGCTGTAGATTAGTATATCATCAAAAAATACTAGCACAATTTTTCTAAGGAAGGTTTTGAAAATGGAATTCATCAACCCTTGAAATGTAGAAGGTGCATTGGTAAGGCCAAAAGGCATGACCAAAAATTCATAATGACCCTCATGAGTTTGAAATGCTGTTTTCAGAATATCTTCAGTCTTCATTCTAATTTGATGATATCCAGAACGGAGATCTAACTTGGTAAAATAAATTGCTCCATGTTATTCATCCAATAATTCATCAATCACAGGAATGGGAAATTTATCTTTAATGGTGAGCTTATTGAGCTCCCTGTAATTTGGACACATGTGCCATGATCCATCCTTCTTGTGTACCAATACTACAGGAGAAGAGAAAGAACTTTGACTAGGTTGAATTATACCAGCCTCTAACATTTTTGCAATCATACGTTCAATTTCACTCTTTTGGACATAAGGATATCTATAAGGCCCGATGTTTGGAGGAACACTTCCTGGAATCAAATGAATAGCATGATCATGATCACGAATAGGTGGGAGTCCTTTGGGAGTTTCAAACACTTTGGAATGATTGTCGAAGACTTTTTGGAGATTTGCAGAAATAGATGATTTTGATGTTGGAACTTCTAGTGAGCACAACTGTGTAGTTACGCCTCGTTGTTATTTCTTTAGAAGATTTGTCATGACATTAGAGCTTATTATCTTTCCCGGCTTCCCTGCAATACCCCGTAGTTCAACTTCCTTTCCTTCTGAAAAAAATTCAAGAAAAGTTCTTGAAAATTAAAAGCTACCGTCCCCAAAGATTGTAACCATTGTACTCCTAGTACAACATCAACACCTCCCATAGGAGTGGAAAGCATTGGACTATTCAATACATATTCCCGCATGGTTATCTTGATATTATGGCATTTTCTAGAGCAATTTATAGTTCCTCCATTTGCATCCATCACTTGACATTCTGGTGCTGGGTATAGGAAATAATTCAATTCCTTGGCTACCTTACAATGAATAAAATTATGGGTACTACCTGAATCAATCAACACTATTACCTTTTTCTTATTGATATGTCCTTCTATCTTGAGAGTTTGAGGAGTGGTAATTCCAATCAATGCATTACACGATATGTTCAGACTCATTTCTTCCTCTTCTAGGGTTTGTTCATGGTGTATATCCTCTTCTTGTTCATTTTCTTCCTCTTCAAAAACTATGTAAAATAATTTATTCTCAGCACACTTATGACCTTTAGTGTATTTGCTATCACAACTGTAGCAAAGGCCTTTTGATCTTTTTTCTTCCAATTGTTGTGGTGTCAACCTTGTAGGTTGTGGAAATCTAATCGTAGCAACACTTCCTTCTTTATAGAAGTGAGTGGTAGGCTTCCTTGTCGCCATAATTTTACATTCAATTTTTCTTGCCAACCTGAATGCCTTCTCCAATGAATCAGGTTCCAAAACACGAACTTCATGTTGGATGTTAGCCTTTAAAGTAACTATGAAGAGATCAATCATGTGTTCCTCTAGAATATCAGTTACCCTTATATTCAACTTTTGGAAGTCCTAAATGTGCTCCCCCCACTGAACCCTTTTGTTTAAGATTTATCAATTGGCTAAAGAAGGTGTTGCTCTTTGTATTCTCATAATGTGCTATCATTTCCTCCATAAAAATTGACCAAGTGACAATTTTACGGGAGCAAAGCCATCGATACCATACAAATGTATTTTGTTCTAAATGTAAAGTTGCAATATGTACCTTTTGTGTGTTTTTCACATTATGGAGATCAAAATATTGCTCCATCTGTAGTATCCATGTTACAGGATCCTTTCCATAAAACTTCCTCATATCCATTTTTGGAATATGGTGGTTCTTCCCGCCAACATTAGAGTTTATGAGATCACGATTAACATTTATTTTGTTCTCATCATGAGTTTCCTCTACTATCTTTTCACCATTAGGAAACATTTCTTGTATCAACTTTGTCAAACCTTCCATGTCTATTTTTAGATCATTCTTCTTGTTTTCCATTTTTTCATCGATCTTAGCTTCCATGTCATCCATCTTAGATTCCATGCCAGCTTCCATGCCATCTATATTAGATTCCACGCCTTTCTTCAAAACTTCCATGTCATTTTTTGTTGCTCTTTGCAAGAGCGAAATTTGTTGCACTTGCTCCTTTATTTTTGATATGTCATGTTGCCATTCTTCGTCTTCATGAGTCATAGTAGAGCCTTATAAAGACTTAATGGGTGTTGAATTATTTTTAGGAGCCATTTTAGAAACCAATACTGATATCTATTCTACAATATGCCCTTGGAATCAATTCAACTTGATTCTTCAAACAAGACTTATGCAATTCGGAAAAAAAATACACACCTTTTACTTGCTTTTGCAGAGCTCTATATTTAAATTGAATTATATCTATAATTGAAGATCCTAAATATCTGAAATTTGGCCCTATAGTAGTCCTCTGAAGCTTCTTTCAAATGCCACAGGTCTGACTTGATTTGGATTCTTCAAGACAAAGTTATGTCCAATGTCCCACAATGACCTAATTATGGACTGGTTCAGTAGAGCGAACTTGTACGACTTGCCACGTGTCACTGTTTGCTCCTTTGACTCTGAAATTTATAGACAGGAAACTACAGTCGGTGTATTTCCAGCCACTTTTTACAAAATTCCAATCCGATGCTCAGAGAGAGAGAGTTATGAAGATTTTCCCACGATCACCTCTTTGAGATGAAATTAGGGATCCTGAAAAATACCTAACTTCCACATATCATATCTCCAAAAATATTGCGAACCAAGATCTGAAATTTTGCGATGATGTTCCTCCAGATCTTGGCTTCGTGCTCTAAACATTTCAGCTTCTGAACCTTCATAGAAAAAAAGTTATAACGAAAATTCTGCGATGACCTGTTTAAGTGAAATTTAGGAGCCTACAAAAAGCCCTACCTTCCACAGATCATATCTCTGAAATATTAAGAAAAATGCTCTGAAATTTTGCGAATATATTCCTTTGGATTTTGGCTTCGCACCCTAAAAATTTCAGCTTCTGAACCTTCATAGAAAAAAAGTTATAGCGAAAATGCCACGGTGACCTTTTTGGAGTAGCGAAACCCTATAATCCAAAGCTTCGATACCAAATGTTGTGAAACCAGCTCCAAAAATAGAAGAAAAGAGCTATCAATGCGTTAGAAATAAGCCACTTTGAGGGGGAAACCTCCAATACATTACATAAATGAACAATTCTTGGATTATTCAAATTACAAAACCTCCTTTCTATATATAGGAGTCCATGGGGCCACAATGTAATCCTAGTGGGACCACAATGTAATCCTAGCCGACCTAACAATAATATTTTAAGGGCACAATAATAACAATATGGGGGTTACAGGGGTACGATAATAACAATAAGAGGGTTACACTAACAACAATAAGGGACTATACTAGTAATATAGGGACCTAATAGTGCATGGAACCCTACCTGTGCCTTAGGCCCTGGCCTTATGAATGCCATGAGACTAGGAGTGGGGCCAGGGAGAGCGCGTAGCCTATGGCTTGTGCCCCTTGGTCCCATGTGGCCCCATACAACCATGTGCATGGGTTCAGAAGGGGGCTACGACCCACGGTTAAAATAATAATAATTTTTATGTTAAAAAGCCAACATAACCTTTGCCGCAAGTTGCGGATCGAACTCGCGACCTGTGGGATGTCACTCCAATGTGCCAACCAAATGAGCTATGCTAGTTTTTGTTGTTATATTTGTAGAGCAAGACCTATTTGTAAAATAGTTTTGCAATAAAACTTCAAGGATGCCTATCGTGCTCAATTTTTAACCTTTTTGAGCTCAAGAAGAGCCTAGACAGGGGTTTTTGGGAATTCTGGACACGATGGCAGTGTTATTTTTATAGATTGACACTTATATGATGATGCATTGAGAATTTTAGCATATACTAAAGAAGGGCACCATTGGAAGCTGGACCCAGAGACGTATCCCAGGAGGGGTGAACTCCATTATCAATTCATTGTGTTTGATGTTGCATGTTTGTCCATTTTTAACTGTTTAAATTGCACACAATTTAATTAAGTTTACGTGCTTTTGTAACCATGATCCATTTACTAAAATACATAAAATAGCTTGCAAATATTTTCATTAAACCTTCACTTTTTTAATTTTAGATCATTGTCGCGAGGAATTCATATATTATCTTATTTAGTTCAATCCAACTGCATCTTGGATTATTTTTCAAACCCTTAATTTTCATCATTGTTCTTACAGCATATGCATTATCCCACTTGCCAACAATGTCAAATATATTTGATAGCAGTACATAATAGCCACGATTATAAGGAAATAACTCAAGAAGATGTCCAACAACACATTCTTCAAGTTTTACATTATGATGAATTCTGCAGGGCCCAAGCAATGCACCCCACACCCAAGCATTAGGTTTTAACGACATTGCTTTTACAAAGTCCTATGCTTCTTCTAGGTTCCCAATGCATTCAAGAAGGTCGAAAATGCAAGCATGGTGCTCCATCCTTGGCATGATAAAATAACCTTGATTCATGCAAGCAAAGTATTTGTGGCTTTTCTCCACTGGGCCTACATGATTGCGGGCAGTCAGAACTAAAATGAAGGTTATACTATTTGGTATCACATTAGGCTATTGCATGTTGTGAAATACTTTTAGATCATCTTCACCATGTACATGGATGTAATATGTGGTAATAATTGTAGTCCATAAGACAACATCTCTTTGAGGCATTGTCAAACACTCGATATGCATCTTTAATGTTCCCACATTCAGAATACATATTTGTAACGGAAGTAGGAACTTCCCATGGAAGAATATGATCCAATTCCTCTTCTAATTGTGGATTTCTTGTTGGGTGTGTGTTGTATTTTTTCCATGACTAGCCCCATGTGTGAAGCAGGGGGTGGTATCCCCCCTGCACGGGGTCCGGGGTAGCGCCGTGGGAATTTTTTTTGGACCCTATATTAGGTGGGTGGACCTACCTATGGTTTTGTGCATGGGTTTTTCACATGGTTTTGGGCATGATGGTTTTCTGGCCATGGTATTTTGTAGATTCGATCAAGGGAATTACGGTTATGTTCTAATCCAAGGTTAATGGATTGGGGTTTATGAATGCTTTGACATGTATATATATATATATGTGTGTTGTAACATTAAAAGGAATATAATGAAAAACCAATTTGGTAGTCCCAATTTTGGGATCCAGGGAAAAATATCTGCGTATATGTGTTTTATGTTTTATGCTCTCGCTATTGTTTATTTTCTATTTTAAGAATTCGTTTGCAGATAATTTTTGTATAGGGTTAATACCTACATTTCTTTGCGTTGTGGTAGAGTTGCTAATTGGGAACATGCTGACAAGACAATGATGATGACGACTAGGTCATGTTTTAATTATCCAAAATCAATATCATAAAAAAATTTCAAAGCCCGAAAACAATAATCATTTTGTGTATATCCTCCAATCATTGTAGTCTATGAAACAACATTCCTCGAGGACATTTTGTCATACACATAACGTGAATAATTTATATGCTTGCATTTAAAATATATATTAATTAATACATTATCCAATAAAATGCCTGACATAAATCCATTTCTATTTATGTAAATGTGCATCTCTTTTCTCTATTGTAAAGTTGCTAATCCATCGCATGCGAGAAAAACACTCCCAATAGTAACATAGTCTAGTTTAATCTCTTTTAGCTATAGTAGATAAAACAATTCCAAGGCCTTATCATAAAGACCATTTTGAGCATAACTTGCAATCATAGAAGTCATTGAGATTACATCTCTTTGAGGCATTTTTTAAAACGACTAACTTGCTTTATTACTCTGCCACATTTTCCATACATATCTATTAGTGCATTGTCAACTCAAAACCATTGCAAATTGAGTAGCCATGTATTTCCATGACCTGTTGCAAATTCCCTAGATGAGCACACTCAGGTATAACACTAATAACAGTGACCAAGTCTGGCTACACCCTTTCCATTTGCATTCGAAAGAAAAATCCCAATCTCTCATACCCAAGCTCATTCAGAGTATAAACAACAAGCACTGCATTCCATGAGACCAAACCTTTCTGAAACATTCCATCAAACAATTTCTCTGCATCTTGCAAACTCCCGCATTTGGCATACAAATCGACAAGGAAATTATTCTCAAAAATCTCGATTCAACATCAATTTTTAGCAATCAAACCATTTATTTCCTTGCCCTAGTGCAAAGCTATTAAATGGGCACATGCATGGAGCACACTAACAATAATATACGAGCTCAGTTCCACTCCATTTGATTGTATTTCATGACAAAGCCTTAACGTATCCTCAAATTGCCCATTTTTGGCATAAGAATAAATCATTGCATTCAAAGACACTTGATTTCTCCAAGAAATTTTGTCAAACACTTTGGGTGCAAACGCAATACACCCACATTTTTTGTACATAAATATAAGGGCATTTCCCACAAGAAAAATTATAAACTTGGTAGGAATATTAACAAAAAACATTATTTGGTTTATCCAACATGGTACTTTAATGCAATAACGCAATAGGGTAAGTGTGGTTGCGGTGTAGTCTTATATTTGAGCCCATACACTATGTCCATTTGTTTAGGTTCGGTGGAGAGGGCTCCAATACTCAAGAATAGATAATAATTTTATGGGGTCTTTTGTTTTTTTGTTTTCTAGAAGATTGAACTTGGAGCAGATGAATGGTGAGCCCTGGTATTGCACCAAGAGTGCTACAACTCCCAAAGGCTGCCCTACTTTACTTTATCAACCCTAGGTCCGTACAAACTTTGATGTGACAATGCTATATACACAATAGACACATTATGTTCATGTCATCCTCTTCTTCTTTACGAAAGGGTGCTATTTATTAAACTATGAGAACAAATGGAAAGTAAATTGGTGGAAGGAAATGACAGAAAAGAAACCAAACTAAATTGCTGAAAGGAAATGACAAGAAAGGGAACTAAATTGAATTGCTGAAAGGAAATGACAAGAATGAAACTAATTTAATTCGTAGAAAACAAATAGCAGAAAGGAAACTAATTCTAACCCACACTTAACTTGGAAAAATGGTTAAATACACTCTACTTACCCTATGATCTATCTACCATGCTTCTATCCATGCAACTAGGCTATCCATGATTTAATTCTAATTAAAAAGAGTTAATTTGAAACTTGGAGGGAAGAAAAATGGCTACGTGATGTTAATGGGGAGTTTAACACATGAAACTAGGTTTGGAAGTGGAAAGAGGGGGTTAAACCCTTATAAAACCTTATTATAGCGCGAGGAATGACTATGGAGCGGAAAGAATTCAAAAGTGCGATGGCGGAGTGAGATGGAGGACAAAAGTTGCGATGTGCAATGTTGCAATAGCAACTTCGTAAGTTTAAAGGGAGAGCAGTAAGGATTAACAAGAATGAACTAAAATTTACGAAGTGCGATTGGCGACGTTGTAAAAGTTGCGGGCTGCATATGCGATGTGGTAAGTTCTGCGTAGTGCGACGAGTGACGTGGCGGTGGGACCGCATCGACAGAATGAGCGGTGTCGGGTGCCAGTTTTGCACATTTTTCCTACATTTGTTTTCCTTATTTTTCCTCATGACCATAACCAATGGGACTATATTTGCCTCTTATTCCTATCTTTCTATCCTAACTTGTGTTGTTTTACCTTGTTTTCATTACTCTGCCATTTCATCAATTATTATGATATATCGTGCCTTTTTATGACTAATTGAGAATGAATGTTGAGAGAAGATCTATGGTCTTTGTGTTGTCTTTCCAGATGTTATTTGTCGCACCAAATATCTCGAGTACGAAGTACATAGGAGCAATTAAGGGCATGTTGTTACAGCGAGCGATGTTGTTACACCTTGCTATTACATATCCGCCGGCAACTATTGTTACACCTTGCTATTACAGATCTGCCGACAACTGCTGTTACACCCTGCCATTACAGACCCACTGACAAACTGCTGATACAATTGTATTGTTGACCGGATTCCGTCAACACCTGCTATTGATCTATCCTTTAGTTGTCACACTACAACTGTGGTTTTATTGTGATAGTTGTAGAAGTTGTTTAGCATTGTATTTTTGGGATAACAGCCTAAGGGTGGTTTTGATTGTAATCTATAATTTTATAGTTAGAACTTTATTAAGGAGAGGTTATAACTATATGTCTGCTATTTCGATTAGCATGAGAATCATAATATTCTCATGACTGATCCATCCCTTGATTTTCTGAGATGTAACTGCTATAGAGATCTCGACCCTGGAGGTCGAAAGGTTAGTGGAGAACAACATTATTTTGGCTATGTAATTGTGCTAAGATTAATATAGATTCTCCTGTTATTGTTTTTACATGTGTTATTAAATTTAGTTTCCGTTAAGTTCTTCCTCTACCTGCACCTTGCTAGGGAGGAAGGGCCCTCCTTCTTAGCATGGATTGCAATGATTAAAGTAGTTATGTGTATGTAACTATATTTCCATTTATGTATCAGTAGAGTACTATCGCTGTTGTTCAGCTGTGAATATATCCGCTTCAATTTCAATACTTTGTAAGTTGTTACACATACGATATTAAAGACACTAGCTGGGTACTTGTTGTGTGGCGCGCTAGGACAGATTATTGAAGTGTGATTCTAGTCTTGTAGATCCTTTTATTTCTGCATCAGTGATTTACTTCCTTCATTTACTTCAGCAACGATTTCTTTTCTTTGGAATTAATTCTGGTTGGTGTATCAGCACAGACAATGCAACTGTCATTGGAATAAAAGGACGTCCCTGTATTGATAATTAACGTGTACTGTTTAGTCATTTAACAATGATTTATACAACCCAACATTTTGGCACCGTTGCCGGGGATGGCAGTGACGATCCAATCAATCTGAGTTGTTTCTTAGAAGTGCTATTTCTATGTGTTTTTTAGAGTGTCTCAGTGACACAATTGCCGGGTAGTAAGACAAGAGGTAAGAACCTGCGCAACACTATAACTAACTTGAGTGGGATCACTAATGTCTTGCTGGGACACTTAAGAGAGTGAATTTCTAAGCATTTTGTTTTTCTTTTCTTCTTAGAGTGTCTCCAGTGACACAATTTCCTGGCGGTAGGACGAGAGGTAAGAACCTGCGTATCAATCTAACAAACTTGAGCGGGCTCACCAATGTCTTGCTGGGACACTTAGGAGTTGATTTTTGGGTATTTTTTCAAGGTGCCTTCAGCTATACAGTCGTTGGGAAGTAAGACAAGAGGTAAGAACCTGTGCATTGCTCTAACAAACCTGGGCGGGCTCACTGCTGTAGAAATTGAAGCACTCATAGGATGAATTGATAGACATAAGGCCCATGTGTGTCGGTAGGAAAACATCAACACCTACAAACACCCCCCACTCTACTGACTACAGGAAAGACGGGTCGTGAGAAGGAAAAGAAGAGTGAAAATTTGGGAAGAAAGACATTCTTTGGAGATATGATCTCAAGGGTAGAAAAGGAACAATCCACGTCACACAAAGATAATAGGAAGATAGGACCACAGAAAGCAGCTACCATATCAAATTTTGGACCATCGGTGTCTTATGTGTCTGGACCTCACCATCCTTCGAACAACATATCCACCCCTGATATCAAAACTCTAGATTCAAAACAACAGTGGAGACTAATTGATCAAGATCTGAGAATTGAAGAACACAGAGAGACCAGTGGGGAGCATCAAGGACCTGAGGAACAACATTCAGTTGATCATCAATTGGACACTGGTAGTGATGTTAAATAGCTGGTCCTGGAATAGCCTGATCATTTTATTTGTCAATCTCCAATACACTCTGAGGTCAGTTCATCTCATCAGGAAGAATCAACCATGGGGGACGATAATGTCAAAACAGATAGCTCAGTTACTTTTGAATTCCCAATAGTAGTAACACGAGATGAGGCTCCTTTGAAGAATATTCCTTTATCATCCCTACCATCCTTTCAAGGGATGGTTGTTGAAGACCTTGATACCTTTCTATTTGAATTCAATGTGATGTGTAGAGGTTATGACTACACTTCAGATGCCTAGAAGCTGAAATTATTCCCTGCTGCTATGAAAGGAGCAGCATTAAGATGGTTCATGAGACTGGGTGCTGGCACGATTCAAACCTGGAATGACATGAGAGAGGCCTTCCTCTTTAAGTATCAGGATTACTGTCGAACCAAGGATTTGAAGGACGATATTTTTAGAATTGCATAGAAGGAGGAGGAAAGCCTGGAAGACTATTTGGAGTGATTTCACTACAATTTACAGAGGACTAAGTTCAGTAACTTAGATACAGAAATTCTAAAGCAAATATTTTTAAGAGGTATAAGAGATTATTGTCTGGAGCATTTGAACCTATTAGGAAAAGGAGACATATCGCAAGAAACGCCTGATGAGATAATGAAGCTTTGCCTGTGTAGCTCAAGAGGATCGGTCAAAGGGAAATTTTCAGTTCGGGATCCTTCAGTTTGGATAGAGAAGTCCACAAGTGGAGGAGTAATCAGAGTAGAGATCGGGAACTTATTTGAGGATTTAAAAACCGACCTCCTTAGCACTTTCTCTACCCAGATTACTATGGTACAAGTCAAGAAAGCACAAGGAGAAGCTAAAGTAGGCTTAGAAATATTCTGTCCCCGATGCAAAAAGAAACATTTGGAGAGAGAATGTGGACTAAATAGTGTCAGCCTGTGCAACATTAGTCAGTTGGCGCACTCTACGAATCAGTGTCCTGAGTTGCCCAGACTGAAGGCGGTACTTCAAGAATAAAGCGAGGATGTTCATTCTTATTATTTCATAGGATCAAAGAGACCATGGCAGCCACGAATTATAGGTATTCCTTCAGATTTTTCCTCTTTTTATCCTTGGAGTAATGTTTATAATAATCAACAATATCCATGGTAGTATCCTACTCCTTCTTCAACACAATTTCCTTCACCATGGAACCAGTGGTCGTCTCCTCCACCAATGCAATATCCTCCATCACAACCCAATCCTTGGGGTCAGAACTGGAGAAGTAATGGCCAAGGTCTAGTACCCCCTCCAATACCAATGCAACAACAACAATTACAACTGCCTTCTATTCAAAACCCTACACCTTATGTGCGACCCCAATTACCTGTGCAGCATAACCCTTGTGCATCTTGTGCATCTATGTCCTCTTCATCAGTCATATCCAGTAGCAAAGGTGGGCTAAGCTTTAGTCCCAACCATTGGATATTTTTGGCCTGCATGGCCCTCTTGTATAATGGTGCCCTTTCCAATGCACCCCTGAGTCTTTATGGAGTATGGTACTCCCTGTTCTTGAGGCTGTGAGGGAAATTGTTCCATCTCCTCTGGTTGACCATAATGCACTCATCTTCTATCCGCCCAGAGACATCATCAAAGTGGCCTATCACCTGGTTTTGAGTTTGAAGGTAGCTTTCAACCAGTGCAGAGTCACTTTCAATCTCTCGATGGTTAAGGATGACTCCTCTTGGGCTGAACAATTCTGGTCTGATATATAAGGGTTCTCTTTTTCTTCTTCCCATGACCTTCCATATCTCTTTTTATCTAGTGTCCTCATTCACCATCCAATATTTTAGAGCCATTAACTGCATATCCCCCATTGTAAGATTGGGGTCCCAAATATCCAGATTTGTCAGCACAAATTTATGCACATAAAACTCTGCCATCTTTTTCTGATCAACCATGTTAGCTTGCTTGTTGAAATTCATGAATTGCCTACATTCTTGGAAAGGTAGTGATCCATGGGAGGCTAGAGTTTTGATTTGAAATAAAAGTCATTGTTCTTTGAGGTACACAACATATGAGTCAGAGGGGAATCTATGTTGAAGGGCTTCTATGCATAAGTCCGCCATGGTGGCTACTTGCTCCTCTTTTTACTGCAAATTCTCCTTCAGTGCTACATTCTATGCCTGTGCCTTTTGCAACTGATCCTTCAGAATTATCTCTTCGATTCTTTCCTCCCCCCTTGGTGATTCTTGAATGATAATCGGGCTTGTGGGAGAAGTTTTTGGTTCTCTCTGATTCTTGTTAGCTCTGGAATACCTAGAGGTCTGCCTCTTTCTCTTTGTGCTCAGAGGAGCTATGGTGGAAACTATATTTTTGTATTGAGGGGATATAGTGTTGTGTTTTGAGTCTGTTTCTCGCCCACTTTATGCTATCTCTATGAATTCTATGACCATCTCTTCTGCTTTTCTTCGGCCCTTTGTCTCTTCCTCTTGTTCTTCTTTTTTCTGTTGGTTCTTCCTCTTCTTCTTCTGGTTATTTGTTTTTCTGGTTCTTCCGCTTCTTCTTTAAGCGCTATGTGCATCCGTCGGTCTCTCTTCCTTTAAAATTTTTAATCTATTGGTTTTGATGAGATGACATCTCCTTTTATTAGATAGCGCAACTAATTTTGGAGTGCTTATGTAACTCGGATCAGCTCTAGTTCTATTGTAGACAGTTGTTTCCTTCTCTTGTTAGTTCATGATGGACTGCGTGTTTCCTCCCCTCGTTCTCCTCTACTCCACTTGATTTAAATTATTTTCTTTTGCATGCCTAGGTGGCGTGTACTTCTAGTTTTATTCCAGTCATACCTCACGGTGGTGGCCGACTTAATTGGCCACCTTTCTGCCCCTTAAACTCTAAGTCTACAAATTAATTATTGTTGGTTATTATGGATGCGTAGCAAGGGGTGATAAGCTATACTTGAGTTTACCTGTTGTTTCCAAGGTAGTTGCAGGAGATGGAGGTTGGAAACAAGCCTTTTAGATGTTGCGTTCCTTACCATATTCTTGTACTCCAAATGAGCAACTTGATGAATGAGCAGCTTCCTGAGTGAGCTGCTAATATTTTCTTGTTGTTTATCTCTGCTGTGGATGTCGCGTGGGGTGCTTGAGATGCCATGGGTGGCATTATCGTTATCCTGGAGTCTGTTATGCAACTTTCCTTCTTGTTCTTCTTGGCAGTTCATGAACAACTTTGTTTTTTTTTTAAAGAACTTCCTGATGTTTGTAGCAGTATGTTTGTGTGTTGCTTCTCTTGCTACATTGTGCTCAGGAATGTGTTGTACTATTCATTAACACCCCCCATTTATTTTAATTAATGGGGACCCTTTAGAAATAGTTAGGAATTTCATTTTCATTTATTTTTTAGCTTTAAAACACAAAACTTAGGAAATAAAGTTTTGTTTGTATTTTTCCGCTTTAGCGCATCACAAAACGCATAAATTACAACCCAAAAGACTTGCAATCCCTAAGACACACGGGCTGTGAAATGTGTTAAGCCTTTTCCGAAGAGATATAAAAACTTGCAAATGCTTTAATTATCGTTATATTTTCCTTATCGCATCGCACCTCATTTAAAAATGATCAACTTATAAAGCAATTCGATATAAGTTGCAATTACACACACCCGACGAGCCAACAAAGCAATAAATATAAATCTCTAAAGTCCCATAAAGTGTGACTGCTTGACTTCTTGAATGCGCAATTCGCATTTCGCACAACTTAACCAAAAGCAAATTCATTTACCACATAAGAATTCCGATGTGCGATTTGCGCATATCACATTTCGCAGAATTTATGGGTAAACATCATAAATGGTAAAAGTTATAAGTTGCGATATGTAAACTAATGGAATTTAATTACTCAAGTACGTGAAATGACTTATGTCATATCAAACCGAAATCCGAGATCTAACGTCTTAAGTTGATTGATAGCTATTTCGTGTGAAGGTGTAAAAGATTTGATTTTGAAATGATTATTGATGATTAATATCATTAATAGGTTCATATCTATTCGTGCATGTTTGATTTAAACGAAAGATTTGTCTCTCTGTTCTCTATAATTTTAATATTGCTTTGTTTACTTGAAACCAGGAAACCATTTAACGGAGTGAGGAAGATTGAAATGAACAAGAAAGGCAAAGAAATTGTTCAAACGCTGTCTACTGAAGACTCAGACATGTCTCCCATATTTTTAGACACCACCTGCAACAAGGATTGCGATAGTTCATCATGGGAAGCAATGTATAAACAGTTCGAAGACGAAAATCCAAGGGTAATAACCAAAGTCTCTAAAACATGTATGACAATTACTTCAAATGTAACTTACTTCGATGCTGCATATTCATTCGTCCACAAGGTAGCCACAAGGCCGAATATTCTCCCTTACACAAACATGGTTAAGTGGCTAATTGACCACTTAAACATAGAATATAGAACATTCAAAGATTCAAAGGGAGAAAATATAGGGTCATTTAGGGTAGAAGATTTAAAATAAATGTACCATCTACCCTCCTTGCAGCAGAAATATGAAAAAGCTTTTTCTGTAAAGCTTTAGCGCAGAGCATCCAGACCTCATGAAAGTCATCAAAGAATGGAAGGAATATCAGGGAAAGCTGAAGCGAGATAAACTCGGTATTTATCCAATTCCCCAGATTCCTTCCCCTTACTGTTATGCTGCCAGTATGTTGTGTAGATTGTTTTCAAAAACTGATACCACTAGGTTTTCAGTTGATTGGGTTCCACTGATTGACGCAATAGTCAACTCCTTAATTCTGAATTGGGAAAATATCCTAATTGACAGTTTAGCCAAACACATCATAGAATATAGGAATAAAAGGAGTGTTTCATTTAGAGAAATACCTCCCTTTTATATGTCTGCCTATGTCATGGATGCAATCTTCGTTTCTTCTAGTTTTCTTACCATGGGATAGAAATGGACTACCCAAGACCCTACCCCAATCCACATTTACCACAAAGCCCTTTGGGATTCAGACTTCCATCTGCATTTTTATAAAATTTGTCATGGAGTGATGTTACCTATGCACCAGATGATATTAAAAGAGAAATCCCCTAGGGTTTCCAAAGAATATAGTACATATATTCTTTCTGTGGATAGATGGTTTGTGGAAGAGAATTTTACATATGTCATAGTTTTTGGGAGTTATGCTTCTCCCCATGTCCTACCATATTATGTTCCTGATAAGTTACTTGCAAGAGAGATAGCCTACCAGCTTGTTAATGGTATTAATAAACAACTGAAAGATGCTAAGAAGGTTGTTTGGCCTAATTTCCCTTTACAAGGTGTTGAGATTCAATAAGATGATGAGCTTAGTGAAAAGAGTCGCCTTCACTAAGTGGGCCCGCAGGCTATTTTTGGTGCAAAGTCTATCTTTAGACATGTCGATCATATTCTATGAGTTGCAGGATGCTATTTGTGGATGGTTGGTCAAGTTGGAAAAATAGATGGACTTCTATTTTTAGACATATTGGGCATAGTCTATTTTTAGACTGCCAGTCTAAAAATAGATATGTCAAATATTATTAGCTCTTAATAATATTTGGACTCTAAACATTATCTTATTCTCTTGGAGCACTTCAGTTAAGTGCACAGATGTGGCACATTAGTTGACAGAAGGAATTACGCTATTCCTGAGGGTTTACTGGAGCTATTGCATGGATAAATTCAATTAGAACTCATGTGACAGAGTTTGGTGGAGTTGGAGAAGTAGTTGGTGGAGTTGTATTTAGTTTAACTCAGTTAGACTTAGTTGAGCTAGTTGTATCTAGTCTAACTGATTGATACACTAGTGAGAGTGGAGTGAATTAATTAATTAATTAATTCACAAATAATAACTCATTAATCAACTGAAGAATACATCAGTTAACTACAGTGCATGGTAGTTTCAGTGGAGACTAGTGGAGAGATAGGTGAAAGAGCAAGTGTGACTATCAGTTGTGACTATAGTGATGCATTGATTGCATTCAACACTTAGTGGATAGGCCAATGAGGATTGTGTGAGCAACGTTGGAGCAATTCGAGTTCATTCAGAGCCATTCTTCAACAGGGATTGCACAGTAGAAGTAGGCTAGTAGGTGGCAAAGATCGATGCATGGATTTACAAGATCGGGCCTAATTAGTGTGTAGCGGTTGTATTGTACTGAGAGCTTGATATGATCAGCTTTGTATGAGGATTGTTACATGATCTCTATGACATATATTATATATAGATAGTTGGGGTTTTCAGCTTCAGGCTTTCCCGTTAAACAACTGTGTTAATGTGTGTGAATTTTTATTATTTCATGTGTGCATTGCAATCTTGATTTAATTTCTGCAAATGATCAATGGTGGAATAGATTCTGTATTTTGCATGAAGTTAAAATAGTGTGAGATCAGGAGAATCTTGGACATATAACACATAATTTATATAATTTCTACACAATGCGGTACTTTTAGACTTTTTGATATTGGCCATAACTACAAGGAGGTTTCAAAGATTAATCTATTGAATTTGGAAGTAATGCCGAAAAGGATATATGATCCAAATGATGTAATTAAAAACTACATCACATAGCTTAAAATGAAGCCTTTTGTAAAGGAAATAGACGGATTTGATGATCTCTTCGAAGGCATGGAATATTTTTCAGATATAATTAAGTTTGCATCCAGTCAACTTAAATAAGATGATTTGGAAGCCTTCCAAATATACATAAATAAGTGACTGGAGAGAGTTCCTCTCAACTCGCTAACTATTGAACATTTTAATAGACCTACTCCAAGTATCAACTTGGATAATTAAGCAAAAGACATGTCTGAGGATGAATCGGTTCAATCAGAGCATCAACCTCACAATTCGGATAGTTTTGAAAATGAATCCGAATCCAAAAAATAAATCCTAGAAAATATAATTGATCAGATAATCCAAGAGATAGAGATGCAGGAAAAGAGAAAGTAATGGAACAGAGTCAACTTCTGAAGAATTTCAACACACTCATGATACACTTGATCAGTTAGAAAAGTCCCAAAAAAATAATTTGAGTAGTGAATGGGATGAGTTTTCTGAAGCAATAAAAACTCCTAAAGCCAATCCCGACGCTGATCAAGCGACTAGTTTTCAAACACCTGAACATTCCCAGAAGATAATGGAGACTGTTAATCCACTACAACAAGTTCTAGAGACTCACGACCGAGATATCATACCGGCCTACCCTACAGAACAAATAGTTTTACAAATTGAGGAAATTCCTTCACTGGACATCTTCTATAGTCCTAGTCATAAGGCTGTACTTAAGAGAAATAAAAGGAGAAGAATTGAAGAGACAGTCTCAGATCTCACAAATGAATCTGTTGACATTTTGTGGAAATATCCAGTAGCTAATCCTATGGAACATTTAAATAAATTATCACAGTATGCAGGGGCATATGCTACTGCCACTGTTGATAAAGCTACTGAAGTTAGAATGTTGTTGAAGAAAAAGGAAGACGTAATACAAGAACAAGAGAGGTTGTTAGATGAAGAAAAATCTAACTCTAGCAAGAAAATGAAAGCAAAGATAGCCCAATTTCAAAAGGATTTTGAAAAGCTTAATTGCAACATCAAGTAGAAATCATTGAGAAACAAGCACAACTGGAAGCAGAAATGACCAGGTTACAAAGCCAATCACAATTAGAGCAATTCATAAAATAAGCATTGGATGTAAATTCTAAGTTAAAACAACATTAGGAATTATTTTCCCAACAAGCTTCTATTATTGACTCTTACTATGACTCAAATGACATACTGATCCAACAAGTAGCTATCCAAAAAATTGAATGTGAGAAGCTCGAGAAGAAAATCAATGCACACATTCAATGGCAAGCATCAGACTCAGGAAAGGAAGTTGATCTACCCCAGGTAGATAAGTTTCATAAGGAGCTCCTATTCAAATATTTGGAAGCACAAATAAAGCAGGCAGAGAAAGCAACCGCGAAAAAATCAAGATTATCAAAGGAAATTATTGAATCTGTAGGTGAACAGCTGATGAAAGTAGAACTTATCAAAGAGTACACGTCTGAAGTGTTCTCGAAAGTCAAACAACTAGAAGCACAGTGGAAGAAAGAGACAGACACACAGGATGAAATAATTAAAAAGGTAAATAAGTTTGATCAAGAAAATTATTGGAATTTTCCGATCAAACCTTATCATCAATATCAGATCCTATATTCTTTAAAAGATTCAACAAGAAGATTGCAACCAATATTCTCAAACGCAGTATTCAAGGGACAAATCAAATCGAGGATTTCGCATCCAGCTCAGTTCAAGCCCATGCTAGATATTTGTCAACTTCGTGACCAAATCCAAAAGAAAGGGCATAATTCATAAATCATATTGTTACTTTTCCTAGATTGTAGTTTAAGTTAGCCTTACGAGGATGGTTTATTTGAAACCTCCTCTATATTTTTGCAATAAACTATTTTAGAACATAGTTAGTTTAGTATTTAAACCCCTCTCATGCATTTAGAGAAGGGTCCAGAAATTTGTAAATTTACAAAGAATGCACTATTGTAAAATTGTGAATGCTTTGATGAATTAATGGAACACATCTATTATCTTTTGACAATTAAAGTTGTTTAAATGATGTTGCACTATTGTACTCTTTAAATTGCTTGAAAGTGAAGAGGAGCAGATTAATTACTGTCATTTTACATGAGTAGACGTTCGTACATATGGTACTTTTATTCACTTGTATTAAGTCTTACTTTATAGATTGACAATCACCTTTTTATTGCATTATATATTTGAAACGTTATTATAGATGAATGTTACATGCACTTATGTTCTAATATTTGTCTATGATTTCTTATTGAATAATCACACATATGAATGCGATATATTTTTCACAATTCTTCTAGTCAAACTACTTTGTTAGAAGAATCATCTTACATAATTTTCATCTCTTTCAACTGTTAAATGATCTATATCACTAATAGTCAAAGGATATCTCTTTATATCACATAAAGGAATAAACACCCCGAGTATATAGTAGAATAAATAGTTTAGATATACGCATATGATAGATTAAAATCATTCTCTATTTCCATGTTGTATAATCAAAACACCCTCAAAATGATCCTTATTGGGAAACTAGTCCCATTATCCCAAGTCGGAGCCACTACACCAAGCGGAAAAGAAGTTGCTTTAAGGTTCAAACCGAGTGCTTTTCCCCCATGTTTCGGCAGTGGAATTCCAAGGCCTCAACAGAATGGAGGAGTGTGTTGTATCGAGGTGATGGAGGAAGTTATGAAGATGAATGGAGTGAATGATGGGATGAATGGTAAGATAGAAGAATGGAAAAGAATATGAATTCTTCCCTGTGTTCCCAGAAACCATGAACAACCTGCGAAACAACAAACACAGAGATGCATATGTTTTTTTTGTTTTTGTTTGTTTGTTTGTTTGTTTTTATTTTGTTTGTTTGTTTGTTTTGTTTTGTTTTTTTTTGTTTTTTAACTTTTTTGTTTTGTTTTGAAAGAAAGTGGGCTGCCTCCATGGAGGTTTTCAACCCACAAACTTGCCTTGGGTGCCTCAGAGAGGTTTTCACCCATGGATCTTTATTCTCTTTTTCTCTTTTTTTTTTTTAACAAGTGAGCTTCCTTCATCGAGGTTTTCAACCCACAAGCTTATTCTTTTTTTTTAGGAGGTGTGGGAAACTATGGAGTTTCCCATCACATACACCTCTTTAATTATTGAATTTATGAACTCTGCCTTTGACAAATGCTTCTTGTAAATTTTAAGTCTGTGACCATTGACAAGCAAGTGGATTCCTTCCTCATCTATGGTTCTGATTTGAACTACGCCATTATCAAAACATTTTTCCACTGTGTGAGGTCCTAACCATCTTGTCATCAACTTGAATTTAAAATATTTAAACCTTGAATCATACAGCAACGCCCAATCTCATTCTTGGAAGGTCTTTTCTTCGATGTTATTGTCATGCCATACCTTCCTTTGCAGTTGAACTACCTCTGTGTGAAGAAGTACTTGCATTCTGAACTCATCCAATCCATTTAGGTGCAACAACCTCTCTTTTTGAGAATTTTATAGATCTAGACTTAATTCAACTTCCATTCTTAAAGTATCGAATTTAAACTTAACTGAAAGTAGAGCTTTCTTACCATAGACTAGTTCATAAGGAGTGAATCCTGTTGTTGTCTTCCAAGTAGTGTTGTAGGCCCAAGTAGCTTGTACCAATCTATCTGCCCAATATTTTATGCTACTGCTCACAACCTTGGTGAGGATGGTCTCTAAAGATCTGTTAGTTACTTCATGCAACACAATGGTATTTGTGCAGAACCGTTGTCCTCATAGGATACTTGGCATGAGTACACCAGAAGAGGTTTTTACTGGTAAGAAACCTGATGTTTCACATTTTAATATTTTTGGCTCACCTTTTTATGTGCATGTGACCAAATATGCCAGGAAGAATCTGGAACCAACAACTGAGATTGGGATTTTTGTGGGGTACACTGATACTCCCCACAACTATCGGGTGTATTTTCCAAACAACAGAATGACTGTTGTGTGACGAGATATAAAATTTGATGAGGAGAAAGCCATGCAATTTTCCCTTGAGAGGGAGATGGATTTTCATGCAGAGGAGGAACTCTTGGTTCCAAAGGATGAGCCTCAAGATGTGGAGTAGCCACATGTGGAGGATCATGGAGTGGAAGAAAACACTCATGCAGAGCCATTCACCAGAAATGGTAGAAGGCACACCATGGAAGTTGATAGATTGAGAATTGATGCAGCAAAGAATGTAGGAGCCCCTACTTCACTGCATAGACAGAGACAATCTCCAGATAGGTTTACTGGATACATGGCTCTTATGAGCAAGTTTATTGTGATAGAACCGTCTTCCTTTCAGGAGGCAGTGCAACAACCTATTTGGGTTGATGCAATGGTGGAGGAGTATGACTCCATTGTCAAGAAAAATGCATGGGAGATTGTCCCAAGACCAGTCGGTAAATGAGTGGTTGGATCTACAAGGTAAATCAAGCTGCTGATGGGAGTGTGGAGAAATACAAGGCCAAATTTGTGGTCCGGGGATTCTCACAGATTGAAAGGATCGACTATGATGAGAATCTCACACCAGTTGCGAGGTACTCTTCCATTATATGGGGTGGCACATTCATCAAATGGAAGTGAAAACTGCATTTCTCAATGGAGTTATTAAGGAAGAAGTGTACATAGAGAAGCTAGAAGGTTTCTAGATCTTTGACAGTGAGTCGCATGTGTGTCTAGTCAAGAGAGCACTGTATGGGATGAAGCAAGCACCTCATGCTTGGGGCACTTGGATTGACAGCTATTTCACAGGGTTGGGCTTTACCAAAAGTGAAGCAGATGCAAACTTGTACTAGATTGTGGTTGATGGTAAGTTCTTGATTATCGTACTTTATGTTGATGATCTAATTTTGATAGGTGATGAGCAGTTGATACACTTAGGCAAGGAGGATCTTTCAAGGGAGTTTGAAATGAAGGACATGGGACTCCTTCATTATTTCCTTGGTTTGGAAATATGGCAGTGGGATGGTGAATTTTTTGTTTCTTAAGGTAAGTATGCTAAAGAGATACTAGGTAAGTTTCACATGGAGAGCTGTAAACCCATGGACACTCCTTTTCCAAGAAATTGGAGGAAAGAGGATGCTACTTCTAGAGAAGTAGTGGATGCTACTGTCTATAAGCAATTAGGAGGTTCGTTGATGTACTTGGTGAACACCAGACCAGACATTTGTTACGTAGTTAACCAACTAAGTCAAGTTATGGTTAAGCCAAACAAGCTCTTTTGGAAGGCAGGGAAGCATGTCTTGAGATATATCTGGGGCACTATAAAGTATCGATTATGGTACAGATAGACAAAGGGAGTGAAGCTTCAAGGCTTCACATATGCAGATTGGGCAGGGAGTTCATCATACAGAAAGAGCACATTAAGAGGTATCTTCAACATAAGATCAACAAAAGTTTCTTAGTATAGCAGGAAGCAACGATCTGTTGCACTCAGTTCAGTGGAGGCAGAGTACATGGCTGCAAGTCGAGTTGCATGTGAGGCCATCTGGATGAGAAAGATCCTGGTTGGTTTGTTTGGTTCTCAGATGGATCCAACAATGATACATTGTGATAACCAGAGTTGCATTAAAATCTTGGTTAATCATGTGTTTCATGATAGGTCCAAGCACATAGACATTTGGTACCACCATATCAGAGATTGTGTGCAGAGGCGCATAATGTTACTTCAGTACATTCCCACAAAAGATCAGGATGCAGATATTCTGACGAAGGCACTTACCAAGAGCAAATTCGAATACCATAGAGGCAATATTGGGGTGAAGGATAATCCATTTCTTGTTGGTGAAGTCCAACAAGAAATTGCAGCACCTACACTAGTGTGGGACCAGAAGGTCCAAGCAGCACCTACACTAGTGTGGGACCAGGAGGTCTTAGAAGCACCTACATTGGTGTGGGATAAGTTTGGTGCAGTGTCTATTTTAATTTTCCCTTGATTAAGATGGACAATAAAATGTAATCTTATCTCATAATCACCTGTAATAGTTAAATGAGTGTGATAAACTCAGTTAGCTCATGAATTTTGAGTTGAGGGTAGTTGGTGAGGCATGCAAAGTAATTATAGTTGTAACAGAGTTTGAAGTGTAGTTGGTGCATTATTTTAATGCATGTGTAATTAGTTAACTCAATTAAGTGAGTTAAAGTCAGTTGTGCTAGTTGTAAATGTTTGTTTCACTAGTGAGAGATCAAGTGAATTAAATATTACTTAATTCACAATCAATGATCTAACATGCAACTGATGATTTACTATTATTAGCTACATGCATGTCAGTTCCAGTGGAGACCCAGTTGAGATATAGGTGAAAGGGATGTTAAGTATCAATTGTAGGATTATTGGGTTGCACCCATGCAACCAAACACTCATTGGATTTCCCATGATCCTTGTGCAGTTTAGGAATGCCAAAATTCCTAAAGAATAGGGATTGCATTCATCATGAATTGCGCAAGGCAGGCAGGTTGTTTAGAGGCTGAGAATTGGCTAAGTGTTGGTGAGTTTTGTCTAGGACAGTGTGTGACAATTAGCTAAGTACATGAGACTCTTGTGAGAAGAGTGTATTATATTTGTTTCATGTATCCATGCTGAATATACAATAGAAGATAGTGGGGTTTTGAGCAGCAAGCTTTCCCTGGGAAATTATATGTGTTGTGGTTTCATTGATTCTTCTTTTCTTCATGTGATTGGTGATTGTGTTTAAATTTTTGCAGTTGATTTGTAGAAGCGATTCAATATCTAGCTTTAGTACATTGTTAGATTGGATTGAATCCATGATATACATATTGTTTGTATAATTTCTACACCATTGACTCTATCTATCCAATACTCTCGATCTTGCTCAATATCTACTAGTATAAGCTCATCTACTGTCATCTATGCCTTAGGTGGAAATGTCTCTCTTTGCTATTGAAGCGCGCTATTTAGGCCTCTAGTTCTTGGCCTCTTCCTTCTAACCTATTCGTCATGCTCATCTAGATCATGAATCTAAACTACTGTTTTTCCTTTTACTGCCTCTTTACTATCATCCACCTTATGTCTATTTAAAATCAATTGGTTTACCTTCAATTGAATGTTTTCTTGCTCAAGGAATGAAATCATGAAGTTGTCCCTAGACAAGCTGTCCTCAAAGCGGAAAAAGGTCATTCTCTTAAAAATAAAAATAAAAAAGAACCGAGTGAATGGTATGGCAGTGTCAGCCTTCCGTTCATCCAGGGTACCACTGATAAGATTGCTAAAATCCTTAAAAAGCATAAGGTATCCTCTTATTTCAAGCCTCTTAATACAATTCGTAGTTCTCTAAAATCGGTTAAAGATCCGATTGACCCCAGGGATGGAAAAGGTGTCTACATCATTCCCTGTTCCTGTGGGACTCCTTACATTGGTGAGACCGGTCGGTCTATTAATCAAAGGATCTGTGAGCATGTTGCTGATATCAAGCATAGAAGATCTCGCTCGTCCGCCTTAGCTGAGCATGTAGAAAAGACTAACCATCATATCTGCATAGAAGATGCTAAGGTCATTGCTAGAATCGACCATTTCCATCATCGTAAGTTGAGAGAGGCCATTGAAATTGAAAAACGGCCCGTTAATCTCAATAGAGATGACGGTTGGAATATCAGCAGGTGCTGGATTCCTGCTTTATATTCTTGATTTTTTATTTATTTATTTATTATTATTATTATTTTTTAAATATTTATTTTTGTAACTTATTTATTTATTTATTTTTTATATACTTTATTTATTTAAAATAATAATAATAATGATAATAATAATAATAATAATAAAATATTTCTTAATTTATATTTATATTTTATTTTTGTTTTTATTTATTTATTTATTTTTCTTATTTATTATTTATTATTTATTTATTTATATTTTTATTTATTTATTTGTTTATTTTTATTTTTTATTTTTAATTGGTTTGACTCCATGTTTGACTATTTGATTGATACTTTGTTTTAATTAAATTACATGGATAATAATTAAATATATTTATTAATTATTAATAATAATTGATGATTATATAATTTAATAAAAAAAATAAATTTACATATATGCACCAAGATTGGTTATATTACTTACCATTATATTAATTAATTGGTCAATTAGATGTTTAAATATATTAAAGGTTGTAAAAATTTATTAAAATAATAATAATAAATAAATAAATAAAAATTAAATAAAATTAAATAAAGAAATAAATAATGGAATATTTATTTTTTCTTAGTCAAACTAGCCGTTATCCTAACGGCTAGTTGAGTCATTTCTACATCTATTTATACTTAATGTCTGGATCTGATCTCTCATAGTCCTGATGATGAACCACACTGGTTGGTTCGAAACGCGTCGGCCACGTTCTTTTGCATGTGATTATTACCGAAAGAATTTCTACTAATAATATTTAATCTCATTATATTTCTCCATAATTACCTGCTTTGTTGATTTAAGTTCTTCATCCCTCTCCAAATCTGCCATGTCACTGTAAGGATGGGATGGTCCTTCACTTTGCAAAAGTGGTTTATGATGTGTTGGTGATCTCTGTGCTGCTAATGTAGGCTTGGCCCCTTCCAAAATTTGTGGAGAAAACACAAGCCTCCTGCCTCTCTGATAGGTTTTGGTCACCTCAGCCCTCAAGGGCTTCTTCATTGAAACTATGCTAGATGAACAAATCTCCATAAGTCTGGATGGTGTTGATGGTGTAGCTGATGATATATCTTGGCTAGTTGTTTGACTGGCATAAGGAAAAAAGTCATGAGACTGAATGAATGTCTCCCAAGTGATGTTCTTCTCCTCAAGCTAGTGCAAGACAATTATCTTGATGAGGGCATGGTGAAAGAGACTAGCTTGATGATTAATTTGTCTATGCTGCACCTTCCCTACCATCTTAGCCAAGCTCTTGTGGAGATAATAAGATAGGTTAAGAGGTTTCATCATTGTGAAGTGCATGAGAAATTTGACATGATACTTGTACAATACAATGTATCTACCCTCGCATGTAAAGTACCTCATAATGAACCTCATCATTGGAGAAAACCTGTCAAGAAGCTGATTAAAAGGAAAAACTTTCTTGATGCCATCTTTGTAATGAGCTTTGATGTAAGGTCTGTAATTTTGCATATCCAAATCTAGGTTTTTGAACCACTTCTCACCATTTTTAGGTATCCATGTTGCTATATCTATGGCTTTAGCTGTGATTGTGAAGGTGACCCCTGAAATTGTGACTTTATCTCCTTTAAAGTGAGTGGAAAACAAATCAGTGAGCTTGGCATGGTATTGGACCCTTTCACTTTGCTCACAAAAATTCATGCACCCAACATTTTGAAAGAATTTTTTGGCAAGTGGGGAAGACATTATTTCATCTATGTTGAGTGTTTCATACCTAGACACATGACCTCCCTTGTTATAGGGCTTATTCTCCTCCATTTTGATAGTTTGCAAGGGGAAAACCCTAGTGGAAAAAAAACAAGGGAAGTGAATGAGGTATAGTTTGAAGGGGTTAGGGAAGGGAAAATTTATGGAAGTGGACAAGGGTATTAGGGAACTGTAGGAAGTGGAATGGGGTGAAATTGATATGGGAATTAGGATAGGGAATTTTTACATAGTCCTAGCTAGGAAAACTGCCAAAAACACAATGTTGGGCTAGGGTTTAGGGTTTGGAGCTTAGGAAATGAAATTGAGGGGTTGTGAAGGCTATGGGAGATGCTTTTGAGTGTGAAGGAGGGTATAAGATCTATGTGATAGGTATTTTTTAACTTTCCATATATGAAAGGGAAGGTCACCCACTAAAATGCAGCGTGGGGACAAGTGGATGGTTTGCACATTAAAAACAATGTAATTAAGATGATAGGAGGGGTCAAGTACTTGTAAATTACTTGCAGAACATTGATAAACACTTTGAAAACCTTTAGAAACCCTTGGAAATTGATTTGGTTATACTTGGACTAAAAACACAATGTGTAGAGGAAAACACAACGTGCAGGCTAGAAAGCGCAGCGTGGCTACTTGGCATCAATTCTTAGAGTGTATTTGACATTGAAACTACTGAGGAAGTATTTTATGATGAGTGAGAACTCTTTATCAATGAAGTGAATGAAAATAATGAGTTTAAATGGTCTTTTATAACTTGTGGTAGTCAATTTCCTTCATAGTAGTGGGATGGCCCACCATATGTTTTTCACTTTTTCTTTGAACACCATGTAGCTTTTGGAACTTTCTTATGAAACTTATGAACTTTTAGAACTTATTACATCATGTTTAATAAAAATTACACTTGAAACAAACTTTATTGAGCAATATCCCTATCACTACTCCTTCATTTGCTGAATTTATGCGTGAAATGACTGATTTTGATGACTAAAACCCTAATAACTCAATGGAGACGCTGAGCTGGATGAAGACCATGATGGCATGATTGAAATGAATATGGAGACCTTGAAATGATGACTCGTCCGACTGAGAGATGATAATGACCAGTAGGTGAGATTTTTTGGAAGGGGTAGTAATAGTCCTAGACACCACTAGTCAGTGACCAATTTTTTATTTGATGACTTATTGAAACCATGAGAATTTGACTCGACACCCTCATAAAAATATTGAAAGAACCCATTTTATCACTGGTGACAGGAATAACTGACTAACACTAACAGATTTAGTGAGTTGATGCAGTATTCTGGGTTCAGTTTTGATATTCTGGTTATAGTGATTTCATTGTTCTATTTGAATTGAGTTGGTGATTTGTTAAGTGACTGTTTGCTTCAATGGTTGGTTAAATATTTGAGTGGTTCAATGATTGATTGATTAAGTGGTTGTTTTCATTAATTGGGTGAATGTTCTGGGTAAAATGATCAGTTTCAGTTTTGATATTGGGCTTACATGATGTTAATGGGTTCAACATGAATTATTTGATCAAAATTGGTCTACAAGTTGTGATGTATTGAAGCAAGTGGATCTAATGTGAAAATTTATGAAACGTGATCCCCTGATGGTGCCGAGGGTTGGAGCCTTCAGTGAGGAAGTTGAAGCTTCTTGCTAGTATTAGTTGGTATAGGGGGTTGAATCTCCCTTCCAGTGGGTACTGGTAAACGAGATCAGGGGGCTGGAGCTCCCTTCTAGTAGGAGCTAGAGAACAAGTGAAGGTTGTAGCCTTCAACAGGTAGGTGCCTAGGTACTGGTATGAGTCTACACCAATACAAGAATGTAAGAAGTTTTCCATAATAATAAGATTTAAGACTAAGACGACAACAATGATGCTTTTCTCCCACAGTGGGTTTCCACCTTAAATACTGGTGTTCATATGTGTTTCTTATGTGTGATGGTTTAATATGTTCTTACTGCACATGTTTAATGCTTACTAAATGTCCGATGAACCAATGATGCACTAGTTTAAGTCAAGTAATTGAATATTTCCTCTGAATTATAAGCTTACTGGATATACGCTAGTTTCCTTAATAAAAATCGTGTACATACGCTAGTTGGCTTCAGTAAATTCGCGTGCAGAATTCAAAAAAGAAGAATGTTGGGAAACCAACTCCAAAAATAGAAGAAAAGATATATCAACGCCTTATAAATTAGCCACTTCGAGGGGGCAACCTCCAATACATTACATGAATGAACAATTCTTGGATGATACAAATTACAAAACCTCCTTTCTATATATAGGAGTCCATGGGGCCACATTGTAACCTAGTGGGGCCACAATGTAATCCTAGCCGACCTAACAAGAATAATTTAAGGGCATAATAATAACAATATGGGGTTACATGCGTACAATAATAACAATAAGGGGGTTACACTAACAACAATAAGGGACTATACTAGTAATATAGGGACCTAACATGCCCCTCTCCTTCAAAAAAGTGTTGTCCTCAATGCTTGAGTAGCTTTGGGTGCTTCTGTATAAAATTATCATCCTCCCATGTAGAATCTTCAGTGGGTAAGTTCTTCCACTTGATGAGATACTCTGAATTTGATCGATTTCGTCGCTGTCGAGTTCTTATTTCCGTGACCGCTTCAAGTTCCAATATGATTTTTCGTTGCTCATCAAGTTCTGGCAATATTGTTTGAACATGAATATTTTCACCTATAACCTTCTTTAAGCATGAAACATGGAAAACTAGATGCACTCGTGAAGATGCAGGAAGCTCCAATTTGTATGCCATAGTACCAATCTTTTGCAACACCTTGTAAGGACCATAGTACTTTGATGATAATTTTATCCTTCTTAGCTTGCTTGAGGGACATTTTTTTGTATGGTTGTAGCCATAAAAATACCCAGTCTCCTACATCAAAACTTCTCTCGCTGCGATGTTGATCTGCCTGTTGTTTCATTCGTTTTTGTGCCAAATTCAGGCTATCCTTTAAGAGTTGGAGAAATTATTTTTGATGCTCAATGTGATCTTCCACTGCTTGAACCTTCAAATTTTCTCTTAAAGATGATGTGATGGATGGTGGATGATATCCATAAAGTTCCATAAATGGGGTAATTTTTGTTGTAGCATGGAAGGAAGTGTTACACCACCATTCAGTGAGAGGTAACCACTTGACCCATCGTGTTTGTTTATCAGATACAAAACAACGAAGATATCCTTCCAAACATTTATTTTCTATCTCAGTTTGACCATCAGATTGAGGATGATAAAATGAGCTATGAGCTAATTGAGTACCCAAACAAGAAAATAAATCCGTCCAAAAATTTCTAGTAAAATGGGATCTCTGTTGCTCACAATAACCCTAGGGGTTTGCATGTAGCTTTTAAATTGTGTCCATAAATGTAGTAGCAACTATACTTGCTTTAAATGGATGAGATAATACACAAAAGTGTGCATACTTGGTAAGTCTATCAACTACCACCATGATGACACTCTTTCCTTCGGACTTAGGTAAACCTGTGATAAAATCCATTGAAAATTCCTCCCAACGTTGACTTGGAATGGATAAAGGTTGTAGAAGACCCGGGGTTTTAATTGTCTCAACTTAATTATGCTGGCAAACCAAACATTCCACCACAAACTTTTGAATATCAGATTTAAGGCCATCCCAATTTTTTTTTTCTTCACCCTGTGGTATGCTTTTAAAAATCCTTAGTGTCCTCCTAAAGGAGAAGTGTGCAATTCCAAAAGAATCTTTTGTTTTTGTTGGGAATTCTTACAAAGATATAAGCGATATTTGTACCATAAGTAATCATTTTTCCAACTAAATGTATCAGATGTACTAGGATCTTGCTGCAACTTTTGAATGAGTGTCCACACTTCTTTTTCCTTCTTCCATTCATCCCTTGCTTCGGTTATCCAATCTGGTTGGATAGTAGATATGGCACAAAGCAATGCTTCCACCTCTTCATTCTTTCTTGAGAGTGCAACTGCAACAACATTTAGCTTCCCTTTTTTGTAGATTATTTCAAAGTCATAACCCAACATCTTTGTGACCCATTTTTGCTGCTCTTATGAAGATAGTCTTTGTCCCAAAAAGTGTTTAAGACTATCATGATCAGTTTTTACCTTGAAGTGTCTTCCCATTAGGTAAGTTCGCCATTTCTTTAGTGCATGCAGTATTGCTAACATTTCCTTCTCATAAATAGCTTTATTTAAATACTTTCTTTCATTGGACGACTTTCAAAGCAATGGGTCTTCCTTCTTGCATTAAAAGAACACCAATTCCATTTCCTGAGTGTTGGCCGGATAAATCGTTCTTGCAGACAAGACCGATCTCCCTAGTGTCAGAAGACAATCTAGCAACAAACGAACAACTAAGTTTGTCTTTCTCTAAATATATTCGTTTTACAAATAAATGTTATAAAGGTGTCGATCCAACCTTAGATCCAAATGCTTATTTGCAGTCATAGTGCTTCCGTTGCATCAAAATCCTTCCATCGCAACAAGAATTCTTCCGTCGCAGCAAGAGTTCTTTCATCGCAAGAAAGTGTCGTCTTTCGTCGATCTGCAATCACAAACAAGAAAATATCAATAGCACCTATATAACAAATAATTATAAAACATACCTATCATAATGATCAAGGAATCTATGAAATAAATGATCAAACAACAGTTTATTGAATTAAACAATTGAACGACAATTTATTGAGAAAAACAAAACTTGATTGTATTAATCTTAAAATAACAGAAGAACCTTACAACCTTAGCCTTGATGTTCGAAAGGCCTTCCCGGGGTCCGAAGCAGGAGTCTCCTCTACTTTGATAAGTCTTGCACTCTTCCTCCAGGAGCACAAAGAGGTATGTGATCTTTCCTCTCAAAAGCTCAACAGAAAGAAGTCTAAATCTCAACAGCACTTCAACTCAATCACACATAAAGCTTGAACTCCAATTCTCAATCTCCAAAATCTTAACCCTTAAATCTCCAAAAAACTTAAGCCTTAAATCTTAACCATTTGAGGCTACCCAATGCCTCCTTTTATAGAGTAGATGAGGAGGTTAGGATTCCACCTTTGTAGGGATAGAATCCTCTTTCAAAGGGATAGACTCCTCACATCAAGGGATTAGTTCCTTAAGGTGAGGGATACATGAACCTTATCAAAGCGTACTCATCCCCAAAAATTCTCATCTAGAACCTTCTAGAATTGACCTCAAACCACTTTTTTGACTTTAATTTCTCGCCTTTTTGACTTTGAGGAGGGTATGCAGAAATTGCAAAGGAAAAATGTGTTCTAGAACGCAGGTAAGCAGTGTATTACTTGCGTACCCAAGCTAGGAATGCAGGCAGGCCTCATGTTACCTGCGTACCCAGAGTTTCAGAGATTTTTAGGGTTTTTCCTCCTGTTTCAGGGCTTGACATGAGGAGTAAAGGTTGTAAGACTTGCAGAGGAGGCATGTATGAGTGTTAATGAGCTCATACAGTCAACAGAATGTCAAGGTGACAATTTTTAGTGTAACAGATTTCCCCCTAAAGTGCGAAGTCTGGAATAGATGAAGATAAAGTTTGTCATATATGAAGAGTGAAGTACTTTATCATTTCAAGGATCATCCTGTGGACACCCCAGTGAGAACCTGTAAAAACATTCAATGCAAAATATATATATGTAATCATATCATCGCTGAGGTAGGCATTCCCATACTCAGATCAAAACTAGAAACTTGTTCTGATACATAAATGATTTTAATATTACATTAATATTATAGACACAGCATGGATGTAGCCATCTGTAATGAGTAGTCTACTGTATAATAATAAAACTCCTCATAGCCTGGATGGTGGAAACTAGATCCAGGGTCTTGATTTCTGCTTCTCGAACCAGTACGATTCTATCCATGTGAATAAATGTGTCGAAGTCGAACATGGTAGAAACCACTTGATTACCAGTCAATGATGCGAACTGTTAACAAGTGTGAGAGAAACCACCAGTAATGTCAATGGCTCTCAAAGTACTTAGTACAATCCATGAAATGTGAATGAATGAGCTGAAGTCGAACATCTCACGGAATCATTCGATCGAAGGTCAATGATGCAACTTGTCGTCGAAGGCGAGAAACCTGCCATTGAGGCATGCAGATTTCAAGGTACTGACGATTTCTAGATCAACTTCCTAGATAATGAGCTGTCGTCAATAGAAAGTGATTTGTCGTAGGCAAGCCCACAACACGAAATCATAGATCAAGTTTTGAGAATATATTGGCAAGGACTGAATCAGGGATGGTCAAAATGAATGACAGATATTTTGCAGATGAATGGTTTATTTGAACTGTCCTCTTGAACACATAACGACACTGCAGATGGCTTGGTGACAATTGACCGAAAGCTAATACCCAAAAACCAGCTGAAGAATTTCAATATGGTTTGATTAAATGTCAGGCAAAGGATTTCCCAACCCAGGTGGACAAAAAGTGTCGTGTTCAAGAGTGGTTAATGGTTTTCCGAATAATCAAAATGCAACAAACAGGTTCGTTTTCCTCTCTTTTCCCCCACCATTTCTAGCAAGTACCTCTTTATTTTTTGACAAGCTTGAGGAGCATAACATTTGCTTGTTTATAATCTCATCCTTTGGATGAGTCCAACTTAGTTTAAGATTCGAACCCTAAGAAGGAGTGGTTCGTTCCTGTTTGAAATTGAACAGGTCCTTTACTGTTAAATTTTAACGAGTCCAGTATAGGAGAAACTCGGTGTTTTTCAATTTTAGGTAGTTAGAAGAAAAACTTAAGAAAACTCCGTGGGTGTAATTTTTCGTAAATTTAGTATCTCGACCCTGAAAAAGGATAAAATAATGTGGGAGAGAACTCTATTGACTATAATTAGTCAACGTATACCTTTTTCGTAAATAGTCCATTTCAGTCCGGAAAAGGGGTAAACTTATACTGAAGGGACGACTGTTCATTTCCTTTAACGAGTTCGAATAGTCAAGTACTCGGCAATATTTTCATGTTTAGAGAGTCTGAAAAGGGCTTAAAAGAGAACTCAAAATTTCACTTTTTCGTAAGTTTTAACGAGTTCGAAAAAGGGATAAAAATGTACTCCTGTGGCTGACTTTCAATTTAATTTATGAGCAGGAAAAGACGAAAAGAACTCGGCATTTTCATGTGTTTTACGAGAATGAAAGATAGAAAAATAATCTTGGGATTTTCATGAGTTTAACGAGTCTTGAAAATAACTGAAATTGACTCAAGATAGGTTTCATTTTTACAAAAGCTTGGAACAGAGAAAAACTATGCTTCAAAGTGGTTTCATTTTTACACAAGCTTGAAACAGAAAGAAAACTGTGCTTGATGCCCTCTAAGCGTAACTGCTAGAGCGCATGCCCCCCCAGCTTCATTTCATTCAACTAAGTGCACTACTGGTAATTAATAGCTGGATGGAATGAAGGTTCATTTACGAGATCATATGAAAGACCCGACCTAAAACTGTAAGAAATTTATGCGAAAACTGAAATAACTAACCTAAATATATGACTTAACATTTACGAGATCTGGTCAAAGACTTGACTCAATTAGGGGAGGATTTGTTTCATTTTTTAACGAGCTTGACATAGCAAAAGAACTATGCTCATAGCAACGTGTTTCATTTTTTAACGAGGTTGACACAGTAAAAGGAACATTGCTCATATCTACTTGCTACAATCTACCTACATAACCTACTGATTCATTTTTTAATGAGGTTGACATAGGAAAAGCACTGTCCTCATAGCCCACTGATTCATTTTTTAACGAGGTTGACACAGATAAAGGAACTATCCTCACACTCACTAAATCATTTTTTAACGAGGTTGACACAGTAAAAGGAACTCTCCTCGGACTCACTGATTCATTTTTTAACGAGGTTGACACAGTAAAAGGAACTATCCTCATACCTGATTCATTTTTTAACGAGGTTGACTCAGTAACGGGAACCATCCTCATAAACTACTTATTTCTAATCTATCAATCGATTCTCTACAATCTACCTATTGATTCATTTTTTAATGAGGTTGAAACAGGAAAAGAACTGTCCTCATCGCCGACTGATTCATTGTTTAACGAGGTTGACACAATAAAAGGAACTCTCCTCAGACCTGATTCATTTTTTAACGAGGTTGACTCAGTAAAAGGAACTATCCTCAGACTCACTGATTCATTTTTTAACGAGGTTGACACAGTAAAAGGAACTCTCCTCGGACCACTGATTCATTTTTTAACGAGGTTGACACAGTAAAAGGAACTGTCCTCGAACCAAATGATTCATTTTTTAACGAGGTTGACACAGGAAAAGAACTGTCCTCATTCATTTTTTAAGGAGGTTGACTCAATAACAGGAACTATCCTCATAAACAACTTATTTTTAATTCATTATTCTACTCTTGACAATCTACCTACTGATTCATTTTTTAATGAGGTTGACACAGGAAAAGGAACTTTCCTCAGACTCACTGATTCATTTTTTAATGAGGTTGACTCAGTAAAGGGAACTTTCCTCATACTCACTGATTCATTTTTTAACGAGGTTGACACAGTAAAAGGAACTATCCTCGGATCTACATGTTTCATTTTTTAACGAGGTTGACACAGTAACAGGAACTCTCCTCATACTCACTGATTCATTTTTTAACGAGATTGACATAGTAAAATGAAATCTCCTCGGATCTACATGTTTCATTTTTTAACGAGGTTGATACAGTAATAGGAACTCTCCTCATACTCACTGATCATGGCTTCCAACTGGAAGAAACACATGTCAATGGACACACCTTGATCATGGCTTCCAAGAGATCTTCGTTAGATGGAAGAATAGTTCTCTGGAAGGAACACATGTCAAGGGAATCAAAAGGGATAAGAACATCGTGTTCAAATAATCCCATAGAGTTTTCCATGTCAATTACCGGATCTAAGTCAAAGGAAGACGAGCAAACAGTGAGAGGCTCGCTTACATCGGTAACTGAAAACATGGGACCAGTTGCCACATAATTAACCTGTGGCGGGGTAGATACCACTTTAGAATCAGGAACATTCAAGGATGTTGGATTGTTGGTAGTCGAAACAAGACTAGGGAATGAAAGCTGGTCTACAGTCACAATGTTACCATTGTGAGGGAAAGACATCACGCGAAAGAGTGTCGATACGACAACTTTCATTGCATAAACATAGTCTCGCCCAAGGAGTAAATTGAAATCCAAGGGACCTCAAACTACCATAAGATCAATACAAACAGTTTTACCTTCCAAGGTAATAGAAAACTTAGGAAGGATTCCTAAAGGTTCACTAATGGTTATGTTAAATGCTTTCAGATTCTGCGTAATAGGCACAAGTTGAGGGGAACCCAAAGCTTTCCAAGCAGTTGAGGATAAAATACTAATAGAAGCACCTTCATCTACCTGTGTGCGGTGTATGTCCCTACCACCCAACTTCACAATGATTTGGAAAGGGATGGAGGAAGGAAGACGAGGTTTTGTCAGTCTATTCCAATCAAAGGAAAAGACCTCAGTACTTGGAGGGGGTTCTGTAGAAACAGGTGAAATGCCCCCCGGCGTAGAAGAATCTGATGTAACAAGAAGAACCTGAGCGGTATGAAGTTCACTCTCTACAGGGAGAATGGGATCAACCGAATGTGAAATCGAATCGACCACTTGATCAACTAATGGATGATCAACCTGAGTGATATGAGTTTCACTCTCCAATGGAAGAGTGGGATTGACTGTACTTGAAATTAGATCAATCACTCCGTCAGTTGACAGTAGGTTGGGAGAAATTTTACGGTAACCAGTTGGAAATTCTTGCTGTGGAACAGTAAGGTTTTCCAATAATTTTGAGGCTTCATCCATGTGAGGGAAAATGTGAGTTTGATGACTCCCTTTGCATAACTTACAAGGAAACATAACTTTACCCTTTTTCCCAGGAACCTGACTATCACTGGTTGATGGATCAATGGAAAGTTGATGAGATTTTTCTAACCATACTTCCAAGACCTTTGGAATACCGGGACAATTGATAAGGAAGTGGTCACCCTTACAAAGCCTGCAAGGGTATTTGGGTTTACGATGCATGTTGGAGGTTTCCTCAACACAACTAACACTTACAACCATGGTTGGTTGGTTGACTTCTTTCTTATCTTGCTTCTTCTTCTTCTTCTTCTTCTTCCCTTTCTTCTTATTCTTAGTTACCTGGTTACTAGCGTCAAGGCTTTTACCAAGTGAAGAGGAAGAAATGGAGGAAGAAATGTTAGGCGAAGAAGGTAAAGGGTCAACAGAAGGTTGGTGATGTTGAGATGGTGAACTCTGTTGAGGTGAAGCATCTGGTTGAGGTGGAACAATTGGAGTATTTGGGGCCATCGAAGTTGAAAATAACCATATTGGTAAACCTATTGTAAATCCAGGTAATGACAATGTAGCCATATAAGGAGAACCAAGATTTCCAAAGCAAGGAAAAGTACTAGGATTCTCGTTAAGAGGGATTCCTTGGTTGGTAAATTCCGGAACAATTGCCATTATATTCAACTTCAGTGAATTTTATTAACAATTTAAAACTAAAATTAACAATTAACAATTCACACCTAACAATTAAAATTCACAATTCACACCTATGGTCTCTAAAATGAAAAACAAACAAATTAACACATGCTATCAAATATAGGAGTCAAACCACACACAAACAGTAACTTCCCATACTAAAAACACTAGTTGGTGATGAAATCCAACATCGTAGAATTTAATACAGAAAGGGCGGTTGGAACAGTTACCCCGACAACTTGCTTAATGAAACAGACTGGCACAAGTTTCTTCACAAAACCATCTCGTGTGAAGAAACCCCCCCCGAGAGTCCAAGTGAGTCTAGTCGATGTCTGCTCTAGGTACAGTGAGATCTTTCCTTCACCGTCACCTTAGGAACTAATCTTAAGCTTATGGACACTAAGGTTACCAAAAGTAGCAAATATAACTGGTGGAACAGTCTACGATCCGATTCCACGTGCAAGGGCAGAGTAACAAAGCTCAATCCCCTTGAAGGCTCCTCGACAATGGTCAATCCGAGGTTTACCAACGAGTGACCCAGGCTCCTCGACAATGGTTAATCCAAGGTTTACCGTTTGTAATGCGCGCAAAATCTTCTATCTTTCCCAATGAAACAGAATTGATTGTCTCAAAGGTTCGAACATGATCTCGTGATTGACTTCTTTAAGAGAAGCTTCCCAGATTATACAAATTACAATTGGATTTATTTCCTACCACAAGATTTATCTACTTGTTTGTTTTTGTTGCCTTGGAAAGTTAACTACAACCTATTCCAAAGCACTAACCCTGAGCTAGATTGGTGGAAAGAGCCCTAAAAATGTAAAAATTACTAGATGAATTTTATTAAGCGCTGTGTTATTTAGGCTGTTATTACTCAAAAGGGTAAATGGATATGAAACCAATGGTGTTAAGACCCGACCCAAAACTGAATGCAATCAAATATGATAATGTAATCTTTTCAATTCGATGAATCCTAACTAAAGTAAGGAGAGAGTTTCCATCACTTCCAACAATGCAAAAAATTGATCACTAAGAGAAAATATAACAAATTCTCTAATGCACTAATTTCATCAAGAAAAAATAATGCAAATCAATCCCAAAACAATTTTTTTATTTTTGTGTTTTTAAAACAAGCATAAAAACATCTAAATTCAAATCAAATAAAACTGATCTAAATCTATGATTGATTTTTCAGAATGTAAACTATGCAGTTGTAATCTATGCACAATTCACATGAAAAGTATGCAAATGTAATCTATGCACATTTTTCATTCATATTCTGAAAATGAGAATTATAATTATGCAAATGTGATCTATGCAAGAGAATTCTCAAACACAAGATGATTCTAATGTAATCTAAGAACCAATCAAGTGGAAGTCAAGAACATCGGGTGAGAGTTCCAAAGATCAAAAATAAAAATACTCAAAGGCGATTAACACTCATACACAATTTAGCCCCCCCCCGGCGAATGAGGGGGAATTTTTTTTGCAAAAACAAAAGCAAAAAGATGGAAAATTGTGAAAATACTGAGACAAACCTCCAAGTAATGACCAAAGGAAATCAAATTAAGAATTTCTCAAAAAAGAGACTCAAAACACCCAATTAACTTAATGGAGATTGATGAGATGAAAAATTGCTGAAAGAAATTCAGAAACAAGAGATTTTTGACAGAAAAATACAGATCTGGGTAGATGCTAAGAATCCTAAATTAAATCTAAACTAAACTAGAAAAAAGAAATCTAAGTTTTTCAAGACTTTTAACAAGGTCCGCAGGTCCCACAAGTAACAGGTGCGGTCCCGCACTGGTTACTTAAGGAAAGTGCGGAGATGCCCGCACTGTGTGTGAAGACAAAGTGCGGTCCCCTGAAAACTTCAAGAAAAACATAAAAGATTTCAAAATTTTCAAAAACAAAGAAAACCTAAGCTACCCAGGCAGATATCCATCAATCAAAAACCAGGAAAAAACTTTTCCTCAAATCAAAATAAAAGAGAACCAAAAACAACAAGTTTCTTTCCCCAGTGGAGTCGCCAATTTGTTGGCCGGATAAATCGTTCTTGCGGACAAGACCGATCTCCCTAGTGTCAGAAGACAATCTAGCAACAAACTAACAACTAAGTTTGTCTTTCTCTAGATATATTCGTTTTACAAATAAATGTTATGAAGGTGTCGATCCTACCTTAGATCCAAATGCTTATTTGTGGTCGTAGTGCTTCCGTCGCATCAATAATCCTTCGTCGCAACAAGAGCTCTTTTGTCGCAAGAAAGTATCATCTTTCGTTGATCTGCAATCACAAACAAGAAAATATCAATAGCACCTGTATAACAAATAATTATAAAACATACCTATCATAGTGATCAAGGAATCTATGAAATAAACGATCAAACGACAGCTTATTGAAATAAACAATCGAACGAAAATTTATTGAGAAAAACAAAACTTGATTGTATTAATCTTAAAATAACAGAAGAACCTTACAATCTTAGCCTTGATGTTGAAAAGGCCTTCCCAGGGTCCGAAGCAGGAGTCTCCTCTACTTTGATAAGTCTTGCACTCTTCCTCCAGGTGCATAAAGAGGTATGTGATCTTTCCTCTCAAAAGCTCAACAGAAAGAAGACTAAATCTCAACAGCACTTCAACTCAATCACACATAAAGATTGAACTCCAATTCTCAATCTCCAAAATCTAACCATTTGAGGCTACCCAATGCCTCCTTTTATAGAGCAGATGAGGAGGTTAGGATTCCACCTTTGTAGGGATAGAATCCTCTTTCAAAGGGATAGACTCCTCACATCAAGGGATTAGTTCCTTAAGGTGAGGGATACATGCACCTTATCAAAGCGTACTCATCCCCAAAAATTTTCATCTAGAACCTTCTAGAATTGACCTCAAACCACTTTTTTGACTTTAATTTCTTGCCTTTTTGACTTTGAGGAGGGTATGCAGGAATTGAAAAGGAAAACTGCGTTCTAGAGCGCAGGTAAGCAGTGTATTACCTGCGTACCCAAGCTAGGAACGCAGGCAAGCCTCATGTTACCTGCGTACCCAGAGTTTCAGAGATTTTTAGGGTTTTTCCTCCTGTTTCAGGGCTTGACATGAGGAGTAAAGGTTGTAAGACTTGCAGAGGAGGCATGTATGAGTGTTAATGAGCTCATACAGTCAACAGAATGTCAAGGTGACAATTTTTAGTGTCATTCCACAATAAAGGTTTTTGTGAAATTTGGTGTAGCTAAGACCAGTACCAGGAACGTTGCTTCTTTAAGATTTTAAAAGGCCTTAGTTGCTTGAGGAGTCCATGAAAATGCATTTTTCTTCAATAATGTTGTTAGAGGTGCTGCTATTCTCCCATAATTATTAACAAACTTGCGATAATACCCTGTTAACCCGAGAAATCCTCGCAACTGCTTTATGGTTGTGGGGAATTTCCATTCCTTAATGGCTTTAATTTTGTTAGGGTCTACCTTAACACCCTCATGAGATACAATATGACCCAGATATTCCACCTCTTGCACTCCAAAGAAACATTTGGATGTTTTTGCATATAATTGTTTCTCTTGCAATAGTTTGAGCACCCTGTCAACATGTTGAATGTGATCCTTCCAAGACCTGCTGTAGATTAGTATATCATCAAAAAATACTAGCACAAATTTTCTAAGGAAGGGTTTGAAAATGGAATTCATCGACCCTTGAAATGTAGAAGGTGCATTGGTAAGGCCAAAAGGCATGACCAAAAATTCATAATGACCCTCATGAGTTCCAAATTATGTTTTCAGAATATCTCCAGTCTTCATTCTAATTTGATGATATCTTGAATGAAGATCCAACTTGGTAAAATAAATTGCTCCATGTAATTCATCCAGTAATTCATCAATCACAGGAATGGTAAATTTATCTTTAATGGTGATCTTATTGAGCTCCCTATAATCCGGACACATGTGCCATGATCCATCCTTCTTGTGTGCCAATACTACAAAGAACTTTGACTAGGTTGAATTATACCAGCCTCTAACATTTCTGCAATCATACATTCAATTTCGCTATTTTGGACATAAGGATATCTGTAAGGCTTGATGTTTGGAGGAACACTTCCTGGAATCAAATGAATAACATGATCATGATCACGAATAGGTGGGAGTCCTTTGGGAGTTTCAAACACCTTGGAATGATTGTCCAAGACATTTTGGAGATCTGAAGAAATAGATGAGTTTTATGTTGGAACTTCTAGTGAGCATAATTGTGAAATTACGCCTCGTTGTTCTTTCTTTAGAATATTTGTCATGACATTAGAGATTATTATCTTTCTCGGCTTCCCTGCAATACCCCGTAATTCGACTTCCTTTCCTTTTGAAAACAATTTCAAGAAAAGTTCTTGAAAATTAAAAGCTATCGTCGCCAAAGATTGTAACCATTGTACTCCTCGTACAACATCAACACCTCCCATAGGAATGGAAAGCATTGGAATATTCAATATATATTCCCCCATTGTTAGCTTGATATTATGGCATTTTCCAGAGCAATTTATAGTTCCTCCATTTGCAACCATCACTTGACATTCTGGCGCTGGGTAAGGAAACAATTCAATTCCTTGGCCACCTTACAATGAAAAAAATTATGGGTACTACCTGAATCAATCAACACTATTACTTTTTTCTTCTTGATATGTCCTTCTATCTTGAGAGTTTGAGGAGTGGTAATTCCTGCCAATGCATTACACGATTTCTTCCTCTTCTAGGGTTGGTTGGTGGTGTATATCCTCTTCTTTTGAAGATTCTTGTTCATTTTATTCTTCCTCTTCACAATCTATGTAAAATAATTTCTTCTCAGCACACTTATGACCTTTATTGTATTTGCTATCACAACTGTAGCAAAGCCCTTTTGCTTTTTTTTCTTCCAATTTTTGTGGTGTCAATCTTGTAGGTTGTGCAAATCTAGGATTAGCAACACTTACCTCTTTATAAAAGTGAGTGGTAGGCTTCCTTGTCGCCATAATTTTAAATTCATTTTTTCTAGCCAACCTGAATGCCTTCTCCAATGAGTCAGATTCCAAAACGCAAACTTCATGTTGGATGTTATCCTTTAAAGTACCTATGAAGAGATCAATCCTGTGTTCCGCTGAAATATCAGTTACCCTTATATTCAATTTTTGGAAGTCCTCATTGTGCTCCCCCACTAAACCCTTTTGTTTGAGATTTATCAATTAGCTAAAGAAGGTGTTGCTCTTCGTATGCTCATAATGTGCTATCATTTCCTCTGTAAAAATTGACCAAGTGACAATTTTTTTACAGGAGCAAATCCATCGATACCATACAAATGAATTTTTTTCTAAATGTAAAGTTGAAATGCGTACCTTTTGTGTGTTTTTCACATTATTTAGATCAAAATATTGCTCCATTTGTAGTATCCATTTTACAAGATCCCTTCCATCAAACTTCCTCATATCCATTTTTGGAATATGGTGGTTCTTCCCTTGAACAGTAGAGTTTATGAAATCACGATTAACATTTATTTTTTTCTCATCATGAGTTTCCTCTACTATCATTTCACCATTAGGAAACATTTCTTGTATCAACTTTGTCAAACCTTCGATGTCTACTTTTCAATCCTTCTTCATGTTTTCCATGTTGTCTTTCATTTTTTCATCGATCTTAGCTTCCATGTCATCCATCTTAGCTTCCAAACCATTCATCTTAGCTTCCACGCCTTTCTTCAAACCATCCATCTTAGTTTCCAGGCCTTTCTTCAAAACTTCCATTTCATTTTTTGTTTTTCTTTGCTAGAGTGAAATTTGTTGCACTTGCTCTTGTAATTTTGATATGTCATGTTGCCATTCTTCGTCTTCATGAGTCATAGTAGAGCCTTCTAAAGGCTTAATGGGTATTGAATCCTTTTTAGGGGCCATTTTAGAATCCAATACTGATATCTATTCTACAATATGCCCTTGGAATCAATTCAACTTGATTCTTCAAACAAGACTTATGCAATTCGGAAAAAAAAAATACACACCTTTTATTTGCTTTTGAGGAGGTCGATATTGAAATGGAATTATCTCTATAATTACGGATCCTCAATATCTGAAATTTAGCCGTGTAGTAGCCCTCTAAAGCTTTTTTCAAATGCCACAGGTCTAATCTGATTTGGATTCTTCAAGTCAAATTTATGTCCAATCTCCCACAATGACCCAATTTTGGTCTGGTTCAGTAGAGAGAACTTGTATGACTTGCCACGTGTCACTGTTTCCTCCTTTGGCTCTGAAACTGATCGAACGAAAACTATAGTTTGTGTACTTGCGGTCACTTTTTACAGCATTCCAATCCTATGCTCAGAGAGAGAGCTATGAAGATTTTCCCATGATCACCTCTTTGAGATGAAATCCAGAAGCATAAAAAATCCCTAACTTCCATAGATGATATCTCCGAAAATATTTTGAACCAATATCTGAAATTTTGCGACAAGGTTCCTTAGGATTGTGGATTCACACTCTAAAAATTTCAACTTCTGAACCTTTGTAGAAAAAAATTTATTACGTAAATACCACGATGACCTGTTTAGGTTAAATTCAGGAGCCTGCAAAATGACTTAACTTGCACAGATCATATCTCTGAAAATATTGCGAACCAAGCTTTGAAATTGTGCAACGATGTTCCTCAGGATTTTGGCTTTGTACTCTAAAAATTTCAGATTCTGAACCTTCATATAAAAAACGTTATAGCGAAAATGCCAAGATTAACTGTTTGGAGCAGCGAAACCCTAGAATCTCAAAGCCTCTGATACCAAATGTTGGGAAACCAGCTCCAAAAATAGAAGAAAAGAGATATCAACGCCTTAGAAATAAGCCACTTCGAGGGGGCAACCTCCAATACATTACATGAATGAAAAATTCTTGGATGATAAAAATTACAAAACGTCCTTTCTATATATAGGAGTCCATGGGGCCACAATGTAATCCTAGCCGACCTAAATATAATAATTTAAGGGCACAATAATAACAATATGGGGGTCACATGAGTACAATAATAACGATAAGGGGGTTACACTAACAACAATAAGGGACTATACTAGTAATATAGGGACCTAACAAAGAAGAACAGTTTGTGTGAGTTTTTAAATACTAATCCCCCCTCTTCTCAGTATTTTTCGCAAGAATTTATAACATGCTTTATCGGGGTTTTCTTTCATTGGAGGTTCTTTTTAAAGAACTCCGATACCATAAGAGTTATGATATTTGATATGAAATGTGTAATGAAACAAATTCTAATATAAAAATTTTTGTAACCAACCCGTGGGAGGTATACATAATGTATCGGGCATCAACGTATTGGTGTATCAGAGTTTTCCATTGGAGTATCGGAAGATAAGTTTCGATGTGACATGGCTATCATATATCATAACTTTGGAAATGGGACTTATAAAAATGCTACAAGGTTTTGGAATCCCAATATAAGGTGGAAGTTATAAAGGAAAAAGGGAGGCGGGGTAAGGAAAATGTGTGGGAGGTGAGACCCACACAGAGGTGGGTCCTCCCTCCGGTAACTACAACCACTAGTTAATTTAAAAATCCGACAAAATAAACTACAACCACTTTTCAATTTTGATATTTCAGGTCTCATAATTTCTTTTAAAATTGGGAATTGGAATAAATTACCGAGATCCAGAAAACACATAATTTTAATTGTTCTACAATTTGGTTGCAACATTTTTGTAGGACCGTTAGTGAAAGATGAAATAATTAGTAAAAAATAACTAGGAATTAATATTTACAATCAGTTACTAATTTATTTATGAAAATTAAAATAATATATATTTTGTACATTTTTTAGCCCATGTTTTAAAAATTATCAAACTTCGGATGAGTGCCATTTTCAAACTGTGTAACCAAATGAGATGAAATGAGTATCGATGGAAAGCTAGCGAAAATTCGAACTTAATGAAGCAATCAAAATAGAAATCCAATTTAAATTAAAAAAAATGGCAAAATTATAGGAAACTTAACCAAAAAAAGCATTAAAAAGGTGATTGAGCCAAGCAAATTATGGAAAGGGTCCCCATTATTTGAAATAAATAAGTTAAATAATTGTGGGGGGGGGGGGGGTTGGTTGATTTTTCACTACAATAGATTCAATGCATCTTCCTCCATGGGAGTATGGTGTTCAGGGATTTCGTGAACTAGTGGATGTCATATCCTAAGCTATCCAAATGTTCGTGACATAGGACATGTCTCCTAACTATAAGGGTTGCTGGTATAGATATTGCACGTAAGATCAACGGTAATGTAATAAATGGTGTGGGTATCAAAAAATCACATAATGTGAGATGATGACACATGGTTGGTGTCATGAGATGTAGCACTCATGGGTGCTGGACACCTCTAGATCTTATTTTCGGTGCTGGTTAAGGGATGTATGCCTCCGATGTTAGTTTTTTGCAATGCGTCTCTTGCTGCTTGAAAACAAGGAAGGTATTGAAAATTCCGTGTATGATGTGCTTGGAAATAAATGTGACAATGACTGTGTGAGCGTCTAACTTGATTTGAGCGAGTAGGTCTTTGAATATGGACCAATAAGAGAAATACATCTCTAATCTTGCTGTAGAATATTAAAGAAAATTTACACTCACAAAAACATACCAGAGACTTGAATAACCAGACATGGCAGAAAAGGCCTGAGAGCCTCACCGTACTCTCACATTCTCATTATTAAAATAATGTTTATGATACATAAAAATACACGAGGAGAATGTTTCTCAAGACAATGCGTCTATCTTGGACACTTTGGTTGAGAAAAAATCTCAACCATACACCAATCTAGGAGCCTAACTAGTTGGAGAGAATCTCTTAACTAACTAGACCTAAATTGACTCCTAACTATGAGGAACAGACCCAATCTAGAAAGGTAGGAATAAATCACTACTTTCATAATTTAATTAATTTAATTATTTTTGGACTTAGAATTGTTTTAATCACATGAGAGTGAGGCTAACAACCCCCCCCTCCTCAATGATAAGTTCAAAATAAGAAATAGGAACCATATTCCAAGTTTTCATGATAAAACTGTTAATCCTCAAAAAACACCACCTGAAAAACCGCCAAAGCTGGATGCCAAAAAAACTTCAATTTGAAGAGATCATGAGTCAGCTGCAAGTCTGATTCATCTCTAAATTTTTCTTGAAAACTCCATCACGTGCCACACTAGAAAATGATCCATATGTTCTTTTCTTGCAATTAACATCCTTTTTCAACTGAAAAAATGTTGATGACGCCCATTGGCGAATTTTCTTGTCCACTGACAAAATATTGAGAAATTACACTGGAAATTTGCTGATGTCGAAACTGCCCACTGGCTACTTTATGTTGACTGCCCAATGGCTACATATGATGATCGCCTACTGGCTGATGATGTCAAAAACGGTTGACTACTGCTTTTTTTGATGCTTTCGAAAAACTGCTCATTGATGGTGTCCAAAACTATTCACCGCTGGTGTCGAAAACTGCTCATTGCTTCTTTTGTTGTTGAACGACCATTGGTGAATTTGTACTTGATGCCCACTGGCGGATGAATATTCCCACTGGCTGCTTTTGCTAATGTTGTTGAAAGTTTCAGTCTGAAAACCGCCTTCAATTTCATTATCATTTCCCCCCTTTTTTAGCTGAAAGGAGAGACAATCATCATCATTCCATTTCAGAACTCCCCCCTTTTAGGTGCAGGAGAGTTTCAACATCTTCATTGTACTGGAAAAGTTGTCTTCATGTGAGAATGAATCCGTCGATAACACATAGAAAATTGTTTGACTATATAGGACCACTTCCAAGGATTAATCCATGCATAATTTAATTTCACTCTAGGTGGTTGATTTTTCTTACTACATCTTTCTAATAAATGATTTTTCTTTCCACAATGGTGACATGTATGGAGGTCAAAACATGTACTCTCCATATGGCCATTTCGCTTACAATGGTTACACTTATTATCAACATTTTTTAGAAAGCGTGCACTTATAAACTGCATTGGTTTTGAGTAGTATGGAACATAAAAACTATTGTTTGATCACTTCATTGGAAAGATCATCATGTTGTTGTTCTTCACACTTGTTGCTATTGTTGCTAACATTTTGTTCTTTTATTAAATCTTTTGTATCACACTGGGCATCAACCATTAACAGTTCATCGGTTTGAGATGCTGCATCAAACTGATCAAATTCATCTTTGTTACTACTCGTTGCATCATTAAGTTGTACAATTGGATGGATAAGATCACTTGTGTCACAAATAACATAAATTTGATTGATTATATCTTCTGTGTCACAACCTTCATCACTATGTTGAATAAGATCACTTGTATCACAACTTTCATCTAATGTTTGGATGAGATCTTCGATGTCGCAACTTGCATCTACCTTCTCTATACATTGTGCATCAAGTAGCCTTTTTTTTTTTTCACTTAATTTTATTTGAAGTGCATAAATGAGTTTTTCTTTCATTGTGAGCTCAATTTGAAGGTCGTTCGCTACTTCCAATGTGCTGGTCATTTGATGGATTAAGTTTTTATTATGCTTCAACTTCCATTCCAGTAGAGTCCATTGTATTCTGTAACTCGTGATTTCACTCTTTAAACTCTTTAATTTCCATCTTTGCATTTTGAAGACATTTACCACCTTTGCCCATTTTGACACGTTTTCTTGTACTAGCTCGCTTGATGTTGTGAAATTTGCACTTGCTTGAATGCACTGACTTGATTGATCAAAAGAAGGGTGCCGAAAATGCACCTAAGAGAAACAATTAATGATTTTAATGACTTACTTAAAACAATGAACTCACTTGGCTTGACTCATGTGAAGAGAATTGACTCACTTGAACTCCTATCAATTCAAACTTGGGTGTAAGTTTCAACCGAGAATGAACGCTTACAATTCAACCCATTTTTTATTTGACTTGGATTACAAACTTATAAATTTTGATTTACAAGTTACACAAAAATTGTTTGTTGATGTCGATGTAGACTTGTCTTGGAGTGCTTGAGTTTGTAGCTTCATTAACTTGATTGCTTTGATTAAATGATGTGGAATATGATTGCAGATGACCTCTTTATTAACTTGATGATGTGTTGCGGAAATGCATGTGATTGTTTGTGCTTGATATTGCTTCCTGGAATGTTCTTTGTAGCTGTGTGACTGCTTTCATTCTCTTACTTTAAACTTTATGTGCGTTTTAGATAATTGTAGTGTCAAAACTAGACACAAAATAAAAGCAATATCAAGAATCATGCGCTATCACAAACACACTCATGGTGTACCTAATATCCCCTTATTCAATTTCAGGTGGATCTAGGACACTTCAACACCACAAAAAATTATGTTTTATTAAAGAGAGGAGTACATCATCCTTCAATTTCACAACATTTTCATGGAAAATTCTCAAGCAATGAGAATCCAAAGCTTGCAAATTATGGAAACAAATTGTCTTCAAAGAATTCCTCCATGACTCAATCTCTCTCAAAGTAAAACTTTACTTTGGATCACAACAATGACTTTCTCTAAAAAAAATTCACTTATCACTCCAAATACACCTTATCTCTCCAAAATTTAAAAAATTACAAGAAATAAAAGCTCCTTATTACTCCAAAAAAATTACTTCAACATTCAACTTATCACTCCAAGAAATAATCTTCACTCTTATAACTCCCAAAATCACTCATTTAGAAAAAAAACACTCCTTTCAAAATTCTTTTGCATACATCTCATTAAATTACTAAAATAATTTAACGAACTTATGAAGACACTTGAAAGTGTTTTAACGTTTTCTTTAAAAAGATTTATGAAAACTCTTTAAAGTGATTTAATACTTATGCATGTAAAAGTATATGCAACATGCACCATGCATTTTATGCATGGTATTAGTTGGAGAGAAAAAGTGAGAGGGCACATAACTATCATTGAATTTTAAGGAGACTGCAAGAAATCAACGATTCTGTTGAGCTCTGAACTTCACGCTCATCGTTCCATGTCCTTTTATGCACACTATTGAACTTGATTGAACTTGTTGTGACTAGAGGAGATAACGACGAGCATATTCACTGATTTCCAAGCTAAAGGCTTCCTATTATTTTGAAAATAATTGCACATGTAAGTAAAAAAAAAAAAACTTCACCTGGAGGAATATGTCACCTTCCTGACTCAATTTGGAGACATTGGGATCACCTCTTCTTTTCTCCCTTGATGTAGTTTGGGTGACTATAAATGTGCCCTCCTTATAAAGAAGATCAGACAACGTTACATGATTGCCAAGCAGAAGCTGACACAAGAAGTTCGATGATTCTCTAATTGCACAAAATTGTATTATTTTTGTCTATTTTTCCATCACAACCAAGGCAGTGATACACAAATTTTCAGCTTTGATTCGCAGCTAATTTCTTCCCTACCCTGTTAGCAAGGTCCAACCACCATGGTTCAGATGCATATATGGAAGATTATGGATTTGAATACTTGGAAGAGGAAATGGAGGAGTAGGACGTCGACATTGAAAACCAGTATTACAACTCTAAATTTTGGTGAAGTCTAACCCACATATAGTTGTTGTTGGCTTTTCTAAAGTTGTGAAAATGGAACCACGTTCACCGTGGTAGCATTCAACCTTAGCTACATGACTATGTTGCCTCTTCCTGATGCTCTGAATGCGATCACCGGGAAATGCTACCAGAATAGTGCCCCACAACTTGATGTTTCTCTTATTCAAGTGGGTGGAAACTAATCCGATGGAAATTTCACCTTCTCCACACACAGGATGTCGATCAACTCCATGTAGTCATATCCAAAACTAGAACCAGGTTTAAAAATTATATTGGATCTTCTCAGATTTACACACTGAGAGCTCCATGAAAAAGAACGCCCGAAAAACAAATGATGATCCTTTGGAACTTAATAACACTAATCCACAACAAACAATTCTGCAGTCAAATTTTCTTTAAATATTGTCTGGATGTGTTCAACTAACCACAATTGTCATGAATCTCTCATGCAAAACTACCAGGTATTATCAGGCCCAAAGAACTATGTACGCTCTGATACCACATGTATAATATTAAATAAAATTAACACTCACAAAAAGATACTAGAGACATGAATAACCAAACATGGTGGAAAAGGCCTGAGAGCTTCATTGTACTCTCACATTATCATTATTAAAATAATGTTTACGATACATATAAATACATGATGAGAACGTGTCTCAACATAGTGTGTCTATCTTGGACACTTTGGTTGAGAAAATATCTCAACCATACACCAATATAGGAGCCTAACTAGTTGGAGAGATTCTCTCAGCCAACTAGACCTAAACTGACTCCTAACTATGAGGAACAAACCCAATCTAGAAAGGTAGGAATAAATCCAAACTTTCATGATTTAATAAATTTAATTATTTTTGGACTTCAATTTTTTTTACTCACATGAGAGTGAGGCTAACACTTTCTCAATTCCCGACATTGATTAATCAGGTGGTTAGGTCTATCACATAGGGCGCATGTGTGGGGAGGTTTTGGCAATACTGCCTGAGGCCATTTTTCCATTCTTTTAGATACTGACTAAGGGTAGGAAGTAGAATGATGATGGGTGCATGGATTAACCATACATGGTGCTCATTCCTCGAACACACAGAATATAGTTTTGGATCTATCATCTACCACTAGTGCAGCGGGGAGCGATAGAGTTAGGATATTGGCTTGAGTGAGTGCACCCAATGCTTCTCGATATTGAGATATTTTGGGGTAGTGATGAGCGTAATGCCAATACTCATCGCATATAAAACATGCATGGTTGGTGCTTAACTCCTTATTGTGTGCTAGTGTGGCCTTCTCTCCTGTAGGTGGAGATGGGGCCATTGGGATTTTTGGGGCATGCGGAAGAGATTTTAACTTCGCTAACTCGAGGCACATGTTGGTAGTGTTCCAAAATACTTCACACAAAGTAAAGGGTGTTGGTACCCTAGATGAGGAAGGGTTTGAGGCTTCCACCTTCTTCCATTTTTGCTTATCCCTCTTGCTAGTGTTGACGTTGGCGTAGCTCGTTTTGGGGTGGTTTCCTAAGGAGGGGCTACATGAATAATGCTTGTCAAGGTTATACTTGTGTTTACTGACATGGCTTGAGGGGTCAGATAACAAACATGTATTGAAAAAACCATGTTCAACAACGTGAGTGTTGCCATGACTTGGTGTGAGACAAAACCAGGAGGGGGGTATAACAAGGGGGCTTGGGTAATAACATAGGGTAGGAACATAGAATCAAAATTTGCAGAACTAGGGGTGTCTGGAACTGGTTTTTGATTTTAAGGGGTGTTTAATGAACTCATTATGCACACTAGGGTTGTTGTGGCTACCGGGGCAGCCTCCAACAAAGGTGGGTCTCCATGGTATGTACCGAGGAGTGTTGATGGCTTGAATAATTATGGAATGTGTTCATTAAAGGTTGTGATAAACTCCCGGGAAGATCCTATGAAAGGTAACACTCCATCAGGGGTTTTGGATTTATTTTTCTCATAGTATATGATTTGGTCAACTGTAATGATTTTCCCATCATGAGGGAACATCATAATCCTAAATACTGAAGATGCAACTGCAGTCATTACATACATGTAGCTTCGGTTAAGAAGGATATTGTAATCCAACTCGGCATCCATGACCTATATATCTATGAGCACAGTTTTACCAACAAGATGCACCAAAACATCCTGGAATAGGCCAACTAGAGCATAGGGGCGCCCGTCGTATCCTCTGAGAGTGATGTCTTATGGTTTTAGCTTGGTAGATCCTAGTTTTTTCCAAACGGTTTTGGACATAATACATGTGGATTATCCCTCGTAAACTATGCAGTAATGGATGTTAATGTTATGAATTATGACCAAAATTTTAAAGGTGGTTATCGATGGAAGACATAGGGTGATGTTATCCATATCGAAAGCCATCAAATGAGAATCGATAGGGTTGATTACGCCTAACATGAAAAGTAGGGCTTTTCATTGCATTGGGAATGTTTGTAAAATTTCCAATGCTGACATAGTTGATGGAGATTGGGCTAAGTCATTGACCATTCTGTACCTGTGAGAAACCTTTGAGTTATGTCCTCCTTTGCATAGTGGCCCTTTTCCCACACACGGGATGGTTTATAAAAGGATTCGAGGGATTGTAAAAGGTGTTGTGGGTGTTGGAGTGTTCATGGTGGAAGGGTTGGTTTCTGGTGGAGTTCCATATTATCAGTTTCACGTTTGTAGGATAAATTCTTCCCCTGCCATGTAAATGTTGTGATTTGAGGTGTTTTGGGAACTTCTGCCAGAAGGATTTTGATATTGTTGGTGTGAGGTGTTAGAGAATCATAAAGGCAAAAATATTCTATTATTCTTGATTATTTACTTGTGATATTATTTATTTATTAATATGTTATTCTTATCTTCTTTCTTCTTAATTCATCAAGAAAATATCAAAGCAAAATAACATAGATCAAGGAAACCATATATAGGCCAGTAGCCAGGGAAAAACCCCACTTTCAAGGAAAACCAAGTCAGTAATTATTCCTTCAATAGTAACTCTTGAGACTCTAGACCTTGACTCAGACTTCCTACACATAAATTCAACCTTCCTTTTAATCCTTCCTCAATCTGGCATCAATAACAACACCATGCAAAAATTTCTTTGACCTTGCTTCTGGAACTCCGATCTTGGAGGAAAGACTTCAATATTTCTTATAGGAGTTTGATTTTGACCCAATACAACTTCTCAAGGCAACAACATTCATCAAACTCAACTTCGACCTATTCTTCTCTTGACAACAACAACTCGGAGCAAATGAAGCAACAAAATACTTAGATACCTCTATCTTCCAAATATAACACGTGAGAGAGAGAGAGATAGTAGCACCAAAATTTTGATTTTCTTCCAATCCTTTAGCTTGCCCAAATGGTACTCAAATTGACCCTTTAATTCACTTAGAACTTTTCCTTGATGCAACAAATGATATCGAATTTTTGAGTGTGTGAGAGATGTCTCCAAATGAATTCGATCTCCCTGTATTTATATTCTTATGATGGGTTCAAATTACTAGACTTGAGGCCGACTTGATCACTTGAAGAGCGACTTGATGTGGAGGCTCAATAAATATATTTGACTCAATACTTGACCTATTTGCATGATTCAAAAGCCCAATATGAGTGAATTTAAATTTGTAATGACTATAAACTCATAATAAAACCTAGAAGTCCACAATGGGGACTTTGGCCTAAAATAATATGACCCAAGCATGAAACCCACGCTTTAATAGTTCATTTAATAATAATATAAAATTATTTTATTTATTATTTTGACAAGTACAATAAATATTGAATTAGATACAGTTTATGAAGACTGAACCTAGTTACAATCTTCAACACTCCCTCTTAACTAGGGAGGTATTCATAATACAATAGTACAAGGAAAATCTCAACTATGTGAGATATGAATGATTTTAGGCACTTAAGCCATGGACTACATTCATAACGAGGGTAATCTATACATTGGTCACTCAAATATTTAGGCACCGCAATGCCATGGAATAGATTCCTGACCATCTTATTATGTTATTATTATCTTCTTTCTTATTAGTTCATCAAGAAAATATCAAAGCAAAAGCACATAGATCAAGGACACCATATGCACCCATATATAGGCTAGAAACTAGGGAAAAACCCCACTTTTGGGGAAAACCCTGTCAGCAATTATTCCTTCAATAGTAATTCTTGAGAATATATACCTTGACTCAGACTTCCTCCACACCTAGTCAGCCTTCATTTTGACCCTTCCTCAATCAGGTAGTAACAACAACAACAACAACAACAACACCATGTAATAGTTTCTTCGACCTTGCTTCTGGAATTTCGATCTTGGAGGAAAGACTTCGATCTTGCTTCTAGGAGTTATATATTTACCCAAAACAACTTCTCAAGGAAACAACATCCAACAAAATCAACTTTTACCTATTCTTCTCTTGACAACAACAACTAGTTGCAATTGATGCAGTAACTGAAGCAACAAAATACTAAGAGACTTCGATCTTCCAAAATATAGCACGTGAGAGAGAGAGAGAGAGTAGCACCAAAATTTTGATTTTCTTCCAATCCTTTAGCTTTCCCAAAACCATACTCAAATTGACCATTTCCTTCACTTCACACTTTTCTCGGATACAACAAATGATATCGAATTTTTGAGTGTGTGAGAGATTTCTCCAAATGAATTCGATCTCCTTGTATTTATAGGATTCTGATGGGTTAGAATCACTGGACTTGAGGCCGACTTGATCACTTGAAGGCCAAATTGATGTGGAGGCTCCATAAATCATATTTGACTCAATACTTGACCTAATTGCATGATTCAAAAGCCCAATATGAGTCAATTTAAATATGCAATGATCTATAAACTTAGAATAAAACCTGGAAGTCCACAATGGCGACTTTGACCTAAAATATATGACCCAAGCATGAAACCCATGCTTTAATAAGTCATTTAATAATAATATAAAATTGTTTTCTTTATTATTTTTCCAAGTACAATAAATATTGAATCAAATAGAATTTATGAAGACCGAACCTAGTTAAAATCTTCAACACTCCCTCTTAACTAGGGAGGTATGCATAATACAATAGTACAAGGAATATCTCAACTATGTGAACTATGAAGAATTTTAGGCACTTAAATGCCATGGACTAGATCCCGACCAGGGTAATCTATTCATTCATCACTCAAATATTTAGGCATCGCAATTCCATGGACTAGATTCCCGAGCAAGGCAATCTATCCAAGTGTGACTAAGATAGACTAAAGCTTCTAGCTCTATAGATACCATCAAGCTTACTTACTAACAATCAACCTGGGGAACTAGGTTCACATCCACCCGATGCTGCCCTCTGTACTGTTAGGGTCCTATAATAATAGGCATCATAATTTTGAATTGACTATGTTAAGTCTTGTAATATTGTACATACGTTTGCTTTCTGTAAATGTTTTCCCATATTAAAAAATGAAAGAGGGTATGTCCTAAAAGAAAAATTAAAGGAACAAAATAAAGAAAGATAAAAAAAGAATATAAAGCATGAACCCCACAAAAAGAAACAAAAATAGATCCTAAAAGTGTTGCACATTCAAACGCCACTACTCTTAGTTTACTTTACTTCTGCAAATAAAATTGTGTGCAGCTTCTCCAAAATGCCAAAATTCATGATGACCATACAATTTAATCTTGATTCATTCATGCCTTTAAATTTCATGTCATGATAGTTAGTAAATAAAGATCTGACCAAACCATTTAATCTTGGCAGATCAATAGTTAGGTAGAGATAAAAATGAACTCATCAATTTAATCTGAGCCATTGGAAGTTATAAGGTTAGAAATATATTAGTTTTCTTATCAAAAGAAAATAAAAGGGTTAGCAAGCTCAAATGCACCCGATAAAGGAAGTAAATAATGCTAGGATAAATAATGGGTAGGTAGATTACTTTCACCAGTAATGGAAAGCATCAATTGGTTCATCTCTCATCACTAATGTCTTTCTAATATTTCCCCTTATCCTAAAAATTCGTTTTTCCCCTTTATATAATTTCCCCTTGTAAAAATACCTTTTCCCTTGCTAAAAACCCCTTTCCCTATTCAAAACCCCCTTCCCTTTACTAACTTCACATTATTTCAAATAAAACATGCCAAACCCACTTTGCATAGTTTAAACGCGCTAATTTGTATTAGGCCCCACTCCATAAAAACCCCTCCTTCTATCATTTTAACTTTTTATGTATATATTAAACCCTTTTAATACATATCCCCATATTATATTAACCCCCATATTATATTAATCCCCATTTTAATATATTTACCCTACTATATATCCCCGACCCCTTTATATTATCCCCGATCCCTTTATGTTAACCCATTCACATATAAATTTCTCGACCCCCTTTATATCATTTCCCCGGACCCACTTTTATTATAAACCTCTGCTTAACCCTTTTCCCATACCCCATTTCCTTTTGAAAATATAAACACTCGTTAGCCATTCGATTATCGCCATTTGGATTAGACGACCCATAAGCCTTTTCGCACCCTCGCATGTCCGATGTTTAAAACCGAGGGGGGGGGGGGGTGTATGAAATGGGTGGTTTCACACCCCCACCCCTTTTCCATGTGACACTCCCACATCTTAGCGCATCCTCCATCCTAAAACCAATAATATTATTTTCGTGATGCGATAACCACCAAAATGTCTATGCACCATGCGACGATACCACCGATGTTTAAAATAGATCAAACCCACGCCATTGCAATTAAACAAAGTTCAAAATTAATAAATCCCATCCCTTTATAGTTATTCCCTTATTGTTGTTTATTTGCGAAAGCTGTTTATTTGTGAAAAAAGAGCTAAAGAAGCCTTTTCCGACCCGAATTAAAGCCTGCTGCTGCCTGAACCTTCTGGATGACTGAACTCACCATTTTCCAGGTAATTCTAAACACCTGAGACCATTACTTAAGCTCATAAAAGTAATAATTGATAAATTAAATGAATCAATGGCCTCCCAAAGCATTATAATCATAAATCCTTTGCAACCACCTGAAGTGGATGTTGATCATACCCCTCTAGCTGATAAGGACTTCAAAATCAGTGATACTGTCACCGATTTCAACCTTTTGGATCTCCACTACTGGAGCCATGAAAAATTCATTGATCAGGTTGATGATATCCACCTCTGGGACTCAAACCTACCTAAATAAATATTCCCATAGACCTTTCAATTCCCTGAACTCATCAGACTCTGTCAGATCAAATATTTTCCAAATGAAAGGGCTTTAGCTACCCCAAACCAAGAGATCTTGTTCACAATTACTGCTCAATCCATCAATAAAATGCTACAGATCCAACCACAACCTGATGAAGTGCTAATATCCATTGAAACCCTTACTAAACTCTACTTGAAGCTGGGCTTTCCCAAAATATTCCTGAGACTTTCCTTCCTCCATCAGTAGAAACCCCAAAAATTGATCCCCCATACTCAACTTCCATTTTTTCAGAGAGAACCATACAAATTTTCACCATGATGTCATGTATTTTAGGGTATTTCACTGATGAATATGTGGATGAATCTATCCTTGGTTTCCTATCCATATTTTTCCCATGTCAGCCTCCACCTTCCACCTTCAATTTTTCCCAATACCTAGCAGATGCAATCCATGATCAGTTGGTCAAATTACCAGAGGAAGGAGTATTTAAATATTCCTCGGTTTTTTTCCATTTGTTATTATATTTCCAATCAGAAAGGTTTGCAGTTAGCCTCCAAAAACTGGACACAGAGGGTAACTCCCAATCTGCAGTCTTTTGGAAATCCTTGATCAGAAAGGATTCCAAAAAAATTAGTTATAAAGATTTCATTGATTCATTTATTTATCTAGCAATTAATATGATAAGCAGTAACATTCAACCTAGAGTCAGTGAAGAGATAAAGAAGGTGTTACACTTGTCAGATCAAAGTAAAACATGAGACTGGTATTTATACTAGAATCATACAGAAATTAGGGTGTATGGAAGCCAACTTACTCCATACAAGCTTCCCAAATACCTCCCAATGAGTTTATTTGCATTAGAATACATCGGAAAAATCATGAACTCAGATGAAGTCAACTCCCTTTCAACAAAGAAGAAAACTCAATTCAAGATTAAGAACCAGCTAGGTCCTTTTATTTGCAATAGTAGGCATGCTGGTTAGCAAGCACACAAGTGTTTACAAGATTTCAAATTTAGTAGCAGTTTCAATTGGAAATATTATCCCTTGGGAGTTATAATTAAGTTAAGAGTCAAATTCAAATTGACCCCTTTTATTCATGAGTCAAAACGTTGAAAAATATTCTAACCAGTCAAAGTGGTTGGAAAATACTTTACAAGAGGTGGAGAAGTAGGTTGATACTAGTTCCATCCTACTTACTCCAGCCCCACAGGATAGGAATTCAAAGAGGGCAAGAGAGGAAGGCTCTTATTATGCAGAGACTACTTCTGATACCAAATTCAAGCTTATGTATAGGAAGAAGGAAAAACTGAATCCAGTGATAGAACATGAAGAAATAGTTGATACAGTTGAAGTCATTGATACATATATAGTGGTTGGAGATGATGCACCTCCAACAGTTTCAAAAGAAACACAGCTGCCATCAACCTCTAGTGCACAAATCATTTAGAAACAACATAGTGCAGAGGTTTCATCATCAAGTAAACCAGTGGATAAAGAGAGACATAATGGAAAAATACAAAGAAATCAAAATCAAGAATGAAGCATTGAAAGCTGTAAATTATGCCCAGTATTGGAAACAAACTCCCAGTGACCAAAACAAATTACTTTTAGCTTTTGATTACAAAACTAGAAAGATGAAAATGAAATTCTAACAGCCCATAGTGCAGGCTCCAAAATCATCAGCAGATTACAAGAAAACAACCTTTGAAGTTCTTGCTAAAGATGTGCACCCCATAGATCAGATTGAGTTCCATAAACAAGGTGGAGAAATGATTTATTCCACCATGAATCACAATGCTTTAAGTGTACAAAAACTACACAATTCTCTAGAAAATATCAGGACACAGTTGGTTCTAGAGAAAGCTTCTTCACAAGCAAAGGATAACAGAATAAAATCACTTGAATATTTGGTCATGGAGGTTGGATATAATCCAAAAGGCATCGAAGCAACAGAAGAGCTTATCAAGAAGAAAAATGCAGACATAGTTGCATTGAAGAAACAACTTAAGTTACCAACAACAGAACATCCACAAACTAAAGAAGTTTTGGAGAATGAAAATCAGAAGGATGAAATGATGAATCTCATTATTCAGTTGACAACTCAACTGAAAGAGATGGAAATTGAAATGGAAAAACTACTGCAGGAAAAACAAGCCAGTATGTAAACAGTTCCCATTACTACCATTCCTATAGCTTCAACATCAACTCCAGTGGCTACAACAATTCCATTTTCTACAATCAGTCGCAGCTACTACAACAATTCCAATGACAACAGAAGTTCCAACAACTACATCAGAAATAGCATCAACAGTGCCAACAACCCATCCCAATGATGAGGCAAGTAAATTGATTAAAGGAATGCAGGATATTTCAATACAAAATACTAAGATCAATAGGCTCAAATAAAAAGTGAAAAATATAGAAGATGAAAAGAAATTGGCTCAAATAATGCATAAAGCTGAAGCACATAAATCTAACAGATTGAATGACAGGATCCAAAAATTAGAAAAGGAATTGACATTAGTAGAGCCTTTAGCCCAAGCAAAGCAACAATTATGGGCCAATATCATTAACTCTATTAATGATATTTGGCCTTATATCCAAGTTATATTTGAGTAGAATGATTTGATAAAGGAAGCTAGTAATGCAATTCAGAAAGTCAAATAAGAGCTTGGAAAGAAACCAAAGGAAGCCACTGAGATAATGAAATTCCTTAATACAAAAACAAGCAGGAATTAGAATAACCATGGATAAGTGACAGAACCTAAACCATCTTAGAGGTGAAGAAAGTGATTTCCAAGAGAATTCTAATGACACAGCTTGAAGACAAATGTCAAACTATGGAGCTTGCAGTGAACATATTCATGAACAAGTTTGATGTTTTGAGACAAAAAGGTCTGCCTAATCCACTAGTAATCAATGATAGACTAATGAGGCATGAATATTATGATAAAAATATCAGGGAAGTAGCTAAATAAAATTCCAACAATTCCTCATTAAAAGGAATTCCTACAGGAAAAATACTCTTTCAAATCTTTGAAAATCTCTTTTACCTCCAGCATGAGGTAAATCATCTTTTTGTAAACAAGCCTACATTTAACAAGTATACTGAGGTAGATGAGATTTACAGGAGGATGGTAAAAATCAAACTTCCAGATGAAGAGACTTGGGAAAAATGGTGTGATTTACTGTGACAGGTAAAAGTAAAAACAAGTAAAAGAGAGACAAGTTAAAGAGCAAACAAAGTAGATAGATAAAGACACATGAAGACAGATTAAAGAAAATTCACAGAGTTAAAAGAAAAGTCAAATGAAATGCAGCATGAAAGACAAGCCAGCGTGGAAGACAAGCCAGCGTGAAAGCCAACCAGCGTGAAAGACAACAAATATCAAAGAAGCAAACAATAAATAAAATAAAATAGGGACAACTAGCAGTTAGTTAATAGGTGTCTCTATCTTCTTGCATGAAGATATTTTATTTCCCTTGAATAAATCCTGGTTAGTTGACAAGATATTTTTTATTAAGTTTTGTATAAATACTTCATCAATTCGAAGTATTGAGGGTGGATTCCTGAATATATCTATAGCTGAATTGATCTACTACTGGAGGGTTTATTGTACCTTTTTCCAGTTGATAGACAGGACAAGTAATAAAGGAATTTATTTACTGGATTCATGTGTTGAGCTAATTCAGTGAAGTATATTTCAATTGTTAATGTTCTTTTCTTAAGTATTCCATAAATTTACATGTTTTCTAAATTTTAATGGTATAACTGGAATTTTATTGCAGAATTTGTTTAAGTACACTTTGTTTTGAAATGTTATCGATTTTTATGTTTTCTTCTGATATCCGGTTAAGAGGATCCTTAATTTCCCTCTAATCTCGATTGGCCTCCTTCACTTTCCTTCATTATCCAGTTTAAGGAATCCTTAACTGCTCCTTGATCCTGATTGAAAATCACTTCATCATTCAGCCTTAAAGATTTGATTTTCTCAGCTACCCTGCCTTGTAACACTGCTTTTATAATTTGTTCTTGTTATGCTTTCATGGTATATTTACTCCATAGCCCAATGGAAAATAGACAGGCACCTATCTATCTAAATCAGTAATTCCACCAACAAATCAAAAACCAATCCAATCAAGCATACTTAACTAGCCTAAAATCTATTAAAATAAACAAAGTTAAATCATTAAGAGAGAGCCCTCTCTGAGCATTAGGAAGGCTGGATCATAATCTCCAAAAGTGGTTGATAGTTACCTCTAATATTTATTTAAACACACATAACAACCCTTGGAAATTTTGGCGTGATAACACGCACCAAAAATCAACACAAAGTGCTTACCCTATGTCTTTCCAGGAAATGCTTCACTCACAAAGACTTAACACCCCTTGATATAGCAGATCAAAGATAACGACTCTCTCCCAATCAAAATGATTGTTAACCAACATGCTATCAAATCCTTTGAGAGATTCACCTATACAAACATAACCCCAATCAACGCTATATTTTCAAGTACATAATCAAAACAAATCTTCGAGGTTTCAATGTTGCCCTTCAACTAATCTTAGTAGGACTATTAGTTGAATCTTTGAGAGAAGATTCATTTTCCTACTTTACATGTAGCAACATTCCTTCCGATATATATATTCTCCAATCAAAACTTATGTTGTGCCCTCCCTCTTAACTAGGGAGAGTTGCTTTTATCCAGGCTCCCTCTTAATGCAAGGATATTAACTACTTCCTTTGGTCATTGGAGAATCTTTAATGGCTTCCTTCCTACTTATCATATTAACTTCTCTTACGGACTTATTCACCAATATGATGTACTTGCACAACTTAGATAACAAGTACAAATAATTCCATAGAAGCATGAAGTTAGTCATAAATTTTTTTTATAATAGTGTTGGGACACTAATTTGTATTATTATTATCACTTCTTAACATGCATTTCATCCATTTATAATGTTCTTTTATCACATTATTTATCATAATTTATTATATAATTCCATTTCATAATTATTTATGCTCTCTTGGATAAGAAATATTGATTCTCCTTTATTTTAATAAATTAATGATTATTATGCATGTTTTTGCCAATGATGGTTTATTAATGAATTCGTTATAACACCACTCACTATTTTAGCCTCCAATATCTCTTCCAGATTGCAGATTTGATCTTCAACCGATAATTAAATATTCCAACTCAGAAATTCGCTAGAATAACAAGAGACAATTTGGCGTTGAACGTTTCAGACAAATGAAGAAGAATCTTGAAAATCTAAAACATGGGTTTTGTGCAGAACATATCAAATTAGTTTTCTTGAGAGAATTTTTCCCAATTTCGGTCTTGATTGAGAGAAACACAAGGTTCTTTGAAGGAGAGATTTGCAGATTTTCTGTTGTGGTCGTTTTCCAAATTACCCCAATTGTAATTTCCAGATTCGACTTGTGCCAGTTGAATCATGACGGAAAGGTATTTCAGATCTCATCTTGGTTATTGATATTTTGTAATAATTTTATTTCCCTTTGTTGTTTGTATATTTAAGAGGGCCCAAATTAGGGAGAAAGAGGGGATCGAAGGCATAAGGATATAACACATAGGGAGAACACATAGAGGGTTGGCTACGCAAGGAATGGAGCTATGTAACATAACATTATTTGATCAAGTTAATGCAATTTAATTTCCTGTTACTTCTTTAAGTTGTGAGCATATCACAACCATGATCAGAGAGTGTTGCGTATTTCCTGTATATTGTTATTTTATTTCCTGTTTTGTATAATTTGCAATTGCCGTGGTAGTAGATGTGTTTGCTGATACTCTTATTGCTGTGAATTCATTGTAAGATTTACGATTTATTTCTGCCATTTCTTTATTTTTTGTTACAGTGTTTGTTGTTTTGTTTAAATTATCGAATCCACGATTGATATCAGAATTGTGCTATTGTATCTGCACATACTGTGTGCATTAGCCTTGCAATAACCAACACACCCGGATTGATAATTAATGTGGGAAAGAGTTTGAATATTCATTCACACTTGGACACCAAAAAGTAGCAGAAGCATTTAGATCAACAAGAGACTATACTTCAATACTATCCAAACCCTAAATCACATAAGCAATTCAATCAAGATGACAACAGATTAGTTTTGTCATACAAAGATCCCTAGAAATAAGTCAAAATAAATAAATAAAGATGTCTAATAATTTTCGGAAGCCATATGATAGACTATATACTAGGGTTTTATGTAAACCATTGATTTCAATCAAAACACATCATGAATAACTTCTATTAAGGTCCAATGTAAACCCTAGATTTTAATCAATCAAAAGAATTACTAGGGTTCGATGCAAAACCTATATTCTCATCAAACATTATATAGATTCAGATGAACACACATAATAAAGAATTTAACCACTACTAGGGTTTAGTTGTAAGCTCTAGACTTTTCAATTATTATCCTAGAACATCAAACTTTGACTAGAGTTTGGTTCCAAACCCTAGAACTTATGACCCATTAGAAAATTGGTCAACACATATTTCTAGGAGATTACCATCACGCATAAGCACATTATGTGATTATACAATATATAATATATCAGAGATACATTGACCTAGACTAAGCTAAGGATTCAATCAAAGAAATATATACCTAGGGTTTCATTCCTATGACTTTTCATAACATGGATTTTACTTGTAGACCTAACCGAAACCTATGGTTTCGGTTCATGTCAAAGAAAACCTTTATTCTATCTAAACTTCGAAAGTTTGATATTTCGAACAACATCATTTCAAATCTAATAAGCTAGAGATTTCATGATCATATCAAAATCCCAAACATGAAATCATCAATATATCAATTAGTTTAGCAATTTCTTCATTAATATCCCTAAGTAGATTTAGGATTTCACACATTATCAACATACCCTTAGGTTAGTGTTTTCCAGAGAACCTTTTTAGGGTTCTTTTTATGTAAACAATTAGAGATGTATACTGTGGGTAGATTCATCAGATGATGAATAATCCGAAGTAATAATATTTTAATATTTAGGAGAACTAGACACAACAATAATTAGTAATTTAGAATGGATATACCAAAGAGAATAACAAAAATTCATAATATAAGACATACCTTTGATATTTTGAAATTTTTTTTTGATTCCAATGCTTTGTCTAGTGAGGGATTCCTTCTTAATCCTTGAGGCCTTCTTCCATAATTCTTGAGAATTCAATAGGTTAATTCCTAGACAAGGATATAGAGGTAGAAATGTTATCAGTATTTAATATAATCAAAACTTTAAATAAGTACATGAAAGAAATAGAGAGGGAATGAGAGACTTATCTTGAAGAGTTGTTGTGGGCTCCGTAAAAAGCTTTGAGGGAAACCTAAAAAAATATATAACACGAAAAAAATGTCGTTTCAACAAGATGTTAAACCTATAACCAAACATGAAATATGCAAATTAAATATCTAAAGCTGGAGTAAGAGGCTTAGTAATGTAAGTCCCTTATGTCATTCTCTTCGGGGCTTATCTCTTGGGAGAGAATACTTCTTCAACCACATTTTCATGATATCTGTCTATTTTATTACTTCTAGGATTGCCGAGACACTCACTTCTATAGTTCCCCATTTTGTGGTAATGATAGAATTAAATCTTGGACATGTCAACCTTCTTCCTTGGCCCTTTCTTCTTGAATTTTCCCTTGTGATGAGGAACATAAGCATTTGCAACTTCTTCATTGTTGGCTACCATTGAGATTCTTAAATCTTCTTGACTGCAGGCTGTCCATAGTTCCTCAAAGGTAGGAGTTTCTTTCTAGTTTTTGAGAACTAAAGAAAATGCACCCCAAGTAGGTGGTAGCCCTTGTATGGATGTGATCACAAGTTCTTTATCTGTCACCATTTCATCAATGGCAAGAAGGTCATTTCTTATTCTTGCTATCTTTACAAAGAAAGTGGATACAATATCCTCCTTGGTCATCTTAGTAGTCCTTAGTACATTTTTTAGGCTTTGCACTTTTGCAATATTCTTGCTGGTAAATCGTTTTGATAAGGCTTCATACATTTCTTGGGTATGATCAATGTTTTATATGAAGGGGAAAAGGTTGTACTTTATGCCTTCAACCATCAAATTCATGGCCACTAATTCCAATTCTATGAATTTTACCTTATCAACATCACTTGATTCTTCTGTAGGCTTCTTCACTTTTACCTTTACCAAATCTAAGAACTTGTTCTTTTCAAGGAGGAGGTCAATCACTTTTTCCAAGATATATAATTTGAAGCTCCTTCAAGCTTGTTCTCTCCCTTGATAGTGCTAGACATATTCCTTGAAGGTGGTGAAGACTTATTTCCTTAAATAGTTTCCTTTAACGAACTTCTTATGCCTCCTTGATCAAATCCTTGAATCTGCCTTTTCCTTCTTCTTTCAACAAAGCTCTAATACCATGTTAGAGAATTAGAAAGGCAGAAAGATTTTCTTATTATTGCTTATTTACTTGTGATTTTCTTTAGTTCTTATTATGTTCTTATCTTCTTTCTTCTTAGTTAATCAAGCAAATATCAAAGGAAAATCACATAGATCAAGGACACCAGATACAGGCCAGCAGGAAAGGAAAAACCCCACTTTCGGGGAAAACCCGGTTAGTAGTTCTTCCTTCAATAGTAATTCTTGAGACTATAGACATTTACTCAGACTTCCTCCACACCAAGTCAACCTTCCTTTTGATGCTTCCTCAATCTGGAAGCAGCAGCAACAAAAACAACACCATGTAGTCGTTTCTTCGACCTTTCTTTTGGAACTTTGATCTTGCTTCTAGGAGTTCAATTTTGACCCAATACAACTTCTCAAGTCAAAAACATCCAGAAAAATCAAATTCAACCTGTTCTTCTCTTGACAACAACAACTGGTAGCAACTGATGCTCCAATTGAAGCATCAAAATACTTTGAGACTTCGATCTTCCAAAATATAGCACGCAAGAGAGAGAGAGAGTAGCACCAAAATTTCGATTTTCTTCAAATCCTTGAGATTGCCCAAAACCGTACTCAAATTGAACCTTTCCTTCACTTCGTACTTTTCCTTGATGCAACAAATGATATCGAATTTCTGAGTGTGTGAGAGATGTCTCCAAATGAATTCAATCTCCCTGTATTTATAGGCTTTTGATGGGTTCAAATTACTGGACTTGAGGCTGACTTGATCACTTGAAGGCCGACTTGATGTGGAGGCTCCATAAATCATATTTGACTGAATACTTGACCTAATTGAATGATTCAAAAGCCCAGTATAAGTGAATTTAAATTTTTAATGAGCATATAAACTCAGAATAAAACCTAGAAGTCCACAATGGGGAATTTTACCTAAAATAATATGACCCAAGCATGAAACCCATGCTTTAATAAGTCATTTAACAATAATATAATTTTATTTTCTTTATTTTTTGACGAGTACAATAAATATTAAATCAAATATAATTTATGAAGATCAAACCTAGTTACAATCTTTAAAAAGAGGGTTCATGTCGGGCATTTACCACTCCTTAATGGGGGAAAGGATTCCACATTACTGCAAGTTGTTCGTTTCCCCCTCTTATGCCCAGGTATCTTTCATCCTCTTCAACTCAGGGAGTTGTGGGAAATGATGGGTATAATGGCCATATTACCCACAAATAGCGCAATATTGATTAGTCCATAGACTAGCATACTTGTTTTTATTTTGTGGGTTATTATTGGTATGACCATGGTTTTGATTCCGGTTGGGGTTGCCCCCAACTTGCACCCGTAGAGGTTGTTGCTGATTGTTTGCCCCATATCTAGGTTCCTCATTTTTCTTATTATTTCCTCTCTTCTTAGTGGCATTAAGTGGGTTTTCCATGTTCAGTTTTTGAAACACCTGCTTCTATTGAGGGAAATATGGTTGCATGAAATTCAATCCAATGTTAGGCTGAGGTGGTGGGTTATTTAGTTGGGGTGCTGGAAAAGGAAAATAGGGATTCAATTTTCCTTGGTTGGCGTATATGGTATGGGAAGTAGAAATCAATTTTGTGGATCTAGGAGGGTATTGACTGCTTTGCGTAGGAGGGTAATGACCACCCTGAATAGGAGGGTATTGGCCACCCTATGTGGGAAGGTATTGGCTAGCGTGCATAATGGGATTATGTATAGGTTCAGGTTGACTGGGGTAATATCCTGCATTGGATGGTTGTTGTGCTACAGGTGTGGGACCATATGGTTGGTATGTTGTTTTTCCACTATGCACATTTCAATATTGTTGGTAAGTGTTTCTAGGTTTATTATGAGCTATGGTTTTCATCAACACATATACAACATTCGATGCTCCCGATAAATCAGGCCTAAAATAAGGGAGGAGAGGAGTGTCTGGGAGGACATGGTAGAGGTATACTAACTGTGTGTATATGAACTCAAATTTTTGAGATTTGTAGATAACCTCTTCATTGTTTTTAGGTTATGCAGAAGTGACTTCCTTTGAGATTTCTGATGCGAAGGATCTCAAAAATAATTCAAGGAGGAGTCTTGCTTCTGTATGCGCCTTGCACAAGATACAAAATTTCCGCCATTCATGGATGTGGTCTGAAATATGCATAGATGATGTTTGCTTAAAATGGGTGAGAAGCTCCAATCCTAAGTCCTGGCGGATTTAGAGTTGGGAAAATGTAAGAAAAGTCATGGCAATAGAGACAAAGGTTGCGTGGGAACATGAGGTCTCTCTTATGCACCATTTCATTGTTGGCCCTTTGAGGGTGCGTTGAAATAGTCATAGGTGAATGGTGTCATTAGTGATGTTGTTAGATGAGCACCAAAGGTGAAAAGTCATAACATGGTTTCTCAGGTCTTCCCCTTGTTTCCCTTAATTTTTTTCAATATTTGAAGGTAACTTTGTAGCCATGGGTGGCCAATTATGGCCATGTGCAATGGGGTTGTTTGTTAACTCGTTAAATCTGGAAGATGTAAGGAATATATAATGAGACTTGGTTGTTGTTTGTGATCATGAAACATTTTTGAACAAGAATGTGTAAAGGAGTTCCTAGTGGGGAAGTGTGAGAGGGGTTACCCTGGTGAGAATTGCATGGAATCTTTGGAGGGGTGGTGTGTGGGTTACCAAAATGGGTAGCGTGTGGAGTCCCCTGGGTGGTGGTGAAAGGAGTAATTTTAGGGGGAGGATTCCCAATCAAATTTAGACCAATAAAGGATGATATTATAATGTTGGATGTGTGATGTCCCTTGCACCTAAATGCCAAGAGACCAAGCACACCTCTCGGTAATGGGGGGAGGTTTTGGAAGCACCTAGAGTGACGAGGAACCATGGGGTCCCCTATGGTGTCAAGTGTGTGTCACTTTTGGTGATTATGTAAGGGGATATGTATAAAAGAAAAATCACATGCATAAAACAAAGCAAAAAATAAGTGGTTACTTTCCCTTTAAGTTATGCTATGTGATAAATAAAACAAGAAAAATGGTTTTTTGTTTGTTTCTACATATGATAAAATATCATATGAAGACCTAGTTGTCCTTACCACTCTCAAAGTAAGTAGGCCTTACAGAGATATATTTTATGACAAGTATTGGGGCCATGTCCCGAAAGAACTGTCGACGTTTCTAGTAGCCAAAAGAATCAACCAAGGTAATGAATGAGGATTTAGTGATTCTTGCACCTCCACTTATAGGTAAAGGATGTCCTAATATTGGCGACTAAGATACCTTTGCCCCACGTGAGAAATCCAGTCTCTAGATTCTTGGTAATTAGTTACCAGTACCGAACACTATATGGGTTGGGTAGCCCCATATAGTATCACACACACTGGACCTAAGGTGAATCCCCTCTGAATCGGGTCTCTGACGTAGTACTTTTCGTGGGATGAAGAAGGATTTGAAGCACCATAAAATTCAACTTCTACATTTCAAAAATGTAGCATGAACATAGTGTCTTATGGGATGCTTACCCCTAATGGTCCTAACCTGAACTATAAATTCTTTTATGGCCCCTGTGGGGAAATTTAGTTGGTTCAAGTTATGGTTGCTTTTGGGAGTCTTGCTTCAATTATGGTGTGAGAAATTAATATAAAATAAATTGGGTACAAAAGCTCCTGAAACTGGATTCCCTTTATACAAAGCTTAGAGAAGCTTAGTGTGTGTAGTGTAATGTGTGTGCAAGTGGTAGAGTGAACATACAATGTGTGAGAAGGCATGGATATGAAATGATCCTTTACAATAACATCTAATTACACTAAGTTTTTATTGTTCCTTGCATGAAAAGAAATGATATGTGGATAGTGGGACACTTACTCCTTTCCTATTACACTATATGTGCCTAAAGGGAGATGGAAAACTCAGATGATTTAAGAAATATTTCATATGCAAGCCCAATATCGTTTAAAATATGAAAGGGAAACATGGGCTACTTAATTTCTTTATTAAAATTTTGTCCTAGTCCTAAAAAATAATGAAATAAAAATGCTTTTGTTAGTAAACAAGATATGTGGACAATGGGCCACTTACTCCTTTACTAATTAAGATACGTAACTTGTGTCAAATAAAAATAAAAATAAAAAAATATGTGTGGAAAGTGGCCACTTACTTTTCCTTTTAATTAAGCTATGTCAGAAAATAAATTTAAAAGAAAATATTGAGTAATTACCTACTAATAATGATTAGTAAAGCAACTAGGAAATCTGAACTAACTGGAAAAAATATGCAGGGATGAAGGAAATTTACTAAAGGCTACGAATTACCTAGGAAATAAAAGTTACAATGGTTTTTTGTTCTCTCTGTAAACCACGCGATTTTTCGTGTGCCTAGGCGTGCAAACCGCATGTCTGTCTATGAAAAAATCCGTACGATCGACGAAAAAATTGAACAATCAAGTCTCTCAGCCGAAAACAGATCCAAAATGTTCTGCAAAAATTCTAGAGAGGTGATAGAAGCATAATGGAATGAAAATAAGGTCATGAAAAAACAAATTTTCGATCAAAGAAAGGCAACTAGTGGAGTCACCATATTGTGGTAGTGTTGTTGTTGTTATAGAGTACCAAATACACCTTCCTTGGAGTTGGTTGTTGCCTACAAGGAAATCACAATAATTTTTTTGTGGTTAGTGGAAAAACATGGGTAAAAGAAGCAATGTAAGTAGTGAAAACAATGCATATATAGAAAAAATAATTAAAATAAATAAATAAACACATAAAAAATTCTTAATGAAGAAAAGATATCAAAAAATTAGTGGAAGGGTTCCCTTTATTGACTACTGAATGTAGAATAAATACAATATATGAATAAAAGACACTTGGAGAGAATTGTTTGAGGAATGGTGCTAAAAAATCATAAACAAACAAGTTCCTTTCCTCAATCTCCTTGCAAGTTTTCTCTCTCTCTCAAAGAAGTATGAAGACTCTCTTAATGATGAAATCCTCTTATGAATGGAATGCTTGATTGCTTAGAAAACAATTTTGGCAGCATAACATTGCTTTTCTTCTTTTTTTTTTTGGCTCTCCGAGATTTTGTATTTATAGAGTTTCTTGGACACTCCTCCTCCCCTTGCACATAATGTGGTAGTTCACCTCATAAATGAGATGAGAGCTACCAATTCCTTGCGTTCAAGACTTCTTGGGGCTCAAGCCTAGAATTTGTCAACCCATCTTGTCAAGATTTGGAGTGTTGTTCAAGTAAGTTCGAGGCCCGAGGTGTTGACTGTTGGAAAGTGTAACTAGGATCGGTCTTCATATTGACTATGTAACTATGTATTTATGTAATGAATAAGACAGATAATAATATATATTTTTGGTATGCTTGCTTCATGGGTTTCATGAGCAAATATTTATTATAGGTCAAAGGAATTCTTCTTGATGTCCTTTAGGAACTTGTCCTTTGGTCATAAATGTATTATTTAAAGAGTCATGTATATGAAGAGTCAAGTAAATCTAATATTCCTCAAGAACTTGTGACATAATCTCAGAATGATGCCTCATATCAACGTTTAAATTATCCTTTAGACAGGCTTTATGTCGGCCTATAAAATAGTGATCAAGTCGACCCTATATTAATATGAGAGGTCAGATTATTAATATATAGGGACAATTATATATATCGTTGTATATACTACGCATAAAAGATAGGATTGTGGATTGCTCTGTGGTTTTCACAGAGTTTCTCTGTAGATCACCTGAAGGAATTCAAACAATTTATGAGATTTAGTGTGAGCTAAAGGACTGCAGCAAGTGTGGAATAGGAGAGGAAAACAACGAAGAAAATAAGGATAATAATAACTCTATTTTGGATCTATTCCACCTCATCCAGTTCTGTAGAGAAGTGCGAGAAAGGGTATGAGGCAGTACAAAAAAGAAGTATGTTACAATGAAGAGAAGAAGGGATGTCATGTGTTCGGTCTAGGGTTTATTCATGTTGGTAATAGATCTACATATATAGCGTGAGACAAGCATTGTGAAGGAGAAACTATAAGGTCTGAAATGAATGTAAATATCATGGCTGTAAGTAAATCAAATGAAGGATCTAAGATTTAGTAACTCATATCTCTGTTTTGGGAATTAAGATAGATAAGAGAAGAAGGATTCAAAGTAAAGGGGGGCTAGAGACCGAGTTCTCTAAGGCTGGTGCTGAATGGTGATGATCAATGCAGGAAGGTGCAATAAAGAAGGATAAGTTCAAGGAGTCATTGAAGAAGCGGTGACAAGGTATTGAAGGCATATAAAGGTCTAGGGTTTGTGTCATGGTCATGGTACTTGTCATCTAAAATTTTATAGGAATAATTTCTCGTGGGTTTTCCTCTCCAAGAGGGAGAGGTTTTTCCCTGGCTCGAAGAGCCTAAATTTGTGTCTCTTGTGTTTTAGGTAATTGACTTGATGAAAGACTAAATAAGCTAAGAAGAGAAGACATAAGTATAAGAAGTAAGCTCGCAAATAATTATCAAGGAGAGAATTTGGTTTAATCACCAGCCCTTTAAATTCTAAACATGGAATTAGAGCTAAGGTGCTAAACACAAGGGCTACTTGACAAAGAAGACACTCCAGGAAGCAAAGATCAAAGTTTAGGCTGAAAAGTCAAATCAGTTTGTAAGGAAGAATCTCAAGCTATTTCAAGAAATATCTTCTATCTCATTCAAAGGATCAAATCATTCAAGAAAATAATCTTTTCCATCAAGGATTTACATTCAAGACATTGGTAGAAGAGGACATCATCTTTTAAAGATATCCTTTATCATCAAGGATCAAAGAACATCTACATTCGAGATTTCAATCTTAGAAGGAGCTCCTGATTTCATCTTCATCATTATCAAGGAAGCTGCAAACCAATCTACTCAAGTAAGTATCTATGACCTTACTTAAATATGTCAAGATGACTTATTGTAGAGAGAGAAACAAGCTGTTTGGGTCATAAAACTTTAGTACATGGAGGAAGAGGACATATTTGAATTTAATTGAAGATGAAGTTTTGGACTACATCGAAGGATCTACAATTCAACCACCAAAATAAGATGCTCCATCTCATGCCAATTACATGAAGGGAGAAATAAGAGTCCAGAGGATTCTCATAGAATCCATTAAGGACTCACTCATTCCATATGTATCAAAACTAAAGTCTCCTAAAGAAATATATGAGAAACTGGTGGAGCTATTCTCTGTGAGTACTGCAAGAGAAGAAATCTCTCTAAGACAAGAACTATACAAAATGAAATTTTCAAGAGAAGAAGGAATCACTTGATACTTTATGAGGATTTATGAAATAAGAGATCAACTACAGGAATTGTGAGAAGTAATGTCTGACACTGAGATAACTACAATGGTGTTAAATGCTTTACTATAAGAATGGGGAAACTTCACTTCAAGTTTATACGGGAAGAAAGAAGCAACACCATTCTATGATTTATGGTCTCTATGTAAAATGGAGGAAAAACAATTGAAAGCCAAAGCTGATACATGATCAAGTGAAGGGAATCAAGCGTTTGCAACCATATCTAGGAAGAAAGGAAGATTCGATAAATTTGGTCCTTAGAATAAAAGAAGAAATATGGACAAAGTACGATGATTTGGATGTAATGAACTTGGGCATTATAAAAGAGATTTTATTAAATTTGAAAAGAACAAGAGAAAAAGGGAAGAAGCCCATGTCTCAGATACGAGGGAAGAACCTAATGCAATGAAATCTAAGAAAGAAGAAGCAAAAGATCTCTATTGTGATTGAGATCATCTTCTCTTTATGTGATTTATGTTGGCTATAAAATAGTATGATAGAAAGAAATGTATATTGATAACATCATGATATAATCATGGTAGGAGCTCTTGGTGAAACAGCTCTAGGAAAACCTCACTGATAATAATACTGATGGAAAGTAGTCATCAAGATCAAGGGTCATCATAGAAACTGGTGTTGACATTTTCTAATGGAGTTATCTATGAATTCACTAATCAGTAAGAAAGCAGAATGGTTTCATCAATAATTCTATGCTACAAAATTCTGGTATGTGATGACATATTTATGAAGCAGGTCAAAGGAATTAAGCTCTTCATTCTAGTAAAACTGCTACATGATGACTCAAAGGAAAAATGTATGATATATATATATATATATATATATATATATATATATATATGCTCGGACTGCATGTTGTGAAGTCATGTCATATGGTTGCAGGTAATGGGCTTCTATATTTAGAAATATGATCTATAGAGGAGGATCTCTCATAGTGCACTGGCAGTTGAAATCAAAATTATATATCCTCATATAGAATATGAGGTGGTTGTATATAAACAAGGAATTGGAAATTGTAAGTTCCTAGGAATGAAAATGTGTAGAAGGGAAGAGATCATGAAGTGCAACCATGTCAAGAGGCAGTTTTCATTAACAAGCCAAAAATATGTGACTAGAATATCTCCTGGAGGATATGTAGACTTTAATAGAAGTCTGATAAAGAAGAAGGCCCTTGACAAGACATATCATGAAGAGATGTGTCAATTTGAATAGAGGGTGTCGATGTCTATAGGAAGATATCATGGTGAAAGATCATGATATCACTTAAAAAATTACAACATAGACATTATTCAACATAAAATTCCTTTAAAAGAAAATAAAAAACCTTTTCAACAGAAGCTCAGAAGGATTATTCCGGTTTTGTTACCCTTAATCGAAAAAGAATTCAAAAGAATGTTTGATTCACAGATAATTTCACCAGTGAGATTTTCTGACTATATATCTAATTTAGTGCCAACCAGGAAAAAGTCAGGAGAAGTTAGACTATGCATAGACTTTAGGAATATTAATAAATCATCCTTGAAGGATAACTACCCCTTGCCAAAAATGGACCATATTTTACAGAGGGTAGCAGGTTCTTCCAGAATCTCTTTATTAGATGGTTTCTCTGGTTACAATCAGATTCTAGTTCACAAAGATGACCAAACCAAAACTGATTTTACCACTCCATGGGGCACTTTCATGTATGTGAAAATGCCTTTTGGGTTAAAAAATGTAGGAGCTACATTTCAAAGGGCCATGGATATTGCCTTTGCCAAGGAAATCCATGAGTTCTTAGTCATTTATTTGGATGATATTAATGTGTTTTCTAAAACAAATGATGACCACTTGGATCATCTCAGACATGTTTTTATTAAATGCAAAAAATATGGTATATCTCTTAATCCAAAAAAGTCTATTTTTGGGCTAAAAGAAGGAAAATTGCTAGGTCATATCATTTCAAAAGAAGGCATTAAAATAGACCCTGCAAGAATTGAAGAAATTCTAAACATTCAACCACCAAGGAACATTAAAGAACTCCAAGCATTATTGGGAAAGATCAATTTTCTAGGAAGATTCATATCAAATGTGGCTGAAATTATAAAAGATATTAATAACATGCTTAAAAAGGACTCCTCAATTAAATGGACAATAAAGGCCAAACAATCTTTTGAATCTATCAAACAGGCCCTAACTAAAGCACATGTCCTTATCAGTCCATATTACACAAAAGATTTTATAATCTTTTCCTTTGCATCCGAACACACCATAGCTGCAGTTCTTTTGTAGAAAAACGAACAAGGATTTGAATAGCCCATTGCAATTTTAGTAAAGCTCTCAGAGATGCACCACTGAAATACAACATAATAGAAAAACAGGCTTTGGCTCTGGTTAAAGCTATAAAAGATTTCAGAGTGTATATACTTCATTCACATATAATTGCATATGTCCCTAATTCAGTAGTTAAAGACATTTTGACTCAATATGGACCAGACAGCAGGAGAGGAAAGTGGATAGCCACAATCCTTGAATATGACCTGGAAATTAAACCAACTAAACTCATTAAAGGGCAAGGTTTAGCCAGACTGATGGTTGAATCAAATTGCAATGCCTTAGATATTAATTTCATTGCACAAGTAGATGAACATGAGGAGATGGCGACTCCATCAAGACTCACCCTGGTACTCTGATATTATATTTGTATTAACAAACTTACAAGCTCCTTTTGGATTGAAAAAAACCAAGGCAAGATTTATCAAGCAAAAAGCAATGAGATTCTGTATCTTAAATAATGCACTGTATTGGAGAGAAAGTACCAAAATTTTACTTAATTGTTTATTGAAATCTGAGGCTGACAAGATCCTTGAAGAATTTCATGTAGGTGACTGTGGTGGCCATCTATACTGGAAGAGCACAGCTGATAAAATACTTAGAGCTGGTTTTTATTGGCCATATTTATTTTCAGATGTTAAAAATTTTGTTACCTTGTGCCATCAATGCCAGATCTTCGAAGGTAAAAAGAAACTGTTGCCATTACCTATGAAACCAATATCCACTAAAAAACCATTTTAACTATGGGGGTTATACTTCATAGGTGAAATTCATCCTCCATCTTCAGGTCAACACAAATGGATTCTAACTGCTACTGATTACTTTACTAAGTGGATTGAAGCAATTCCCACTAGGCAAGCTACAGACTCAGTTATTATCTCATTCATAGAAAGTAATATTTTGTCTAGATTTGGATGCCTACACAAAATTATTACAGACAATGCTGTTGCTTTCAAATCTAAGAAGATAATTGCTTTTTTCCATAAATACCATATTACCTTAGGTCATTCCACATCATACTACCCCCCAGGTAATGGTCTGGCCGAATCCTCAAATAAAAGTTTAGTCAATATCATCAAAAAACTACTCCAAGATAATAAAAAGACATGGAACAAGAAACTGGTCTATGCCCTTTGGGCTGATAGACTTACTACAAAAAAGTCCATAGGAACTTCACCATATCAGATTGTTTATGGTACAGATGTAGTTTTTCCTTCTTCCTTGGGTATCCCAGTCATGAAAATTATCCAGGAATCACAGGTAGAAAATAATGACATTCAAAGAAGAATCAATGAGACCATACAACTTCAACAAACCAGAGATGAAGTTTATGAAAAGTCACAAGTTTTACAGGACAAGATCAAAAATATTTTTGATAAAAGAGTTAAGGAAGATGAACTTTTCATAGGAGATCAAGTTTTAAGATGGGATGCAAGAAGAGAGGATAAAGGTAAACATGGGAAGTTTTACTTTTTGTGGTAGGGACCCTATGTAATATATGGTTACAGAGGAAACAATTCCTTTTTTATAAGGAATTTGGATGGTACAGAGCTTCAAGAAGGACTAGTAAATGGAAGGATGTTGAAACATTACTATCCCTCACAAGTCACTTACCAGTTAGATTTATTTACTGCATAATTGTAAATATTCATAGTCAGAGTGTATATTGGATTGGATATATTATCTACAAAGTTGAAGCCTGAAGAGAAGGCCCTGAGCTTTGCAGTATAAGATATCATAAATATGATTGTTGCAGAAAATAGAAGACATTTACAGGATCACCAAGGTCAATGGATAAGGCTACTGATCTCAGATTTCTTGGCATTCCACAAGGAAAAGCCATCCCCAAGTGAAGCCGATGTTAGAAACCTATAATATAGGGGTCATAATTTTGACTTGAATATTGATAATCTTGTAAATCTGTACATACTTTGCCTTCTGCAAGTTATATTCACATATTTTGTAAAAAAAAAATTAAAAAAAAATTGAAAAATCAAAAAGAGGGTAAAAAGTCCTAAAAAAATAATCAAAGGACTTAAAAAAAATAAAAGACCCCAAAAGAAAATGAATAAAATATGAAAGTGAGCAAGCATAAATGCCACTAATTTTTACTTTTTGACTGTGGTAGAGTGTCAATAAATGCCATAGTCTTTGATGAGTTAAACAATTTAATCTTAACTTGTCGTTGTTTCAATTTCACTTGTTGTAGATAGAGAATAATGAGTTGTCATACTGCTTAATCATGAAAATTCAGTAGTTAGATATAGAAACAAATGAATCCAACAATTTATTCTGGATTCATGGATGAAATAAGTGTAGAATTAGATAGTTTCACTTGTTTTCAAAAAGAATAATGCTGTGGAGGTTGCTAGCCTAAATGCACCTTACTACAAAGGAAGAAAAAATGTTAGTATGGTAAGCTGGGTAGGTAGAAGAAGGTGAAAAAATCTCAATGTAAATATCATTCATCATGGGCTTCAAAGAAACTAGCTTCCCTTTCCCATAGTCATGAAACATTCTAAACTATCAATCAGAAAGGCTCAAGGCATTTCCTTGACTTTTTTTGGGACCGGACCCAAGGCTCTATGATTTATTAGTTGAAAGTGTAAATGTCTATATTAATCCCTTAAATCACATCATTTACCATTCATGCATTCATTCCCCTAAAATAATCCTAAGTAAAACTCCATTTTTTAAAGGCATTACATTTTCCATTTGATTAACCTCCTACATCATTTGAAAACATTAAGCCCTCAAAATAACATTATATCATCAGTTAAGTGATAAGATCAATGCAAATTATCTTTTGTAATTCACTTTACTTGTTATGTTTATGTATTTTGAGTATACCATCTCCTATTTTCATATTAACTCTAATTTATATATTAACTCCATATAGAAATAACCTTTTCCTATTATATAACTCCTTTTTATATAATAAACTAAAAAACCTACTTATTTTAACTTAAGCCAAAGTTATTTATTTCCATATGTTTAAATAAAACCCCCCTTATAACCCCTTTGGCTAAGTTTATCTATATATAAATATCCCGCCCCCTATGGTAGTTAAGTCAACCCGATTTAATTCACCATATAATAAAAATATATGAGAAAAATCTTTTAAAACATGTTTTATATATGTTTTTAGCAAAAAATACCGAAGTTTGGTTTAAACTAAACTTCAACATAAATAAACCCCATTCTCCTTGTATATTATCCCTTCCCCGACTCCCTAACCTAAGGTTAAACTATCCCTTTGTTTCTCTCCCGATTCCCTTTAACCAAGGTTAAAACCATAACCGGAGCTAAAATCCTCATTTATATCCCCCCAATTCCTTACTCTGGTTGAATCCCTTTTGAAATCCTCCCGATCATCTTTTCCGTTGAAAAAAGTCGTTTTTTATATATAAAACGGAACCATATCCCTTTCCCCATCAAATTAATTTTCAACCCTCCGATCCCCAAATCCCTTTTAATCCAACTGTTAGAAATCTACGCGATAGTTCAATACATTTTATCCTTCCCCATCGCGCTTGATAAAAACCGTCCGATCTTTTATTTCCAAGATCTATGGCCCAAAGTGAACCCGATAACTGATTTTTCCCTGGATCTTCCCTTTTAATCTCGATTGTTCGCTTCCCAAAGCCCAATTCGACGGCGACAATGCATTTTCGCGCCTGTAAAATAATCGACGAATGTTTTAGAAAAAGTCGTGCGATATGGGTGGTTTTCCCAAACCACCCCGCGTCAACATGTCACAATCTTATTGGATCACGTTTGAAAAGCTATTTACCACTTACAGCCTTGGAGCTACGCAAATACCACCTAGTGGTATTCCAAAACCACTCCCGCTTAAACCTTTGTTTAATGTAATTTAACTATATTTTAACTATGGTTTAATACGTTAAAATCATAATTTTCATTGAACATTTCACCTTTTGGCACTTTAAACCTATGAACCTTTTGCTAAGCCTATTATCATTGAAATTTCACCATTTGTGCGCCATAACACCCTGAGAACCTGTGCAGAGCCTTTTCATCATTTTAAAACCTACCAGCGCCATTTTCGAGCCAATTGCCCTGCAATTCAACCACGAAGTGACACATTACCCTCTGAAAGACCAATTTTGCAGAATTGAAGACTGTGCGCAATTGCGAAATGTCTTTAACCACGATTATACCTGTTTTAAGGTATTTTTCGTCAGTACTGCTGATGTGGCATGCTGACTGGGTATGGTCAAATTTTGTCAAATTCATCTGGCGAATGTGTGACTTCCAAGTGGTAGAGTTTGATTGGTTTGATTTTTTTGGTGATTTGGCATCTTTTTATTGGTTATATGTGTCGGCCAATGTGGGGAAGACACGTGGCTTGGCCTGGGCCACCACGTGCCTCCTTCATGGTGGTATAAAATTATTGTTGAAGACTAGAAGGGTTGGCAGGGGTCGAACAGGGTACCTCTACCCCACCAACGCCACATGCCACCACTATGCCACGTTTTGGTTCTGAAGGATGCAAGGAGAAAGTTCCAGGCCTCCAAGAGGAGAGGTTTATTTAGGAGGAGGAGGCCATGGAGATGGTAGGAAACCACCATCCACTCCACTGTCATCCTCCCCACGATCTACACCTTCTTCTTCATCATCTTCTACTACCACAAATTTTCAATCTGTTCATCCACATACTTCAAAAGGAAATGGTAAATCACCCTTACTTAAACTTAATTTAAAATTCGAGGTACTAAAGTATAATGGTGAAGTGAATGCAAAGAAGTTGGATAATTACATTCATCAATTGGAGGTTTATTGCAGAATTCAGAACCTTCAAGAGGATGACATAAAGATTCAGTTGGCTTCCTTGATAATGGAGGGCACAACACTTGTATGGTGGGAAGCAAGGACTCAATATGAGATTAAAAACCATGGTAAGATCTCAATGTCTTGGTCTAATTTTGTTGCTGCCATTAAAAGGAAATTTTACCCTCTAGCTTACATGCAAAAAGCCATTATGGACTGACAGAATTTTAGACAATTAAAGGGAGAAAGTGTGCAAGATTACACTCATGCATTTAGGAGAAGAGATCTTATTTTGGGTGTCAATTTATCTTCTCAAGAAACTTTGTTAAAGTACATTGGGGTTTGCACAACTATCTATGACATACTATTGATTTTTATAACATCGAAAATTATTCCAAGTCTCAAATTTTATGAGGAGGCTTGGACATCAGTATTCCAAAGAACTCAGAAACCGTTTATGGAAATTCCACTCGATCCATGTTTTATTAAAATAATTAATTATTTTAATGGAGAACCTAAGTCTAAACTTAAGGAAATTAAATAATTTAAGGATATTAATAAGACAGAGTGTGAATCTTCTAGAGAACGAAGATCGAGTCAAGTGTTAATCTTAGCCATTAGTTAGAATTATAACCTGGGTTGTTGATTCATCAATGAGAAGACTATAAAAGAAGGATTGAGGGTCATTTGGAAAGCAAGCCGTGCATACAATTAGTAACTTGAAGGAGATTGATTATGAAGGAATAAAATTCAATTTCAGAGGGAGAGTTGTCGGGCAGAGTTGTAGAGGCAGAAGGAGAAGAGGGAGCCAGTAGTGACTACGAACGAGGAGAGAGGGATGCAAAGAGCCACAAAAGGCAGCGTAGAGCTGCAACGTAGTGTGCCCACGTAGAGTGACACAGTCAAGCGTGGGGATTGCACAAATAAGCACATAGAGAGACACAGGGGGAGATAGAGGGTCTTTCGGGTGTCAGAAAATCTTTGGAAGGATGCAAGAATTTCGTCTCATGTGTTTTCTAAATGAATCTGCCATTGCATTCCTTGTAAATAACTCATTTAATGAATAATAATATATAAACCCTCATCTAAAGCACTGGTTTTCCCAAATTGGGTTTTTCGAGGGACAATTGTCCAAAAATTAAGTATGTACATGTGATTGTTTCTTATGCTTATGTTTCTTGCCGTTACTTTCTCTGCATATACATTAGTGAATGTTGTAGTAGTATTTATTGATATAATTCTGTAAATAAATTATCAGAGTAATAAGTACGAGAAATAAATCTGTCACTGCAACTGTATATTTCTAGATTGAAATTTTCACATGGTATCAGAGCCAGAGAAGAGTAACGGGACCAGAGAACCGCCAAGTGAACGTAAATCTGACATTGCTATGATAGCTTGGAAGTGTTCACATGGTTCTATAGAGAGGAAGAGAAGCATGGAAGAACAAATGGATCATAATGTTTCTGTTTTAGCATTTAGATTGGAAGAAGAGTTTGCTTGTGTGTCAAGCACTACTTCTCCTGAAGTCTGGTACATTGAAAGTGGGGCTTCTGCTCATATGACGGGAGTGCGGGAATGTTTCTAAAACTACCAAGAAGAGCATATGAACTTTAAAATCACCATGGGTAATAAAGAAAAATGTACCTCTATTGGAAGAGGTACTATAGTATTTCAAACGGAATTTGGAACTAAGCTTCAGGTCACTAATGTGCTACATGTGCTTGGTTTGGGGATGAACTTACTCTCGGTGTCTCAACTTCAAAAAAAATTCTATGACATTTACTTCATTGGAAATGCAGTATACATCAAACACCTAATTTGGAAGAAGAAAGAAAAAATCAGAGTGCGGAGAAATAAACAATATAAGTTACAGCTCAAATATCCAATGGCACTAATAGGAAACACTGATGGGAAATAATTGAATGAACTATGGCACAAAAGAGGGGGGAATTTGCATCATGGGGCGTTAAATATTCTCAAGAAAACTGTCACGAGAGTTCCAAAACTGAGCTCCAAGTGAGATGATGTCTACAAATGGTGTGTATTGGGAAATTATGCCAAGGTAGCATATTAGAGAAGCATCAATAGGGCTAAGAGTGTGTTGGGGTTAATACACTTGGATATCTACGGATGAATTTCCACTAGAGCTCGTAGTGGTGCCAAATATTTCATCACCTTTATTGATGACCACTCCAGGAAGACTTGGATCTACTTTTTGAAGACCAAGGACGAAGTCTTCAGTTGTTTCAAAGAGTTTAAAGCTCTGGTAGAAAATATGATAGGAAAGCAGATCAAGGTGTTTCGATCAAACAATGGTGGAGAGTACATTGATAAAGAATTCACAGGGTTCTGTGCAAGGGAAGGTATCAAAAGAGAATGTACCACTCCATATAATCTAGAACAGAATGGTGTGGAAGAAAGAAAGAATAGAACTATTGTTGAGACTGCAAGGGTAATGTTGTATGATCAAGACATGGCCAAATTTCTGTGGGCTGAAGGTTGTAATACTGATGTTTACATTCAGAACATGATTCCTCACAACGCACTGGGGAAGATCACTCTAGAAAGTGTCTTCACTAGTAGCAAGCTTGAAGTGAGCCACTTTAGGATCTTTGGCAGTATGAAATATTGTGAAAAGCCCAATGAAAAGAGGAAGAAGCTGGATATGACTGTGGAAAAATGATATATGGTAGGATATAGTGAAAATGCAAAGGCTTACCACATTTACATTCCGAAGAGAAGGAAAGTTGTAGTGCAGAGGGATGTGAAATTCATGGAGGAGGGGGCCTTTAGGAAATCTCGGGAGATGCCTTCTATTGCACAGTCTAAGAAGAATCCGTTGGTCCAACCACAATGACCTACAGAGGGTAATTTGAGTGCCTATCCAAGGCATGGGGATCCAAGGGATACTTCTCCCGAGGAATTACATGATCGAGAGTAGGTAGATCCACCCACTACCAGTGGTAGTGGGAAAATGGAACTATGAAAAATTCTGAGGCACACAAAGGAATTTTTCAGAGCCCCCGGAAATGAGAAGAGGAAGCACAGGTAGCCTGGAAGATACCAAACCTTGGTAGCACAGATTGGGGAACCTTCTAGTTTTCGGGAAGCAACTCAGCACCAGGGATGGGTAGATGCGATGGTGGAAGAATACAGTTCCATCATGACAAATGATGTTTGGGAATTGGTTCCAAGTCCTCAGGACAGATCAATTGTAGGTTCAAGGTGGATCTACAAGATAAAATATGCTGCAGATGGTAGCATCGAGAATTTTAAAGCCAGGTTTGTGGCTAAGGGGTATGATAAAAAGGAAGGGATACATTATGAAGAGACCTTTGCCCCAGTAGCCTGATATATTCTCATTAGATCTGTGATATCCCTTGCTGCATAGATGGGATGAGATATTTACTAGATGGACGTCAAGACTACGTTCTTGAATGGGGTGATAGAAGAGGATGTATACATTGATCAACCAAGGGGCTTCGATGCACATGAGCAGAATCATGTGTGCAAGCTTAAGAAAGCCTTGTATGGACTAAAGCAAGCCCCTAGAGATTGGTATGGTCGAATTATCAGCTACTTGCAGAAGATGGGGTTTTTCAAGAGTGACATAGATCCCAGTCTATACTATCTAAGTGTAGGGAGTGAGCCCATGATACTTGGTCTATATGTAGATGATCTATTTCTGACAGGGTTATCGAGGCTCATCAAGGATTTTAAGGAGAATTTAGTTGTAGAATTCAACATGAAGGATCTAGGGTTGATGCATTACTTTTTGGGGTTGGAAGTTTGGCAGTAGAAGGGGGAGATCTTCCTTGGTCAAGTAAGGTATACTACAAAAATTCTAAAAATATTTCAAATGGAGGACTGTAGACCCATGACTACTCCAATTATCACCAACTGGAAGAAAATGACACGCCCGAAGATGATGAGGTTGAACCTACATTGTATAGGTAGCTCATAGGATCTATGATGTATCTGGTCAACATTAGGCCAGACATCTGTTATGCTGTCAATACCCTCAATTAGTTCATGGTGGAACCAAGGAGGGCTCATTGGGTAACATCCATACATGTTCTCAGACATCTTCAAGGAACAATCGAGCTTGGAATGAAATACACCCGTGGTAATGACATCAGGTTGAGTGGGTTCACCGATGCAGATTGGGTTGGGAGTCGAGTAGATCAGAAAAGTACCAGTGGGTACTATTTCAGTATTGGATCAGGAATGGCCTCGTGCAGCAGGAAACATAAATATATGGCAATGAGCTCAACAGAGGCAGAATATATGGTAGCTAGCATGAATTTGTGTGAGGCCATATGGCTTCGGAAACTGCTTGTGAACTTACTGAATTAAAATATGGAAGTGACCAATATTCTATGTGATAATCAGAGTTGCATTAATCTCTCTAAAAATACCGTGTTTCATGATCAGTCGAAGCACATTGACATCAGGTGTCACTTCATCAGAGACCGTGTCCAACGAGGAGCTGTACAGTTGTAGTACACTCCGACAAGAGAAGAAGTGGCAGATATCCTCACGAAGGCTCTGGGGAAGACACATTTTTTCTATTTCAGAGATAAGATGGGGATGATCAAGAATCTATTTCAGTTGCAGGAATGGATAGGATCATGATTCAGAGGGAGCTGTAGTACACATGAGGCAGTGACAGTGGAAATTTCATGGGTAGTAGTACAGAGGGCTGTAGCGTAGCAGATGATGGGCAACAACCAGATATCAACAACACAGAGGATGCTTCAAAGCAGGGCTGCATGTAGCAGGCATATTGCTAGAAGATTTTCCTCGCTAAGAGGGAGTGTTGATTTTTGTAGCATCGGAAAGTATTCCAAGTCTCAATTTTGTGAGAAGCCTTGGACATTAGTATTCCAAAGAACCCAAAAACCATTTGTGGAAATTCCACTAGGTTAATATTTTATTAAAATAATTTATTATTTTAATGGAGACCCTAAGTCTAAACTTAGGGAGATTAAATAATTAATGGGCATTAATAAGACAAAGTGTTAATATTATAGAGAACGAAGATCAAGTCAAGCATTAATGTTAGCCATTGATTAGAATTTAATCTGGGCCATTGATTCATCAATGAGAAGACTATAAAATAATTCTTGAGGGTCATGTGGAAAGTAAGCCAGGCATACACTCAGTAACCCGAAGGAGATCGATTATGAAGAAATAGAATTTGATTTTAGAGGTAGAGTTGCAGAGGCAGAAGGAGAAGAGGGAGTCAACAGTGCCTGAGATTGACGAGAGAGGGATTCATAGGGCCACAAGAGGCAACGTAGAGCTATAGTGCAGTGTACCCACACAGAGTGACGCAGTCCAACGTTGGGACTGCACAGAGAAGCACACATAGAGATGCAGAGGGAGACATAGAGTCTTTTGGGTGTCAAAAAATCGTTAGAAGGATCTATAAATTTCGTCTTAGGTGTTTTTTAAATGAATCTGCTAGTGTATTCCTTGTATGGAATTAATTTGCTGAATAATAATATATAAACCCTCATCTGCTGCACCGACTTTCCCACATTGGGTTTTTCCGAGGACATTTGTCCAAAAAATAAGTGTGTGCATGTGATTGTTTCTTATGCTTATGTTTCGTACTGTTACTTTCTCTGCATATGCATTAGTGAATGTTGTAGTAGTATTTATTTCAAAATTTATTGATATAATTCTGTAAATAAATTATTAGAGTAATAAGTAGGAGAAATAAATATATCATTGCAACTGTATATTATGGATTGAAATTTTCACACATACTATTCTCATGTTCAATCCCACAATCTTAGATGACGTTTGTGTTCAAACCATACATTTAGAAGCAAGAGGGAAACATAGTGCAGATGAGAAAAGTGATAGTTTCGTTGAGTATGAAGGTAAAGGAAAGGGTAAGTTTAATGGAGGAGGAAAGAAAAATGGTTCTATTAAAATAGAGAAAGAGAAACTCACATGTAAACATTGTTCGAAAAATGGCCATGATGAAGACCATTGTTGTCAACTCCATCTAGAGTTGAATCCAAACAAACTTAAAACCAAAGAGAAGGAGAAAACAACTGCAATCATTGAACATGACTTAGGTTCATATTCAGGAGATGAAACCAAGATTACATCAATGGGTTTGAAAGGTAAGAACATAGCAAGCACTAGTTATTAAAGTTGTTCTAATGTAACTCAAGATGAAGATAAAAGAATTGAACTCTTTGATATTAGAGTTGTTTCAAAACATACCAAAAAAGACACACTATTTGATAGTGGTTCTCAAGCCAATTTGATTTCTGAATACTTAGTTAAGAGGTTAAATCTAGAAACTGTTACACATCCAAGACCTTATCCTTTAGGCTAGATATGCAAGAATTCAAACTTTTACATAACAAGGAATTGCATCCTAAGGTTTGCAATCAATTCAAACTTTCTTGACGAAGTTGAACTTGATGTAGTTTCACTTGAGATTTCAAGTATTGTTTTGGGAAGTCCTTATCTTTATGATAGGAGGGAAATATTTCATCAACATGAGAATAAATACCACTTGTTCAAGTATGGAATTGAGTACATAGTTAGAGCGCAAAATAAGAAGATGAGTTTGTGTCTTATACATGCTAGAGAAATGAAGAGAACAGTGGATGCAAGTCAAAATTTGGCTTTGTTAATGCTCAAGCATTGTGATGTTTTGAATGAGACGTTTCAAAAAGATGCATAAAATGCATAAAATGACAAATATGATTTCATTGAAGTTGTTAATTTTTGTAATAAGATGTTTCAGGTCTCTAACATGTTGCCTTTGAAAATAGGTAAACAATATTTGAAAGATTTAAAACAGTCCACATCAGTGTTGAGCAGTGATGTGTACAAGATGCTGGTGCAAGAGAGTGCAAAGGTCAAAGAGAAAGCGCCAGAACAATTTGACAAAGAAGGCATAGGTTCCAAAAGTACTTGTTTTTGGTTTCAAAATGGTACATGGCATTGGTGAAAACACTTAGTGAGAATTCGACGCAAGTACAAGGCAAGACAAGCTAAAAATTTCCATGTCGACAGTGTTTGAGGTGAGACAATTTTCAAGTTTCCTTTGATTGATGACCTAGGTGGAAACAAGTTTTTTTCTTCAAGGATAGCTTGTTATTCTACAATTTCTGGGAATTTGCAGCATGATGGTGTTCACAATAGCAACACAAGGTCTCTAGAATCAAGGAAAAATATTAGTTTTTATGAAAAGCTCAGATTTTTGAAATTAGGAAAATTCTAGTGGATTGAGACTAGAAGGGTGAGGGAATTGTACCCTCATCCACATGTTCAGTAATGAAAGAGATTTTGGGGTCCAAAAGGCTTCCAGTGGGGAGGAATGATTAGGTGCTCAGTTTTATGTTCAAAAATAAAATTTCTCAGAATGGTTTGAAACCTGAACGACCGCGTAGTGTTTTTTGTTCTGAATATGGTGCAATTCATTTCGCGTGAAATGGAATCCGGATGCTCCCATAAATGAGTTATGTTCGCTTTGATAAATAGGAAAAATTTGGAAAAAAAAGTAGACAGGAAACCCAGTCAGCAGTTTGTACTGCTGATGTGGCATGTTGACCAGGCAGGGTCAAATTTGGTCAAATTCCTTCGACGAATGTATGACTACCAAGTGGCAGAGTTTGATTGGTTCGAATTTTTGGTGATTTGGCATCTTTTTATTGGTTATATGTGTGGGCCAATGTGGGGAAGACACGGGGCTTGGCCTGGGGCCGCCACGTGACCCCTTCACAGTGCTATAAAATTATTTTTGATGACCGGAAGGGCTGGTAGGGGTCGAACAAGGGACCTCCGTCCCGCCAATGCCACACACCACCACTACACCATGTTTTGGTTCTTAACATATATGCGTATTCACATATATTTAATGTTTGTAATTTATGACATTGGGGGGAGAGCAGGCCAAACCCCAATTCATATGACCAATACCTATGACCACTGGAAGAGCCTAAACCTTAAGCACATCATTAGCATGTTAACCCAGTTTTATTAAGCACTAATCCTCATTACTTAAGGTTAATCCGGAGTTTGCCACTAAGCAAAGATTAAGTATTAAACACACTTAATTAATGTTAATGCAGGATTATTGTAACTAATCTGGATTAGTTTGGCGGTCCACTAAATTCGGAGGAACTACTAGTTTTAGTGCCAACTAGCCTGACTTAGCTCCAGTTAGCTAAATTTAGGCCATAAATTGTGGAAAAATTGGAGATGGTCATAAATTTTGGATTTTTCAACCAAATGAGGAGAAAAAAGAGGCTAGATGACCATTTTTGGGAATTATGGACTCATTGGTGCAGGTTTCAAGAGAACAAAAGTATTGTAATCACATCATTTTGCAAATTTGAGCATAATATAGAGGCCCAAGCCATGGAAGCTAGACCAAGGAGATGTAGCCCAGGAGGGGTGAGCTCCTTCATCGAATTCCTGTCTTGATGTGTTGTATGGTGATGTATTGTAATTTTATTTGATGTTGTTAAAACTTTCTTTTATGTTAAATTGTTCATAAAATTAACATGAAAAACACTCATGAGACTCAAACCCTTGCAAGAGAACTTGAGCCCTTAATCACATATAAGGCATTGTTTTAAAAAATTCGAAAGGGGAATTAGCGCAACATAAGTAACATATCTCGTTTAGATCATATACATGTAATTAGGATACCTATACCATGTCCTCCCGGATGCTACTCCACCTCCACCTCCACCTCCACCCGTAGGAGAGAAGGCCACACCAGCATGCAATAAGCCATTGGGAAGCAAACATGCATGTGATATATGCGCAAAGTCCATGAATTACACTCATTACTGCCCCAAAATCCCTCGGTATAGAGATTCACTCACTGAAGCCAATATCACAGCTCCATCATTTACCACCATGGAAGTGATAGATGATGGATCCAAGACCTTATTCTGTGTGTTCGATGAAAAAGCACCACGTATGGTTCATCCATGCACCCATTTCCATTCTACCTCACACCCTTGTTCAACTCCTAGAAGAATGGAAAAACAAACTTGGGAAATATTTCTAAAACTTCCCCACATGTGTACCCTATGCGACAAACCTGACCACCTGATTAACCAATGCAAGGAGTTGAGAAAAATTATAGATTCCTTTCTCTTATTGATCCATATTTGATCAGGTGATCATGTCCAAGTTTAAAAAAATGCTAAAAAATGGAAGCGCTCAGAAATGGTTGAAATTTGAACGATCGGAAAGGTCTCGTCGCTGCGATTCTGGTGCCATGAACGTGACTCAAAACCAATGTCGTATGTGAAAGTTATGAAGGTTTGAAGTCTCCAGTAAACTCCATTTTTCAGTTGACCAAGTTTGAATTTTCTAAATTGGAAAAATAAAAAAAAGAATATTCCAAGAATATTCTCCAAAATATTCTCTGGAATATTCCAAGCGAGTGAATGGAATGCTGACATGTGGCAATGGACAATTGGTTGAAATTTTGACTTGTTAATTTTAGGCCAATTACAGGCTGCCACGTGGCAGGCCTGGAGGCCACCACGTGGCCCCAAGCGAAGAGGTTTTGGCATTGAAATTTTTTTGTCAAGCTACAGGTTTCGATCACACTTGGTCTGGTCGACAGCCCACATGCCCGACCAACGGAGCTACATAATAGTTCTTAACAAACTAAACAATTGCAATGCAATTTTGTCATTTGAATTAGTTTTGGGTGGCAGAAAATGGGGGCCAACCCCTAAGGGCCAGCCCCCACACATCATATGACCAGAGGACAAGAACCCTGGGCCTAGCACTGGAGGGAAACTTGGCAACGACTAACCGTTAGCCATAACACCACATGTGAACGTGGTCTATATGACATTTAATACCACAATGGGGGCTACCGTCCTTCTGCTAGCGAGTTCAACAAACATCATGTGACCGTCTAGCATTAAATTTGGCATTTAATGGTTTCGCTGGATCTGGAGGAGCGCGCCACTATTTTTGGCGGATTTTCCAGTTTGGTCGGGTTAACTGTACTTCCTCCAGTTTTGGAGGAGGATTTTGAGGGACATTGGGTGAAAAACTTGTTTGGGTCATGACTTTCTCAATATTCAACCAAATGAGATGAAATTTTAGTCAATTTTGGGTTTCTTGAGCATTATAGAGAGTTTGGAGTAGGTTTCAGAGTGAACAAAGGTGTTTTACAACAAATTTTTCTTCAGGGAAGAGGAAAGAGCCATCAGAGCCATTAGGGAGATGGAGTTGTATTGGGTTGTACTTCATTGTTCAAGGTGAAACAAAAGCCAATTTTAGCTTATTTCTATCTTATGAAGTAAAATTTATAGCTTGTTTTGTCTGTTTAGGCATATTTTTCACTGTGTAACCATTTTGAGCAAATTAATAGAGCAAGGACATGCCATTGGGGAGCCTTGGACCGGCAGATGTAGCCCAGGAGGGGTGAACTGCCTCAACAATTTGATGTGTTATGTTATGGTGAATTTTACTTGCTGTGTATTTCTGTTGTGATATGTTAAAGAGTAAATTTAAATAACAAATCCTCACACATAAACTCAGAAACATTACCAAAACTAATTTTTTTAAGCCGCAAGTCATGGATAACACTTTTCACATTGAATTATATGGAAATGGATACTTTGCATATCATTACAAATAGTTCCATTTTTAGTTCAACATTCCAAGACTAACTCAATAAAATCAAGCTAGACGATTTCCCAATCATTGTCACATTTTCTCCTAAGAATATCATACGCAAAATTGCCAATACCTTCTATGTTTTCGAGGAGCAAGAGCAACATTGTGACAAACTGACATTGGGGACACATATCCTTCTACTAATGTCGATACTAAGACACAAAGGTGGCCAACACCCATGCATGCTTCATCTCATGATACCAACCATTCGTCATCATCTCGCACTATGGGAGCTGCTGATATCCACACAAAGGTGGCCAACACCCATGCATGCTTCATCTCATGATACCAACCATTTGTCATCATCTCGCACTATGGGAGCTGCTGATATCCACACAAAGGTGGCCAACACCCATGCATGCTTCATCTCATGATACCAACCATTCGTCATCATCTCGCACTATGGGAGCTGCTGATATCCACACCATGTATTATGTCAACACTATACCTATGTGAAATATTTGTACCAATGACTCTCATACTTCTGAGACATGTCCTATGTTACGAACATTTGGATTGCTTAGCATTCGAAATCCACTAGTTCACTAAATCCCTGAACACCATCCTCCCAGGGATGAAGATGCATTGTATCCTATGAAACCTACGTTATCACGAGAACATTCTCCAACTTACCATCAATCCACCATTACAAAGATTTTCCCACCACCTAGTGATGACGACACACAAAATCACATAAGATTCATTTCCTCTTCCGTAGGAACCTTGATTCGTGTTTTTTTCTCAACATTCTTTGGTGTTGAGACAACTAAACCCACCACAATGCTGACACCACCATCAACTATGCAAACCCATCAAATATTCACATTTTAAACTTCATTGGGTTCTGCGACATCAACTGTTGGGTAAAAAAGGTGACTGTTTTAAGGGTAACCTTAATGATTTACATTAATTATCAACCCAAGGCAAGTCTTGTTATTTCAAGAGTGTAAGCAAAATATACGCAAGTGACATCAGAGGTTAACTACTCTAGATCGTTGTAAAAAAGATTGTCTAATTCTCGAAGTTCAATCAAACCAACTTGAAAGTGAACTATGAAATACTTCAGACCATAGATGAAAAAATCGCGATATTATCGCGATAATTTGAAATTATCGCGAGTTTTTCAGCCAAACGATAATATCGGCGATAATTTGAAACGATAAATTGAAATTATCGTTATCGCGATATTATCGCGATAATATCGAAATTATCGCGATTCGAACCGAAATTATCGTGGGAGGCTCGGACAGCGCGGTTATATGCCGGTTTTTGGGTTTTTTTTTTCATTTTTACTTTGACAGCGTGGGTTATGAGAGCCAAGGAGGAAAGGAGGAGAGCCAAAGAGGGAAGGAGGTGATTTACAAGCCCAAGATTGGACAAAAGTGAAGAATTTCTTGCAAGCCAAGCGAACAAAAATCGAATTTGGACCAAGTGTCTCCGGCAAAACGTTTTTCCAGGTATGGGCATCAAATTTGACCCATTTTTTTTGTTTTTCTCTTGTTCTTCCATGGGTTTCTATTACCCATGTATTTTTCATCATTTGTGATTGCATTTGGTTGTGTGTTTTTTTTTTTTTTTTTTTTTAAATTGAGAGGAGAGGGTTTATTTTGGTCAAAAATGCAAAAAATTGTTTGTTAAATTTTGTTTTTTATATTTCTTCTTGTGCTCTTAAGTTCTTCCCATTATTTTTGTTTGTGTTTCAACATGTATTTTTTCCTATTATTATTGCATTCAGTTGAGGGTTTTTTTTTTGTGAAAAAAATCAAAATGTTGCATGTAAAATTGTAATTTTTTTATTTTATTTTTTAACTGGCAATTTTTCTTGTGCCCTAGGTTCAAATTTCAACATTCAAAGTTCAAAGTTTCCAACATGCCAAGGAAATTAGATCCTTTCTGAGAATTTGGTGAACCTGATGGGGGGTTTGACCGATTAAACTTGACTTGCAAATTATGTGGTCAACACATGGCAGGGGGGGTATACAGGTTGAAATACCACCTGGCACAAATTCCTGGGCATGAAGTAGGCCCTTGCATTAAAACCAATCCAGAAATAATCAGAAGAGCCATGATCTCATTGGAAGAAATGGAAGCCGCTAAAATCAGCAAAGCAGCTTTGAAGAGTCAAATATCAGGGTTTGGAGTTGAGCGTGAGAGTGGTAGTGGCTCTTCAGCATCAGCCTCTTCTACAGGCAGCCCCGCAGTTGCCTCCTCATTTTTTGTTCCTAGAACCACTCCCGGGGCACAGCCATCTATCTCCTCCCTTATTAAAAAAAAAGGAGAAGGAAGAAGCTGATAAGTTGTTGGGCAAACTGTTTCTTTGGAGTGATATTCCTTTCAATGTTGCCAGGAACAATCCATTTTATCAGGCTGCGATTGATGCTATCGCTGTTGTTGGCCCAGGATACAAAGCCCCTACATATCATGACCTTAAAGGGCGCATTCTACAAAATGAGAAAGCTGACTGCACCAAGAGATTGGAAGACTTAAGGGCATCATGGGAAGTCACAGGATGCACTGTGATGTCATATGGTTGGACTAATCAAAGGGGTAGGACCCTTCTTAACTTCTTGGTCAGTTGTCCCAAGGGGACAATGTTTATAAAATCTGTTGATGCATCTGCACATGTCAAAGATGCAAGATTATTATGTGATTTATTAGATGTGTTCATTATGAGGTTGGGCCCCAAAATGTTGTCCAAATCATAACGGACAATGCTGCAAACTATGTTTCAGCTGGCAAGATTCTTATGGAGAGGTATCCGAGCATATTTTGGACACCTTGTGCTGCACATTGCCTTGATTTGATGTTGGAGGACATCGGAAAGCTTGATTTTGTCAAAGATATTGTAGAATCATCAAAGAGAATCACAAAATTTATATATAACCATGGATCTGTGCTTCATTTGATGAGGACATTCACCAACAATAAGGAGTTGGTGCGGCTTGCTATTACACGATTTGCCACTACTTTCATCTCTCTTCAATCCCTCTTGAATTCTAAGTGGGATTTGAAGAGAATGTTTCTTTCAGATGAGTGGCGTGCTTTGACTATCAGCCACAAATCAGAGGGACAGGCCATCTGCAGGTTGGTGTCATATCAGGAAGATTTCTGGGTTGGAGTGGAAGAGGTGTGCAGCATTAGTGAACCTTTGGTAAAGATTCTTAGATTGGTGGATGGAGAGAAGCCCGCAATGGGCTACTTGTATGAGGCCATGGATAGGGTCAAAGAAGCTGTTCACAGCTATTATGATGATAAGGGTGATGATGGGTTTCAGAGAAAACTTCTTTTATGGGAAGTGATTGATGATCGATGGAACAACACACTCCATCGTCCCATTCATGCTGCAGGGCTCTTCCTGAACCCCGCATTTTCTTATTCATGTGGTTTTGTATTTGATGCTGAGGTCATGGATGGCTTTTTCACTTGTGTTCAGAAGATGGTGCCAAGTCCATCAGAACGTGCAGAGATATCCAAAGAGATGGAGGTATACAGAATGGCAGGTGGCACCTTGAGCTTCGACCTGGCTGTCCAGGATAGGACTGCTAAAATGCCAGGTAAGATTTTCATTATTTTAAAAATTTTCTTATGTTTGTAACTTTATAAATTATAAGTTTATCTTATTTGTTGTAACTTGTAACTTGTAGATGCATGGTGGAGGAGCTACGGTGGCAGAACACCAAAACTCCAAAAATTTGCCATTAGAATACTCAGCCAAACATGTAGCGCTTCAGGATGCGAGCGCAACTGGAGTGTATTTGAAAAAATACACACCAAAAGGCGCAACAGGTAAAACACTTAACATATTCAAATTTCGAACTGATTTTTTGAACTCATTAAATATTTTTTTTTAAATATTTAATTTATTAATTTATGACCCTTGTACAGGTTGGAGGGTCAGCGGCTCAATGACATGGTTTACGCCTACTACAATCTTAGATTGTGGGTGAGACAACTTGAGAGGACCCCTGATGTGGAGGCCATCTCTTTAGATGCGATTGACACCACTGCTGAATGGAGGGTTGAGGCTGAGAGGCTTGTCATGGAGTCAGCCTCTGATTGGATAGAGGAGGAGGTAATGGAGGGGGAGGACGAGGAGGAGGATGAGGAGGAGCAGGAGGAGGAGGTGACACCACCTACCACTACTACCGGTAGAGGACGTGGTCGGCCTCCTTTAGCTCCTAGTGGTTCAGGTTCCCGTTCCGGTTCTAGTGCTTAATTTTTTTCTTCTAGAGCACGACAGAGCCCATTGCCAGTCCCGCCAGCATCTTCATCTAGAGAGAAAGGCAAAGCTGTTGTATTTTCTCGCAAGAGGGGCAGAGGAAATCATTGATAAATAGTATAGGACCATAGGTTATATGGTCACTGGTGCATTGACATTCCTTTGTATATGACTGTTGACATTATGACTCATGATATGAGATACATTATTATATTTTTTGTTGATATTTTGAGGCTGAGTTGACTCTTGAGACTCGGGACTTAGTATTCAGGACAGGATTCAGTTTTATGTGTGATGTAGCACTAGACATGATATTACACATCTTATATATTAGTTTTTTTTTCATATTTATGTGTCAATGCATTTATTTTATGCTGTAGATGCTTTAGATATTAAAAAAATTGAAAAAAAATGAATATTTTTGTATGTGACGATTTTTTGCCGATAATTACGATTTTTTCCGATTTTTTCCCCTCACCGATAATATCCCGATAACGATTTTTTCATCTTTGCTTCAGACTAATCAAAGGAGAAAATTATGTTTTAAGCTTATTTAGAAATAACCACTCAAGACTGAAATAAAGAATAGATTTCAATTGAACAATATGTTTTGATGAATTGAACATCTACCTTAATGAATTGAACAACAATCCTAATGAATTGAACAACAATAAATTATTCTAGAGTTTGCAATGGAATTCTATATTAATCAACTAATAACATCATTTGGAATTAAACATCAAACCAAACATTCAAATTTATATGGAAATATTCAAGAAATAACTATATGCAAAATTGAACATCAACCATGCTGAAACTAGTCTAACGAATGTAATAGCGTCACTTCTTGATAAAATAACATTAATGATAAATCTAATCTATTGAAAAGTAAGTTATAACATATCACGCCTACGATTAACCAATTGAATGATAACGCATGAAATGCAAAGGATAACTAAAAATGCAAGATCCGTAAATAAATGTAGAACACCAAATAGCAGGAGAACTCCCAGGGCTGGGCCCGAAGCCTCTAGAAGTCTTCTGCCAAGAAATACTCGGAAGTTGTTTATACTATAAATGCCAATTTCTTCATTAATCAATAGAGCAATACATTAGAATGAAATTGAAGATTCTGTTCGAATACATTTATTACAGGAAAATTATAATACATGAACTACCCCCTCGTCTCTTTCACCTCCAGCCTTTTATAGCTTAAAGGCGAAATAAAACAGAGTAACGGATCCTCCCCATCAGGAGATCCTGTCGCTTCGTGGCTATCAACTAAATACTCCAAGATTAGGCATGCCTCTACATCTTCCACTGATTCATAGGAGCCGATACGATTCCATTTACTTTTCTTGTCTGCTGTCATTTGGTCATCCTGGTCAACAGTTTGGCTGTTTCGTTTCCCTATCAATAAAGACAACAAAAAATCAGTTTTTTTTCTATTAAACACACCTTTTATCAATAATTCATTCTATCTTACTTTTTCATTATTTTCCTTTAATTTATTGCTAATATGAAGGAAAAATATATAAAATTAAATGACAAATCGTGGTAAGATAGGGGTAAAATGTACCTTCTCCTCGACCCAACATACTCCCCTGCTTACCTTTTTGCAGGTCCTCATGCAAACATATGGTTTAGGTGTAGTTGGGTGAAAGAATATGCATGATATACTTCTTTCTTGTAATGTCTAAAACCATGTTTCTGTTTTATCTTTGCAAATGTTGAGTTTTTGTGCCCCTCTGGTAACTCATAATCATGATGATATCTTTAGGTGGGTACCATATTATGGGGCATCTGTATCTGCACCCTATCCATGTAGGACCCATGTTCAAAATTAGGTTGTTGTACAGAAGAAAATGAGAAGCAGCAACTTTAAAGTTCCTATACCCAAATGGTTCTCTATTCTTAACATTATTTGTAGAGGCTTGCCATCGCTGTTTGGTTGCCAATAATGCTTCTTCCTGAATGTCCTGGAAGTATGCTCGCCCATTCTGCACAATATCCTTGTGAATAGGTCCCAATTTGGCTATCACTCCTTTTCACTGCATAAACTTCTTATGTTGAGTAATCAAGTATAGTGGTTTGGTAGGTCCCCCTATGACCCATAGATCTAAGCCAAGTTCTTTTTTCTGAAAGGTATTGTAGGCCTTAGCCCATCTAGCCTGATTTTTTTCAAAGCACAGAAAATCTTGGAACTGAACGTCCCCTATGAAGGGATTGGGGTTACTATCTCTATCCTCTTCTAAAAAGAAATTTTGCAGATACAATTCACACAAAAGGTGTTAGGTTTGTTCATCTTGATTGTTACAACATTGGACAAAATCTTCAATGGTTTTGAAGGTAGTGGGTTTCCCTACTCTGACAGATTTTATTTTTAGCAACATATATCTTTCCACTAAGAATAGAGCATAATTAGTGGTTGGTGCCCTGTAAGTCAATACGTATGAGTAAAGAGAACAAACAACACTGGTTTGTTTCTTGGCCTGTTCGAATTGATCCTGTGCCTTATTCAATTTTTCCTTTCTTCCTTAAGTTGGGCAAAGTTTTCTTCTTCAATTGTAGAAAGGTCTTTGAATTGTTTTATTAGTGCCAGATGTTCCTGTAAGGGTACTAATTCCTTCTTATACTAGGCCAATTAATGCCGAACTTGAATTAATTTGTTGCAAAGCTTTTGATTGGAAAATTTTTCTATCAGAGGAGTGTAAGCAGGTGTTACCTATGTTTGAGTCTCCTTGTATCCTGTATGTATCAAATCAGTCTGCACAGAGACTTCAGCAATGTGTATCAAATCCGTCTGTACAGAGGCTTCAACATTGTCTATTAAATCGGTTTGTACAAGAGCTTCAACAATATCTATTAAATCAGTCTGTACATAAAATTCAGCAGTATCTACCATTTGGGTAACAAAATCTGTTTGGGTTCCCATGGTAGCTAATTCCTTCTTAGGATTCCAAGCCTCGTCTGATTCTTCCAACCATTTCCGTAATTGTTTTACTGTTTTTCTCAATATCTCGCATTTCCTGTTCATTTTTCTTAACTTAACTGATTTTTCTTTTGGAAGGGTTTTGGTAGGAGAAGTAGTAGCAGTGGCTTCGGGTTCAAGAACGGTTGTGCCAGTTCTAAGGTTGCAGAAATGATTTTTTCTTCAGGCGTCCAAGAGGTTCTTTCAACATTGATGTCATGACTGGGTGGAATAATAATTTCTTCAGGCGTCAGGGGAACTGCCTCAATACTTGTGTCCCGTTCTAATAAAACAATATCCCCTAACTGGTTTCTAGACTCAGATATTCTCTCTATCTGGTCTTCCCTACTCACCTAATCATTATAAGAGAGAGATAAAACCCTCATGTCCTGCAATTCATCATGGGGAGGTAGGATTTCAATATGGCCAGAGTTGCTAGAAAAGGCAGTCTGGTTCAAATGGTCCCTCTATTCCTCAGATTATTCAGATATGTTCCCAATTTCTTGAGATGTTCTCATTTGCTCTAGTACTTGAGCCATTTCTTCCTTGTAGTCTTGTAAAGACATATTTTGAGGGCTCAAAGATGGTGTATGGGATGGTCCCGCCTCATCTGGAAATACAGAGGTGTTTTTCTGTAGTTGTAACCTTTTAGACCGTTTCCACTTTCCTGGTTCTGCGGTCAAAGTATGGGTTCTCTTCCCTCTTGCTCTCCTGGATATGGCTATTCTAGGGAGTTCAATTTCTTCTCTGTCAGGGTTTTATTCAAGGGAAGGTAGGGTAGGATTAACAAAGCTGTTTTATGTTATCTGATGTTTGTTTAACTCATGAATGGTAATAAATTTAATCAAGCCATGGTGATTGAAAATTGCTTGAGGGTTTTTACTTCTTTTAATCCGAACAACAGTATCATTCAATACAAAATTTAGGAAAAAGGGAAAATTAATTGAAAATTTTCACTTGAGAACAGCTAATAGTTTTAGTTGACAAGACTTTACCACACCTTGGCGTCTGTCACATGTGATATATCTTTTAATGAAGACTGTCAATTCTTGCCAAGGCTTCTGCAAGGATGCTGGATTGATACCTTTCCCTTTTCGTTCCAGTGGCTCACCTTGGTCCTGGTACACTAAAATTGTTGCTTGTAAAATGACATGTTTATCGGTCCATCTTTCTCCTTCTATTGGAAGTCTATAGACCTCAGCGATGATTTATTCAGAGACTAGTATGATTATTCCTTTGACTATGGTATGCCCTTCCTGCAGGTCTTGCAAGAATTCAAGTGTTGTCTCTGTATTAAACCCTTGTAGTCTGTGTAGATATGAAATCCAGCCAGCTTGCAAGAGAATGATGCGAGCTTATTCTGAGGCTTGAAAAATTGTAGGTTCATTGTGGAGAGAATTTCGACCCATGGCTACTATTTTTTCAGAACTAGTTTCTTCACCCTTCTGCATGCGTTTCTTTCGGCTCTGTTATTTAAAACAACATAAACATTGCATGCGGCTCTTATAAAATATGTTATTAAAAATGTGACTTCATGACGTAAATGCAGATATTCTTTCGTCCAATCAGCATATCCGAAGGGAGTTGTATGGTTAATTCGCATGCTTTTTTAGTATGAAATTCGTACCCCCTCTAATGAGAGAAGGGCGTTCATAGCCTTAAAGCTCAAGAAAAGAGGAAAGGTGGTAACAATCATGAATGCACACAAATTAAAGGTCAGAAGTTATTAATCATCACAACTGTACATCAGGTGGAAATGACCAAAGAAGGGGAGAAAAGCGGAGTAGCAATTATTATGAAAAAGATGTCCTATTTTGAGAGTGCAAACTTCTATGATCCATAACATTTTAAAATATCAATCTTCCGGGAAATCACATAATAAATTTTGGAACCGACGCGTTTCGAACTACCAACTGTAGTTCATCACCAGAATAATGAAAATTAGCTGATCTGACAGATACATTTATACCATGAAGAGAGAAGCAACGGTCACAACCCAAGAAAATTTAAGAAGTGAAAAAAGGTCAAAAAATAAGATTAAAAATAAAAATATAAACCACTTGAAATTACAAAAGTTAAAATGGTCAACAATAAAAATAAAAATACAAGCTAAAAGTTAAAAAGTCAAAAGTCAAAAGTCAAAAAATAAAAATAAAAAAATAAAAAATAAATAAAAATAATTTTTTTTATCACTAAATCAAAAATATAAATAAAAATTACAAATAAAGGATTTAATCAATAGATAAAAAACATTAAAAACAATAATAAATAAATAAAACTTGAATTAAAATATAATTAAAAATAAAACTAAAATTACAACGGTAAAAAAAAACAGAAAAAAAGAAAGAAAAATTAAAAATATAAACATAAAAATAATTCCAACCTTAAATTACAAAAGTTAGAAACTATCAACAATATAAATAAAAATATACAAAGAACCCAATACATAACAAATATCAAAACAAAAGTAATATAAAATAATATAAAATCAAAACTAAAATAACACCCCATGAAACAAGTTGAAAAAATCAAAGTCAAAAAGTCTAATTAATATATATATATATATATATATATATATATATATATGAATGAATGAATGAATGAATGAAAATATATATATATATATATATATATATATATATATATATATATATATATGAATGAATGAATGAATGAATGAATGAATATATATATATATATATATATATAACTTAAAAAAAATAAAAAAAAATAAAAGAAAGAAATAAATAAAAATAAAGGATTTTAATAAATAAATAAATATATTACTAAATAAAAATCCTAAAAACTAGAAAAAATACAATTAAAAATAACACAAAATAAAAATAAAAATAAAAATATAACTAAATTATTTTAATAAATAAATAAATTAATCTAAATAAATCAATAACTAAAATAAAATTAAAAGAACAAAAATAAAAAGAAGAATTAAATCGCAATTAAAAATAAAATAAAATAAAAATAAAAATAAAAATATAAAAATTATATTTATTTTATTTAATAAAAATAAATAAATTAATATAAATAAAACTATAAATAGAAAACTAAAATAAAATAATAGAATAATAATAATAATACCAAATCATAAAAATATACCAAAGAATAAACTAAAGGAAGGACCTTTACAGGGAATGAAGAGATGGAATCCAACAATTGCTAACTTTCCATCCGTCATCCCTGTTCAACGTATAGGGCCTCTTCTCAATCTCAATCGCCTCCCTAAATTTCTGGTGGTGGAAATAGTCAACCCTAGCAAGGACTCTAGCGTCTTCAATACTGATATGATGCTTCATCTTCTTCGCATGTTCAGCTAGCGCTGAGGACTTGGTTCTACCAAGCCTAATATCTGCCGAATGTTCTTGGATCCTTTTATTAATCGATCGACCAGTTTCACCAATGTAGGGAGTCCCACAAGAGCACGGGATTAAATAGACACCTTTCACGCTTTTTGGGTCCAAATGGTCCTTAACCGATTTAAGGGAGCCCCGAATGGTGTTTAAAGGTTTAAAATAAGACGAGATCTTATGCTTCCTTAAAATCCGAGCTATCTTGTCAGTAGTACCTTGAATAAAAGGTAAATGAACTCTCCCAACCTCATCATCCATTATCTTTTTCTGTCTAGGACCTTTGCTCGCATTCATAAAAGCCTTCAAACCCTGACTTCTGCTATATCCATTTTCTTCGAAGACCTTAAGGAGATGGGCTTTCTCTTCATTTAAATGATTATCATCAGAAATTCTAAGAGCTCTCGTAGCTAAAGTATTCAGAACTCCAAGTTTCTGAGGAGGAAATTGATGAGAACTAGAATGCTGATACTGCTCCGTGTGCATCTTTTTTCGAAAAACATGGTGAGAGAAAGAGCCATTATTATTTCTAGAGATGAGAACATCAAGGAAAGGAAGGCTCCCATCAGTGTCTGTTTCCATTGTGAATTTGATGGAGTCAGATTGATTATTCAGGTGCTGATGAAAAGCCTCCAATTCTTGACGTCCATGAGACCAATTGATGAAAGTGTCATCCACAAACCATTTCCATACCTTGGGTTTTAAGGGGGTAGACGCCAAAGCTCTAGATTCAAAATATTCCATAAATAGGTTGGCCACCACTGGCGAGAGTGGGGAACCCATGGCGACACCACAGGTTTGCTCATAAAATTCTCCTTCAAAACTAAAAAAGGTAGAAGTGAGGCAAATTTCCACCAACTTAGCAGTATCATGATCAGTGATACGCCTGATAACTTCTATTGCCTCCATGATAGGAATGTTTGTATAGAGAGAAACAACATCAAAACTAACCATAGAGTCATTAGGTTCACAAACCCAGCTTTTTAACTTATGAACAAAAGAAGCAGAATCTTTCATGAAAGAATCTGTCTGACCAACAAGAGGCTTTAACTTGCGGGCCAAATACTTAGCAAGGAGATAAGTGGGCCCACCAATAGTATTAACAATGGGTCTAAGAGGAACACACTCTTTATGAATCTTAGGGAGCCCATAAATCCTAGGGGTGACAGGATTGCTTTCAATGAGCTTCGAGCTCATAGAACCCACAGTGCAGCTCGATTTAATAGCATTGGCCACCAACTTCGAGACTTTATTAATAGGGTTCTTAGAGAGCTTCTTATAACTCCCGCTATTACAAAGATGGTCAAGCATCTTTGCTTTATAATCCTCCTTATTCAAGATTACAATAGCAACACTGTTACCTACTTTTTTTGGTAGCATAAAAAGCACCCGATTTTGAAAAGTGGTGATGCAGAATCACCTTTTTGTTTTTTGAGCACATTTTTTACACTCTAATATTTTTATTTATGAAGTATGAATATTGGTTTTAAAATGTTAGTGATTTTCATGCTAATTTTGAAACGTATTGATGCAACATCAACTTTTTTTTTTTAGAGTGGTGATTTTCATGCTAATTTTGAAACGTATTGATGCAGCATCAACCTTTTTTTTTAGAGTGGTGATTTTCATGTTGGTAATAAAACACAAAATTTAGATAAAAATATATATATAAAAACAATAAAAATGTTAAAAAAAACAAAATTAACTCGTTTAAAAAAAAAAGAAAAAAAGAAAAAAGAAAAAAAGAAAAAAAGAAATGACAAAATTTGAAAAAAAAACACATAATTTAAAGAAAAAAACAAAAATTAGCAAAAAAAAAAACATCAAAAACATTTTTTTCTAAGTTATTAAAAAAAACCATATCCTTAAAAAATAAAAAAATAAAAAAATAAATTACAAAATTAAAATTTAGATAAAAAAAAATAAAATACAAAAAAGAAAAAAAATTAAATTTAAAAATTAAAATTAAAATAATAATAATAATAAGAAAAAAAATACAAATTTTAAAATTAACAAAAAAAAAAAAAAAATGAAAAAGAAAATTAAAATAAAAGAATTAAATTAAAAAAAAAACTATGATTAAAAAAAAAAAATGAAAAAAACCACGTGCAAATAATTAAAAAACAAATATCCATAAACTTACTGTTTTTTTTTTTTTTTTTTTTAAATGAAACAATTTATAAATTTTAAAAATGAAAAACTAAATAAACTAAAAGATTAAAAACAAAAAAATTAAATTAAAATTTAATAAATAAATTTTAAATTTAAAAAAATAATTAATCTAAAATATTAAATTTAAAAACAAAATTAAAAAAAAAACCAAAAAAATTAAAACAAATTAAATTTAAAATAAAAAATTTGAATTAAAAAAAATAAATTTAAATATTTTGAATTAAAAAAAAAAAATGATCGTGGTGGCGCCGCCAATCGGCCTTCCGCCCAAGTGACGGCGGGAGGCTGCATACAGTCCCTCGCCTGTCCAGCGGCCGGCCTCCGCCATGACCTGGGCGGGAGGCCGATTCCGGGAATCGCCCTCTCGCGGCGGGAGGCCAATTCCGGGAATCGCCCTCTCGCGGCGGGAGGTCAATTCCAGGAATCGCCCTCTCGCGGAGGGAGATCGATTCCGGGAATCGCCCTCTCGCGGAGGGAGGCCGATTCCGGGAATCGGCCTCCCGCCGCGGGAGGCCAATTCTCGGAATCGGCCTCCCGCCCAGCGGCCGTCCTCCGCCGCCGCGGGAGGCCGATTCCTGGAATCAGCCTCCCGCCCAGCGGCCGTCCTCCGCCGCCACCTAGGCGGGAGGTCGATTGGCGGTGCCACCACGATCAAATTTTTTTATTTTAAATTTTTAATTTTTAATATATATATTTTTTAATTTTTAATTTTTAATTTTTAAATTTAATTTTTATATTTGAAATTTATTTATTTTTATTTATTTTTTGTTTTTTTTTTTAATTTTTTTTTGTTTTTAATATTTTTTAATTTTTAATTTTTTAATTTATTTATTTGTTTTTTCTAAATTTTAAAAATATTTTTTATTAAATTTTGTTTTTGTTTTTTTTTTAAATTTTTTCATATTATTATTATTATTAAATTTTATGTTTAGTTTTTTCATTTAATTTTTTAAAATTTAGTAAATTTTGTATTTTTTTTTTTTAATTTATTTGAATTTAATATTTTTTTAAATTTTTAAATTTTTAATTACATTTTATATATATATATATATATATATATATATATATATATATATATATATTACTAAAATTGTGTATTTAAAATTAGATTATTATTATTATTATTCAACTTAATATTTTAAAATTAATTTGTCTTTTTATTTAATATATTTTTTTCAAATTTTCAATTTTAATTGATTTTTAAAGCTTTTTAACTTTTATTTTAACAATCTTTTTTTTTTTTTTTTTTTTTTTAAATTTAAAAATTTATTTTTTTTTTAATTTATTTATTTATTTATTTATTTTAATTTTTTATTTAAAATTAAAATTTTTTATTTAAATTTATTAAAATCTAATATATCCGGAACATGCACGATATTAGACAGTCCCGTACCGCCCTAGTCGAACATGTGGAAAAAACTCAACCATCATATCTGTATTGGAAGAGGCTAAGAAGGTCTTAGCCAAGATTGATCATTTTCATCATCGTAAGTTAAGAGAGGCCCTTGAAATTGAAAAAAGGCCCGTAAATCTCAATAGAGATGATGGTTGGAATATAAGCAGGTGTTGGATTCCTGCCTTATATTCTTAATTTTTATTTTTTATTTTTAATATATATATATATATATATATATATATATATATATATATATATATATATTATTTATTTATTTACTTTTACTTTATTTCGATATTTTATTTAATTATAATTAATTATAAATTAATTTAATTATATTTATTTATTTTTATATTATTTATTTATTATTATTAGCGATGTTAATTATAATACTAATTAAATATTATTATCTATAATAAGAAAAATAAAAGAACTTAATTATTTATTTATTTATTTTATTTTATTTTATTTTATTTATTATTATTATTATATATATATATATATATATATATATATATATATATATATATATATATATATATATATATATTAATTAAATAAATAAATAAATATTTTAATATATTACTAACTGTTACCAATTTTAATTTTATTGGTTTAACTATTTTAGTTTTGTTTTTAATTTTAATTTTAATTTTATTTTATTAATTTTATTTTTATTTTTATTAAAAAAAATTAATAGAATTTTAATATAAATAATATATAATTAAATTTGAATATTCAAACTAGCCATTTCAAATTGTATTTAATATTTAAATTAGTAGAACTACTTTTATTTTTATTTTTATTATTTTGTTTTAAATATTAAAACTAACCGTTGTGGATTTCATAGTCAAAATAGCTGTTATAACGGTTTTCTTTGCATCTCCTACTTCTATTTAAAGCTTAACGACTGATCTGATCTCTCACCTAGTCCTGATGATGAACCACACAGGTTGGTTCGAAACGCGTCGACTTTGTTCATGATAATGTGATTATTACCGAAAGATTCTTCATAATTTATTGATGGATCACAGAAGCCAAAAATCTACTAATATCTAATATATATATTTTTAATTTAAGTTCATATATATATATATATATATATATATATATATATATATATATATTATTTTTTATAATTTAAATTTAATTTATTTTTTAAAATCTATTTGTTTTTTTAATAAATCTATTTTTTAAATTCAATATGTTTATTGTATTTTATTTTTATTTTTTATTGTTAATTAATTTTTCATTTTTTTACTTTTAATTTCATAAATTAAATAATGTTTTGTTTTGTTTTTTTTTTTTTTTAAGTTTTAAATTTATTAAAATTTAATATATTTCTTTAAATATATATATATATATATATATATATATATATATATATATATATATATATATAATTAATTAATTATTTTATTTTTAATTTAATAAACATTTTCTTTTTCTTTTTTAAATTTAATTTCTATATTTTATTTTTTATAATTTTTTTCTTTTTTTTTATATATATATATATATATATATATATATATATATATATTTTTTTTTTTTTTTTGAAATTTTAATCTTTAATTTTTTTCTTTTTTATTTTATTATTATTATTGTTTTCTAAATTTTAGGTTTTTTTTAATGTTTGAATTAATTTTTTTTTTTTTTTATTCATATATATTTTTAAATTTTAAGCTTTAAGATGTTTTTATTTTTTAAATTTATTTATTTTTCTTAAATTTTAGGTTTTTTTTAATGTTTGAATTCTAAAAATTAAAAAATGTTATTTCTATTTTTAAAAATGTCAAAAATATGACACGATTTTTTTTTTTGTTATTCTAGCATCAACTGGTTTTGTTTTGAGAGTGTTTTTTCAATCCTTTTTTCAAGAAACAATTTTGTTTTTAGCATAATTTTATAAAATGTTGAAATTTGACCTTAAAAAAAAACCAAGTGCGTTCTGGAATACATTTTTTGTTTTTGTTTTTGGGGTGTTTTTCCATGTTTTTTGAGTCTTTTTGGGCTAGAGTTCTCGTTTTGAGGTCAGGTTACCTATTTCATCGGTAACAGTGTTTAGCACCACCCTTATCAGCCTTGAGGACAACAATATCAAGGTTTTGATTAAGGGTCTTAAGAGCCAAAAATTCAGATTTGCTAACATTGCTCCTCGGAGGTTTAGCTTTCCTAAGAGCCACGACGTAATCCTGTCTAATGACATCTTGCAAGCTTTCAGATAAATCTTTAATACCATATTCAATATTACAAATAATATCATCATGAGGAATCTTCTTAGAAGAAGAGCGAAATTAAGACCCTTACCTAATAAAGAAAAAACAGAAGAATCAAAAGAGAACCTAGAGAGATTAATAACTCTTTTATTATTATTATTATTATTATTATTATTATTAATGTTAATACTACTAATGATATTACAATTATTATTACTAATGTCATCAATGTTAACGTTCAAATTATTGTTATAACCAAAATTATTACTATTAATGTTAATATTATTATTACTATAATCACTAATGCTACTATTACAAATATTGCTAATATTATTATTGATAATGTTATTATCCTTGTTAATATTCATATTCATATTAATAATATTATCATTGTTTTTTTTTTTTTTCACAAAGTCGGTTGCTGGATTAAGATTCAAAAAAAGGGAGGCGAAGCTCCAGAATTACAAGGGGGTATTGGCAGGAGGAAAGCCAAAAGTCGGTGTTTTTGGTATCAAATCCTTTTTTACATCTGGCTAGATTTGTAGTGAAAAAGAGAGCAGTGGTGTAGATTCTAACGAACTGGAGTAATAAAAGGCACACTTTGCATTTCATAATTGGAATTTAAATGAATGATGAGATTGCCGCCCGTAGATCTTCATCCGTTTCATAAGGTTGCGTATAATATTATCATTGTTAATATCATTGTTGTAATTAAAATTAGTATTATTTTTATAACTATCAATAGTATTATTAATATCATTAACATTTATTATATTATTAAAATTATAATTATTAAAGATGTTAAAAATATTACTAAGGTTAATATCAGAAATAAAATTATTAATCCTAAAATCATTACCATCGCTATTCAAGTTCAGACTTGCGTTGATGTGAGAACACAAAGGATTCACCGGAATAGAGAACGCATTCCCCAAACCTTCACCAACCCACTCGGCCGTGGAGGAAACCTAGGTAGAGGGGTTTGAAGATGACAAATTACAACCATCAACCGAACACGCTGAGGATTCTAACTGCACCATTCCAACAACAACGTTATTATCAGGAACGTTATCATCAGAGGAGGGGCACGTCGACCCAACTTATAGGTTCAGTTCAAGGGTAGAGGCCGAGTTATTACAACTTTCCACACCGATTGAAGTTTCAAACAGCGCCGTATCGTTACAAACGATTGAAGAGTTATCCACATAGTCCAGAGGGGGGGGGGGTTTGAACGATCAACGACATCACTCCTTGATGACCTGAGTCCTGCATCGCACCTTCTAGTTATTGAACCGGTAAGAGAGGCAACGCCTCTATTCTCCAGCCTATCTTTTGACATACAATGTGACCCAACTAAATCATTAAGTGCAGAGACCTGCTCACTGTTATCGACACTGTCCAGAGGAGGGGGTGAATGGTTCACATCATCACTCTTCAATAACCAGGGTCCTACATCACACCTGCCAGAAATTGAACATGTAAGAGAGGTAATGCCTCTATTCTCCAGCTTATCATTCGACTTGCAATGTGACCCAATCAAATCCTTTAGCGTAGAGACTTGCTCTCAGTTTACCCTACTCCGAGAACTGAAAGCAGGACAGGCTTCCAACTTCGTAAGATCCGCGCTCTAACGGGACTATTCAAACTTTTTTATATGTTTCTTTTTAGCAGATTCCTCCAGACGCTCATCTTTCAAAGTAGAAACAACATCAATCACCAACCAAAGTGAACCTGCAACAACAAAAGACAATTCCAGGTGGAAAGAAAGAAGTCTTCTGGAAAGAAGATCAAGATCTCTTCTTAACCAACGGATTTCAGAATGTAGAAGAGCCATACTGGCTCTTTCAAAAATAAGAAGATTCTTGTAGGAATTAAGATGATGCTTAATCCTAGCAAAAGAGGGAATGACATAGGCATCTCTGCAACGCTTTAAAAATGAAAGATCAGCCAATTTATTAGAAACCTTGAGTCGCGTACTGTTGAGGAGGTAAATCCCCTCTGCGGACAGAGGCGATCCCTACTAGCCCAGCAGGGGTCTAGCAACAATCAAACAATGCTATGACACAGGTTCCTAGTTACGAATGAAAGACTTGGAATAGAAGCCTACCTGGATTCCAACGCTAGGATCTGAAGAAGAAGTGTCCCCGTTCCTCAGCCTTGGCAGATCACAATCCCCCCACGATCTCCGCGGATGAACACCTGCACATGGAAGAAACGAACAGATACAAGCATAGGAACCAACATACGTAACTAAACGTCAGTCAGAAAGGACGTTACTCACATTAACATGATGGAAAGCGGAGTGGAACCATAATCATAATCATCTATTAAATAACCAGCGAAGAAAGATTACAACCAAGTTCTGACGTCGCGGTCTCCTTCGGACGGGTCTCCAGTAGTCCACGTCTCGCAAAGCTCGCCAAGGAAAGGAAAAACCTCTCCAGAGTCTCGTGACAATGGTCTCCTTACTTGAGTCAGCCTTAAGGGAAAGAGAGGGTGCTTTACAACACAAAGGCCCTTGGGAATATGGAGATTCAGAGCTTAGGCACTTCAAGACTAGCTTGCCATTGATCTGAGCAAGCTTTTATAGATGGGGAAGGAGGAGTTGGGATCCCTATTATTATGGGATTGGCCCTATCAACAAGGAAGGTTCCATGGGAGGTGGCAAAACTACTTCCCTTCCATAGAACTCCCGCAGCCAAACCTCCCAACTCAAGATAGGAAATGGTTTGTGAGTTTGTTGGAACTCAAATTCCGCCATCCTTATTTAAAAAACAGTCCCTAAATTGGGTGGCGCGACTACGGCTCTATGACAGAGCGCCAGTTGGCGCGACCTCTTTGCAGGATTTTCCCCATTGGCGCGAGTACTGAACTGCCTTCCCGCGCCAATGCCAAAAGGGATGTTTTTCATGACTTTTGCAAGGAGATGTCTCAAGGGAAAATAAAGCTCATGTTCAGAGGGATGCATTGATGATGTTTCCAAGGCATGACAATGTTCACAGGTCACAGAATGGGTCCTCCATTGTGCGGGATGGGGAATGGTAAGGACGGTGACAAATTACTGTGTAACACGTACGTTTGAATAATTGAACCTTATCATCAATAACCCTTCCGTGTAGGGATAAAAGTTGAGAGTGCAAACTTCTGTGATCCATAACATTTACACTGTGTGATTAACAATAGAGTAAGTTGAGACAACCCTAAAGGGTTTTTTGTACATATTTTATCATAAAATTTCGCTCCATCCAATATATATTGGAGAGTCTTCTGAAGAGGGTGTCTATTCTAGTTTATAACCTGATCCACAATCAAAGAAAATGGCTAGGGATTTCACAAGTTATTAATTTGTAACCTAATCCACAATCAAAGGAAAGTTAGATTGATTTTAGGTTTTAGTGACTTTTAAGTTAAAATGTTGTTATTAAAAATTTGTTATTTTTTTATATGTGAATGTAAATAGTTTTCTCTATGTTTTTTTAATTTTTAATAAGTTAAATTGATTTTAAAATATCAATCTTCCGGGAAATCACATAATAAATTTTGGAACTGACGCGTTTTGAACTACCAACTGTAGTTCTAGAATTTCTGATGATGATCATTTAGATGAAGAGAAAGCCCATCTCCTTAAGGTCTTCGAAGAAAATGGATATAGCAGAAGTCAGGGTTTGAAGGCTTTTATGAATGCGAGCAAAGGTCCTAGACAGAAAAAGATAATGGATGATGAGGTTGGGAGAGTTCATTTACCTTTTATTCAAGGTAATATTAACAAGATAGCTCGGATTTTAAGGAAGCATAAGATCTCGTCTTCTTTTAAACCTTTAAACACCATTCGGGGCTCCCTTAAATCGGTTAAGGACCAGTTGGACCCAAAAAGCGTGAAAGGTGTTTATTTAATTCCGTGCTCTTATGGGACTCCCTACATTGGTGAAACTGGTCGATCGATTAATAAAAGGATCCAGGAACATTCGACAGATATTAGGCTTGGTAGAACCAAGTCCTCAGCGCTAGATGAACATGCAGAGAAGACGAAGCATCATATATGTATTGAAGATGCTAGAGTCCTTGCTAGGGTTGACCATTTCCACCATCGAAAATTTAGGGAGGCGATTGAGATTGAGAAGAGGACCTGTATGTTGAACATGGATGACGGATGGAAAGTTAGCAGTTGTTGGATTCCATCTCTTCACTCCCTGTAAAGGTCCTTCCTTTAGTTTATTCTTTGGTATATTTTTATGATTTGGTCTTATTATTATTATTCTATTATTTTATTTTAGTTTTCTATTTATAGTTTTATTTATATTAATTAATTTATTTATATTAAATAAAATAAATATAATATTTATATTTACGAGTAGTCTTTAGTGCGGCTTTTTGAAGGCTTTTACGGTGACTTTTTACGGTGTAATTTCTCTAAATTCCGGCAGGAATTTATTGAAAAGAGAAGTTTGATTGCTAACTTTGCACAATCGAAGTGCCCTAGAGGTTTTTGAGGGTGCTGAATCCATATATAGAATCAAAAAACCAGTTTGAATAACAAAAACCAAGATTTTACCTCAAAAATTTTCACCGGATTCCGGCACCTGAAATTTCAAAAAGTCGCACTAAAGACAACTCCTTTATATTTATATTTATATTTATATTTTATTTTATTTTATTTTTAATTGCGATTTAATTCTTGTTTTTATTTTTGTTCTTTTAATTTTATTTTAGTTATTGATTTATTTAGATTAATTTATTTATTAAAATAATTTAGTTGTATTTTTATTTTTATTTTATGTTATTTTTAATTGTATTTTTTCTGTTTTTATAATTTTTATTTAGTAATATATTCATTTTTGGAATCTAAGCTTCTGTGATCCATAATATAAATTAGTAGAAATTCTTTCGGTAATAATCACATGCAAAAGAACGTGGTCGACGCGTTTCGAACCAACCAGTGTGGTGGTCGACGCGTTTCGAACCAACCAGTGTGGTGGTCGACGCGTTTCGAACCAACCAGTGTGGTTCATCATCAGGATCCTTTTTTTATTTTTTATTTTTGGTTATAGAATATATATATATATATATATATATTTTTTTTTTTTTAATTTTTTAATTTTTAATTTTTAATTTTATTATTTATTTATTTATTTTATTATTTTTATTCATTTAGTCATTTATTTATTTATTTTATTTTATTTTATATATTTATTTTATTTATTTATTTTTTTAATTTTTTTGACTTTTGGACTTTGATTTTTTCAACTTGTTTCATGGGGTGTTATTTTAGTTTTGATTTTATATTATTTTATATTATTTTTGTTTTGATATTTGTTATGTTTTGGGTTCTTTGTATATTTTTATTTATATTGTTGATAGTTTCTAACTTTTGTAATTTAAGGTTGGAATTATTTTTATGTTTATATTTTTAATCTCTCTCTCTTTTTTTTTTTTTGACTGTTGTAATTTTATTTTTATTTTCAATTATATTTTAATTCTAGTTTTATTTATTTATTAATGTTTTTAATGTTTTCTATCTATTTAGTAAATCCTTTATTTGTAATTTTTATTTATATTTTTGATTTAGTGATAAAAAAATTTATTTTTATTTTATTTTATTTATTTATTTTTTGACTTTTGACTTTTTAACTTTTAGCTCGTATTTTTTTTTTTATTGTTGACCATTTTAACTTTTGTAATTTCAAGTGTTTTATATTTATATTTTTAATCTTATTTTTTGACTGTTTTTTAACTTCTTAAATTTTCTTGGGTTGTGACCGTTGCTTCTCTCTTCATGGTATAAATGTATATGTCAGATTAGCCAATTTTCATTATCCTGATGATGAACTACAATTGGTAGTTCGAAACGCGTCGGTTCCAAAATTTATTATGTGATTTCCCGGAAGATTGATATTTTAAGATGTCCTATTTTGACGGCATAGTATGACAGAAGCATGACAGGTGACAGATTATGATTGATGCCGTCATCTCTTAATTTGGCATGAAAAGACAATTCACTCATAGTTAATTATGTGGGTAGTTAGTGATAATAATTATTTAAGCAGTGCATCTATCTTCAGGAATGGATCAATAGGAAAAAGAACATATAAAAGTAATTGGCTATTGTTAGAAAAATACTTCGATACCACAAGCAGAGCCACTACTGCTAGCAGGCGTCCATAGCCTCGACAGGGTTGCCATTTTAACCCGAAAATGAGTCAGAATCCTCTATTTAAAAGTATACATTTTGATTGTTTTATGGAGAGACCACTATGCTGGTGTGGTGGCCAGATAGTCATAGTGCCGTTCACGAGAATTTTAACAGAGTGATCAGGCCGGCTCATAATGATACCTCCTGTCCTTTGAGAGGGTCACTACCCTGGTGTGTTGGCCATTATAGGAATGTCACCTGTTAAACCCTCATGATCATGGTAGGTTGGCTTGTGATGAGACCCCCTATTCTCTCTTCTTAAAACAATTTTCACATAGACATCACACACACACACACACACACACACATATATATATATATATTATGCTTGTTTTATGGAGAGACCACTGTGCTGGTGTGGTGGCCAGATAGTCATAGTGCCAATCACAGGGATTTTAACAGAGTGATCAGGCTGGCTCATGATGAGACCTCCCGTCCTTCAAGAAGTTTTAGCTGTCGAAAAGGTCACTACCCTGGTGTGTTGGCTGCTATCACTCTAGTAATTCGAAATTTGTGAGATTTTTGGTTTTTAGTCAAAGAACACTAGAGGTAACTACATACCAAGTTCAAACTCTAGGATCTAGCCTTCCTAGGGTTCATAGAGAGTTCTCTCTATAAGATTTAACCTTTTTTTGTTTTATAAAATATTAGGCAAGTTATGATTGTGCAATTGGTTTTGGTTTTGATTGATTTGGTGGGAAAAAATCACTAGAAGGGATGGATAGTGGGGGATCTATTTTTCCATTGGGCTAAGGAGTCAAAATCAAGAAAACAGAACTGGGATCAAGGCCAAAAAGTCAAATGTTTTTAGGGCAAGATAGATAACCCTTGAAGATCTTGGAAAGTTGTTTTTGTGAGGTGGTATGATCAGGATAAAGGGAAATTAAGAATCCTTTGATCCGGAAAAAGAAAGTAGTAGGCAGAGGTCAAACGAGAGAGGGAGCAATTAAGGGTTCCCTACACTGGAAATCAGAGGAAAAAATAGAAATGATAACTAGTTAAAAATAGGGTGCTCTTAACAAATCCTGTAGTAATACTCCTAGTTACTCATTCAAATCTAGAACAAACATAGATGGATGCATGTAACAAAGAAAGATAACAATGACAAGTAAGGACATACTTCACTCCAAATATCTCATCACATGAATCCTGAAATATGATGCTAGTTGATTTGATCCAATCTGCTACTCGAAATTTGAAACACAAAAGCCTTCAAGTCTAACAAAAATGACTATAGCAATTTCCAACAATTTATTCCATACAAAATAATTCTAAAGATGAAGTATTTATACATAATTGTTTACAAAATATCCTAGAATGCTTCTAGAAATTATTTAAGGGAAATAAAATATCTTTACAACAATAATAGAGACAACTGCTTAACAAGTCAGCAAGCTGCCCTATCTATTCAAAAGAAATGGAAACTGTTTTGAGGATAAGATGCAGCTGCCTGCCTTGGTGTCCTCCTTGCTGGCTTTTAGATATTTTAAATTTGTTTTGAAATCCGGTCTACCTTTTCTGATACTCTTTATCTGATTCTATTTATTCACTGATACTCTCTAAACTCGGATACTATTTAACCATAGTCAAAACTGTTTACTGTTGTAAAAATTTGTTTTGACTATAAATCAACAAACAATTTTCCTTTCATCTGTCTGTCTTTCTATCTTTCATAATAAATCTGTGAGTAACTATCAATCCTCATCTTTAGGAATTTGCATCTTCTTTAATTTCCTGAAGTTTTCATCAGCTTCAGTGTATCTGGAAAAATTTGGCTTGATGACAAACAAGTGTCTTATCTCATGCTGTAAATAGAATAAGTCTTCAAAACTTTTGAGTAAGACTTTTCCTGTTGGAATGCCTTGTACTGGTGGTTTATTTACCTATTCCTTTGCAAATTCTCTAATATTTTTATCATAGTCATTCTAAGGCATCAGTTTATCATTAATGAACATAATGTCAGGCAGTTATTTTTGCCTCAAATTTGTAAACTTGACCATAAACCTGGTTATGGCAGTATTCAAATTCTCACACTTTTCTTCCAGTTGCTTCATTAGATTCTTCTTTGTAGCAAATTTCATAATTTCTAGGATAGTTTTAGTCTTGTTAGTAATCTTGAGTTCTTCTAGCTCTTGTCTATTTTTGCTGTTAAGGAATGTGATCAGCTTTAAAGCTTGCTTTGGTTTGTCAGCTAGTTCAATTTGAGTCTTCTAAATTTCTGCTTGGGCTGCTAGTAATAACTCTCTCTGTTCAAAGATTACCTGAATTGAAGGCCATACATCATGGATGGCTTCAATGATATTGTTCCAAAGATAGTTTTTGATATATGATATTTGTTCCTTCAATGTCAATTCCTTCTGTAATTTCTTCAATTATTCATTCAGTCTGATGGAATTTTTCTCATGTGTTTTTGCATTTATCTGAGCCAATTTGTTTGAATTCTCAATATTTTCTACTGCTTGTTTCAATCTCCTGATTTAATTTGTCTCAAGAGAAATTTCCTCCATATCTTTCACTAATTTGTTAGCCTCATCTGTATGGTGAACTGCTATTTTAGATGATTCAGTACCTGAGGTTGTGGATGAAGTTATTGGCACTGCAGTAGCTAGTGGTTCTTTGGGTGCTAAATTTTCAGCTAAAGTTGAAGGCACAACTGCAGTGATTACAGTAATAACTGTAGGAATCTTTGGTATTTTTGGTGTTTCTTTCTCCTAGACAAGTTTCTCCATCTGTATTTCCATTTCTTTGATTTGGGCTTTCAACTGAAAAATCAAATTCAGCATGTCATATTTTTCTTTTTGTCCTTCCATTATTTCTTTTGTTTGAGGATGTTCACTTTGAGGAAGTTTAAGCTGTTTCCTCAAAGCTATTATATCTTCATTATTATTCTTCATTAATAACTCGTTGCTTTGATATTAGTAGGGTCATATCCCACTTGCAAAACTAATTCTTCTAAGGATTTTATCCTGAGATCCTTAGCATACAAGGATTCCTTATCCATTTCCATCTGATCTTTCATGTTAGAGATGGTGTTTTGGAGTCTCTGAGCACTCATGGCTTTAGTTGTGATAGTAGAGTATAGCATTTCTGAAGTTTGTCTATGGAATTCAATTTGATCAAGAGCATGAATCTTATCTGTCTGGACTTCCAAATCAACCTTCTTATAATCTACCACTTTCTTCGGGGATTTAACTGTGGGCTGTAACAATGACATAATTAGTTTTTGATTTGAATAATCAAATGCAGACAAAATTTTGTTTTGCACACTTGTTGTCTCTTTGAGATATTGAGAATAAATATTAATTTTTTATCTCTTCATTCTTCAGCTTGATATGTTTGTATTTTTCTTTGATGTCTAGGTCTTTTTCCTCAGCTGCCTGTGATGAAGAGGCTTCCATGCTTTGTTGTCTTTATATCAACTGTGCATATTCATTGTTGACTTGTTCTTCATTCTGATTATTAGTAGTTGGCTCATTGATGATCACAGTGGCAACATCTGTTTCTAGAAAATTAGTGTTGGTATCTATAAGCTTTGTTTCTTCTACATCAATTGTTACCTTTCCTTTACCTGTTGAAATTAACTTAGGCCTCTTGTTATATATTAAATTGAATTTAGTTTCAGTTGTAGTTTCTGCAATATAGGCACCTTCTTCCCTTACTCTCTTAGTGAATTTTTGGCTGATTTGCAATCACCAAAGTGTGACTAGTATCACTGTTGTTTACTGCATCTGTTAAGGTATTTTCAGTCCACTCAATCTGATTTGCATATTTTTCTATCTCTGGTTTTGCAAGTTCATGGATGAAAGCGGTTAACTTGCATTTAACCCTTAGTTTACTCAGTATTCCTTGTGGATCATAATTCCAAGGAAATCTTTCTTCAAATATGAATTCCAATAACTGCTTTGCTGCTTCTTTCTATGCATCCTTGTGATTGCAGATGAATGGCCCTATTTGATTCTTTAATTTGAACTGATTTTTCTTCTTTGCTGCCATGAAATTTATAGAAACAGAGTTTAGGATCTGCCTGATATATTCCAAGGCAAAGATCCTCATTGAAACGTGCTTGGGTAACTTGTAAGGTAACAAGTTTGACCCAAAGACTCTGATCTCAGTATATTTTTCATATAGGTACCAATCACCAACTTTATTCTGCTCTGACAACTGCAATATCTTTTTCATTTCTTCATTTATTCTTGGTTGCTCTGTTTTTTTTAACATTGTGATCACTGAACGTAGGAATAACTCTGAAAATTTTACATAAGTGAAATCTGTACATTCTTTCCTGAGCAAAGATGTCCAGAAAATGATAGAAAAAGGATTTCCCTCTATGTCAAGATTTTAAAGAGTAACTGTAAAATTATCTGATTGGAAATATAGAAACATATGGAAGAGGAAGGATGTGTATCTAAACACTCCTTCAATTGGAAAATTGGTCAATTGATGATGAATATTGTCTGCAATGTAACCAGCATAATAAAAAATCATAGATGGGGGTTGTCCTAGGGTAAATGTAGATAAGAAACCCAAGATGGATTCATCAGTGTCTTCATCAGTGAAATACCCTAGGATGAAGGAAAGCATGGAGATCACATGTCTTGAACATTCTCGGAATTTGGAAGTGGAATATGGGGGATTTATTTGAGGAATTTCCACATGCAAAGGCATAAATGTCTGAAAAATCATGAATCTCTTAGGAAAATCTACGCCAATATACAACTTGGTGAGGGCCTCTATAGATAAAGGGACTACTTGAGGATTAGGCTAAAGTTGTAGCATATGGTTAATTGATTCAGCAATAATGGTGAAAAGCACTTCTTTTTTGGCATTAACAATGGCTCTATGCTCAGGCACATAATACTGTTGACATAACCTAATGACTTCCTAGCATAGGTGAGTTAATGGGACAACATATTTGGGCAAGTGGGATTCCCAAATATGGACTTTTTCTTCATTATCTAAGGATTTCTCATAGCTCTAGTTATGAATATATAGCCGGTTAAATTCAACAATGAGATCTGCTATCTTATAATCAACATCAACCAATGGAATGTGTTCAATGTCTATGACTGGGGGTTGTAAAGGATTGACAACAATAACAGTCTTAGAAGACATGACTGGAGTGGATTTTGGCACTTTGGAAGCTTCAGGATTGCTAGAGCTCTGCTTTTTAGGCATTTTGGCTACTTTCTGCAAGTTTATATAGTTTGCAGAAGTATTTTACTTTTAGCAGAGGCTTCTTGGATAAAACTGGCAAAGTATGGTCTCTTCTTTGGGCTTTCTTTCCAATTAGGTCTGTCAAAGAGGGTTTGCTAGCTTTTGACTGGTTTTGAGCAATAAAAATGGGTTTCCTGAGTCTTTCACTGAGGAATTGGGCTTAAAAAAGTGTTTTGAAATTGGGCACAGAGACTTAGGATACCTTTAGAGGTTTTCTGGCTTAATTTGGAGCTTGAAATAGCTCATAAAACTGTAAAACTCACAATTTTCCTTCAAAGTAGTAGGTAGTAGTTAAACAAAGTTTCTGGAGAAAAATTGATAGGGTTTGGCCTGTTTTTTGGTCTTTTTGATGGCTTCTTTTATTAATTTTTAATTTCTGAATGGAAAAATATTCTTTAAAAGGCTTTTCAAATTGAAAACAGGCTAAATTTGGAATAAAAACCTGTTATTTGTAGGTCTAGGGTTTTGAAATAGCTTATGAGGTCTATAAATGGTCGAACAACTTCTGTGGAGTTTCTGGAGCAGGGCAAAGCTCCTCAGTGGTCTTCAGGCTGAAATTTGAATTATTTTGGCAAGAAAATGGCGAAAAAATGCTTGTTTCAAAGTTGGGGTGGCTTAAACATGTTTTATGCGCAGTAGAAGAAGAAATGAATGCATTTTCGTATGTTTATTAGGCATTCTTAGTTACATTAACTCTTCAATGAATGATGGTCACATCGAGTAGGAACAGTGGTTTCGGGCTTCAATGAAATTTAAAACCGGAGTGGTTATCGTGTGCCTTTTCGGCAGTTAATGGTTTTGGAGCAATTGAACGCGATCTAATGAGGATTAAGCATGTGGAGGAGAGAGGAAATCACAAAACTGCCTATTTCGCATATAAATGAGATGGGAGTGATCACGCATGTTTTCTGTGCGATATTGGCTTTCAACTGTCAGATCTGGGGTTTGAATGCAAACGACCCAGATTGATTGGGAAGTTGCATCGGGATGGGGAGTGGGACGAGGCTTATTATATGTGATGGGGTGTGTTTAACTTTATAAATTAACTTAAAACCATGCCAACCTTGCATATAATGAAGTGGAATAATATAATGTATATTAAATCAAAACATTTATCAAATGTTTCAACAAATACATATGCGAGTGTGCATTTTAATATATAGTTTTTTCAAACGCTTTTGACATTTGTTCAAAAACTATAAGGGGCGGGGATATTTATTTAAATGGTATGTTTGAACTAATGGATATTTGGGCGAGGTTTTATATTGTTCACATGGGATATTTAAAACATTGGTTTAAACGTAACATAGAGGGTTTGTGGATTATTTTAAATATAAGGGATTTAATAATATATGGGTGGGTGTAACTTTAGGGAGTTAATAAAATAAATAGTTAGTAGTTAATATGGAATAAAGGGACAGTGAAATGGAAACAAAATTCATGTTAACTCTAAGTAAAATGCAAAAAATAAAGCATTAGTTGTCTTTATTATATGGCTTCACACTTTAACTTAGGATAAATGCATTTTGAGGGTTTATGAATGATTTTTGAAAGGGAATGAGGTTAGTTATTTAGGGTTTCACTTTTTCTAAGTAAAAATGGGGTTTTACTTAGGAAAAAGGGATTATGATTTATGAATGAAGGGTAAATGCTGATGAATGTGAGTCTAGTGTGAAAATTCAATATTTTTTAACTAACCAGTCATCGAGCCTTGGGTTCGATCCCAACAGAAGTCAGAGAAATGCTCTGAGCCTTTTTGACTGATAGTTTAGAATGTTGAATATTTGTAGGGGGGGGATTAGTGATTTCTGCCTGATGATGCTTATTATATGCTTTCTCAACTGCTTTCTACCTACCCATCTTTATTTCTAACATTTTTACTTTATTTTCATGGGTTCATTCAGGCTTGCAACCCTAAATCATTTTTCTTTCAAAGCATAAATCTATCTAAGTCTGACCTTATTTCATCTGAGGGCTCAGATTAAACTGATGAAATCCTCATTATTCTCTACCTATCTACTGACTTGTCAAGTTTAAAATTTTTGACATATCTTTATTCTCTATCTAAAACATGAAATTGAAAGCATGAAAAGTTAAGATTAAATTGTTTAACTGATCATGGATTATGAAATTTATTGACACTCTGCACATAATCATTTTTCTTGCAAGTAAAAAGTAAAAGTAGTGGCATTTGTACTTGCTCACTTTCAAGTCTTATTTTATCTCTCTTTTTCTTTTGGGGTCTATATTTTTCTAAGTCCTTTGATATTTATTTTAGGACTTTTACCCTCTTTTCATTTTTTATTATTTTCATTTTTCAAAATATTGGAAAACAACTTGCATAAAGCAAGGTATGTACATATTTACAAGACTATCATAGTCAATTCAAAAATTATGAATCCTATTATTATAGGACCCTAACATTGGCCATTGTGGGAATGTCACCTGTTACACCCGTATGATCATGGTAGGTTGGCTTGTGATGAGACCCCCTATTCTCTCTTAAAATTTTTTCACATAGACATCATATTTTTATTTTTATTTATAAATGGAGGGAGGCTCATTAACTCCTTAAGAGTTAGGGATGGGTAAGAAGTAAAAATAATGGCAATAAAATTAATACTCTTATTCCTATATCCTCATGTCAAAGAGAATTATTACTTGAGAGTGTAAAAAGATATACCAACATAAGACTACATAAATGAATTGTGTAATAATATGTCTGAACAAGAGATATCTAGCCCTTCATTATACAGATAAACCATGTCAGCTTTCGAAGTAGATATTTCCATCAAAATTTCAAAATTTCATAATATTAGTAATATCACTGCTTTTCTCCTCTTTAGGTGCCAATTCATTTTCTTAAAATGGTTTTTATGGCGAAGATGTGTAAATTAAGAGTGGATATTCGAAAAGAAATCATAAAAAAATAAAAATAAAAAAAAATGCTAGAAAAAAAAATCATCCGTTTAATTGGATTGCACGACAGCGGTTCAATGGATTTGAATAACAAAAGTAAAATCACGCAACGAAAAAACAACCATTCATTTGAATTGAATGATAGTTGTTCAATTCAATTGAACAACAAAAGTAAAATCAAGTGAAAAAAAAAGAAAAAGAGAGAGAGAGCGAGAGAGAGAGAGAGAGAGAGAGAGAGAGAGAGAGAGAGAGAGCAGCCATTCATTTGAATTGAATGACAACTGTTCAATTCGATTCAACAACAACTGTTTAATGGTTTGAAAAATATAAATAAACACACTAAAAACATAGTCATTTATTTGAATTGAATGACAGTTGTTCAATCCGATTGAATAGCAACTGTTCAATGGATTGAGCAGCAAAACACACAAAAGAAAGATGAAAGAAAAAAATAATGCAACTGTGAGTATTAAAATAATGAAAAAGAGATGGAATTATTATGTAAAACAATGAGAAGAACTATAAATTGCAGGAAACATATATACAATATTTATAAGAGGAAATAATAAACTTTTATGGACTTAACGCTGCCGGGCCATCATCCCCTGCAACTAAAATTTGGATGGTGGGGTCATCATGCACCTGCTGGCAAAAAGAATCTTTCGTAAGTGGTTTATGATAGAGGCACATCTGGTGTCCATTGAATCGAAAGTTGGAGCCAGATCCATCTATGGTGGTCAAGGTAATGGTACTGTTGCTGTGCACTTCTTGAATTTCGTATGGCTCGAGCCACCTTTTTTGTAACTTACCAAGGAAGTCTTGGAATCTGGAGTCGTAGAGGAGTGCCCAATATCCTTTCTGGAATGTCTTATTTTTGATGAGGTTTTCGTACCACTTAGCTCGTTGTTGTTGAATAATTACAGTGCGCTGTAGAGCAAGTAGCCGTGCTTCATCCAATTCATTTATTTGTTGGAGTCTTCTAACTTGGGCCTCCATCAAATCCAACCCCACTTCCTGGGATTTTCTCGGCGTCTTTATTTAAAATTCAATAGGAAAAATTGGTTCCTTTCCAAATACTAGATGGTATGGAGAATATCTGGCAGTGTTTCACCACATTGTGCGATAAGCCCACAAGGCCTCTTGCAGTCTAGTAGCCCAATCTCGGCGATTTGTTGAGACTGTTTTAGTGAGAATTTCCTCAAGGAATTTATTGGTGCTTTTGACCTTCCCGTTTTCCTATGGGTTGTAGGGAAAGGTGATTCTATGTGTGACATGGTGGTTCTTTAGAGTGGTCGTGATCTTATTTCCCAAAAAATGTTCCCCTCCATCAGTTATCACTTCCCTAGGTAAGACATACCGCACAAATAGCTCAAAAAGAAAATTGATCACAGATTCTGCTGTAGCTCTCGACAAAGCCAGTGTTTCTACCCACTTCGTCACGTAATCTATGGAAACCAGTATATAGGTATTCTGATTCGATGGCGGGTTGAATGGCCCAACAAAGTCCAGTTCCCACCTTTCGAAAGGTTCTACTACCAACTATGGTTGCAATGGAATTTAATCAAATTGGCCAGGGTGACCCATTCTTTGGCAACTATCACAGGCTTGGACATATTTCTTGGCATCTTAAAAATTATAGGCCAATAGTAGCCCATTTGTAATAATTTGTGACCCGTCCTGCAATATGCAAAATGACCGCCACATGGTTCATCATGACAGGCCCTTAAGATGTCATAAATATTTTCTTCTTGGATGCATATGCACATATGCATATTAACTCCTATATGGAAAAGATATCCACCGATCCAGGAGTATCTAGCACTACACTGGACAATCAGCTTCCGTTCCTTTGTTTTCAAGTGTCTTGGTAGCTTTCCTACTGCCAGATAATTCGCTACATCTGCGTACCATGGCGTTTTTACTACTACAACGAACAAATGCTCATCAAGGAATTGATCATCCACTGCTAGTGGGTCATTTGAATTTGGAACTCTAGATAGGAAATTTGCAACTACGCTCTCTTTCCCTGGATGACCCTTGATGGTTATATCAAACTCCTATAAAAGAAACAACCAACAAGTCACTCTTCCATTTGTAATAGTTTTATTAGCTAAGTATCTAATGGCAGAGTGATCGGTATACAAGAATACTTGATAGCCAGTTATATAATGTCTAAATTTATTAATAACATAAATGACAGCCAAGAACTCCTTTTCGGTCATTGTATATTTCAATTCGGTAGTAGTGAGATTCTTGCTGATATAGTAAATATCTTAGGGCTTCTTGTCCTCTTCTTGACCGAGAACCACTTCTATCGCTGTATCGGATGCATCTGAGGAAATGTGAAAAGGAAGCTCCCAATTGGGGCCACGTAAGATTGGTGCAGTTGAGACAAGTTTCTTCAAATCTAAAAAAGTAGTGTCATATTTGTTAGACCAATGGAATTCAAAATCTCCAGGTAATGCATACAAGAGTGCAACACTTTGTTAGAAATTATTTATAAAACTACATTAGTACCCTGCATATCCAAGGAAACTACGTACCTCTGTCTGAGTACAAGGTGTGGCTAATAAAAGAATTACCTCTACCTTTTCTGGATCTACCTGTATTCCAACTACATAAATGTAGTGTCCTAGGATCATTCCTTCGGTCATCATCATGTGAAACTTTTCGTTGCTCAAACACAATCTAGTAGCAATACATCATTCCAATACTTTTTCTAATGTTTGCAGTGCCTGATCAAAGTCATCTCCATACGGAGTAAAGTCGTCCATGTAAACCTCGAGCTCTTCATTTATTAAATCAGAAAAAATGATGAGTATGACCCTTTGAAATGTTGTTGGGGCATTGCATAGTCCGAACGGAAATATCCTATAGGCGAATGTACCCCAGGGAAGGTAAAGGTCGTTTTATCTTGCTCTTTAGGGGCTATCTGGATTTGATTATAACCACTGAAACCATCAAGAAAAGAGAAGAACCGCTTTCCTGCCAATGTATCAAGGACTTGATCAATAAAAGGGAGGGGGAAGTGGTCTTTCCATGTTGCTTTATTTAGTTCTCTGTAATCCATACAGATTCACCACTTACCATTCTTTTAGGAACGACTACTAGAGGAGAGACCCATTTGCTGTATGAAATAGGATAAATGAAGTTTACATCTATCAACTTTTGTCATTTATCTTTTATAATATCTTTTAGATGTGGGTTTAACCTCCGTTGAGGCTTCCGAATAGGCAGAGCATCCTTTTCAGTATAAATGTGATGTGTGCATAGTTGAGGATCTATACCCTTCATGTCTGGGTAGTCCCAAGCAAGGGCTCCCTTATATTTTTGTAAAATTTTAACGAGCTTTTGCTGCTGGTTTCTATCCAGACTTCCATTGATATTTAAAACTTTTCCTAGCTCAATTTCAATTGGCATACTGTTGCGAACAACAGACGTGGGTATGTGCTGGTCATCAATGTCTGCTAAGGGTTCCTCCTGTGCTTCATTATCAAGAACTTCTTTTAACATTTGGAACTTTAAATTTTCTGAAGTACATGGTTGGTTCATGAAGTTATTGATTACATCATTTTCAGTTTGATCTTTGAATTCATGTGCTTCAACTATTTTCAGTGGTGAATGGATATTTTGTTCCCAGTATGTACGCTGCTGTTTGTGAATATTTACAGTGGGAAGACTTGGTTTGGCAGGAGGGTATATGGAAATATTCTTTATGGCATCTCCTCTAGCAATGACCATGCTGCCTGTTCGACAGGATTTGTAAGCATCGATCGTTGCTAACTGTTAGGGTCTTATAAAATTAGGGATCATAATTTTGAATTGACTATGATAAGTTTTGTAATATTTTAAATACCTTTGATTTCTGCAAATGTTTTCCATATTAAAAAAGGAAAAGAGGGTATGTCCTAAAATAATAATGAAAGGACCAAAAGAAAAAAGATAATAAAAGATATAAAATATGAACCCCATAAAAAGAAACAAAAATAAATTCTGAAAGTGTTGCACATTCAAATGCCACTACTCTTAGTTTACTTTACTTTTGCAAATAAAATTGTGTGCAACTTGTCCAAAATGTCACAATTCATGATGATCATACAGTCTAATATTGATTTATTCATGCATTTAAATTTCATGTCATGATAGTTACTGAATAAATATATGACCAAACCATTTAATCTTGGAAGATCAGTAGTTAGGTATAGAATAAAATGAGCTCATAAGTTTAATTTGAGCCATTGGAATATATAAGGTTATAAATAAATTAGTTTGCTTATCAAAAGAAAATAAAAGGGTCAGCAAGCTCAAATGCACCTAATAAAGGAAATAAAAAATGCTAGGATAAATAAATGGTAGGTAGAATGCTTTTCAAAAGTTATGGAAAGCATCAGTTGGTTTATCTCTTATCACTAATATCTTTCTAACACCTTCTCCTTATCCTAATCCATTTTTCCTCTCTTAGGAAACCATTTCCCCTTGCTAAATCCCTTTTCACCTCATAAAAAAACCCTTTTCCCCTTGACTAACGTTATGTTTTAATAAAACAGATAAAACCCACCTTTTCATAGTTTAAAGCGCCAAATATTAAATCGGGCCCACTTTTCATTTAGCCCCCCTGCTTAATATAACTCCCGATAGACTATGATTTAACATCCCATTTTATCGATTTCATAAACCCCCCCACTATCATTTTAACCCTCCACATATATGTTCCTCGACCCCATTTCATATTAACACTCTGACTATTAGCTACCCAACCCCACCTCTTTGAAAACCCACATATTCATCTACCGCCCGATCACAGCCAATCATATATAACGGTCCTCGATCCCTTTCGCACTCACCGCTGTTAGAACTTTCAAATAGAGGGGGGGGGGTGTGAAATGGGTGGTTTCAATCCCCCGCTCGCCTGCCACATGGAACCACCACGTTTTATCACACCCCCTTAGTTTGAAACCACTAAACCACATTTTTCCATGTGATAATCCACCAAACCGCTTCCAAGGCATGCGATAAACCACTCACAGTTTCAAAAAAATAATAAACAAACCCACCCCCACGCCAAGCAATAAACCTCAATTTTCAAAAATAATAAAACGTCGCCACTTTATTGTTATTTTGTTATCTTGGTTGAATTGAGGCAAAGAGCAAAAAACTATTGCTGACCAATATTGAAGCCCGTTGCTACTTGGACCCTTCTGCAGACCAAATTCACGATTTTTCAGTTAATTCTGAGTACCTAAAACCATTAAATAAGCCATTTTATTAATTAATTGAAAAAAATTAATGGCTTCACAAAGCATCCAGACTGTAAACCCTTTGCAACCACCACTGTTAGATGTCGACCACACCCCTTTGGCCGATAAGGACTTCAAATTTGTTGACAATGTGATTGATGGCAACCTTTTGGAGCTCCATTGCTGGAGCCATGACAAATTTGTTGATCAAGCAGATGATATTCATCTATGGGACTCTAAATTTCCCAAATACATATTTCCACAGACCTATCAGTTCCCTGAACTCATAAGACTGTGCCAAATCAACTATTTTCCAAATGAAAGAGCCATAGTCATCCCTGCCCAAAAGATCCTATTTACTATCACTGCTCAATCTATTAATCAAATGCTGCAAATTCAATCACAACTAGAGGGAGTGAATTTCTCCATTAAGACCCTTACTGAGCTTTACCTCAAGCTAGATTTCCCTAAAACGTCTCAAATCTTTCAGAATTTCCTCCCTGAATCAACTCAATTTCCTAAGAATAACCCACCATACTTTGCTACCATGTTCCCTGAAAGAACCAGACAAATTGTGACCATGCTGTCCTATATTTTAGAATATTTCACTGATGAGCATGTAGATGAATCTATTCTTGGTTTTCTATCCATATTTTGTCCAGGTCAGCCTCCATCTACAACTTTCATTTTTTCCCAATACCTGGCAGATTCCACGCATGATCAAATGATCAAACTGCCAGAAGAAGGAGTATTCAAATACTCCTCAATATTGTTTCATATGTTTATATATTTTCAATAAGAAAGGTTTGCAGTCAACCTACAAAAACTGGACACAGAGGGTAATCCCCAATCTATAGTTTTTTAGACATCCTTGATCACAAAGGATTCCATTGAATTCAATTTCCAAGACTTTATTTCTTCTTTTGTATATCCAATAGTTAAGATGCTTAGCAATAACATTCAGACAAGAATTAGTGAAGAAATAAAAAAGGTTCTACAGTTACCAGATCAGAGAAAAATAGGAGATTAGTATTTATACCAGAATCATACAAAAATCAGAGTGTATGGAATCCAATTAGTTCCATACAAGCTTCCCAAATACCTCCCAATGAGGATATTTTCTTTAGAATACATCAGACAAATCTTAAATTTTGATGAGATCAATTTCCTTTAAGCCAAAAAGAAGACCCAATTCAAGATTAAAAACTAATTAGGTTCTTTTATATGCAACAATAGGAATGTTGTACATGAAGCAGACAAATGCTTACAAGAGTTAAAGTTCAACAACAGTCTCAAATGGTCATATGACCCCTTGGGTGTCATAAGAAAATTAAGAGTTAAGTTCAAACTGACCCCTTTCATTCATGAGTCTAAGCCTGAAATTGAGAAATATTCCAACCAATTAGAGTGGTTGGAAAACACTTTATAGGAGGTGGAGAAGCAGATTGATACTAGTTCCATCCTGCTTACTCCAGCCCCACAGGACATAAATCCAAAAAGGGCTAGAGAAGAAGGCTCTTATTTTGCATAAACTACTTCTGATACTAAATTCAAGCATATGTATAGAAAGAAAACAAAGATAAATCCAGTGATAGAGCAAGAGGAAGAAACAGTTGAAACATAAACATATATTGTTATTAGGGATGATGCTCCTACAACACATTCAGAAGAAACACGTTTGCCATCAACCTCCATTGCACAAATCATTCAAAAGCAGAATAATGCAGAGGTTTCATCATCCAACAATCAAGTTGAGAAAGAAAAATATATCATGGAGAAATACAAAGATATTAAAATCAGAAATGAAGCATTAAAAGCTGTAACATATGCACAATACTGGAAGCAAACTCCCAGTGATCAGAATAGATTGCTTTCAACTTTTGACTTCAAAACAAGGAAGATGAAAATGGCATTCTACAGCGAAAAGTGCAGGACCCAAAAACATCAGAAGATTATAAAAATAAAACCTTTGAAGTTATTTCCAAATATGTGCATCCAAATGATCAGATTGAATTTGGTAAATAATCAGAAGAAATGATATATTCCACCATGACACACAAATATTTAAGTGTCCAGAAGTTATAGAATTCTCTAGAAAATATAAAGTCACAGTTAAAGCTAGAGAGAGCTTCATCACAACCAAAGGATAACAGGATAAAGTCACTTGAAGATTTGGTAATGGAAGTTGGTTATAATCCAAAAGATATCAAAGCAGCAGAAGAACTTATCAACAAGAAAAATGTAGACATAGTTGCATTAAAGAAACAACTAAAGTTACCAACTACTGAGCATCCAAAAACCAAGGAGGTTTTGAAAATTGATATCAAAAGGATGAAATGATGAATCTAATCATTCAATTGACAGCTCAACTGAAGGAAATGGAAACATAGATGGATAAAATTGTGCAGGAAAAACAAGCCAGCATGGAAGCAGTTCCCATTACTACTATTCCTATAACTTCTACATCAGCTCCATTGTCTACAATAGCTCCAGTATCAACATCATCTCCAACAAATACATCAGCAACAACATCAACCATACCAACAACCCATCCCACTGATGAGGCCAACAAATTGATCAAAGCAATGGAAGATATGCCCATTCAGAATATAGAGATCAACAAGCTCAAGGAAGAAGTAAAACACTTAGAAGATGGGAATAATTTGGTAGAGGTGAAGTAGTAAGAAGAAGTACAAAAAACAACTAGATTGACTAATAGAATCCACAAGATAGAAAAAGAGTTATCACTAAAAGAACCTTTAGCTCAAGCAAAAAAAAAATTATGGGCCAATATCATTAACTCCGTTAATGATATTTGGCCTTCTATACAGATTATATTTGAGCATAATGATTTGATAAAGGAAGTTGGTGATGCAATTCAGAAATTCAGAACAAATCTTGGAAAGAAACTAGAGGAAGCCTTTGAAATAATAAAGTTCCATAATTGTAAAAAAAAATATGAATTAGAATAACTTGGGATAGCTGTCAGAACAAAGACTATCTTAGAGGTGAAGAAAGTGATTTCCAAGAGAAATCTGATGATACAACTTGAGGACAAATGTCAAACAATGGAAATTGCAGTGAACATGTTTATGAAAAAATTGGATGTATTAAGACAGAAGGGTCTGCCTAATCCTATGGTAATAAATGATAAACAAATAAGACAAGAGGATTATGACAAGAATTTAAGGGAAGTAGTTAAAGAAATTTCAACAGTTTCTCATTGAAGGGCATTCCCACAGGCAAAGTGCTCTTTCAAATTTTAGAAAACTTATTTTACCTCCAACATGAGGTAAATCACCTTTTTTAAAATAATCCTACGTTTGCCAAATATACAGAGGAAGATGAAATTTACCGGAGGATGATGAAAATAAAACTCCCAGATGAAGAAACATGGGAAAAATGGTGTGATTTACTATGACATGTTAAAGAGTAGACAAGTGAAAGAAAGACAGCGTGAAATAGCAGACAGGTGAAAGAAATACAGCGTGAAAGAAAGACAGATGAAAACAAAGACAGATGAAAACAACAAACAAGTATCAACAATCAAATAAAACAGGGCCAGATTTCAGTCAGTTAAAAGGTGTCACTATATTTTTGCATAAAGATATTTATTTCCCTAGAATAAATCCTAGTCAGTTGATAGGATATTTTTGTAATATGTTGTATGAATACTTCATCATTTTAAGTATCAAGGGTCGGTCAAGTGTGGGTTTCTGAACATTTTTTTAGCTGACTGATCGCTTCCCAAAGGGTTATTGTACCAATTTCTAGTCGACAGACTAAACAAGAAATAAAGAAACTTCTTTATAGGATTCATGTGATGACCTATCTCAGTGAAGTATAATTTCAATTGTTCATGTTCTCTTTATAAGTATTCCATAAACTTATATGTGTTATGAATTTAAATGTTATAACAGGAGTTTTACTGCAGAATTTGTTTAAACTTACACTCTGCTTTTAACTGTTGTACATTTCTATGTTTTCCTCCGATATCCGGTTTAGAGAATTATTAATTTCCCTCTGATCCCAATTGACTCCTTCATCCTTCTTCATTATCTAGTTTAAGGAATTCTTAATTTCTCCTTGATCCCGGTTGAAAAATCACTTCACCATTCAGCCTTGAGATCTGATATTGCTCACCTATCTTTCCCTGTAACACTTTCCTTATAATTTGATTCAGTGCTGTTTCAAAGCACATTGAATCCATAGCCCAATGGAAAGTTGAGAAGCACCTATTCATCTAAATCATTAATTCCACCAACCTATCAAAACCAATCAAAAACCAACCCAACCAATCATACATAACTAGCCTAAAATCTATTAAAATAAAAAAAGTTAAATCATTAAGAGAGAGCCCTATCTGAGTTTAGGAAGGCTAGATCCTAATATCCAAAATTGGTTTATATTTACCTTTGATATTTCTTTTTAACACTTAGAAGAACTCTTGGAAATTTTCAGAGTGATAAAATATTGGCGACTCCACTGGGGAAATCAACCCCTAGTTAAAATAAATGTTAAAGGAAACGATTTTCCTCATTTTTTCACCTTAAGGTTTTAAAGGGTTGTTAGAATTAATCATTGAAATTTAAAATTCTGGCTTCTAAAACATCATATTATACCAGGGCTCATCCTGATCCACAACCTACTACAATTGTTGATGATCCTGACATAATTTTAAGAAAACCTAAAAAAGTAGAAAGTCTAGGAAGTAGTCGTGAGTTAATCAAAGCAAATTCACTTCCTAAGGAGTTATCAAGCATACATGATATTCAATTTGATTTATCATTTGAGCATTCTTTATTTCGTACCCAATGTGAAAACTCTGTCGATGATATTGTAATAGACCCCAATTTTATTCAATTTATTGAATCAAAGAATGAAACTATACAACTTGATTTAGATCAACATGTTTTAGGTACTTTTGAAAAACTTGATGTTTTGACCTCAACTTTGATTAAAGATATAAATGAAGCCTATTTTCAACAGTCAGTTGAATTAGTTGCTATAAATGCTGCTACCCCTAAGCGTTCTACAATATCTTCAAAAATTGTAAATACAACTTTATTTAGTTCCACCTCACCTATAATATCCACCACAGTTCATTCCACAAAACCATTCATACCTAAACTTCCTCTCCAACCTAACGTTTCAAGTTCATCTTCAAACATTCCAAGTTCATCTTCAAGCACCACTACTTTACCTCCAGGCAAGCTAAAGTCTTAGCCATGGCAGCTAGATATGCCCCTTTGGCCTTACAGGCCCCTTTACATGCTATGCCACAATATTACTAGAGTAAAATTTTCTAGTTCGATGGTACTAGTCAGTATACTTCTCAACAACATGTAAATAAAATGACAGATTATTTTTAATTACATGAAGTTGATGAGGCCGATGTACAAATGAGATTATTTGCACAAACACTAGTAGGAGATGTTAAAAAATGGTTTAAATATTTACCTGATAACCATATAGCTGATTTAGTTGCTTTCTACCAATTGTTTATTAATAGACGGGAAAGAAAGAAAAACCCTCTCTAGATATTATTTGAATATGGGAACATTAGGAGATCTCCTAATGAATCTGTTCAAGATTATTGTACTAGGTTTAACAACATTTACAATGCAATTTCAGTGAATATCATACCTCCACCAGACTTAGCCCTAATTAAATTTCCAGATGGTTTTGATGCTGACATGCCCTATCAGTTAATATAAAGAAACCCTACAACTTTATATCAAATGCAAAGTGATGCAGTTAGTGTAGAAGCTAACTTACTAGCTAAAAGAGCAAGGATGAGGAATGAGAGGAGGGTGATCATTAAGGAAGAACCTTCCAGTTCAGATATTAAGATAGATACTTTAGCTAAAATGTAGAAAGACTAATGGATAGATTAGAGAACATGGAAAGAAAACCTCAATGGGAAAATCAACAAGGTCCCCAAATTAGAAACCACAACTTTAGGAAAAATCCTAATACTGGTAAATCAAGAGAAGTTGTACCCAATCAACATATTAGACCACCTTTTCAGGAAAATTATGCTGAAAGATCACAACAACATGAAGAAGATCAGTAAACCCAGATAAATTTGATGGGAATAAACAATGAATATGCTATTTTTCTCACCCAAGAAGAACAAGAGTTTTACATGTTACACCAATTGCAATTAGAATCTAGAGAATCCTTTGACTATAAACAAGCCTATGAATATGCTATCTATGAAGTTTATAAACAATATATCCATAGAAGGAAAAACAACACAGAATTTCCTATCAAGAAATCGGTCCAAATCCAAACTAAGAAAACAATAGAAGCTCCTGTGACAAAAAATATACAAATTCTTCCTAGAGAAACTCAGAAGGCTACCAGCCCAAAGATTGTTGACATCACATCAATTGCTGCTCAAACTTCAAATGCTACTCAAACTTTGCTAGTAAAACTGCTCTAGACAAGAAAATTGAAAACAAAGCAGTTGACACACAAACTAAATTACCAACTGTTGATAAAGAAGACAAAAAAAATCAAACCACAATTGGTAAAGATGAAATCATTCAATTAGGCAAAAATCATATTCCATTCAATATCAAAATTGAAATAGCCAAATTGAAAATACCAGTTCCTTTAACAAAGTTGGTGAAAAATGACTCATACAAGGCACAAATCACTGAAACACTAAACATAGGTGAAGGCGAAGATGTTGTCAACCTCAATGATGATCAACTTGAGTTGTTATTTGGTCCTGAAGTAAATGGAAAACATCAACAAGGGGGCGTCCCTCCATTCTACATTAGCTTAAACATTCACGATAAAATCTTACATAATGCTATGTTGGATTTAGGAGCATTGTTGGTCAATAATTGTCATTGAATGGAATATAAGCTCTTGATGAGCTCTCTTAATGGAAGATTGATAGATGCTGCACTATGACATATGATGACATGGAAGACACACCATGATGAAGAAGCTCTAATGATCTCTTACTGTCCCAATCACCTTCTGCACTAAAATTTTATGAACAATCACAAAGAAAAATAAATTTAGACACCTTGGAGGCATCCTTTCACAATGAATTCTAGACCATATTAAAGAGGATTTTTCCCTCTTTCCAACAAGCTCTTACTTGCCCCGAAACTCCCATTAGTTTGTGAGAAATTTAATTTTTAAGATAAAAAATATATATATTTGTAGTCAAGCCGACCTATGCAGTCATATAATGTCGGCCTTTCTTCCAATGGATGTGTCTCTTCATTGGGACAAACCACTATATATATAAATCTGCGTTCATTCATTTATGGTCAACAATTTGATGAAGAACATCTGAGAAACACAAAACATTGATGAGAATTCACATCTTGTGAACTAAGGCCGAGGGGGACTTAAAAAGCATATTGATTGGGTTATCCTTCCATTGAGATTTCGAACAATGGACAATAATCTGTGTGAAGGGTCAGACTTGTACAAAATTTTGGACCTTAACCTCAATTTCTGTGATCAGTTTGAAGAGCTCGGATCTGCTGTGAAGACCAGAGAAACTTGCATCTGTAGCTTAGCCTGTGGAGAATCAAAGTAGATTTCGGACAGTCACTAATAAGAAAATCAGACCAGAAATAAACCTTGAAGAACATTCACCTCTGGAAGCCTCGGATCATTAAATAGAGGGCTCAGATCTGTGGATAAAAGTGCACCTGTGACAGCCACCTGTGGGATACCGGACTGGTGGAAAGGCCTTTGTTGGAAGGCTCCTCCAAGCTCAGACTTGCAGCAGTCTTCGAACCTGTGATCTAAGTTTTTGAGAAGCTTAGACAGTTTGTCTTATGCTTAGATTACAGTCCTTTCTGAAGGGTCTGTACTTAGTAATCAATGGCTCATTTCAAAGAGTTGGTCTAATCACCTAAGGAGGGACAGTCACCTATCATAGATTGGATTGATGGCTAGGAGAAGAAGGATTGCAGTCCAATGGTATATATCAAGACCAGTTTCGTGGACAGTGACTCAGACTTATGTGAGGACTATTGAAGTCACATGATGGAAAAAGTACAGTGAAGAAATAACAGTGAAGAATCTTGTTGATGACAGTCAAGTAAGTACATCACACATTTTCTATTAAAAAGAAGACTGAGGGATTGGTGTCCTTGGGGTAGGTGCCCCTAAACACAAGGTTGGTGCCTTGAGAAGATAGGGTCGAAGCCCTAGAGGTTGGAACTTCATCAAAGTCCAAGTTGGTGCTTGGAAAACAGGTTGGTGCCTGTTTCATTAAAAGGGTTGGTGCCCTTCTCTCATCTATTGTATACTATTATTAAAAAGGGATTGAAGTTCTCTTTAATTCTTAATATCATTATTATATATATCTTTTTGTCTTTAATTGTGAAGAATCTAACTGGTAATAACTAACAATTGAAAAGAAATACTGATTTACCCCCCTCTCAGTATTTACAACAATTCAGAGCCAGCTTCTTCATTATCAGCCTAACAACTAGAAGAAGGATTCTTAGGCACAATGAAGAACATGGAAGCAACAGGGAAACTCCCTATATTTGATGGAACAAATTTTATTTTATGGAAAAAGAGGATGTTCTACTATCTAATGTCTCTTGGACCTGAAGTATGGCACTCTATTTTGGACGGATACAAAGCTCCCATCGGTCTTCCAACTGATCCAGATGAAAGAAAAGCCTACATTTCTAATGCCAAATATTTAAATTCCATCACTAGTGGAATCACCGATTCCGAATTTACGAAAGTCATGAACTATGACTCAGCCAAAGAAGTATGGGATAAATTGGTTTCACTATATGATGGGGACTCCAAAGTTAAGAAGGAAAAGATTCAAACCTATAGAAGACAATTCAAGAGTCTAAAAATGGATGATGAAGAAGATATTACATTATACTTCCTTAGAGTAGCTGAAGTGGTTAACTCTCTTAAACGACTAGGGGAAAATATTGAAGAAAGCACCATAGTTCAAAAAATCCTGAGATCACTTCCTGACAGATTCGAATCCAAAGTAAGTGCCATAGAAGAAATGAAGGACCTAGATACTCTCAAGATGGATGAACTTCATGGAATTCTTATTGCCTATGAAATGAGGAAAGGGATCCCAAATTTCAAAGAAGCAACTTTCAAAGCCTCAAAATCTACAAAAGAAGGAAAATGATGGAATTACAACAATGATGAATCAGATACTGAAAACGAGTTAGCTCAATTTGTACGAAGACTAAAAAGGGGATTTAAGCTAAAAGGTAAGTACCCTCTTATTTGTTTCAATTGTGGAAGAATAGGTTATTACATTGCAAAATTTCCTCATAAACATGATAGTGATGATGAAAAGGACTCTAAAAGAATGATGTACAAGAAGAAAGGGTTTAATAAGAAGAAATTCTTCTCTAAAAAAGATGAGTTTGATGAATATGAATTCGTAGTCATAAAGAGGAAATCAAATAGAAATGTGCATCAGTACAAAGAAAGCGATGATGAATCAGATGAGGAAGTAATTATGTTGGAAGCAAAGAAACACTATTCATGGCATTTACAAATTATGATGAATCAGAAATAGAAGAGGAAAGAAACATGGATAGTTTGCTAATGAGTTCCATTGAAGAAAATGAAAATCTACAAAAGAAGATAATTTCTCTCAAAATAGAAAGAGAGGAAGCAAAAAGAAGGGAAGACTTCTTGAACATCAAGTTAAAAGAGAAGGATGATATCTGTGAAAAACGTGAAGCTGAAATAGTGTCCCTAAGAAAGGAATTGGAGCAAATCAAAAGGAGTTGGCAAAACTCTCTAGCTATTGACAACATTCTTAACACTCAAAGACCTCAACATGACAATTATGGAATTGGTTTCAAAGGAGAATCATCAAGTACGAAGAATAATGCCAGAAGTTATGCTGATGTACTCTCTTGCCATCCAAAAGAAGAAAAATCATCTCAGGAAAAAGGTCACATCTCAAAACCAAGATTTGAAAGAGAAACTCCAAGGAAGGATGTTGATTCAAGCTATGGATACTACAATAGGTATCAAACTATTTTTCTTGGGCATTGTTACAATTGTAAAAAATTTGGGCATCAAGCTAAGCATTACAAGGCTCATAAGAATGAAGCACAAAGATTGAATAATCAACCAAACCAACTGTGTGGGCCTAAAGAGCAGGAACAAATAAAAACTTATAATTCCTTTGATCCTTTGGCTAAGTTTGATCCGTCTTGCTCATTATGTGATGATTATGATGATAATCAACAAAATTTCCCCCTCAAAAGGGAAAAATATAAAAACTTAAATCTCAAAACTGATAAATGTGGCCTAGCTCTATGTGCTCATAGTGAAGAAAATCATTGGTTCGTGGATAGTGGATGATCGAGACATATGATAGGTGACCAAAATAAGTTTATCTCCTTGAACAAGAAAAATGGAAACATATCCTTTGGAAGTGGATCTACTAAAGTCACTAGAAAAGGGACTGCTACCCTTGTTAATGGACTAGGAAAGGCTCAAAACACCTTGCTAGTAGAAGGGCTCAAACACAATCTTATAAGTGTCAGCCAGATTTGTGACCAAGGACATAATGTTGTCTTTAGTACAAAAAATTGTGAAATAAGAGACTCGTCCTCAGGAGAGTTTGTGGAGAAAGGAGTAAGAACACCAGATAATGTTTACATTCTTAGTAGAATCCAAGAAGATAAATTTTACTTAAGTCAAATAGATGAAAGTTGGTTATGGCACAAGAAATTGGGGCATACAAGTTTTTATAACCTAGTCAACATCAGAAAAATTAATGCAGTAAGTGATATTCCAAAAATGTGCAAACCAAATCAAGTTTTATGTGGCCCATGCCAACATGGAAAGCAAACCAGAACTAGCCACAAAACTAAGGAGTTCTCAGCAACAAAACCTTTGGAAATTATTCATGCAAATTTGTGTGGGCCAACTAGAACTCCAACTCTTCAGGGTGAAAGGTAATTTTCTCTATTTGTTGATGACTATACTAGAATGATGTGGATATATTTCATAAAATATAAATCCGAAGCATTTGAATGTTTTATAAATCTAAAGTCTCTCATTGAGAATGAGAAAGATTCTAAGATTAAATGTCTTAGAACAGATAGAGGAGGAGAATTCACCTCAAAAGAGTTCGATAAATTTTGTAAAAAGCATGGAATCGAAAGAGAACTCTCTACTGCTAGGACACCACAACAAAATGGAGTAGTTGAAAGAAGGAACCAAACCATTCAAGAAATGGTAAGGACAATGCTACCAGCAGCCGATTTGCAACCAAAATTTTGGAGAGAAGCAATTGGCACTGCAGTTTACACCTTAAATCAAACTCAACTAAGACCGAATAATAAAAATACTCCTTATGAATTATGGAAAGGAAGACCTACTTCAGTAAAATATTTTAGGGTTTTTTGGAAGCAAATGTTTCATAAAAATAAATGATGACTCACCAGGTAAATTTGATTCAAGAGTTGACGAAGGAATATTTCTTGGATACACCACTAGAAGCAAAGCTTACAAATGTTACTACTATCGTCTATGAAGAATAGTGGAAAGAATTGATGTAAATATTGATGAAGGCCTTCCAGAAAAAGGAATTGAAGATCATGAAGTTGAGCCTTTCTTTGAACAAAGTGAAGAAGAAGAACCTAAAAAAGAAGAGGAGAATGGAGAACCTCAAAGAGAACCTCAAAATGAATCTTCACAAACTCCCTCCAAGATCAAGTTTGTTCAAAGATATCATCCAAAAGAATAGGTCATCAGAAATATAGATGAAGGAATCTAAACTCGAAGAAGGATGATAAGCACCCCTAGAAAAGATGATGTGGCTCCATTATCTTTAATAGAACCTGAATTTTTTTCTCAAGCAAGCAAAGATCCTCATTGGATAAAGGCCATGGAAGAAGAAATGTCTCAAATCGAAAAAAAATGAGACTTGGGAACTGGTACCTCGCCCAAAATATAAAAATATAATTGGAAAAAAATGGGTATTCAAAAACAAGATGAATGAAGATGGACAAATCATCAGAAATAAAGCCAGACTTGTCTGCAAAGGATACTCGCAAATCGAAGGAATTGACTTCGAAGAAACCTTTGCACCAGTAGCTCGAATGGAAGCCATAAGAATGTTTCTAGAATTTAATTGCTCAAAAGGATTCAAGGTTTATCAAATGGATGTAAAATCAACATTCTTGAATGGAGATCTCAAGGAGGAAGTTTACATGGAGCAAACAGAAGGATTTGATCTTGCTGAAGGAAAATACCTTGTATGCAAAATAAAAAAGGCCTTGTATGGATTAAAACATGCCCCTAGAGCATGGTATGCAAAGTTGGATCACTATCTGCAACAATAAGGTTTCAAAAAGGGAGTGGCAGGTAGCAATCTCTACATGAAGATGGACAAGGAAAAACTTCTGATCACTCTTGTTTACGTCGATGATCTAATATTTTCTAGCAATGATGAAGAAATGAACCATGAATTTGCTCTAAATATGTACAAAAAATTCGAGATGTCCATGATTGGTGAGTTGTCTTACTTTCTTGGGCTACAAATATCTCAAACCTATGCTGGCATGTTTTTATCTCAAGCAAAATATCTTAAAGACATGCTTAAAATATATGGGATGGAAGATTGTGCACCTACGAGCACACCAATGACCACAGATTGTAAATTAAGCAAAGACAATGATACCCCCCAAATAGATGCAACTCTTTACAGGTCAATAATTGGAGCTCTCCTATACTTAACTGCTACAATACCAGATATTATGCAAGCAGTAGGAATGGTAGCGAGATTTCAGTCAAGTCATAAACAATCCCATCTAGCAGCTGTGAAAAGAATTCTCAGATATCTGAAAGGAATGACTGATTTTGGTCTTTGGTATCCTAAGAGTTCAAATCTTATTGTGACAACTTATTCTGATGCTGATTGGGCTGGAAGTGTGGATGATCGAAAAAGTATCAGTGGAAATGCATTCTTTATGGGAGATTGTCTTATATCTTGGCTCAGCAAAAAGCAATCATCTATATCCCTTTCTACAACTGAAGCCGAGTATATAGCTGCTGCTGATTGTTGTACACAAATTCTGTGGATGAAGGAAGCCTTGAAGGATGTCAACATAGAAACTAAGTAACCAATTACTATTTTTTGTGACAATACTAGTGCCATCAGTCTTTCAAAGAATCTGGTGATGCACTCAAGAACCAAACATATTCCAATCAAATACCACTTTCTCCATGAACAAGTTGCTGAACATAATATCAGGTTGGAATACGTCAATAAAAAAGAGAAAATTGTGGATATCTTTACAAAACCCCTTCCAGGAGAAGAATTTGAGTATCTTCGCCAAAAGATGGGGGTCATTGCTCTTGCATCACATTAAATCAAGTGGAGTACTTGGGCACCCCATTTTCCATTCATGTCAAAGGGGGAGAGAAATCTATAATATTTCCATCAATGACAAAGGGGGAGATTGTTGGTCAATAATTGTCATTGAATGGAATATAAGCTCTCTTGATGAGCTCTCTTAATGGAATATCGATAGATGCTGCACTATGAGATATGATGAAATGGAAGACACACTTTGATGAAGAAGCTCTAATGATCTCTTACTGTCTCAATCACCTTCTGCACTAAAATTTTATGAACAGTCACAAAGAAAAATAAATTTAGACACCTTGGAGGCATCCTTTCACAATGAATTCTAGACCATATTAAAGAGGATTTTTCCCTCTTTCCAACAAGCTCTTACTTGCCTCGAAACTCCCATTAGTTTGTGAGAAATTGAATTTTTAAGATAAAAAAATATATATATTTGCAGTCAAGCCGACCTATGCAGTCATATAATGTTGGCCTTTCTTCCAATGGATGTGTCTCTTCATAGGGACAAACCACTATATATATAACTCTGCGTTCATTCATTTATGGTCAGAAATTTGATGAAGAACATCTGAGAAGCACAAAAAATTGATGAGAGTTCACATCTTGTGAACTAAGGCTGAGGAGGACTTAAAAAGAATATTGATTGGGTTATCCTTCCATTGAGATTTCAAAGAGTGGAAAATAATCTGTGTGAAGGGTCAGACTTGTACAAAATTTTAGACCTTAACCTCAATTCCTATGATCATTTTGAAGAGCTCGGATTTGTTGTGAAGACCCGAGAAACTTGGATCTGTAGCTTAGCCTATGGAGAATCAAAGTAGGGCTCGAACAGTCACCAATAAGAAAATCAGACCAGCAATAAACCTTGAAGAACAGTCACCTTTGGAAGCCTCAGATCAGTAAATAAAGGGCTTGGATTTGTGGATAAAAGTGCACCTGTGACAGCCACCTATGGGAGACTGGACTGGTGGACAGGCCTCTGTTGAGGGCTCCTCGAAGCTTAGACCTGTAGCAGTCTTCGAACCTGTGATCTAAGTTTTTTAGGAGCTCAGACAGTTTGTCTTATGCTTGGATTACAATCCTTTCTGAAGGGTCTGGACTTAGTAATCCGTGGCTCATTTCAGAGACTTGGTCTAATCACCTAAGGAAGGACAGTCACCTAGAATAGATTAGATTGACGATTAGGAGTAGAAGGATTGCAGTCCAGTGGTATATCTCAAGACCAGTTCCATGGATAGTCACTCAGACTTATGTGAGGGCTATTGAAGTCACATGATGGACAAAGTATAGTGAAGAAATAACAGTGAAGAATCTTGTTGATGACAGTCAAGTAAGTACATCACACATTTTCTATTAAAAATAAGACTGAGGGATTGGTGTCCTTGGGGTAAGTGCCCCTAAACACAAGGTTGGTGCCTTGAGAAGATAAGGTTGAAGCCCTAGAGGTCGGAGCCTCATCAAAGTCCAAGTTGGTGCTTGGAAAACACGTTGGTGTCTATTTCATTAAAAGGGTTGGTGCCCTTCTCTCATCTATTGTATACTATTATTAAAAAGGGATTGAAGTTCTCTTTAATTCTTAATATCATTATTATATATATCTCTCTACCTTTAATTGTGAAGAATATAATTGGAAATAATTAACAATTTAAAAGAAATACTGATTCACACCCCTCTTAGTATTTCCATCAAGCATCTCATAACTTAATGCCTAAAGCAGTCATAAAAAAATTAAACTTAGACATCACCAAACCATACAAAGACCTGTTCTGCTTTGATTCTAGTCAAGTCAAATGCCTTGGCCTAATAAAATACCTGTGTAACTCTAGTCCAGTGCCCAGTAAAGAGTATTGTTAAGGACATAGTAGTTGCTGATATCCCTCCAAAATATGGTATGTTATTATCTCACTCATGGGGAGAAAAATTACAGGGATCACTGCAATTAGAAATGTCATATGCTACCATTTCTGTATTTGGTCAGCAAAGGAAAATTTATAGAGAAACCTTGATGAAATTCATGGTAAGTAGTTCAGAAAGACTCGGAAAATTACCCAATCTATTCCATGCATTCTGATCTGGACTCATTTATCTTATGTAATTCAAGAAATGACAAAGATAAAATCACAATTGTAGAAGAGAAACACAAAGAAGTCGATAGTGAAAACATAACACATGAATCTATGTGGCATTTAGATTTTTATGGCTCTGTAAACAAATTAGGAGCATGAGTTTGAGTATGGATCTACAAATTAGAAAATGATCATTAAGAAGGACATGCTTTCAGATTAAATTTCAAATGCACTAATAACATGGAAAAATACGAAGCATTAGTGCTAGGCCTTCAAATCGTAAGAAAACTTGGAGCTAAAAGAGTTTCCATCATGGGAGACTCAGAACTCGTTATAAAAAAAGTCAAGGGAGATTACCTTGTTAATAACCCTAGACTTAGCCGTTACAGAGAACCATCCTAGACTTAATAAGATGTTTTCTTGAGACTGACTTTCCTGTCAGCCAAATCATCAGTACACTGCTGGGGTAAGACATAGGCCAACCATACCTGATAATTTGAAGTATTGAAAAATCTTTCCTCAAGACTCACAAATTTATGATTTTATGAATTCTAAAGGAGAATTCCAAAATGGTAATATAGATACAGACTGTACATTAGATTATACCATAAATAAAGAGATAGATGTAAATGATGTAAAAAAAATAGAACCAACTATATTCACTAAAGTATAAATAGAACAATTAGAAATAGTAGAAATTGAGGAATTAATCAATGATGAATCGGAAGTTTTAAATCTCAAAGACAACATTTTTCCTAAGGGATTAGCCCCACCAGAAGACCTCTTTGACTCCAACGATGTAGCTAGAAAACCTAAAATGGAGCCTCTAAGGTCAGATATAGAGGAATGCAACATAGGAACATAAGAAAATACCAAGTTTATCAAAATATCTAAGAAATTACCTCCAGCTGAAAAGCTGAAGTACATTGGCTTGTTTAAAGAATTCCAAGACATATTTTCTTGGAGTTATGAAGACCTCAAGTCTTATGATACCATCATTATCCAACATAAGATACCAATTAAAGAAAAAAATAAGCCCTTTAAACAAAATCTTAGGAGAATTAACCCTGTTCTTATGGCATTACTAGAAAAATAAGTTAAAAGGATGTACGATGCTCAAATCATAACACCAATCAGATATTCTAATTGGATCTCTAATTTAGTTTCCACTAGAAAGAAAATAGGAGAAATCAGACTCCGTGTTGATTTCAGAAACTTGAACAAAGTATCACTGAAAGATAACTATCCCCTCTCGTTTTACGGTACAACAACCCTCCCCATTTCAAAATTTTTAGAATAAATTTCATTTAGAAATAGGTCCCCTTTTTTCTATTTAGATAGGAATAAAAGACTTAGAGGAAATTTGATCATTTTGAATAAAAATAAAGGTTCATTGTTAAAAGAGCATATATTGCATAGCAAGTGTTTATAAACAAATGCAACATTGAAAGAATTTCCGATCCGATGGAATATAAAGACTTTATCACATAAAAGTATTTAAATGGAAAAAGTCCGACGTACAGTAATCGAAATCGGAAATCGGAGATATCTTAAGTTGTATATTTATTTTTCAAAAAACTCCGATGCGATTGAACCAATCGCAATCGCAAATCGCAAAGGTTTTAAACTTTCACATTTGTTTTGATGCAATGCGGTTGATCACAATAGCATTTCGGAAAAGCAGTATAAATATGCGCTTGTTTTATAAATCTTTGATGCGATGGGCCCCACCGCCATCGCAAATCGCAAATCACAAAATGCAAACTCTTTGTTCAGTCATTTGAAAAACTCTGATGCGATGCGATTGATCGCAATCACATTTCGAGGAAACAAGCATTGTAATCACTCATGATACTGAAATCCCCGATGCGATGGGCCATTATCGCAATCGGATCAACGGAGATTATGAAATTTTATTTGTTGATCCTCTTGAAAATCCCCAATATGATTAATAATTAACTTCTATATTGGACATTTCACATATATTATTCATTCATCGCAATCACATGATTCAAAGGGAAAGTTTTATGTTTTCATTTCAAAAGCCGCCGATATCTGATTGTACCTTTATTATTAATAGAAAATCAGATGGATGATGGTTATTGATTCTATTTCGAACGTGTGAGTGTGAATTCTTAAGAGAGAATTTAAGTTTAAAATACAAAGTTATAAATGAAAATCAATGAATAAATATTTCATATAGCTGTTCTCTTTATTCTATTTTTACCACGTCTGAAAGCTTTTTCTCCATTGCAGAACAACAAAGCATCCAACCCTTTCATTCGCTGATCAAGAGAAAATCTACTAGACAATGAAATTTCTAAGAGATCAAGGAAATAAAAGGCCACTGTCACTGCAAAGACCCCTATGTTCACCATGGTACCTAAAGAGAAACTAGCTAGAATTAAGCTGGTTACAGACACGTCGTGCTAAGGTCTTGGTAAATTATCTTGGGAAGAGGTATATAACCTCATTGAAAGGGAAAATCCTAAGGTCACTGTGGCGAAGGCAACAGTTCCTGAAAAGGATGATTCAGAGACTGATTCAAAAAATTCTCTTCAAACACTTGCGAATTCGTTCCTGCACCGAATTGCAGCTCGGGCAAACATTTTCCCATACTATTATGTGATTCAGTGGGTAATTAACAATGTGGCCATCCAGAACAAGACGTTTGTTTCAGATGCTAGAACAACATTCGAGTCATTTAAAGCAGAGGACATTAAAGAAATGTACCACCTTCCGGACCTGAATTTTTTTTACAATAAAGCCTTCATACAAGAATTTTCTCAAAACAACCAGACTCAGTCATAACCGATTAGAGAATGGAGAAGGGCTCCCGAAAAGCACAAAAACGAGGCATCAGGTATGTACTCAGTGGTAACCCTTTTGCCTCCATACTATTACGCTGCAGCAATGATGTGTAGATTATTCGGAAATAACAATTCAACTAGGTTCTCTATACAAATGGTACCTTTAATCCATTCTGCTGTAAATTCTGAAATAATGGACTGGGCTGTCATTCTTTCTGATAAGATAGCCAATAGGATTCTTTAGTATAGGAAGGACAAAAACACAGAAAATACTACTCCTTTTCACATTTGTGCCTATATTCTAGACGCCCTATGCTTTGATTCTGAATTTCCCATGTTAGGATGGAAATGGACCCCTAAATACCCTGCCCCTATTCATATATATCACAAATTCCCATGGAAATTTCATTTCAAAAACCATGTTTATAGAATCTGTCACGGTTTCCTTATCCCTGTTTTTCAAACCATTTTCAACCGATTCCCTCCTAGACTTTCTGAAAAGGCTAAAGTTGATTTATTCTCAATTGGGGATTGGTTCAGAGAAGAAAGATTCATGTATATCAGAGTTTTTGGGAGTATTGTAGAACCCCACATTCTTCCTCTGTATGTTCCAGATAAACTGTTAGCACAAGAAATTTCATATCAGCTAACAGTAGAAGGCATGTCTAGGTCTTTGAAGAATAACAAGAAGCTAATGTGGCCTACTTTTCCTTTTAACTGTGGAGATTATACTCTCAATAATTTTGTTCATGCTAAGAAAGAAGTTAGCAAGATAACCAATCTCAAGCTTTCAAAAGTCCCGGGAAGACAATATGACCCAAAGAAGGTGGCTTTTGATTTTACCACTTCAGTTTCAATTGCTCGATTTGAACATGAACCAGATGAGTTCGATGATTTGTTTGTTTCTGTAGATAATTTTTCACAAATTTATAATTTGGCCAAGTCCAAATTCCAGACTGAAGAGATGAATAAGTTTATGTTATTTAGAAGTCAGAGATTACTCAAAGCTCCTCTGGATCAATTAAGAGTTCCTATTGAAGAGGCTGAGTCACAACAGAAAAGAAAAAGAGGATACATCTAGCAAAGTAGTAACAGAAACATCTACCAGCAAGGTCATTATACAGACACAGAAAGAAGTAACAGGAACTAATCCTGTTGTGAATAAAGAAGAAATTAGTAGCAAAGCTGATACTGAGAAGAAAGAAACAACTGATAAACTCAGTGTACATATTGATCAACAATCTACAGCTCAGACAGGAAAGGAAAGCACAGGTACTGAGACCGATGTGCATACTGAGAAAGGGGACACAGGCAGTAAGCCTATTGTACAAGCAGTAAAAGGAGATATGAGCAATAATCCAGATTCTCAACTTGGAAGAGAGGAAACTACTGAAAAAGTAGAAGAATCTGCTGAACTTATAGTTTCTCCCCATTTGCTAAGCCAACATGAGAAATTTTCCCAGCAAATAGGACAACAAAGTAATCCCCAAGTTAATGTTCTGGAATATCAAGATATGGAAGTTATTCCTGAACATCCCGCAGGTGAAATTATGTTGAAAGTAGAGGAAATTCTTCCTCTAGATATATTCTACAGTCCCAAACATAGGGCCGTTGTGAGAAAGCAGAGGAAGAGGAGAAAAACTGATTAGGATGCACTTTCAACATCACAAGTGGAATTTATGAATATTGTTTATAAAAATGCTGAGGTGAATTCGTCAAAGTATCTCACCAAATTATCTCAATACGCAGGTGCCTATAGTGCTGCAACTATAGACAAAGCTTCTGAAGTCTCCCAGTTGATGAAACAAAAATACTTACAGATAGCTATGTTGGAAGAGCAGGCCACAGAGAACCAAAAAAAGATTGTTCAGCTGGAAAAACAATTGCAAGATCAGGAGCTTAGATCTAAACAGCTAGAAGAGTAGCTTAGCATTGAAAATAAGAAGATTGATGAACAAAACTTGAACAAACAACAACAGTTGAGTCAAGAAGTAGAAAAGTTACAAAATATTTTGCAAAATGAGAAAAATGCAAAGATTGAAAAAGAGAAAATGTTCCAATCAGCATTGGACAAGTTCAAGGATTATCCTAAGTTAGCTCAATTTAAAACTGAAGCTCTTGAAATAAACAAACTGCTATCTCAACAGTTAAATGAATTTTGTCTAAAGTTGGCACAAGTTGAGCCTTTGTGCGAAATAATATCATCTTTGATAGATGAAGCTGTCATTCTCAGGCAAGAAATTGATGATGTTGATGATAAAATTTCTGAATTCCTTTCATGGCAGGATACCGAGCAAGGAAGAAAAGCTAGTCTTCCCAGAATTGAGGAGAGACACAAGGAAATTTTATTTGCGGAATGGGAAAAACAGTTGATGAAATAAGAAAGAGCCATATCAAGAGCTAAAAGTTTGATGAATAATACAACACAATTGGTTAATGACAGCTTGTATGCCACTAATTTGATCTCAGATTGTACCCTAGGCAAATTACCAAAATTAAAAGAAGCTGATTCCAGGTGGAAGGAAGAGATAATCAATAAGAATCAACAGATTAGCAAACTTCAAGGAATTTCATGGGATATTATGTGGAATTATCTGATCAAGCCACACAGCCAATAGATGGCCATCAAATTCCTTTCGAATGCTATTCATTGTATCATTCCTGAATTCTCTGATGCTATGTATACTGGGCAGCTACATTCAAGGCTAAGTCATCCAATATAAGTGAAAGATATGCTCAAAATCTGCCATCTGGGCACATTAAACACAAGAGACAATCAATGAATCGGTTTCACTTCAAGATCGCAATTCTGTTTCTAGATTTCCGATTAGATAGATTGTAGGAATAGTTTTAGTTCTTTTGTTTTATTAAGTACCTATTTAAACCCCTTTCATGCATTTAGAAAGGGGTCCTGAATTTGTAATATTTTGACTTGGAGATTACATTTATGTACTCCATTGACTCTTATATTTTTATAAAGGATCACATCTGGTGGTTCTATGGAAAATTGCCTTTAAGAATGCATTTATGTATCTTGGAGTCTGTTTTACATTGAAGTTGCTAGATTTGGATATCGAATTGCATCGAAAAAGTATCAAGATGGATATGGTATTTCTATCTATTCACTGTTAATTTTCTTATGTTATGAGATATTCTCTTTAAAATTTGTTATAATTTATAAGTACTTATTTTACAATATTTCTTTATACATATCATTTCTGAGTGTGTAGAAATATTTATCTTTTACAGTATATGCAAATGATATATAAAATGATGAATGCAATGTGTTATTATAACTCTGTTTAATTTCTTAAATAGAGTTATCATTATTTGATACTGCATATTTCAGTTAAATTATAATACATTTTCATGGTTATTGATTTAATTGAAACAATTTTAAAGTTGTATTCATATTTGATACCCGGGTTAGTTTTAGAATTATTTATCAGTTATAGATTAAATTAGATAGATTGTTTAAGTCATTTTAGTCCCATTTTCCATGTCATCCAATAATTCCATCACCAACCCATTTAATTTATTAGGAAACTGGTCCTATCAATCCAGTCAGAGCCACCACACCAAACGGAAAAGGAGCTGTCCTAAGGTCCCGATCGGGTGGTTATCCCCCAATGTTTGAAGCAGCGATTTTCGAGGCTTCAACACCTCCTTAAAATGGACCACATTCTACAGAGGGTAATAGGGTCATCCAGAATTTCTTTACTTGATGGATTTTCTGGATACAACCAAATCCTAGTCCAACCTGAAGAGCAAGCAAAGACTGCATTTACCACTCCCTGGGGAACTTTCATGTACTTGAAAATTCCCTTTGGACTGATAAATGCTGGAGCTAGATTTCAAAGAGCTATGGACATATCCTTTGCAAAGGAAATCCATGAATTTTTAGTCATTTACCTAGATGATATCACAATGTTTTCCAAATCAGATAATGAACATCTAGATCATTTGAGAAGAGTATTCACAAAATGCAGAAATTTTGGCATATCCCTAAATCCTAAAAAGTCACTTTTTGGATTAGAAGAAGGAAAAATCCTGGGACACATTATTTCAAAAGAGGGCATTAGAATTGATCCAGCTAGAATAGAAGAAATCCTTAATATCAATCATCCTAGGAACATCAAAGAATTACAATCATTTTTAGGTAAATTTTTTTTCTCAGAAGATTCATCTCTAACTTGGCAAAACTAATTAGAGATTTAAATAGCATGTTAAAAAAGGATTCAATACTTAAGTGCACAATAGAGTCTAAGAAGTCTTTTGAAGCAATCAAATAAGCACTTACTAAAACACCTGTCGTCATAAGTCCTAATTTCAACAGAGATTTCATAATTTTTTCATTTGCTTTAGAACACACCATTGCAATAGTCTTGTTGCAAAAGAATGATGACGGCTATGAACAACCCATTGATTTTTTCAGTAAAAATTTGAGAGATGCAACACTAAAGTATAATATCATGGAAAAGCAAGCTTTTTCTTTAGTGAAAGCCATAAAATATTTCAGAGTATATATTCTATACTATCACATAATTTCATATGTTCCAAACTTAGTTGTAAAGGACATTCTAACTGAAAATGGGCCTGATGGAAAAAGAGGCAAATGGATTGCCACGATACTGGAATATGACATTGAGATCAAGCCTACAAAATTAATTAAAGGCCAAAGTTTAGCCAAACTTATGGCTGAATTGAATTGTCGAGCCTTAGACATAAATTTCATTGCTGCCATAGATGATTAGGAAGATATGGCGACTCCACAAATCAGTGAAGCTTTCATAGATTCACCCTGGTATGTAGACCTTACATTTGTTTACTCAATCTACAAGCTCCTCCTGGTTTATCTAGAACCAAAGCTAGATTCTTAAAAATGAAAGCAATGAAATATTGTATCTTAGATAATGTTTTATTTTGGAAAGATCATGGTGGCATCCTATTAAATTTTTTATTAAAATATGAAGCTGACAAAATCATGCAGGAATTCCATGCAGGAGATTGTGGAGGACACTTGTACTGGAAAACAATTGCTGACAAAATTTTGAGGGCAGGTTTTTACTGGCCCAACCTTTTTGCAGATGTTCGAAAGTATGTGACCTTCTGTCATAAATTTCAAATCTTTGAAGGGAAGAAGAAAATATTACCATTACCCCTAAAACCTATTTCTGTAGAAATTCCATTTCAACAATGGGGTTTGGAATTCATTGGTGAAATTAACCCACCCTCCTCTTCCCAACATAAATGGATATTTACAGCCACTGATTACTTTACCAAGTGGATAGAAGCTACCCCTTCTAGACAAGCCACATACTCTGTCATTATTTCATTTCTTGAGAATAACATCCTTTCTAGATTTGGATGCCCACAAAAGCTCATCAATGATAATGATGTTGCCTTCAAATTAAGAAAATGGTATATTTTTGTAACATATACCATATCACCCTAGGCCATTCCATTGTCTATTACCCTCAAGGTAATGGACTAGAAGAATCCTCAAACAAAAGCCTAGTCAACATCATCAAGAAGCTATTAGAAGATAACAAGAAAACTTGGAATAAAAAATTGGTGAATGCCCTATGGAAAGATAGACTAAATACTAAAAAATCTACTGGTACATCTCCCTATCAATTGGTATATGGGATGGATGTTGTTTTTCCATCTTCATTAGGAGTGCCGGTAATGAAAATGAGTCAAAAGCTGCAATTATAACCAAATGACATCCAAAGGAGGATAAATCAAATAATTCATTTACAACAAACCACGGAAGACATTTATATCAAATCCCAAGTAATTCAAGACAAAATCAAGAAGATATTTGATAAGAAAACTAAAGAAGATGATTTGTTCATAGGTGAGATTCCAGAAGGGAAGACAAAGTAAAACATGGGAAATTTGAATTTCTTTGGAAAGGCCCATACATTATCTAAGGTTACAGAGGAAACAATGGATTTTTATTGAAAGAGTTGAATGGAATAGATCTACCAGGTGGACCAGTCAATGGTCGAATGTTGAAGCACTAATTTTCACCAGATTAACTAGTATTCATTCTATTTTTCTCATTGTAAATACCATAGCAAATTTTAGATTGGAGTGGATGACTATTTTCTAAAGTTGAAGCCTGAAAAGGAAACCTTGAAGCTTTAAAAGATATAAAATCATATGTTTGAATAAAGGAGATCACAGAAGGAAGCTCCAAGCAAAGCAAAGTCAAAGTTCCAAGGCCACTGATCGGAAAGTTCTTAACATTTCATAAAGAAATGCCATCCCGAAGTGGAGCCACTGTTAGGGTCCTAAAATAATAGGGATCATAATTTTGAATTGACTATGATATGTTTTGTAATATTGTACATACTTTTGCTTTCTGCAAATTTTTTCCACATTAAAAAATGAAAAGAGGGTATGTCCTAAGAGAATAATCAAAGGACCAAAAGAAGAAAGATAAAAAAAGATATAAAATATGAACCCATAAAAAGAAACAAAAATAAATTCTGAAAGCGTTGCACTTTCAAATGCCACTACTCTTAGTTTACTTTACTTTTGCAAATAAAATTGTGTGTAGCTTGTCCAAAATGCCACAATTATGATGATCATACAATCTAATCTTTATTTATTCATGCCTTTAAATTTCATATCATGATAGTTAGTGAATAAAGATATGACCAAACCATTTAATCTTGACAGATCAGTAGTTAGGTAGAGAATAAAATGAGCTCATAAGTTTAATCTGACCCATCAGAAGATATAAGGTTAGAAATAAGTTAGTTTGCTTATTAAAAGAAAATAAAAGGGTTAGCAAGCTCAAATGCACCCAATAAAGGAAATAAATTTTTTTAGGATAAATAAAAGGTAGGTAGAATACCTTTCAAAAGTTATGGAAATCGTCAGTTCGTTTATCTCTTATCACTAATATATTTCTAACACCTTCCCCTTATCATAATCCCTTTTTCCTCTCTTAGGAAACCATTTCCCCTTGCTAAATCCATTTTCCCCTCATAAAAAACCCTTTCCCCCTTGACTAACGTTATGTTTCAATAAAACAAATAAAACCCACTTTTTCATAGTTTAAAGTGCCAAATATTAAATCAGACCCACTTTTCATTTAGCTCCCCTGCTTAAGTTACATAATTCTCTAGAAAATATAGTCATAGTTAAAGCTAGAGAGAGCTTCATCACAACCAAACGATAACATGATAAAGTCACTTGAAGATTTGGTAATGGAAGTTGGTTATAATCCAAAAGATATCAAAGAAGTAGAAGAAATTATCAAGAAGAAAAATGCAGATATAGCTGCACTAAAGAAATAACTAAAGTTACCAACTACTGAGCATCCAAAAACCAAGGAGGTTTTGGAAAATGATAATCAAAAGGATGAAATGATGAATCTAATCATTCAATTGACAGCTCAACTGAAGGAAATGTAAACATAGATGGATAAAATTGTGCAGGAAAAACAAGCCAGCATGGAAGAAGTTCCCATTACTGTTATTCCTATAGCTTCTACATCAGCTCCATTGTCTACAAAAACTCCAGTATCAACATCAGTTCCAACAACTACATCACCAATAGTTAAATCCCCCCCACTTTTCACTTAGCCCCCCTGGTTAATATAACTCACGATACACTATGATTTAACATCCCGCTTAATGTATTTCATAAACCCCCCCGCCATCATTTTAACCCTTCACTTATATATTTGCCAACCCCATTTCATGTTAACCGTCCGAATATCAACTGCTCGACCCCACCTCTTTGAAAACTCGCATATCCATATACTGCATGATCACAGCCAATCAGATCTAACGGTCCTCGATCCCTTTCGCACTCCCCTTTGTTCAACCTTTAGAACAAGGGGGGGGGGGGGGTTGCGGAATGGGTGGTTTCAATCCCCCACTCCCATGCCACACATCATCACCACGTTTTATCGCACCCCCCAATCCAAAACCGCCAAAACACATTTTCCTGTGTGATAATCCACCAAACTGCTTCCAAGGCATGCGATAAACCACTCAGAATTTCAAAAAAATAATAAAAAAACCCACTCCCGTGCCAAGCAATAAACCTCAGTTTTCGAAAATAATAAAACCTCGCCACTTTACTGTTATTTCGTTATCTCGGTTGAATTGTAGAAAAGACCAAAAAACCATTGCTGACCAAGATTGAAGCCCATTGCTACCTGGACCCTTCTATAGATAAAATTCACAATTTTCTAGGTAATTCTGAGTACCTGAAACCATTAAATAAGCCATTTTATTAATTAATTAAAACAGATTAATGGCTTCCCAAAGCGTCCAGACTGTAAACCCTTTACAACCACCACTGTTAGATGTCGACCACACCCCTTTGGCCGATAAGGAATTCAAAGTTGTTGACACTGTGACTGATTTCAACCTTTAGGAGCTCCATTGCTGGAGCCATGACAAATTGTTGATCAAGCAGATGATATTCATCTGTGGGACTCTAACTTTCCCAAATACATATTTCCACAGACCTATCAGTTCCCTGAACTCATCAGACTGTGCCAAATCAACTATTTTCCAAATGAAATAGCCATAGTCACCCCTGCCCAAGAAATCCTATTTACTATCACTGCTCAATATATTAATAAAATGTTGCATCAGCTCAATTTCCTAAGAATAACCCACCATACTCTGCTACCATTTTCCTTGAAAGAACTAGAAAAATTGTGACCATGTTGTCTTGTATTTTAGGATATTTCACTGATGAGCATGTAGATGAATCTATTCTTGGTTTCCTATCCAGCTTTTGTCCAGGTCAGCCTCCAGCTACAACTTTCAATTTTGCCCAATACATGGCAGATGCCATGCATGATCAAATAATCAAAATTCCAGAAGAAGGAGTATTCAAATAATCCTAAATATTGTTTCATATGTTTATATATTTTCAATCAGAAAGGTTTGCAGTCAACCTACAAAAACTGGACACAGAGGGTAATCCCCAATATGTAGTTTTTTGGACATCCTTGATAAAAAAGGATTCCACTGAATTCAATTTCAAAGACTTTATTGGTTCTTTTGTATATAAAATAGTTAATATTCTTAGAAATAACATTCAACCAAGAATCAGTGAAGAAATAAAAAAGGTTCTACAGTTATCAGATCAGAGCAAAACATGAGACTGGTATTTATACCAGAATCATACAAAAATCAGAGTGTATGGAAGCCAACTAGTTCCATACAAGCTTCCCAATTACCTCCCAATGAGGATATTTGCTTTAGAATACATCAGAAAAATCTTGAATTCTGACGAGATAAATTTCCTTTCAGCCAAAAAGAAGACCAAATTCAAGATTAAAAACCAATTAGACCCTTTTATATGCAACAGTAGAAATGCTGGACATGAAGCAGACATATGCTTACAAGAGTTCAGCAGTAGTTTCAAATGGTCATATGACCCCTTGGGTGTCATAATAAAATTAAGAGTTAAGTTCAAACTGACCACTTTCATTCATGAGTCTAAGCCTAAAATTGAGAAATATTCCAACCAGTCAGAGTGGTTGGAAAACACTCTACAAGAGGTGGAGAAGCAGCTTGATACTAGTTCGATCTTGCTTACTCCAGCCCCACATGACATAAATTCAAAAAGGGCTAGAGAAGAAGGCTCTTATTCTACATAAACTACTTCTGATACTTAATTCAAGCTTATGTATAGAAAGAAAACAAAGCTAAATACAGTGATAGAGAAAGAAGAAGAAACAATTGAAACATAAACATATATTGTTATCAGGGATGATGCTCCTACAACACATTTAGAAGAAACACCTCTGCCATCAACCTCCAGTGTACAAATCATTCAAAATCACAATAGCGTAGAGGATTCATCATGCACAAGCCATTTGAGAAAGAAAAAGATATCACCTAGAAATACAAATAGATTAAAATAAGAAATGAAGCATTAAAGGCTGTAACATATGCACAATACTGGAAGAAAACTCCTAGTGATGAGAATAGATTGCTTTCAACTTTTTACCTCAAAACAAGAAAGATGCAAATGATATTTCTACAACCAAAAGTGTAGGCCCCAAAAACATCAGAATATTATAAAAATACAACCTTTGAAGTTCTTGCCAAAGATGTGCATCCAATTGATCAGATTTAATTTCAGAAACAATAAGGAGAAATGATATATTCCACCATGACACACAAAGCTTTAAGTGTCTAGAAGTTACAAAATTATCTAGAAAATATAAAGTCACAATTAAAGCTAGAGAGAGCTTCATCAAAACCAAAGGATAACAGGATAAAGTCACTTGAATATTTGGTAATGGAAGTTGGTTATAATACAAAAGATATCAAAGCAGCAGAAGAACTTATCAAGAAGAAAAATGCAGACATAGCTGCACTAAAGAAACAACTAAAGTTACCAACTATTAAGAATCCACAAACCAAGGAGGTTTTGGAAAGTGATAATCAAAATGATGAAATGATGAATCCAATAATTCAATTGACAACTCAACTGAAGGAAATGGAAACAAATATGGATAAACTTGTGCAGGAAAAACAAGTCAGCATGGAAGCAAGTCCCATTACTTCTATTCTTATAACTTCTACATCAGCTCCATTGTCTACCGTAGCTCCAATATCAACAACAGTTCCAACAACTACATCAACAACATAATTAACCATACCAACAACCCATCCCACTGATGAAGCCAGAAAATTGATCAAAGAAATGGAAGATATGTCCATTCTAAGTACAAAGATCAACAATCTCAAGGAACAAGTAAAAAGCTTAGAAGATAAAAAGAAATTGGCAGAGGTAATGCAACAAGCATAAGTACAAAAAACAAATAGATTGACTGACAGAATCCACAAGTTAGAAAAAGAGTTATCACTAAAAGAGCCTTTAGCTCAAGAAAAACAGCAATTGTGGGCCAATATTATTAACTCAGTTAATTTTATTTGGCCTTCTATACAAATTATATTTGAGCAGAATGACTTGATAAAGGAAGTTGGTGATGCAATTTAGAAAGTCAGAAAAAATCTTGGAAAGAAACCAGAGGTAGCCTCTGAAATAATCAAGTTACTTAATTGTAAAAACAAATATGAATTAGAAGAACTTGGGATAGATGACATAACAAAGACTATCTTAGATGTGAAGAAAGTGATTTCCAAGAGAAATATGATGATACAGCTTGAGGAAAAATTCAAATAATGGAAATTGCAGTGAACAGGTTTATGAACAAATTTGATGTATTAAGACAGGAGGGTCTGCCTAATCCTCTGGTAATAAATGATAAACTAATGAGAAGGAGGATTATGACAAGAAGTTAAGGGAAGTAGCTAAAGAAACTTCTAACAATTCCTCATTGAAGGGAATTCCCACAGGAAAAGTGCTCTTTCAAATTTTAGAAAACTTATTTTACCTCCAGCATGAGGTAAATCACCTTTTTGTAAATAAGCCTACATTTTCCAAATATATAGAGGCAAATGAGATTTACCAGAGGATGATGAAAATCAAACTCCTAGATGAAGAAACATTGGAAAAATGGTGTGATTTACTATGTCAGGTTAAAAAGCAGACATGTGAAAGAAAGACAGCGTGAAAGAGCAGACAGGTGAAAGAAAGACAACGTTAAAGAAAAATAGATGAAAACAACAAAAAAATGACAACAATAAAATAAAATAGGGCCAAATTTCAGTCAGTTAAAAGGTGTCACTATTTTTTTTGCATAAAGATATTTATTTCCCTAGAATAAATCATAGTCAGTTGACATGATATTTTTGTAATATGTTGTATAAATACTCCATCTTTTGAAGTATCAAGGGTCGGTCAAGTGTGGGTTTCTGAACATTTTGTTAGCCGACTGATCGCTTCCCAAAGGGTTATTGTACCAATTTCCAATCGATAGATTGAACAAGTAATAAAGAAACTTCTTTACAGGATTCATGTGATGAGCTATCTCAGTGAATTATAATTTCAATTGTTCATGTTATCTTTCTAAGTATTCCATAAAATTATATGTGTTATGAAGTTAAATGTTATAACAGGAGTTTTAATGTAGAATTTGTTTAAATTTACACTCTGCTTTTAACTATTATACATTTCCATGTTTTCCTCTAATATCCGGTTTAGAGAATTCTTAATCGCCGTCTGATCCCGATTGACTCATTCATCCTTCTTCATTATCTGGTTTAAGGAATTGTTAATTGCTCCTTGATCCCAATTGAAAAATCACTTCACCATCTAGCCTTGAGATCTAATATTGCTCACCTATCTTTCCCTGTAACACTTTCCTTATAATTTGATTCATTTCTATTTCAAAGCACATTGACTCCATAGCCCAATGGAAAGTTGAGAAGCACCTATTCATATAAATAATTAATACCACCAACCTACCAAAACCAATAAAAAACCAACCGAACCAATCATACATAACTAGCTTAAAATCTATTAACATAAAAAAAGCCTAATCATTAAGAGAGAGCCCTCTCTTAGTTTAGGAAGGCTAGATCATAATCTCCAAAAGTGGTTGTTAGTTACCTATGATATTTATTTTTAACACTTAGAACAACTCTTGGAAATTTTCAGAGTGATAACGCTAACCAAGGTCGTCCCAGTATCAGAGGATGTCCGTCTAACCTACTTTTTGGGTTAATAACTAAAAATTCTGCCGGATACTCCCACGAGTCCACAGAAACCAGGATGTCCTCTAATATACCTTCTAGTTTGATAATAGATCTTTCAGCAAGTTCCAGCAAGGTAGATGTGGGTTCCAAGGTTGTTATACCTAACTTTTGGTAGGTTTCTGTAGTTAAGATGTTAATGGCCACCCCAAATCAACTAACGTGTTTGAAAAGGAGTGGCAAGAGAATTGTACTGTGACTATGCGGTTTCCCGGGTCCTCGTATTTTATTGGCATTTATTTACCCAAGAGTAAGTCTGATAGTGTTCCCACTACATGAATAGTTGGTACAATATTTTATTTCCTCACCTGTTTTTTTCCGCACAGTTCTTTAATTGTTTTGGCATAGATAGGAATGTCTTGTAGAGCTTGTAGGAGAGGAATTTTAATGCAAAGATTTTTTAATTACCCTATGAGATCAAAATATAAAGAGACTATTGGTTTAGGTAGTGTTAATCTCTTAGGGAATGGAGGAGAGGAAATAATAAGGTTTTTCAGGATCTTTTTGGTCAACTGTGTCCTTCCCTTGCTCTATCTCTGTTTATGTCATAGTTGATTGTTTAGGTACTGTTGGAATTTCAGACTCAAGTTGTGGCATGGCTATATCTTCTTCAGGTGAAATAATATGCCTTGATATCAGCCTAAGTTCATTACGTTGCTTCTATTCAGTTTTAGGGTTTGGGTTCTCGAAAATCTGGATTAGCTGAACCGGTCTGTTATTAGGATTAGGATTAGGATTGGGTTGAGTTGGCAGTTGAGGATGAATAATAGGTTGAGGATTGTGTTGGACTGGCCCATGGAGTTGGCAATGTGGGTTGATTCTAAGCCTCTGTTCCCATAGGTAAATTGGTCATTCCCAGGGGTCATTTCTAGTTTTGAGACCAATTTGTATTTTGTGAAGTGGAGGCAGGCCACTGGGACTGATATGGATTGCTTTTCCAGTAAGGGGGAGAAAAAGGAAAACTTGACAAACTATTATCTAGACAGGATTATGTTGGCCAAGGAAGCATGGAAAATTATTGGGATGGCCAGACAGAAAAAGGTGATTAGCTCTGCCATGTTGTTCCAAGGTTCTGTTGATTAAATTGTGGAGGAGAAAATAACTAAGACGGGTCTTGTGACATACATGGTCATGCTTGCTACTGCCGATGTTGATTCATTAGATACACCGATTCTGTTTCCTCTTTTGCCTCTTTAAAACCACTTTCAACCCTAGGAGTGAAGGGAAATGGTCAACGACATGGCCCTTGGTACAAAAAGCACATGTTTGGACCATGTCTGATGGAGACTCCTGCTGGCTGTGCTTCTTCGGACAACGTGGGAAAAAAACAACCAAGTTTTGTTCTGCTAAAGCTTGCTTTTGCTTGTCTTGTAGGACATCTAGCTGCGTTGTGAGGGTGCTTAAGATATCTATTTTAAAATATTCTAAAATATTACCAAATTATGCTCTGGTCACGTTGCCACTTGACTGTTTATAATTCCTTGTAATTGAATCCCATCCAATTGGCATGCTTCGCGTACTACCTCGAGACCTAATGCACAATGCAATAATGTCATCATATTCTTCTTGATAGATGTCCCCTTTTCCCATTATATTAAGTGTCTCTACCCATTCTTCTTTTATTCCTTTAATCATTGTTGCTTTTAAAATATCTTTAGACAATGTAGTATATGGAGATCTTTGCAAATTATATTGAAATATTTTAATGTATTCTTCTAATGTCTCATTGTATTTTGTAGACATATTGAAGATTTTGGCTTTTAGTTCTTGAGTTCGGCAGTAGTCTTGATATTTTTTAAGAAAAGAGTTTTCATATGATCCCAACTATTAATGGTTCCTCCACCGAGCCCCATAAACCAACGCAATGCTGTCCCCTTCAAAGTAGAGGGAATAGTTTCAGTTTCCGAGGGTTAGTGGTGTAGTCATATCCCCTACATAAGAAATCGAATTCAAATAAAAATGCATCCGGATCTTCCGAGGTCATCCCATGGAAGGTTGGGATGTTTTGTAATGGAATAGCTTTCATAGGGGTATTTGCGGCCGGATCAACAATGGGATACTCCAATGTTGATGTCTGTCTCTGGTTTTTGTTGTGCGCCATCTGAGTAAAGATGCCAATAATATTTAGGGATTTATTGATTTGGGAGGATAATTTTAGTGGAATTAGGGAGTGGATTTGGAGAAGGCCTTGTAGCACTTCCCCGATCTGGGATATTGGGTATCTCTGTCTCAACTAATATCTCAGAATATCCAGGCTCTAGAGTTTTTACCTGTACTGCACAATTGGTTTCTCCCTTTCCTTCCTGCAAATTGCAAGAATTTCCCTCTCTCAAAGGGTCGAGACTTTAGTGTTCAATAATTTGAAGGCTTCGTTCATACCCTTCTGTTTCGCTATGAATCTCGACGTGGGTTGTAGATGGTGAGACTGCTGCATGAGGGACTATAGTAGGACTCTGTGTAGGAATGGTTATGGGTCCTACGGATGCCTGGTATTCAACCTTATTATTTCGTCTATATATGTTGTTCTACCAAGGACCACCAATCCCTTGGGTTTTGTGGATTTAAGTGGGGGGTTTTTCTCTAATTCTATATTTTTCTTTCTAGTCATAAAAAAAAATACCTATCTTATTAACCTCTGCATAATTGCTGAGAAGCGGGCTAGAGAGAAAGCGTTTTTCTTGCTAGTACACATGTTCTTACCTCTCACTTTCAATACCTAATTATTTCACAGGAAAAGGAAAAAGAAATAAAAGACATCACTCCTAAACACTCTCCCCGACAACGACGGAAAAATTTTTGGTAAAAAAGGTGACTGTTTTAAGGGTAACCTTAATGATTTACATTAATTATCAACTGAGGGAAAGTCTTGTTATTTCAAGAGTATAAGAAAAATATATGCAAGTGACATAAGAGGTTAACTACTCTAGATCGTTGTAAGAAAGATTGTCTAATTATCGAAGTTCAATCAAACCAACTTGAAAGTGAACTATGAAATACTTCAGACCAATCAAAGGAGAAAATTATGTTCTAAGCTTATGCAAAAATAACCTCCAAGGACTGAAATAAAGAATAGATTGCAATTGACCAACACACTATGATGAATTTAACAACTACCTTAATGAATTGAACAAAAATATTAATGAATTGAACAACAATAAATTATTCTAGATTTTTCAATGGAATTATATATTAATCAACTAATAGCATCATTCAGAATTAAACATCAAACCAAACGTTCACATTTATTATGGAAATATTCAAGAAATAACTATATGTAAAATTGAACAGCAACCACGCTGAAACTAGTCTAACGAATGTAAAAGCATCACTTCCTGATAAAATAACATTAATGATAAATCTAATCTATTGAAAAGGAAGTTATAACATATCATGCCTATGATTAACCAATTGAATGATAATGATATGAAACGCAAAGGATAACAAAAAATTCAAGATCCGTAAATAAACGTATAGCACAGAATAGTAAGGGAACTCCTAGGGTCCAACATCAACCACAAAAACATTTTCTTTCTATTCTACCATCACAACTAGGTTCCAACCTTATCCTCACAACCTCACACAAAGCACTTCACCATTGGATTAAGATATTCTAGAGGCCATAATAGAACCTAAATGTCCATGGGATTCCATGCATCATTGTTCATTCTTTCTACCTGAAAAATTGTTTGCGTCTATTAATGCACCAAGTCATGAAATTTGCACAAGGGAATCAAAGGATTTCCTTCCTCCATGATAGGTATATTAGTTTAAAAAACCCATCCTGACACTAGACACATTTTAGAAAGGGGTCATGTCAAATATCTCACCTACCATCAAGGCAGAGATTTGAACCAAACCTGGCATAGTCGAGGAAATCTCGTTGGGGGTAGCCTCATACAAATATTTTTTTAAGAATATAGGGATATGTTTGCATGTGCTTACTCATAAATTACAGGAATCAATCCTACCATTGTGGAGCACCATATTGATACATGGCCTGATGCCTACCTCATTAGGAAAAAGAAACGTCAACTCCATCCTTCTAAAGTGGAAGCAATCAATTAGGGAATTGACAAGCTTCACAAAGTTGGCTTCATTTATCCTATCGCTTACACCTCTTGGGTTTCTAGCCCTATACCCTTCATGAAAAAATAGGGAACCATTCACGTATGTAATGAATTTAGATATTTGAACAAAGCATTCCCCAAGGATAATTACCCTACATGCTTCATTGACAAATTTACTGATGCATGTGCAGTCATGAAGCTCTATCCTTAATGGATAGATTCTCAGGGTATAATTAGATTTAGATTCACCATACAAATCAGTATAAAACAACTTTCACAACCCCATAGGGCACATTCACATACCAAGTCATGCCATTTGGTCTAAAAAATGTTGGCGCCACCTTCTAGTGGGCCATGAGTTATATCTTCCACGATCTGGCTCATCTCATTCTAGCCTATTTGGATGACCTCACAATATGATCCAAAAATTTCTCAGATCATTTGGAGGATCTTTGCCTAGTGTTCCAAATATGTTGACAATATAACCTATGCTTGAACCCCTTCAAGTGTGTCTTTTGCGTCAAAGTGGGAAGACTACTGGGATTCATTGTTTCCCATCAAAGTATTAGAGTTGACCCTATAAAGGTCCAGGCCATTCGGGAAATACCACCTCCAAAATATTTGAAGAAGTTATAAAGCTTGCAGGGTAAGGCAAAATTATTATGCCACTTTTTTCCCAATTGTGTCACCTATGTGCACAACTTTTTGTGCCTTCTTCATCAGGACATCCCCTTCCAATGGGATGAGTAGGCCCAAAAACAATTTGAAGCCATAAAATATGCATTATCTCAAGCTCCATTGATTAGCCCTCCTGACCATACTAAGGAATATACCCTCTACCTATCAACATCTAAAGTAGCCATCGTCAAGGTATTAGTCCAACAAGGACCTGATAATAGAGAACAAGTTATCTATTACATCAAAAAGAACCTCTATGGGCCTACCTTGAAGTATGTGCCAAAAGAAAAGACAAACTTAGCCTTAGTATACTCTGAGCAAAATATCTGGAATTATATCATCTTACAGACCACCATTGTAATAGAAAATATTAACCCCATGAGATATTTTCTCACTCGTAGTATGATATCTAATTTCTGTCCTTATCATTGATGGGGGAACCATGAAATATGAAGGCTGCTATGAAAATATAAGCTTCAAATGGGGGATTATCACCTAAAACCCACATGTTTTCCATTGAAATGGGTAGGTGTGATATTGTTCTTGGTGTTGAATGGATCCGCACATTGGGCCCTATCACAATTGAATTCCAGGAGTTATATATGAGCTTTAAGTAGAATGGCCACACTCATACAGTACATAGACTCCAGGAAGGTGATCCTACTATCATCAACTCACATCGAATGGAGAAGCTTTTAAAAAAGAGCCATCATGAGATAGTAGAAAATTTTTATGCCATTCATGCCACTGAATCCACTTCTCCTCCCATTCATCCTAATATGAAAGAGGTATTAGATCACCACCAGTGGGTATTTGAAAAACCTAAGGAGCCCCCACCCTCTAGGGGTGAACATGATCATATCATCCCTTTGCTCCTAGGTACCCGACCACCAAACGCCTGCCCCTATCAATATCCTTTTCCCCAAAAGAATGAATTTTAAAAAATCATCAAGGAAATCCTCGAAGCCGGTGTTATTCGTCCCAACACCAATCCTTCTTCATCTCTGGTGGTCATGGTTCTAAAGAAAGACGGTGAATGGTGCATGTGTCTAGACTTTAGAGCCCTTAAGAAGATATTAGGGGAATTTTGAGGTCTAAAATGGGATTCATAAGGAAATTATAAATAATAGTGGAAATGATAAAATAAAATTAGATTACATCATCAAATTTTAGAGGGGAAAAAGAAAATACTATTTTTTCAACTCATATTTTCAACTTATCTCCCTATAGGTTTACTCAAATTTCGAGCGGTAACACTCATTGGATGCATAATTTTATTCCACATCCAAGGAGTACCCATGTTTCATACTTTCAATGGACCCTACTATAAGAAAAATGACAAATACATGAAAAAATTTGTTATAGGTCCTTTTGGGCACCATTCCCAATGACCTGGTTAACTGGGCTTCATCTCCAGGACCAATGAATAGGGTCTATCATCCCCTATCATTTTAGTTGTTATATGCCCTAAGACAAAGAATAAGATAAATAGTTCAAGACTTTCATCTGCAAAGGTTTCCAAGATTTGAAGTTTATAATATATCATATGAGAGCTCATCAGCGCTGCCTCTAAAGGGACTAAGTGTGTTGCATATGCAGGTAGCCCCATGCAAGGCTGCTCTGCAAAGCACTTCCCGACACTCATAGGTGCGTTGGTCACATTTGGGAGCGAAATTCTCATTGTTCCGGAATCTCCACTTGGACAGTGCCTTCTAGAAGAGTTAACATGTGTCAAACTTCGAATCTATGTGTCCATTTGAAATCCACAAGATTGGGAACATGTATTTCCTATTATTGGAAAGTCATTGATTGTAAGACTACCTTCAACTCCTCTATAAATTGAGCACAGATCTTAGTGTTTGAGAAGGAAGAATTTGTGTAGAGAAATACTGGTGGAATTTCAATCGAGGAGATTGATTTGACTGACATATTGCTGGAGATATCTGCATTGTGATGAGGCTGGGATGCTGCTAGAGATGGTGACACTAAATCAATAACTGGGTTGTAACTTCCCCTTCTATCATTAATAAATATTACTACTTATTTTTCCCTATATGCATCTGTTTAAGCTTTGATTTTATATATCATGATTTATTATTTGATGTATATGGTTTATGATGTATTGATTTAGCTAAATAAATTGAATATACATATGTATTGTTTCTATCTCTTACTTTTTAGTGTTCATTCTTGCAAGATTTATTTTGCACAGCCGGCTGGAATTTGAAGCTACAACAAAAGCGACAGAAGGAGATTTTGGAACTGCTTGGACTCCAAGTAAGCTTCTTATTTCATTATGTGTGTCTGTTTATAGTTAGGAAAGATAGTCGTAAAGTCCTTGACCTATTGTTCTAGATTAGTAGCTGTATAGGGAAGAATGATTTATCCATAATTCATAATTCTGCATAACAAATTGGCGACTCCACTGGGGACATTACTCTTTATCCTATGTGTTTTAGCCTCTGATTTTATTTGTTTATTCACCCATTAGTTGTTACTCACAAAGATTAGGTTTTTTAAAATCCAAATTTGCATTAGAAGTGTGTTAGACATCTGTGTTTTTCATTATACACTGCACCCAACGCACTCTTGGACAAGACACAGTGCTTTGCATGGCACTGTCTCCCTTTCAGGCCTGTGTTGCAAAGCATTGCCTCTCTTTAGAGACTGCATTGCCTGCTGAAACCATCCAAATTCCTTAGAATTTGTCATTGCAAGTTTGTTTCAGTTTGTTTTCTGTTGTGTTTTGAAAAGCCTGAGCCTCATATTGACCAATGATCTTATCTACCTCTTCCTCCTTTGAAAGAATTTTTTTTTCAATGTTTGTTTAAAGCATCTTTATTTATCATTGAAAAATTGATTTCAAAGTATTTTCATTGTCGCATTAGATCCATTTTCTTTTGAAAAAGGAAATTATCGTAAATTCTTCGTTTCCTGATAGGAGAAATTGTTGTTTAATGCCTCATTTTTCCTTCAAAAGAGAAATTGTTGTTTATATTCCTCATTTCTCGAAAGTAAAAGGAATTTGTTTTTGTTGATTTAGTGCACTTAGTTTCTTTTCTGCATTCATAACATTAAAGGAACTGAAAAGAAAAATATGCATTTGCATGTAGTGGTTTGTGTGTTTTGCAAAAGGAACAATTAAGAAATCTGCATTTAGTTTGTGTTTTTTGATTTGTTTGCTCACAAATTGATTGCTCTTTCCCTTTAGTAGCTAGGATTTTCTTTGAAAAACTTAAAGTGAAGATTTATTATCATTCTTAGTTTGCATTATAGGAATTTCCAATACATCATCGTGGTGAACCTTTGAAAGGAAAATTGTTAAACACGATCAACATAAAATTTATCTCAATTTACCTAACAAAGAATTCGAACCATAACGATAACATTTAGAAGGTCTAGGCTAGAGACGCGTTTCAACGTCGTAAAACATAGCAGCTGTCGTTAAATTTTCTACGTTACATTCCGAGTGTGATACCTCACTCCACGTACAAAAGTATATTGTAGCTCATCCACATACTTTCAGGTATATCGGGCGGTGTTACGGTACAAAAATTATAAAGGAGTGCTCTCACTGTGCGGTTTCACATCAGACAACGCTAATACGGACTTGGGCTTCCACGTACCTTCGGGTATATTTGGGAGGAAAAATTTTAGGTGCTATCCATCCATAGTGAACCGAGTCAGTCACCTTGTAAATTGTGATACACCGAACACAACATTCGGGAAGATTGCCTGCCCATATTTCTTGGTTTGCCAGGAGGTATTCTGCAGTTCACAGTTTCTTGGTAAACCTTTTTGCCTAGCATTAACCTTTTACTTTGTTTATTTGTTTTTGGTTAAAATAAATCAGTAATTGTGGAAGAAAAAAATCCTTTCCCACATCGTTCGCGTAGACTAGCATTAAAACCACCTTTACCACCAGAAGTTACTTCTGGTAGGCTAAGGCGATCACGCTTTGCCGAATCAAGTACAATTCGTACCTCTGGTGAAACATCCTCTTCTCATAAACCAGAGTTAGCTCAAGTTGTTTCTACACATCCCGGTTCGTCTACTGTTTTCGAAACAGAGTCTTCACAGCTACTCGTGGTCACGATCCATCCCATCAGTGAGACCATGCCTCCTGGACCTGATGTTGTTCAACCAAAAATTGATCCAGATCTTGTCTCTTTTTTGCCAGAACATCTGAATCTTGAAGTCGTACAACCGGAAGTTGTTCCTACCTTGGTCATCCAAAAAATATCTATAGCTATTGAATCTCCTATATCACGCAGTAAACCACCTGAAATATACTTTGGGCTTGACGGTAAAATATTTCCACCTGGTTTAATTGCAATTAAATAAATCCTACAAGACGAGACACCTTTAACTCCAACCCATTTTGGAGAGGACCTTTACCTGTACGATTCTTTTCCTCAATTGTTACCATCTTCTTTTGTTGATCCCGTTCCTATTCAAAATCTCGTCGTTTCAAAAGGGTATACATTTGGTCAAGTAACCATGCTGAACCAACATCTCCGATTAGGCCATCTGTTCCAATTACGTCAGATCCTTCCCTCACTACCCCGTTGATGTTTACAACTTCACCAGAATCATATTTTCATGGTGGCCCTATGGTCCCATCAGGTTACAAATCATTATCTGGAATTTTCTCTGGTGCATCTTCAAACCCATGGAATTTACCAATGTCATCATCTAGTATTTTAACTGGTAATCCTATAGTGAGTACTGAAAGGCTTGATTCTTTATACACATCATCAGGGAAATATCAAGCCGGTCCTTCTGGGTCTATTCCTTCAAGTACCATATCAACTGGACTCCCAGCATTTGGAGAGCAATATTTTCCATCTTATTATCCTCCTGATGCTGGGGGGAAACCTTTGGTCACCCAATATGACAGTACTTCGTCACTTTTTGGTCAAAATAATGTCGAAATGAACATTTGTCAAAGGTATCCCACTCTGTCGATCCAACCACAAATGGTTATAAAATCGTATCAACCAGTTCAACCTGTTACACCCACATCATTTCCACTTGTTAATACATCTTTACCCCTGTTATAGAACCAAAATGTTGTACAAAAACCTTATCAAGCGGGTCCTTCAACTCAATATCCTCAAATTTTGGGTCCACAGACTCCAAATCCTTCTGTTAATTTACAACAACCTGTATCCAGAATCATTTATTCACAATCTAGTTTACCATTTTATGGGATTTCACAAATGCAATCTAGTTATACTTATCAACTGATTCCAAGTTATCCTAATTTGGGTTATAAAATTGGCGGACCCCTTGGCAGCCTCAGGCACAAATGCCTCAAACTTGATTTCCACAGGTATCATATCCAGGTTTTGGTCAACAGAATCCTCAAGCGTTTGCTTTTCAAAACAACCCCGATCTGGGTTACCAGCAACAGATTCCTTATGCTGGTGCTCAAAGGAATGTTGCTCAAGCAATTCCATCTTACCTTGGCTATGCTCAACCTGACCTTAATAGACAGTTTCCCTTTGTTTCAACTTTAGAGTTACCAGATTTAAATCGGCTAACTAATGATCCAATTAACTATGCTCCTTGGTGGCCGGTGATACCTCACAAATTACCCTCAGATATTCCTAAGTTCAATGGAAACCCTGGAGAATATCCATCGACTCATGTCATGAATTATCATTTATGGTGTTCATCAAACTCCCTGAATGATGATTTTGTTTGAATACGTCTTTTCCAGCGTATAGTCACAAGTCTGGCTGCAAAATGGTATATTGAGTTACCTAGATCTTATTTTGATAATATCACTGCCTTAGCTACTGTCTTTTTGACTCATTTCCAGTTACCCATCAGATATGAAATTGGAATGGAACTCTTGACCAATTTCAAACAGACTAATGCTACTCACATTTTTGATCATATTCATGAGTGGCATCGTCGTCATTGAATGGTTAAGACATTTGTTCTGGATCAACTCCTTACTGAATGGTTCATTAAGTACCCGCTACCAAATATAACTGAGGATGTGGCTAAGGGTGGCATCATCATAGAAGAGCAAGTTATCTCTCGTTCCCAATATTTAGAATTGATCTACACTCAGTCTGGCACGCTCTATGAAAAAATTCCTAATGCGCCGAGATCTAATTTCACTGCTCCTCCTCAATAAAAGGACTTTCATGCCAGAGACGACTTGATTGGCACTACACGAAAACATCACACTACTGCATATGATCTTGCACTTTCTTCCAAAATTAATGCCATGTCGTTTGACAAAGGCAAAAGTGACAATCAACCCAGAAGTAAGAAAAAGGGGAAATATAAGAAAAATCAAACTTCTAACCCGCAGGAAAGATCATCTGATCAATCGTATGGACCTAGGAAACCTCGTCATCCATGCATAATCTGTAATGAGGAACACTTTATTAGGGATTTTCCTCATCGTGCTGAAGTCTCAAAAATCATCAAGACTTCCCATGCATCAGCTGTGTTGAAAGACCCATTTCCAAATCCAGACACAAACATGTTTGCTATGGATCCAACTCCTAGTTCCCAAGTGTTAATGTTATCTGTCACAAAAACTTCAACAGATATTTTGGTGTCAATGCGTAATAAATATTATGGTAGTCATGCCACTGATCAACCTACTACCTCGACAATGAATCCTTCTACGGAATCAGTACCACCCACTGTTATTTCTGAATTGGCAATCAAGCCACCAAAGGGAGTAATTCACAAATCGACATATAATACTCGAGCAAGAGCTGCTCAAAATTATAATATAGTTGAAGATTTGGCTCAATCCCCTTCAGCTATGTTTTCTCTTGAGGTATTACAAAATTTTCCTTCCCAAAAACAAGCTTTATTGTCGGCTATTGGTGAAATTGATCCGATTGACTCTAGTCTTGTCGTCTTTAATCATACGGGCTATGTGCCGCAACTACCAGCAGAATTGGCATTCTCCATACAAGTAAAATTTCTAAATCACCTTGTTCATCGCACTATTATTGATGAGGGAGCATATACATGCATTATGTCTCTAAATTTTTGGAAGTCACTTGGCTCGCCGCACTTATCACAATCATCAACGACATTGAAGGCTTTTGATGGACGTACATATAAACCTTGTGGTATTATTAATAACCTGCATGTTGAACTTGGGGGAAAAATAGTGAATGTTGATGTAGAGGTTGTTGATGGACCCATTGACTATAATATTCTACTTGGAAGGCCATGGGTATATGCAATGATTGCAATTGTTTCTACATATTTTAGAATGATCGCCTTTCCATATAAAGGTGCTATCAAAATCATCAATCAACTATCTGTCTTTTCCTCAGCTTCGCAGGTAACTGGAAGGATTATGTTCATTCACATACCGCAAATAGAACTTCAGAACATTGGTGTAGGACTCTTAAATGATTCCACTCTCATGGGAACCTTTGCATTACCGCCGCCCGCAACGTTGGCAGAAATTGCAAGTATAGAAAACTGCTACATGATCTCTTCCACTCTATCTGGCTTAAGGGAGAGTACGGGTGATTCTGAAATTTATACATTGGATGAGTTTCTACTGCCTAGCCCTATTGAGTTGGCATAGCAATCAATCTATCTGGCTTGGGTGGCAAATCCAAAATCAACGTCGCTGATTGTTTGGGTTGATCGTTATTTAGATTTCGGTACTTCCTCTGATCCTTTTTCCTCAATGTTCTTGAAAGATGAGAATATTTTTGAAGCCATGATGTTAGAAGGAGAACCATAGGAATATTTTCATCATCGTTCCCATCTTCCTAATTATGAAGAAAACTATCTTAGTGAACTATATCACCCAACAATCAAAAATTTCTTTTCGAATTCTTTACCTATTAGTGCAATCGATTTTGAGCGAAATCTGCCAAATATTGAAGAAACCATTTTTATCAATATTTCAACCAAACCCAACGTTGTAGAAAATATTCATGTCGGTGTATCTTGTTCTCCATAAAAACTCAAATCATATCTCTCTCTATTTCGTGAATTCCATGATGTATTTTCTTGGTCTTACGAAGAAATGCCAAGCATAGATACTAGTATTGTTGAACACACTATGAATATGTATCCTGATGTCAAACCGGTGCGTCAATGGCTTCGTCCTGCTCATCCGAAGAAAGCCGCTACCATCAAAGCAGAAGTTGAAAAAATTTTGCATGCTGGTTTCATATACCCTGTTCCTCTAACTGAGTGGGTTTCCAATATCATTCCTGTCATGAAAAAGAAAGGAACTATTAGATTGTGTGTCTATTATAGGGATGTCAAATTTTCTTTTCCAAAAGACAAGTGCCTCAGTCCCTTTATTGACCAGATTATTGATGATTGTGCTGGATGCAAAATCTTTTCGTTCATGGATGGATTTTCCAGCTACAATAAAATCAATATCCACCTCGAGGATCAACATATGACAACATTCATCTGTCCCTGGGGCAGATTCACTTATAGGAAACTACCGTTTGGTTTAAAGAATGCTGGGGAAACTTTTTAGAGAGCAATGGATTATGATTTCAATGATATCAAGTACATTGCTCAACCTTATCTAGATGATTTACTAGCACATTCACGAAATCAGATTGATCACCCGATGCATTTGAGAGCCATTTTCTTACGCGGCCGACACTACAAAATACGCTTCAATCCACATAAATGTGTGTTTTGTGTTGGTTCTGGTCGTTTTCTTGGATTCATAGTCTCAAAAGAAGGAATTCAAATCGACCCATTGAAGGTTCAAGCCATTCTTGATTTGCCTGCACCATCAAATTTGCTTCAGATACATAAAATTCAAGGAAAGGCTAACTTCCTAAAAAGGTTCATTCCAAACTATGCCGAAATGGCTAAAGGATTTACTCGACTACTGAAAAAGGGGGTTCCCTTCCATTGGGACCAAATTGCGCAAGCTTCTTTTGATGCTGTCAAGGATACTCTTGTTTGAGCATCATTAATGTATCCCCCTAATTATCAAAATTATTATTTCCTATATATCGCCACAACAGAAATGACCATTGCTATGGTTTTGGTCCAAGTAGAATATGGAATTGAACATCCGATCTATTATTTAAGTCGTAATCTCAGTGATATGGAAGTTAAGTATTCATATGTAGAAAATATTGCCTTGGCAGTTGTTCAAGCTGTCCAAAGATTTCGCCATTATATCCTGCTCTGAAAAACTACTATTATTTCAGATTGCAACCCCATGACTTATATCTTATCATGTCAATTGCTGGGGGGAAAATATTCAAAATGGATTGTCATTTTGCAGGAATTTGATTTGGAATTCATCAAATCCAAGTCAAATAAGTCTTTAGTTTTGGCTGAGCTTCTCTGTGACCTTCCCTCTGATAGTACTGCAACTACGTAGGAACCATCAATTCTTGACGAGTCTAGGTTTCTGATTGGATCATCTGATCCTTGGTATGGGGATTTCATCATTTATCTCCAAACTCAAACTTTTCAACCTGAGACCTCTCGCTCTGAATAATGACATATTCGATACCAAGCCAAATATTATCTAATCGTCGGTGATACACTTTATCGTTGTGGTGTTGACACTATTTTAAGGAGGTGCCTCACTCATGAGGAGGCCGAAAAAGTGTTAAATGATTGTCATGCTGGGGCTTGTGGTGAACATTTATCTAGATATGCTACCGCATAGAAAATACTCTACGCTGGTTCCTTTTGGCCTACTATTTTTCGAGATTGCATCCTTGCGGTCAAAAGTTGTCATGCGTGCCAGATTTTTGACCGTAAAATCCAAAAACCGCCAGCGCCAATGCGTCCTATTGTATCTGTGGGACCATTTTCGAAATGGAGTATTGACTTCAAGACCTGTAACTCTCGTTCATCCGGGGGGCATGGTTATATTATTTTCGCAGTCGACTATTTTACCAAATGGGCTGAAGCGATGCCTACATTCAACAACGCAGGACATACAACTACATTGTTTTTATTTAATCATGTTATTGCATGGTTTGGGGTCCCACAGGCTATAGTTACAGATCATGGGAAGCATTTTCGCAATCACATGATGGCTGAATTAACTGCCAAGTTAGGATTGTCACATGATAATTCTACTCCTTACTATCCACAATCAAATGGACAAGTTGAAGCTATCAACAAGATTCTTAACGTATGCTTCAATGAATGATAGGAGTTCATAAAAGAAATTTGCATTTGATCCTGTACTCCGCCTTGTGGGCATATCGACACTCGGTGAGAAACGCAACTGGATTTACTCCTTTTCAATTGGTGTATGGTCTAGAAGCTATCTTACCAATCCAATGTGAAATACCATTGTTGAAACTCACAATTGACTTGTTACCTGACACCTAAGAAGAAGAAGCGTGTCTCCTTAATCTCATCCATCTTGATGAAACGCGTTGTGAAGCCCAATTGGCCAACGAAGCGCATAAGAGACGTCTAAAGGCGCAATATGACAAAAATGTCTAGCCTCACATTTTCTCAGAGGGTGACTTGGTCCTTCTTTACGATCAAGAAGATGATGTAATAGGTACATGAAAGTTTGAGGAATTATGGCATGGCCCCTATATTTTCAAATGAGTTCTTGCTAAGGGCACCTTTGATTTGGTTGATTACGATGGAATTCTGTTGCCGCAGCCTAGAAATGGGTTGTATTTGAAAATTTACTATGATGAATCATGAGCGTAGTAATTTTTTATATTATATTGTATATATATGTTGTTGATTTGCATTCACTACCTTAATTTGTTTTTAGAGTTTTCTTGACGTTAGTAATTCGCTTTACATTTCATCGCAGATGTCTGAATCTTTGGAACCCTTTGTTGGATATGCTGATGGTGCTAGTCGTAGTACACAAAATCTATCCTCTACAGTGTGGGCCATTTTCGCTCCCAATGGCTAGTTAGTGAGTTTTAAAAGTATTTGTATTGGTAGATCAATGAATAATATTGTTGAGTATAGCGCGTTGATCGAACTTCTCTCTGATGCCATTTCATTTTGTATTAACCGTATCATCATAAAGTTAGACTCACAACTTGTGGTATTACAACTTACTAGTGTTTAAACTATTAGAAATCCAACATTGCATAGATTGTTCCTAAGAGTTCGACTTTTGGAAAGACACTTTGATTTTCTTCAATATCAACACATTTTCAGAAATTTGAACACATTGACTGATTCTTTAGCTAATCAAGTTCTAGATAGACATTTGAAACATATGTAAGGAAAATATTCACATCATTGAATAGGATTGCAAAATAAACATAGGAAAAATCTGAAATCATATAGATAGATAGTTATAGGTTTTTACAAAATTTGTGCCCAAGAAACATTGGTCATCTGACCTCAAAATGTATGCAAAATGTCAAAATTAAACTAGTGGTGCTCGTGGTAACATGCTATAGATCTAGCTATCCTACGTAGTAACTGCATCCAATGGTTAGGAACCCCAATAGTGTGTCGCTACAGTTACATGGGTAACTCTTCGATCCGGCAATCCGAAATCCCAAAGGTTAAACCCTCTATGTGCTGCCGAAGCTTAGCCAGAGTCTCAACCATATCAAGATCCTGAAGGACTTCTCTCCTGACAACCCTCTCTGCTAGAAAATTTGCTTCACACTTCGGTTCCACTACTGGTTGAATACGACCAAAATCTGCATTACATCAAAAATTTAGTTTAGTCTTTGGAAAACATCAAAAATAAAAAAAAATTGTATAAACCTTAGGAAAATAAAAAAACATGGTCAAAACATTCTTACCCATTGCACCCCACTGAGCGCCTTTTGGTAATGCTAAATCTGGATCTCTTAGGAAATCAATGCCTGCGTATGCATACTCATCGATGGCAACAATCTGTGGCCGGAACCAGGCAACAAACATAGTCGAGAACACAATGTTAGATTGGCCTGCATGCATACCCATGAGTTCTACCCATCTTTGCATCCGCAGATCTCTAGGATTAGACACATCCAGTGTCACATGTTGTGGCTGCATTAGTGGAATCCGTTCTAAAGCAAAGGATAGAAGGATAGAACCATAACTGAAATTCTTCTTCCTTCCTCCATTTGCTTTATTCATTTTTTCCTTTATCTAAGAAAGAAAAGCTTCAGACCAGTTGAAGACTGTCGACTCCATACACTTTAGCGAGTACTATATATACGATCTATTCGCTACATGTAGTGTAACGGTGCTGACAAGTTTTGCGATCATGAAAAGGATAGTTCTCAAAGGAAAATCTCTAACATCCTAGATGTTTGTCTTTCCATATTTGCTTGCTTCTGCCCCTGGATAACAATGCTGCAAAACATAATATCTCATTGTCTCTCCTCCAACAATAGACCCTAAGAGCGAAATAGGCAAGCCTCTCCTCGAAAAACCTGTAAGAAAGTATACATCCTCGACTGTTATGGGAACCACTTGGTTCTTAATATGAAATTCCTCGATAGCTGGATCCCATGCTCAAACTAAGAACTCCAAGAGTTCTATTTTTTTCTTCATCCCTGACAATTTGAAGTACTTAAGAAGTCCACAATCTCTTAGGGCTCTTACTGTACTCGGATCATTTAAGGAAATCATATCCTGTTCTTCATGTTCTCTTTCGCTCCATGTAATCGTCATTGTAATCTTATGGAAATATGAAATACAACCATAAGAACCATTAGATTCCATTCATTGCAAAAAATTGGGCAAATTTTGGGCACATTGCAAAAACCAAAAATCTATATTGTGCCCAACGCACTCCCTAAGAAGAGACAATGAGTCGTGTATGCAAGTAGCCTTCACTTTACTTGTTATGCAACACAGGTTTTGACATTCAGGGGTGTGTTGCCCTCTTTTTGGGTAGAATTTACCTTAGGGACCCCAAAACCCTAAAAAACTGCAGAAATTGGAAATGAATTGATTACTAAAGGAAAGAGGAGGTTCATATCACTAACCTGGATCAAACGACAATGAAATCTGTCCACAAAAATGATTGCAATCAACAGCTAAAGTTCGGGGGCAAAATCAGGTTTAGAGCTCCAAAATGAAAATGGTAACCATGGAATGGTAAAAATGAATAGTAAAACTACTTTTAATAGTAATTTAATTATTTGCAAATTAAATTTATTGCTATAACTATGGTTTTATTATGTTTTTTTATCATGAAACATGTATTTTTAATCCATTTGATATTGTTCTGAACAGTTCTTACAACTGATGAACATATTAGTCGTGCAGATTTATTTCAAGAATGATTTGACCACAAAGCATACTTTTTTCTCCTTATTTTTTTAGCTTTGTTAAAAACGAAAAAGGATTTGAAGCACACTTTTATGTCTTTTTCAAGCTTCGATAACAGCGAAAAATGAACCCTTGGAGTCTTCTTTCAGCTCTTTTCAGAATCCGATAATGTGAAAAGATTACCGAGCACTTGTCTTTTCGAACTCATAAAAGTAAATGAATTGATATCTACTCAATATAAGTTTAACCCTTTCCCAGACTGAGATAGATTATTTACGACAAATGAATACCTTGGTCAAACATGACTAAAGAGGTTCTCTCAGATATTATTTTACACTTTTTTGGATCTGAGCGACAACTTTACGAAAAATTACTTATGGAGTTTTCTTTCGTCCTCTTTTTCAAACTCTCTAGATATGAAAAAGGACCAGGCTATCATTGTCGTTAAGCTTGTTAAAACATAAAATAGCAACATGCTTGTCGATCATGGCAAGAATCGAGTTTCATTCATTGCTAGACTCGTTAAATTATTAAATAACGATACTTTATTCGCTTGAAGGGTTGAATTATAGATCAATAAAATGTTATCCTCCTCAAGCTTGTTAAAAAATAAAGAGGTGCTAGTCGACAAATGACCGGGGAAAATTTGGGAAAAATGAGAAAAATTCTTTATGGTAGCAAGTCACTCTTGAACATGACACTTCACTCCATGTCCATGACTATTTGGGTTGGGTAATCTTCTTGACGATTCATTCATACCTATGGTTCATCATACCTTCACTTCGGTTTTGGGTCAATGCTACCAACTCATCTCAGTGTCGCTGATATGTTTAAGAGAAGTCATCCAATGAAAACTCATCCTTCTGCAATACCAATAAACCTTCATTCTCATGACTGTCATCCGTGAAAATTGCTATATCAAGTCATACCTTTGTCTCCGAAATTAGTATATCTTGTTTCGCAATAAGGTGGATTCCTGTCAACGAAAAATAATTATCCAGGAAGTTCACTTAGAAACATCATATTCTAGTACCATGAGGCTTGTTATAGCATTGACAAGATCCTCTCTTTCGAACTTTTGACCAAAAGATTTTATTTGGCATTCGACATCAAATCATCTATTCACGCCTTAAGAAATGTATTGCAGTACCTTGAGGGCCATTGACATCAATGGTGGTTCTCTCGTGTTTGTTAACAACTCACATCATTGACTGGTAATCAAACGATGTCTTTCCATGTTCGACTACAAATCATATATTCACATGGCTAGACTTGTACCCGAATGATCAAGTGAACGAGATAAGAAGACCCCGGATCTAGTTCCAGCCATCTGGGCTCCGATTTTAGGATTTTTGTACACATCATATGTACGGTGACCTTACATACAGATCGTCATCTGAGCATGGCCCTATATTTGTAGGCATATATGTATTGGGCAACATTCCAATGTAGATGACTTTCTGAATTATGTACATGTTATTAAATTTTTTATGTGCTGAACATGGGAATGCCTATCCTCGGCAATTATGATCAAGAGGATATATCATGATGTAATGTATGGTAAGATTGATGCAGGTCGCCACTTTGCTTCATCTCCAACCCATCACAGTGTAAAGCATCTCAATCAAAATATTGTTATTATTATTATTCTGACTTCATGCTATAGGGGGCAATTTTTATAGGTCAATTTGGGAACCATTCCCAATGACCTGGTTAACTGGGCATCATCTCCAGGACCAATGAATAGGGTCTATCATCCCCTATCATTTCAGTTGTTATATGCCCTAAGACAAAGAACAAGACAAATCATTCAAGACTTTCATCTGTAAAGGTTTCCAATATTTGAAGTTTATAATATATCATATGAGAGCTCATCAACACTGCCTCTAAAGGGACTAAGTGCGTTGCATATGCAGGTAGCCCCATGCAAGGCTGCTCTGCAAAGAACTTCCCGACACTCATAGGTATGTTGGTCACATTGGGAGTGAAATTCTCATTGTTCCAGAATCTCCACTTGGCCAGTGCCTTCTAGAATATTTAACATGTGTCAGACTTTGAATCCATGTGTCCAATTGACATCTACAAGATTGGGAAGATGTCTTGCCTATTATTGGAAATTCATTGATTGTAAAACTAACTTCAACTCCTCTATAAATTGAGCACATATCTTAGTGTTTGAGAAGGAATAGTTTATGTAGAGAATTGCTGATGGAATTTCAAATGAGGAGATTGATTTGAGTGACATATTGTTGGAGAAATCTGCATTGTGATGAGGCTAGGATGCTGCTGGAGATGGTGACACTAAATCAATCACTGGGTTGTAATCTCGCCTTCTATCATTAATAAATATTACTGCTTATTTTTCCCTATATGCATCTGTATAAGCTTTGATTTTCTATATCATGATTTCTTATTTGATGTATATGGTTTATGCTTTATTGATTTAGATAAATAACTTGAATAGACATCTGTATTATTGCTATCTCTTACTGTTTAGTGTTCATTCTTGCAGGAAATATTTTGCACAACCGACTGGAATTTTAAGCTACATCAAATCCCTGGGTCTTCAATCTGGTACTTTGCACCTAAATCTTTGAACCTAAGGCTTATATATCTTCATTTGCATGCCTTAAGCTCTTTGCTGTTTCATTTATATCTATGACTGTGAAATCTGCGTGTTAATGGTGCCGGGATAGTTTTACAGGGTCAAACCCTATTCTTTTAATGGAAGTCGCGTCAAAGCACTATCCCGAGCCTTTCTCCATGATACGATCTTTGTGCACGCCTTTCCCTGTGTTTTCTGTCGCTGTGACAAAAACCCTAAATAATGGTGGCCATTTATTGTTGGTAACCCTGCAAAACACGAAAACAATTACGAAAAACATGTATGGAGGTGGTGGTATGGATGGAAGTGACCATGGCAGCGTGGCGTGGACGAGGATGATGACTGCAGGGGCAATCAATGGAGGAAAACATGACACAATGGAGAATGCATGAGAAAATGTCGAGGCAAACGTTTTAACAAAAAAATAATGAAATTTGACCTTGGGACAAATATATATGGTGGGGGCGAATAAATTATGGACACATGTGGAGGGGGTGACGTGGCGATACGTGGCTAGTCAACGGTGGAACATGCAGAAGAATCTGGACTGTCCGATCTTGGAGAAGATCGATGGCTAGGAACACGGCAGAGGGCGATGGACAGTGGGCCAGGGGTACGGAGACCATGGATTAAACCCAGCGCAACTTCGTTGAGCGATGACCGTTGGATGGGCGAGGACAGATCTGATGGCTGACGACGATATCGCTCCGCGTCTTGTACCGATGATGCATTTTGCAAGGGTATAAAGGGCAGAATATAAAGCCTTTTGGAGCATAATTTTTTATCAGCAAGGTTTATTGACTCAGAACATCAGAGGGAAATAGTCACAAGGCAAGGAACATGAAAAGGCTGCAAGGATGATGTGTTTTCAAGGGAAATGCATTTCTTGCAGGCTTATTAAACAAAATAGCCCCTTGCTTGCTTGTTAAGGAATTTATAAGGGGCTAACAGTGGCTCCACATGGGGATGGCTTCTTCTTGAAGGAGTCAAGAATTCAGAAAATGATCTTTGGTGTAGGCCAGATGCCTGCTGCTTTAAGCCATCTTCTTCTTCGATTTTCAGCTGCCACAATTGTGAAGACATCAATCTAGCAGAAAAAATTTCCCAATCAATCTACCTACCCACACTACAGTCCTAGCATTTTTTTCTTCTAGGGTGCATTTGGACTTGCAGACCCTTTCATCATTTATTTTTTACAAATAGGAAAATAAACCTATTCTATTTCTACCCTTATTACTCCATGAGACCAGATTAGACTGTTGGTCTCAGATGTTACTCTACCTAATCTAATACCTGCTGGGATTAAACTGTCCAACATATTTTTTCTCTATATTCTATGACAGAAATTAAAAAACAGTCAAGCCGGGATTAGACTATCTGACTTGCTGTGGATCCAAGGCATAAAGACAGTTGCACATGGACAAAATTTGTAGAAAACTGAAAACAAAACTGTGAAGGCTTGAAATCTGAAGCTTGAAGTATCCTTATTTCCTTGCAACTCAAGTTTTGAGCTTGTTAGAGTCACTTCTTTTCTTCACTTTAGCTCTGGTTTTGGGCATGTTAGAGATGATTCTTCTTTCTTCTTTGCTGGTCCAGATTTTGGGCATGTTAGGACCAGCTGTTTTACTTTCTTTGGCTTAGGTTTTGATCATACTAGAGCCAATCCTTTATACCTCAGAGGTTCATGTTTTGAGCATGTCTGAACCTCTTTTTTCCTCTATTTTTTTGGAACATTTTCTCTTTTTCTTGAAAATAAAAACCACAATGGTATGTACAATGGAAATGGAAACTGGAAATTGTAAATCAGCAGAAGTAGTGTTTGAGCATCCTGCCATTTACAGGACCCCCAAACAGCTCTGTACCATCTAATTCTTGTAGGAAGAAGGCATTTGGACCCACAGTGGCCTGGATGATGTATGGACCTTGCCACAAACTGTCAAAATTTCCATGCTTACCTTTACCCTCCCTCCTTGAGTCCCACTTCAGAACTTTATCTCCAATTTTGAAATCAGCAGCTTTGGTTCTTTTTTCAAACAATTTATTTATATTTTCCTGAACCTTCACTGCTCTGTTGTAGACCTCTTCCCTTGTCTACTGGAGATGAATCGTTTGGTTTACTCTCCTCACCATACTGTCTTCTTCTGTTTGAATCTCCTGGACCAGCTTAATCACTGGTACCCCAAGGTTGGTAGGAAACACTGCTTCTGTCCCATAGACAAGCTGATATGGTGACATGCCAATGGATTTCTTTTTTGTAAGCCTGTCAGCCCACAAGGCATGCACCAACTTGTTATGCCATGACTTTTTGTTCTCTTCCAACAACTTTTTGATGATGATCACCAGGCTCTTGTTTGATGATTCAGCTAATCCATTACCTTGAGGGTAATAGGCAGTTGAATGACCGAGTGCTATTTGATACCTGTGACAAAAATCAACCATTTTCTTGGATTCGAAAGCAGCAGCATTGTCAGTGATTATTTTCCTTGGGCAGCCAAACCGAGAGAGGATATGACCTTCTAGGAAACTAATGATGAATGAATCTGTGGCATTCCTAGTAGGTATGGCCTCTATCCACTTAGTGAAGTAGTCAGAAGAAGCAGGGTGAATTTCCCCTATGAAATCTAGGCCCCATTGTAGAAAGGGACCTTCAACAGTGATGGGTTGTAGGGGTAAAGGGAGGAGTTTTCTTTTGCCTTCAAAGATCTGGAATTTGTGGCAGGCAATGGTCATCTTATGGGCATCGTTGAAGAGTGTAGGCCAATAGTAGCTAGCTCTGAGTATTTTTTTTGCAGTGGCTTTCCAGCTCAGGTGGCCTCCACACTCTCCTACATGGAATTCTTGTTTAATCCTCTCTGCCTCGTTTTCAGGCAAACATTTAAGCAATAGGCCATTTTGGTTTTTCCAGTATAAGTTTTCATTCAAAATGCAGTAGTTTCTGGCTTTTAGTTTTATGAATCTGGCCTTAGTCTTTGATAGTTCAGCTGGGGCATTAAGGTGTGTAAGCACATACAAAATGTCAGAATACCAAGGAGAGCTCTGAAACTTTTCCTCAACAGTGGGATTAGGCCATTCTAGTTGCTCAACCATGGTATTTACCATGTTAATGTATAGGGCTTGTAAGTTTGATTCAGCCATTAGTCGAGCTAAGCCCTGACCTTTAATCAGTTTGGTGGGTTTTATCTCAAGTTCATATTCTAAAATCACAACAATCCATTTTCCCCTCTTCCCATCTGGGTCTTGGGACAATATATCTTTGACTATGATGTTGGGTACATAAGCTATGGTGTGAGAATGCAATATGTACACCCTAAAGTCCTTTAAGGCCTTGATTAAGGCATAGGCTTGTTTTTCCATTATGTTGTATTTCAAGGGTGCATCCCTTAGAGCTTTGCTGAAAAAGGCAATTGGTTGTTCCATTCCTTCTGTGTTTTTCTGCAGCAAGATTGTAGCCACTGTATGCTCAGAGGCGAATGAAAAGATCAGGAAATCTTTTGAGAAATCAGGGCTCATTAGAACAAGAGCTTGGGTAAGTGCAAGTTTTACTGATTCAAAAGATTGTTTCGCTCCCACAGTCCATTTAACTCCTACACCTTTCTTCAGCATGTTAGTCATATTCCTAAGGTGTTAAGCTAGGTTGGGAATAAATCTCCTTAGGAATTTGATTTTCCCAATGAAGGACTGTAACTCTTTGATGTTTCTTGGGTGTGTGATTTGTAGTATTCCCTCAACTCTTTTTGGGTCTATTCTAATTCCCTTCTCAGATATAATGTGGCCAAGAAGCTTTCCCTCTTGCAGCCCGAATATAGTCTTTTTGGGATTTAAGGACAAACCAAACCTTCTACATTTTTCAAACACTTTCCTCAGCTATTTTAGATGTTCTTCTTCAGTCTTAAAATAGACTGTTATGTCATCCAAGTAAATAACAATGAAACACCCTATCTCATCTGAAAAAGCTATATCCATCGCTCTTTGGAAGGTTGCACCAGCGTTCATCAGTCCAAAGGGAATTTTTACATACATAAAGGTACCCCATGGAGTGGTAAAATCTGTTTTGAGTTGATCTTCAGGGAGAACTAGGACTTGGTTGCAGCCTGAGAAGCCATCCAGGAGGGAGATTCTTTTAGAGCCTACTACTTTCTGAAGAATATGCTCCATTTTTGGCAGAGGGTAGTTGTATTTGAGTGAGACTCTATTAAGATTTCTGAAGTCTATACATAATCTGATCTCCCCAGTTTTCTTTCTTATAGCCACTAGATTCGAAACCCAATTAAAGAATCTCACGGGAACTATTATGCTTGCCTCATACATCTTTTTAATCTCCTTTTCCACTGCAGGCAACTGTTTTGGATTTATTCTACGAAGTTTTTTCCTAAAGGGTTTCTGATTTTCTTTTAAAGGTATTTTGTGCTATATGATGCTTGTGTCATAAGCCCTTAAATATTCGTAGCTCCAAGCGAATACGCCAATAAATTCTTTGAAAAGGTCAATGTATTTATTTTTCATCTCTGTGGGTAAGGATTTTTCCAATTTAATCATTTTGGGCTTATCTTCTATGCCTATATTACATTCTTCTACGTTAGAGTCCACATGCTCTATAGTGGGCATTTTTGCTACATCATCAAAGTCAAAGAGGTCCTCTAGGGGTGCCAGACCTCTGGGTATATTCTTATATTTGGCCTGCAACACTTCCATCTCCTCATTTTCTGTGTTTTCACAATTTCCATTTGAATTTCCAGTTTCTTCGTTCAAAGCGTTTATTTCTATGTTACGAGGTGTTTCTTCTTCGTTTGAGGGTTCCTCACTTAGGCAGCTATCACTAGACATAGAGTCTGAATCAGAAAATTCAAACTCGTTTCTGCCTATTAGGAAATCTTCAATCCGTTTATCGCCCTCAAAGACCTGCCAGTATTTTTCATTATCCGGCACTGCAGGTCTGAATTTGGTTTGTATGATAATTCGTTGGTCGATTGGAGTCTTAGGGTATGAAATAGCTAGGCAAGCTAATCCGTTTGCAATGAAATTTTGACTCCTAGGAATAAACACTAATTCGTATTCAACAAATGTTTTCAATAAATCCATAGTGTCATTCCTGTAAGTTCTCAATCTAGGATGTTTCGCTGTGTATTCACCATTCACCTGTTTAATAATCAACTCAGAGTCCCCATGCACAGTTATCCTACGGGCTCCTAATTTTCTCAACAGGTTCAAGCCTAGGACAAGGGCCTCGTATTCTGCAACATTGTTTGTACATTTGAAATGCAGGTTGCAAGCATGGCTCTCTGTGTAATCACTCTTCGTGTTATGTATCCACACTCCTGCCCCAACAGTTCTTCTTGTACATGACCCATCGAAACTCATTTCCCATAGGGGTTCACTCTCGTTTTTGTTATCAGTTTTTTCCCTATAGCTGGTTTCGCCATTATGTTGCATTATAGGTGCTGCACTAGGCTGTGGGCTGTTTGGTTTTTTGCGTGATGTATGAGTTTGTGGGGGATGACAAGCTAGCTGTTTGCATTTTGTTTCCGGTTCACTTTGTGTCGTTGTTTCAGTGCACTGTTCAAAGTTTTCTACGTCTTCCTCCACTGAGTCTAGGGTAGCCATTATGTTCAAGTCCATTGGTTCTGTTTCATATTGTGCATCTTTGCCTATATCTGCATTTTTAGATTCTGGTCCCTTCAAAGATTCATCATTGCAAAAGATAAAGGAATCCAGGTTTGTATGTACAGAGTATAGAGGAGAATTTTCAGGCTTTTCAGGGCTACTAACCAGGAATTTCATTTGTGCTTCCCTGTACAGTCTTCTAAGTTGGCCAAAGATTGGGATTGTGGCATAAGCCCCATCCATATGCATTGTTCCTTGCAGCTTGGCTCCCCATGATCTTGATAATAACATGCCATACTTGGGTGGCACATCTGCCACAACAACGTCCATGACCATACACTTGGCAGGAATCTGAGTAAGGCTCACACATAAATCTTTGATCAGGCCAAGACACTTTACTCTACTAGAGTCAAATGAATATAGGTCTTTATAGGGACAGGTTATTTCTAGGCCTAATCTTTCCATCACTAATTTAGGCATCAGGTTGTGTGATGCCCCAGAATCGTGCATTGCATTGTGGAGAATCTTATCATGGACATTAAGACTGATATAAAAAGGGGGCACTACCCCTTCTTGAAACTTTCCTTCTATCTTTGGACCAAACATAAGGGCAGGTTGATCATCACTCAGATTTACAGTGTCACTATTCTATCCTAAATTTAATGCTTTCAAAATTTGGCCTTTATATACATCCTGAGTGGCCAGCTCAGAGAGTGGGACAGAGATTTTAATTTTTGCAATCTCACTCTCCAAATTGAAAGTGGACTGACTCTTGGGGATGTTCAAATCTGTTTTATTAGTCACCACCTTAGTGGCTGAATTAGTATGCTGATTCTTGCTATGTACAATGTTTGAAACTGTTTTACCAGGAGCACTAACTGTAGTGTCAGTGCTGCTAGTTGGTTTACCCTATGTGTCAGTGTTTTGGTTGTCCTTTTCTTTGTTATTTCTAGAACTCTTGGCTGCTGATTTGTTACTTTCAACAGTCACTTTAGAAGTCTTCTCAGGTCTTTTCTTGATGGTGACCTCAGAAGCTTTTGGTTTGGCAGTTTCTTGGCTCTTTTTGCTTCTAATTTCATACTGTTCTCTGACCTGCATCATGGCATTTTCAAATCCTAACCTGTAGTCTTCAGTTTCTAACCATTCCTCATCCCAATAAGAGGGCGAGGGTTGATCTTCTTCTGAATAATAGTTATGGATTGAGTATTCTGTTTCAAACATATTTATTGCATTCCCCTCAGACTCTTCTATGATTCCCTCATCTTCATCAAGAAAGTTCTCTTGGAATGGGGGAATAACTTGCTGATCTGATTCTCTTTATCTGTTGGGAGTGGCATTGTTTCTTCTAAAGTTCTGGTTCTGGTTATGGTTTTGATTTCTGTTTTGGTTACTAACTGTGACAACCATTTTTTTTACCATCTGTTGTAGCTCTTCCATGTTTTTAGAGAGATGGTCATAATTGGGGTCAGATGTGGAAGCTACATTGTCATCTCTGTATGTTACCCTCCTCTTAGCTCTCAGTCTTGCCCTTTTCTCAATCAAGTTGGATTCTATATTCACTGCTCCTTTCTGCATTTCCTCCAATGTGTTTTACTCTTTATCCCTAAGCTGATAAGCCATGTCAACATCAAAGCCTTCGGGGTATTTCGCTAGAGCCATACCTTGGGGAGGTTTCATGTGTGGAGGGAGAGCATTGTAAATGCTGTTAAATCTCGTTGTGTAATCATGGACACTCTCTCCTACGTTTCTTTTAAGGGACATGTATTCTGTTAGGAGTTGGCGAGGATTTTCCCTAACTTCCCATTTGTTTATGAAGGTCTGGTATAGAGCTGGGAGGTCATTTATGCTACCCGGAGGTAAGCCCTTAAACCATTTCTTCACATCACCCCCTAAGCTCTGGGCAAAGATTCTCATTTTGAATGTATCATCATCTATCTCCATGTAGTCAAAAGAATCTTCCATTCTGTCTACATGGTATTGTGCTGTGGTAGACTCTTTTGCAGTGAAGTGTGGGATCTTCGATTGATAATATTTGGGTAAGGGAACTAGAGGCTAAGGTAACACCAAAGGAGCATACCAGGCTGCCATAATGATGTTTTGATGAGGTAAAGGGTTGACTCGGGCAGCTGGTATATGGATGACAGGGATATTATGACCAGGAGAAGATTGATGAGCAGATCTAGGGTGACTGAGCCCCAAGTTTTGAATGAAGTCTATATCAGGAGGTGTAGATGGAGGGGTCTGTCTCTTCCTAAGGTGCTTACCACTTTGAGGTGGTGAAACAAGAAACTCAAGGTATGGCTGGTCTAGAGCACTGGATGACCTAGTTGTAGGTAACCTGTTAGGTAGGTCTAGGTCAAGGTGAAAGTGTGATAGAGCTGTAAGATCTTCTGGTGCAGAGTTAGATCTATGGATGTGGCTGGAAATAGTTGGTATTTTAGGTGTAGGAGCTCCCTTGAGGATGCCCTCAGGGTTGTCAACTATTTCCGGTGGGTTTGGGTTAGGATAAGCTCTTGTGTGAATGGTTCTTGAAGCCAGAATGTTGTTTTCTAACCAAGCATCTTAACCCTACTTGTTACTTCTACTGTGGTTGATGTTATAGTGGAGGCTGGTCTCCCAGTGAAGTCTGATGTGAACCAAGATAATGAGCAGGCCTACTGATCACCAGTGGAGTCTTTAAAACATTTAGGGAATATGGAGTCGCCAGGTGGAAAGGTTTAGGATGTTTTTGGAGGGTACACTATCTACCACAGTGCTTGTGAAATATCCCTTTTCAGAGATATATTCAAAACACAACAAACTCTAACCAGAGATTGACTGGGAGGGGTTTTACCAGATGTGTCACCTCTGAAAGAGTGTGAGATCTGGAGGCTACCTAGCCCTTTCCAGACTTTGTCCAAGAGTATGGGAGAAACACAACAAATGGTATAGAGGTTGATGTGAGAATAGGACTGTTTAATTGCCAACCTAACCAGATACTGTAGATTTTTTGAATGCCTAAGAATGTTTAAGGTGTAATTCACTCAAGGCTCCCCAGCGGAGTCACCATTATGTTGGGGTTCCCATGTTTTGGCCAGATTGGCAAGACCAAAAGATGAGACAACATAAAACCACTTTCAGACCTCCGGATCTAGCCCTCCTGGGTCCAGAGAGGGATCTCTCTATATGAGCAAAGGTTTTATGTCTTTGAAGCTCAGTGTTTAAGATGTTAGGCTAGTTATAGGCACAACGGTTGTTTGTTTGGTTGCTGGTTATCAGGAAGGAAGGGTTCAATGTGAGACAAGGATGAGCAAAGAGGGATAAGGCAGAGGAGAAGTGTTCCAGGAAATATCCCAACCATTGGGCAATGGAGTCAGGAAAGGATTTGCTTACTATCCAATGTGCAAGCTTCCAATTGGGCTAGTCATCTAAAACATTGGATCTTAAAGATGATTGTGTGATATGGAATGATTAGAGAGGAGGAGACAACACAGTTTCAGGGCACAAAGTTAAAGACCAGCTAGTCGCACAAGGATCCTAGTGGACAGGGCTAACTCTAATCCCCAGTGTTCCCAAATCTTCCAACTAAATCCTTAACAAGAAACATCTAAGAACTGAATTCATTTAATTCATACATCAAAGAGCAGGCAATAACATCCACTACACTGGTTAAACCAACTGAAATCAATTCTTAGATAACACATTTAGAAGAAAAACATTAATGACAAGGAGAGCAGAAACATAGGGTACCTAACAAGGGTAAATCCTATGCCAATATTTTGATGCAAGCCAGTAGAAACAAAATGAAATGGATTAAACACAGAGATAGGAAAACATCACCACTGCTTTAGATCAGGATCTAAAGAAATGTGCTTGTCATATTAAACAACAATACCAGTCAAGTACAACAATGCCAATAGCCGAATATTCAGCCTGAAATCATATTCCTCAGCCTATCTTACAACTTTACACAGAGACTGTGTCTCAAAAGAAACTACTTGCAGTTCTCTGATAACTGATCAAAAACTTTTACAATATTATCTCATGAGTTTTATAGCTGAAGGGAAGTAGAGGAGGTAGGTGAAGAACTAAATGCAGTATTAAACTTCTGAAAAGAAAGAGGGCCGAAGCCCATTCTGCTTAAATTCTAAGCATTCAATTCTTGTCACTCTTGGGATGGAAGAGTGGTCTTCTTCAAGCCTCTATTCACTTCGGTATGTATCTTGATGTACTTTGATCTGCATGACTCTGTGGTATTTTTGGTGAATAAAAAAAATGAGAAGTCTACCGTATTCATGAAACAAATGCTCTGGTAGCTTCGGACTATTGTCAGGGTGGAAATTTCTTCAGGAGCATGGTGTAGAATAAAAATTGCATGGGCACTTTGTCCTTTATGGAGGAAAAACATTATGCTACTGTAGAAAACCTGATATGCATTGATTTGTGCGTGCTGTACCTTCTGCGTGATTCCTGGGTCTTCAATCTGGTACTTTGCCTCTAAATCTTTGAACCTAAGGCTTATATATCTTCATTTGTGTGCCTTAAGCTCTCTGCTGTTTCATTTATATCTCTGACTGTGAAATCTGAGTGTTAATGGTGTCGGGACAGTTTTACAGGGTCAAACCCTGTTCTTTTAATGGAAATCACATTAGAGCACTATCCCGGGCCTTTCTCCATGATACGATCTCTGTGAACGCCTTTCCCTATGTTTTCTGTCGCTATGACAGAAACACTGAATCATGGTGGCTATTTACTATTGGTAACCCTGCAAAACACGAAAATAGTTACGAAAAACATGTATGGAGGTGGTGGTATGGATGGAAGTGACCATGGAAGCGTGGCGTGGATGAGGATGATGACTGCAGGGGCAATCAATGGAGGAAAGCATGACACAGTGGAGAATGCATGAGAAAATGTTGAGGCGGACGTTTTAACAAAAAAATAATGAAATTTGACCTTGGGACAAATATATATGGCGGGGGCGAATATATTATGGACACACGTGGAGGGGGTGACATGGCGATACAGGGCCAGTCAACGGTGGATGGGCCAGTGCTCGATTATAGCGCCTGGGTCACGTGGATAAAAAGCTGAGGGGCTAGTGGGAGGGGGGCTATGCCCTATTATAATGTTTAAAAGTGGGTTTTTTAGCCCTTTCAATGAATTTTAAAGCCATAAGGGGGTAACGATAGGAGGACTAAGGGGGAATTTGGGGGGAACAAAGGTGACTTTGACAAAAGGAAAAAAAAAAAAAGGGTGAAAATGATGCATTTTGCAAGGGTATAAAGGGAAGAATATAAAGCCTTTTGGAGCATAATTTTTTATCAGCAAGGTTTATTGACTCAGAACATCAGAGGGAAACAGTCACAAGGAAAGGAACATGAAAAGGTTGCAAGGATGATGTGTTTTCAAGGGAAATGCATTCCTTGCAGGATTATTAAACAAACTAGCCCCTTGCTTGCTTGTCAAGGAATTTATAAGGGGCTAACAGTGGTAATTCCTGCCAATGCATTACATGATATGGTCAGACTCATCTCTTCCTCTTATTGGGTGGGTTCCTGGTGTATATCCTCTTCTTGTTCATTTTCTTCTTCCTCTTCACAATCTATGTAAAATAATTTCTTCTCAACACACTTATGACCTTTAGTGTATTTGCTATCACAACTGTAGCAAAGTCTTTTTGCTCTTTTTTCTTCCAATTGTTGTGGTGTCAATCTTGTAGGTTGTGGAAATCTAGGAGTAGCAACACTTCCCTCTTTATAGAAGTAAGTGGTAGGCTTCCTTGTCGCCATAATTTTACATTCAATTTTTCTTGCCAACCTGAATGCCTTCTCCAATGAATCAGGTTCCAAAACACGAACTTCATGTTGGATGTTGTCCTTTAAAGTACCTATGAAGAGATCAATCCTGTGTTCCTATGGAATATCAGTTACTCTTATATTCAATTTTTGGAAGTCCTCAATGTGATCCCCCATTAAACCCTTTTGTTTGAGATTTATGAATTGGCTAAAGAAGGTGTTGCTCTTTGTATCCTCATAATGTGCTATCATTTCCTCCGTAAAAATTGACCAAGTGACAATTTTTTACGAGAGCAAAGCCAACGATACCATAGAAATGTATTTTGTTCTAAATGTAAAGTTGCAATGCGTACCTTTTGTGTGTTTTGCACATTATGGAGATCAAAATATTGCTCCATCTGTAGTATCCATGTTACATGATCCTTTTCATCAAACTTCCTCATATCCATTTTTGGAATATGGTGGTTCTTCCCACCAACATTAGATTTTATGAAATCATGATTAACATTTATTTTATTCTCATCATGAGTTTCCTCTACTATCTTTTCACCAATAGGAAACATTTCTTGTATCAACTTTGTCAAACCTTCCATGTCTGCTTTTACATCATTCTTCATGTTTTCCATGCCAGCTTCCATGCCAGCTTCCATGCCATATATCTTAGATTCCATGCCATCTATCTTGGATTCCATGCCATTCTTCAAATCATCTATCTTAGATTCCACGCCTTTCTTCAAACCATCCATCTTAGTTTCCACGCCTTTCTTCAAAACTTCCATGTCATTTTTTGTTGCTCTTTGCGAGAGCGAAATTTGTTGCACTTGCTCTTGTAATTTTGATATTTCATGTTGCCATTCTTCGTCTTCATGAGTCATATTAAAGCTTTTTAAAGGCTCAATGGGTGTTGAATTATTTTTAGGGGCCATTTTAGAATCCAATACTGATATCTATTCTACAATATGCTCTTGGAATCAATTCAACTTGATTCTTCAAACAAGACTTATGCAATTCGGGAAAAAAATACACACCTTTTACTTGCTTTTGAGGAGCTTGATATTGAAATTGAATTATCTCTATAATTGCGGATCCTAAATATCTAAAATTCAACCCTGTAGTAGTCCTCTGAAGCTTCTTTCAGATGCCATATGTTTGATCTGATTTGGATTCTTCAAGGAAAAGTTATGTCCAATCTCCCACAATGACCCAATTTTGGACTAGTTTAGTAGAGAGAACTTGTATGACTTGCCACATGTCACTGTTTCCTCCTTTGGCTCTGAAATTGATAGAACAAAAACTACAGTCCATGCAATTGTGGCCACTTTTTACAACATTCCAATCCGATGCTCAGAGAGAGAGCTATAAAGATTTTCCCACGATCACCTCTTTGAGATGAAATTCAGAAGCCTCAAAAAGCCCTAACTTCCACAGATCATATCTCTGAAAATATTGCGAACCAATATTTGAAATTTTTTGACGATGTTCCTCAGGATTGTAGCTTCGTACTCTAAAAATTTCAGCTTTTGCACCTTCGTAGAAAAAAGTTATTACGAAAATACCACGATGACCTGTTTAGGTTAAATTCAGGAGCCTTCAAAATGACCTAACTTGCATAGATCATATCTCTGAAATATTGCGAACCAAGCTCTATATTTTTTTGATGATGTTCCTCAGGATTTTGGCTTCACACTCTAAAAATTTCAGATTCTGAACCATCGTAGAAAAAATTTATAACACAAATTCCATGCTAAACTATTTGGAGCAGCGAAACCCTAGAATCTCAAAGCTTTGATACCAAATGTTGTGAAACTAGCTCCAAAAAGAGAAGAAAAGAGATATCAACGCCTTAGAAATAAGCCACTTCAAGGGGGCAACCTCCAATACATTACATGAATGAACAATTCTTGGATGATTCAAATTACAAAACTTCCTTTCTATATATAGGAGTCCATGGGGCCACAATGTAATCCTAATGGGGCCACAATGTAATCCTAGCCGACCTAACAATAATAATTTGAGGGCACAATAATAAAAATATGGGGGTTACAAGGGTACAATAATAAAAATAAGGGGGTTACACTAACAACAATAAGGGACTATACTAGTAATATAGGGACCTAATAGTTTATCATCGACAAAAAAAAATAAATGAGTCTAAAAAATGTTGGGATATGATTATGGGATAATTTACAAGAAGGGGTGTGAAAATGTAGTGGTCGATGCCATATCAGGCCAATTTGAGGATGAGAGCACCCTTTTATCCCTCTCTAACCATACCAGATTGGATTGAAGAGGCCCGTCATGAATGGTTCTCCCACCCCTCTCTGTCCCAACTCATTAATAGATTAAGAGAAAATCCTAATTCCTCAGAGGACTACTCTTGGAAGGACGAGGTTCTTTGGATTAGGTAGTGTTATCCCCGACCTCCACCCTCAAAACTAGCATCTTGGAAGATTTGCACTCCTCTCCATTTGCAAGACATTCAAGCTTTCATGAGACTTATGCATGAGCATGTCACTCTTTCTTTTGGACTAGCATGAAGAACGACATTCTTATTTTTGTAGCTGAATGCCAGCAAAACAAAAAGGAAATGATCAAGCCACTGTGAATATTACAACCATTTCCACTCCTTGCTTTTGTTTAGACAAATGTTCCATAGATTTCATTATAGGTCTCCCAAAGTCAAGCAACAAATCAGTCATCATGGTGGTTGTTGACAAAATTTCCAAATATGCTCATTTTTGCAGTCTACCACACCCATTTATCTCAACCTTGGTGGATCAAAACAATGTAAACAATCAAACGAGAACTGTACCGAATGCCCATTTTTGGAGATGGAAAAAAATCATCCGATTTTGAAAAGTGTTGATTCATAATACACATTTTTTTTGGACCATATTTAACACTTTAAATTTTCTTATGTATAAAGTATGAACATTTTTTTAAATGTTAGTGATTTTCCTATTGATTTTGAAAAGTGTTGATGCAACTTCAACCTCTTTTTTTAGAGGGCTTATTTTTAACACTTAAAATTTTCTAATGTATTAAGTGTGGATATATATATTTTAAATGTTGGTGTTTTTCATGTGGATTTTGAAAAATATCAACATTTTTTTTTTAATCATATTTTTGACACTTTAAATTTTCTTATATCTTAAATATACACATTTTTTTTAAATGTTGATTATTAAATCATTTTTCAAGTTGTTTTATTCCTCATCTTTTTTTTTGTCCCAAGCTTTTTTAGGGTTTTCCAAACATGTTTTTTTTTTTCTTTGCAATGTTTTTTTTTATAATGAAATTTATAATTTTTTTTGCAACATTAAAAAAATAATAATAACATTAATATTTTGATGTTAGAATTTTTATATATATTTATAATATAGATGATGATGATGATGATTAACGTACACTAAGACCAATCCGATATATCAGACCTTAAAAAGAACAAGAATCTAATTGTAAGTCTTTCGAATCTTATTTCTATGCTTAAAAAGAAGGGAAAGAAGCTCACCAAGATCACTATAGTTGGGTTGACTTAACAAGTCAAGAAGATTGGAATAGTGACATATGTTAGGGAAATTAGAGCAGATGTGAGTAAGGGTTGGATAGTCTAAAAGAAAGTGTTTTTCATCCTCCACCCTCTTAGTATCGCAAATATGACAAATTCTATCGTCCAAGGAGTCTTTGGAGTAGACCACCTATCAGTTTCATATAAAATAATTGTCAGTAAAAAATAACAATTTTATACACTGAACAAAAAATACACATTTTGCATATAGATATAGTTTAAAAAATGCGTATTTCAGGACTGTTTGCTAAAATTGACATGTTAAATATTTTTTTTTTAATAAAATGATTGAATACAAAAATTTGGAGAAATAACAAATTTTATGAATTTTATATAGAAAGATGATGACATTTAAAGTGTTTTTTTTTTTTTTTTCCAAAAAAAATGATTCAAATAAAATTTTAAGTAAAAATGACAAAAACTAAGTAAATAAAAAATAAAAATAAACCATACAATTTAAAAACAAAAAAAACAAAATCCTTAAAAGAAACTTAAAAACATAAAAAAATAGAATTAATTTAAAAAAACATTTAAAAAAAATAATAAAAACATTAAAAAGATAATTAAAAAATAAAATAAATAAATAAATAAATAAATTTAAAAAATATGGTCTCTGCCCAACCGAACAGCTCAACGAGCCCTGGGTTGTGACAATCTGATTCCGAAAATCGACTTGCCACTACCCATAACTAGTTGGGCTGCTGGGCCAGACAAGGGGGGAGGTGGCTAGTTGTCAATAACCTTCCCCCCCTACCCCCCCCCGTGCAACTCAAAGGCCAACTGGGCCCTGGGCCATGGTAGGCTGATTCTAAGAATCGACCTGCCACAACCCAGGTTTCGTTGAGACATTGGAGTCAACAGGGACTGCGATTTTTAATTTTAATTTTATCTTTTATAAATGTTTTTTTTTTTTTTTAATTGTTTTTAATTTATTTTTTAATGCTTTTATTATTTTGTATGTTTTTATTTTATTTTAATTCATATATATATATATATATATATATATATATATATATATATATATATGTCATAAATTAATTTTGTTGTTCTTTTCCATTTTTTATGTTGGAATTTTTTTTTGTCATTTTTTTTTTTGCCGTGTTTTTAAAATTTTAATGTTTTAATATATATTTATTTACTTCTTATTATTTTTTTAATGTTTTTATTTTTTTCAATGTTTTAATTTTTGTTTTCTTTTGTATTTCACACACACACACACACACACACACATATATAATTTTTTTTCTTTTCCTGTAGGGACAATGTCGATCCTCGACTTAGCAACCCGATCCCATTATATATCAATTTGATAGTTGATTTAAAAGTTTTCTTTATAGTGGAACGAGTTCGTTGCCACGATGTGTCAATTTCATGGTTGGTCTTTAAATTTTCATTTCAATGGGTCAAGTTCGCCTACACTGTGTGTCAATTTGATGGTTGATTTTTAATTTTTTTATTGCAATATGTCAAGTTGTCTTAGGCCAAGATTTTAAATCCGTTATACTTTTATCATTTTAAATATAAATACGCTTGGTATAATGATTCTTGTATTCAAGTGTTCATTTTTAAAGTTTTTTTAGTCAAATTTTTTTTCCTTAATGCCATGGTTGAAATAAGTTGAAAAGTTAAGGTTTTTTATAGTCATGATCTTTGGTTTTAATTCCATAGTTGAAAAATTGTCAAAATTTTAAGGTTTTCTGAGTCATGATATTTTATCTTTAATGTTATGATTAAAAATAGTTATAAGTATTTCATCTTCAACACCATGACTGAAAATTGTTGTAATTTTAAGGCTTTTTAGAGACACAATATTTCATGTTTAATGTCATGCCTAGAAATTCTTGGAATTTTAATGTTTTTCAGAGTCACGATATTTTATCCTTAAAGTCATTACTAAAAAATGTTGAAAATTTACCTTTAAAAAAAGGAATTTATTCCAACATCAACACATTTTGTTTCCAAATTTTGTTTGCACAAAAAAAATGGCTTTTATGGCATTTAGTATCATTTTTAAAAACATGTTGAAAATTTACCCAAAAAAAAAACATTATTTCAGCGTCAACATTTTTCGTTTTTAGGGTATTTTTCATGTTTTTTGCTAAAGTTCTCATTAAGAGTTTACAGTTATCATTTGATAGTTTACAATGTTTCAAGTTTTCATGGAACAAATCTTCAAACTGCACGACATACTAACTTCCATTGTGTCTAATCGAGACCTGAGTATCGACAACAAATTTTGGAAGAAACTTTTCAAGCTACAGGGCACAGAGCTCCAACCAAGTACAACTTTTCATCCCCAAACCAATGGTCAAACAAAAGCAGTCAAGAAATTTTTGGAGACCTATTTGCGATGCTTCATTTCAAACAAGCAACATCAATGGGTATAGTGTCTACCTTTAGCTAAATGGTGGTATAATACTAACTATCACGAAGCCACCAAGAATATGCCATACGAGGTAGTGTATGGAAAAATACTACCCTCACCGGATTTTTATATCCCTGGTTGTTCCAAAGTACAGGTAGTTGATCAACTCTTGCAGAACTGTCGCCATGATCACTCATCTCAAAGATAATCTACATCATGCTCATAATAGAATGAAGCAATAGGTCGACCAGCATCATTATGAGTGGTCATTTCAAGTAGGTGATGAGGTGTTCCTGCGACTTCAACCTTATAAGAAAACCTCTCTCAAAGAAAAGGGCTGTCAGAAACTAGCACCAAAATTTTATGGGACTTATCAGGTACTTCAACGTATAGAGGCAGTTGCTTACAAGCTGGCCCTGATAACTACTTCAAAAATCCACCTAGTTTTCCATGTATCTTGCCTCAAGAAAGTTGTGGGGAAAATTGTAGGGTTCAAACAAGTCTACCAAAAATGGATGAGGAAGACTTAGTTTGGCTCCGACCCGAACAGGTCCTCGATACTAGTGAAAGAAATCTCTGCGGTCATACGATCAAGGAAATCCTCATCAAGTGGAAAGACACCTCTACAAAATATGCGACATGGGAACCAACCACTATTATTTAGTAGTTTCCACAACTTCAGCCTTGAGGACAAGGTTTCTTTTGATGGGGGAGGGCATGTCAGGTAAAAAACCTAACCCATTTATTTATGTAATAATCGCAATGGGCCTAGTCAAATTCATAGTTAGTTAGTTCAGTCAATGAAGCCCGTAAGCAGTTATCTGCATTAATAATTGTAAGTGGTTGACCAACATTATAGAAAAGGGACCACAATTAGTTATAAACAAACCATCGTTAATAAATAAAGTGGTTAACCCATGTTAGGAAAGGTACTACTAGTAGTTAGGGATTTTGATGTCATAAAAATATAAATAGTCTTAGATATCAAGGGAAGAATCATCGAGTCTTATTATAATTGAGCTCTTCTCTATTGGAGGTTGCCTCCTCATAGAGGCAAGTGAACATTGTAATATGATTCTAAACAATAAAATATATTTACAAGTTGTCTCATTTCATGTCATATTTCTATTTTTCTAGAAATATTGTTTCATATTTCTGGCATTATTTTATTCTCGCAGGTCAAGTGCATAGCAAAGAAGGAATTAAATTCTAGTGTGCCAAATCCAAAGAAGTGAAAAAGGAAAATTATCAATCAAGGGGACCAAGTACATGGACTATTGGATCAATTCCAAGACATTTTGTATATATAATCTTTCTCAGTTAAGCCATTATCCCAAGACGAGAGCCCAAGTAAGTTATTGATATTAATGAAGAATCGCTGATTGGGATTTTTTTTTTGTGTCAATGCGATTGATATTGACTGTGTGAAATTTTATTCTACTAATTAAGTTAATAATCTAGCTATGCTTTCATTCAATGGATCAGTAATTTTATAGGTCAATGAATGGCCAAGTGCTAGGTGTTTAAGATTGTAACTAGTATGGATCTTCATAATTTTACTTGAGTCATAATGAAATTTATTTATCAAAAGAAAGAAAAAGAAAAAATATTATTAAATAAATTGACTTATTAAAGCATGGGTTTCATGCTTGGGTCAATTGTTTTTAGGTCAACGTCTCCATTGAATACCTCTAAGGTTTTTGTCAAGTGTCCTTGTCCATATAATATTGTAAAGCAACCTTCTTGGGATTTATTTGTCAAAGAAGAAATTTATTTTGTTGTATTTTATGTCTTCTAGGCCTCCTCCACCAAGTCGGCCTCAAACAAGGTAATTCGACCTCACAAGAAGCCTATATGTTGAAGCAACTAGACCTAATTTATAGAAGAATTCAAGTAAGTTTGATTTGCAGTGAATTGCAACTAGAAACATGTGAAACTATAAGGAATAGGAGGACAAGTCCAAGGGAAAACAAGAAAATCTCTTTCAGGGTCAATAATTCAATTTATATCTCTAATATCTGACACGTGAAAAGTTATGGAGTTTTTCTGGAAGGCCGAAATTTTGCAGTTGTTGGGGAGGCCGAAATTGTGGAATAATTGGGTCAATAATTCTATTGTTGGATCGAAGTTCTGGATTGTAGCTGCACTTTGAAGGGTTGACATTTTGAAGGCTAAGAAAATGATACTTACAGGGAGGAAGTCCTGACTTGGTGGAGGAGGAAGGTTTGTTGGTCTAGGGTCTTGGTCTATCTCATTTGAATTACTGAATGAAGAGTTCTTGACTAGGTTTTCCCATATATGAGGGTTTTCCCTAGTTGTGCACCTACATATGGTGTCCTTGATCTTCATGTTTAGGTTTTGGTAATTTTTTATGAATTAAAGATAAAGGAAGAACATAAGAAGATAATAATAACTCAAGAAAATAAAAAAATTATTATCAACAAAGAGAAAATATTTTTTCCTTTTTGATATTCTAACATGGTATCAAAGCTAAGGTGAAGAAGAAGGAAAAAGGCAGCTTGAAGATCAAGTCTTAAAGAAGTTGAATAAGGGAAATCAAGAAAAAATAATCATATAAGAAGATAATCCTACTATCAACAAGAACTATGTCTAACTCATTGAAGGGAGAAAGAAAACTAGAAGACGCCTCCAAATACAAGGCATGGAAAAAGAGGATAGACCTCATGCTCGAGAAGAATAAAGTTTTGGATCTAGTTGAAGGAAATGTCAAGAATCCTGTAAATGAATCAAGTGAAGTAGAGAATACAAAGTTCAGAGAAACCAAAATATTTACCATGAACCAGTGGATGGAATAAAGGACAACCTTTTTCCATATATATCGAAAAATTAAGAACATTGGTCTAATTGAAAGCCTCAAGAATGAATTAAGAACTATGAAGATGGAGAAAGATGATTTATTGGAATCCTTCTTTATAAGGATATCTAGAATCAGAGATGAATTTCAAGAAATACATGAAATTTTACCATAAAAAGAGCTCGTGATTACTGTCGTTCTAGGAATACCTACATCATGGAGTGCCTTTGCATAAGGAATCAACAGTTGGAAGGATACTCCAACATTCGAACAAATATGGAATGCATGTAGTCAAAATAATCCAAAATATTGTTAGTAAGCAACCATAAGGAGAATGAAGAGGAGTGTTGAAAAAGTGTAACTAGATTCGGTCTTCATAATGAATTGTAATTATGAATTTACGTAATGAAGAAGACAAAGATAATAAAATTTATTTTGTAATGCTTGTCTCATGGGTTTCATGAGCAAGGATTTTTTACTATAGGTCAAAGACTTCTTCTTGATGTCTTTAGGGGTTTTTCATCTTGTCATAAATATGTGATATTAGAAGTCATGTATATGAAGTGTTGTTACACTTGTAAAGACAAAATATTGATGTAAAAAGTATGCTTCGAGACCTTGTCAAAGTGCTCCTTGAAGTCAGCTCATATTATGGTTAAAGGATGCTCCTTGAATTCGACCTACTAGCTGGAGTTCATGTCGACCTAAAGAGTGAAAGAATGCCCCTATATATAGACAGGTCTACAGCATCATTGTAAACCAATAAGTTCGGATCAAGCTCTATAATAAAGTGTGAATTAAGGTATAAAATGGATGCGTAATCTGGGTCTGAGATTTGGTGCGTAAAGAAGAATAATTAGAGCGAAGGACAAAGGAAGAAAAACATAGGAATAAGGTCCCTTGGTTTTGGGTTAAATACTGTAATAAAGTGGAAATTGCATTGCGATAAATATACCACAGAATGGTGACCATCCAACAAAGAAAGGAAGAGGCAATCCAATGTAAGAAAAGGGTAATACATCTTTTTTTTGGGTTCATATCTACCTCGAACATCTGAGGTAGGCCGAAGGTCTCTTCAGTATTGTGATCTAATGCATAAAAGGAATGCCACTACAACAAGTCAAAGAACTCAATCTAGGACATCAAGGCAGAAGGCCGAGAAGTCATCTATAGGAGGCCAACACTGGATCAAGGAATGCAACACCTTGTCTAGAGTGATTAAACTAGGGACCAAGTTCCCTAGTGTTGGTGTAGAATAGTGATAGCCGAGAAGAGCAATGACAAGGTCTTGGAGGCATACTAGTGTCAAGGTTCTGTGTCATGGTTATGGTACTCGTCAATTGAAGATGTATAAGAAGAATTACTTTTGGGTTTTCATCTCCAAGATGGAGAGGTTTTGGCCCTGACTGGAAGAGCCTAAACTTTGTGTCTCTCGTGTTTTTATAATTGACTTGATGAATAATATAATAATGTAACAAAATATATGATCTATGTGAAATAATCATAAAGAAATCACAAGTAGTTATCAAGAATAGAAAGTGAATTAAACACTTTAATTTCTCAACATGGTATCAAAGCTAAGGTGCTGAAGACAAGAAAGGGCTATTTGGAAAGAACACATCAAGATCAAAGCTTCAAAGAAGTCATCAAGGATCAATTTTTTCTAGAAGGCATCAAATAAAAAATCATAAATATACATTGAAGAGTCAATATTCAGATCTAAATAATACCTTCATTCATCCAAGAAGGAGAAGTTTTAAGAATTCGAAGAAACCCTCAAGCCATTTGAAAAGGATCAAGATCTAGTCAACAACATTAAGGACACCGTGTTGAATTCATCACCATCAACAACTATTTAGTGCTGAAAACAAATCAACCTTGTTGAAGTCATCATCAAGCCATCCTTTATCATCATCGTCAACAACGAAGCGAATAAAAGAAGAAAACATATAGTCAAGTAAGTATCTTAATGTCGCCATATGAATCTTCTAAAATGATTTTTTGCAAAGAAAGCAACAAATTGCTCGAGACTACAAAATTTCTTGCATGGAAGATAAGGACATATTTAAATTTGATTGAAAATGAAGTAATGGACTATGTCAAAGGATCAATAGCTAAACCCTCAAAAGGCGATATTCAAGCTCATGCCAAATACATGAAGGGAAACATAAGAGCCCAAAGGATTCTTATAGAATCCATAAAGGACTCTCATTCCATATGTATCAAATCTAGAATCCTCAAAAGAAATATATGACAAAATGGTTGAGTTATTATCAGTAAATAATGCAAGGAAAATAATGTCTCTGAGACCAGAACTATACAAGTTGAAGATTTCAAGAGAGGAAGGAATAAATTCATACTTTATGAAGATTTTTGAAATACGAGATCAACTGCAGAAATTGGGAGAAGTAATGCCTGATAGAGAAATACTTACTATGGTACGAAATTCTCTGCCAAAAATATGGGGAAGCTTCACTTCAAGAATCTATGGGAAGAAATAAGTAATTCCATTCCAGGATCTGTGGTATTTATGTAAGACAAAATAAACTATATCAAAAATTGATACAGGATCAAATGAAGCCTATGGTACCATGCCAAGAAGGAAAGTAAAATTTAGTAAATTCGGTCCCTAGAAGAAAAGAAGGAACATGGATAAAGTATGATGCTATAAATGAAATTATCTTGGGCACTCTAAAATTAATTGTCCCAAATATAATAATGAAAAGAGGAAAAGGGAAGAATCCCATGTCACTAGAGAAATAAAAGACCAAATTCAAAGAAACCAAAGAAACAAGAAGTGAAAAATATCTATTATGATTGAGATCATATTCCTCTTTAAGAGGTATCCTTCAATTGTAAAATAGTAGGTTAGGATGCTTTAGATTAATGCATCACTTTAGAATTGGCAATGATAGAAGCATTGAAGGAGGAGCACTCGTCATAGGAGGATGTCTAAAACAAACTTATATGACTGCAATGTTATGAAATAAGTAGCTCTTGGGAACCTAATTGAAAACAACATTTAAGTAGTCATCTAGATCAAGGGTCATCATTCAATAATAAATATGAAAATAGGTGCTGATATTTTTCTAATAGAGTCCTCCTTCGGATTCACTGGTTAGAAATAAAGCATATGGTTTCATCGAGAATTCTAAGAATTTTGAGATTAGGATAAGATGAAAGATTGATGAAGTAGGTTAAGGGAATGAAACTCTTCACTGTTGTCATCTGACTCAAAGAAAGGAAAAGAGGTACATATATATTTATGCTGACACTGGATGTTATGTAGTCATGTCATATGGTTGTAGGTAGTATAGTATGATCAAATAAAGTAGAAACTCTTCCGATGCACAGGTTGCCACACCAGATGAAATCAACATAATATGTCCTCATATGGAATATGAGGTAGTTATACATTGTCAAGGAATTTCATATTGGAAGTTCCCAGGAATGAAATAAAATTGTGTGGAGAAAGAAAAGAAGAGATTGTGAACCATAATAAGAGGCATTCAACATCCAAGGAAGCCAAAAATACTTGACTAGAAAATCTCCTGGGAAGATATGTAGACTCTGATAAGAATTCTAGTAAAGGTGGAGACCCTTGACAATTCATATCTTTAGGAGATGTGTCACCTATATGAATGATAAAAGTATCTCATGGTGAAAGATCATCACTAAGGTAAATTTTGATTTAAGTATTCATATTTATAATTGAATAATATCTGATGAGATTATGCAAGGATTCCAAATGGAAGTAAATGTCTTCCACAATTGATAACCATATGGAAAGATGAAAGATCCTTGAAAGAAATATGGTCCGAAGGAGAGCAACATAACTTGAAGGTAGACAAGATGAGAAGATTAATCTATCACTTTCTGACAGAATGAAGACATGACTCATGGATGAAAGTGATGGATGATTTATGCCCTAATGAAGAGATCCCAAATATGAAGACTCCTCAACATTGAAGAAATTCATGGAATCAAAGAAAGGATCTCTTCATGAGCAACTGGGTGTTTTCATCATTATTGCTATAGGTCCCCGATTAAGAGGGAGCCTCGTAATGAGTTTCTTACTTGGAAGAAACTTGGTACTTCCTAAGCCAAGAGGGAGCTTAGGTACATTCATTGTATACGAATGAGTAGATTCCTTTGTGAAATATGTCCTCCCTAGTTGAGAGAGAGATAGAAACATCATTATGGTCTTCACTTGGAAGACATAATGAAGGATTAGGTAATCATATGGCATTCGGTACACTTTTGGGAATGTATGAGGGCATCCACAGAAAGATTAGTCATGGAAGGATGAATATTCTTTGAGGACTAGGAATCCAACAATAATAATAGTCCCGGTGGATATATCCCGAATGAACCTAGGTGGGATATGATCCAAGAGAGACAATGATGAGGGTGTCTAATAATCATTGGTCTCGCCAGGATTTTAGCTTGAAGATATCGTGGAGAGATGGAGTTGTGTTGAGGCCTCGTAATTCCGTTGCCACAACATGGGGGAAAACCACCCAGTCCGGACATTAGAGTAAGTCCTTTTCCGTTTGGTGTGGTGGCTCCGACTGGAGATGAAGGGACCAATTTCCCAATAAGGATGATTTTGGGGTGTGTTTTGTTTATATAACATGCAATGGGAAATGATTTTAATCTATCACATGCATTTATCTATTACTTATCTATTCTACTATATACCAGGGGTGTTTCTTCCTTTATGCGATCTAAAGAGATATCCTCCAACTATTAGTAATGAAGATTATTTAACAGTTTAAAGAGATGAAAATTATGTAGAGTTGATTATTTTAACAAAATAGTTTGATTAAAAGAATTGTGAAAAGTGTATCGCATTCATATGTGTGATTATATATCAGATAAGAAATCATAGACAAATATTAGTACAAAAGTGCATTTAGCATTCATTTATGATAACAGTTCAAATATATAATGCAAGTAAAAAGATAACTCTCAATATAGAAAGAAAAACTTAATATGAGTGAATAGAAGTACCATATGTACGAATTCCTACTCATATAAACTGACAGTAGATTTTCTGCTCCTCTTCACTTAAAGAAATTTAAAGAGTACAATAGTGCCACATCAGTTAAACAACTTCAAATGTCAAAAGATAACAGATTATGTTCCATTAATCCATCAAAGCATTTACAAACTTACATAAGTGCATTCTTTGCAATTTTTTTTGAAAAATTTCTGGACCCTTCTCTAAATGCATGAGAAGGGTTTAAATGCTAAACTATGATATGTTTAAAAATAGATTATTACATAAAAATAGAGGAGGTTTCAAACAACCATCCTCATAAGACAAACTTCAACTACAATCTAGGAAATAAAGTAACAACGTAACTTATGAGTTCTGATCTTCCTTTTGGATTTGATCCCGAAGTTGACAAATATCTAGCATGGGTTTGAGTTGAGCTAGCTGCGAAATTATTGATCTAACCTGGCCCTTGAATAATGAATTTGAAAGTGTTGGCTGCGATATTTTTGTTGAATCATTTAATGATTGTAGGGTTTGGTACTGATGATAAGGTTTAATCAGAAAATTCCAATAATTTTCTTGATCAAACTTATTTACATCTTTAAAAATTTCTTCCTGCATTTCCGTCCTTTGTTTCCACTGTGCTTCCAACGGCTTTATTTCTGAGAGCACTTTAGATGTGGACTCTTTGATAAGCTCATCTTTCAAAATTTGTTCACATACATATTTAGTAATTTCATTTGTTAACTTTGATGCTTTTTCTGCTGCTTTGTCTGCTTGCGTTAACTATGCTTTCCAACCTTTAAATAAGATTTCCTTGTGAAATTTATCTACCTGGGGTAGATCAACTTCATTTCTTGAGTCTGATGCTTGCCATTGAATGTATTCATTGATTTTTTTCTTAATTTTCTCACATTCAAGTTTCTGAATAGCCACTTGTTGGATCAAGATTTCAATTGAATCATAATAAGAGATAATAATATAATATTGTTGGAAAAATACTTCTTGTTGCTGCTTTAGCTTATCATTCACTTCCAATGCTTCCCTTATGAATTGACCTACCTGTGGATGGCTTTGTAATTTTTTTATTGCTGCTTCCAGTTGTGTTTTCTTTTATGTAAGTTGGAATTGATGCTGTAAAGTTAACCTTTCAAATTCCATTTAAAACTGAGACATTTTAAATTCCATTTGCCTGCTGGAGTTAGAATTTTATTGCTCTAACAATCTTTCTAAATCTTGTATTTTATCCTCTCTGCTTTAGTAACAATTGAACTTTAGTGGCCTTATCAATAGTGGCAGTAGAATATGCCCCTGCAAACTGTGATAGATTGGTTAAATGTTCGGTAGGATCAGCTAGAGGATCCTTCCATAAAATGTCGAAAAATTCATCTGTAAGATTTGAGACTGTATCATCTATTCTTATCCTCTTTCTCCTCTTGAATACAGCCTTATGATTATGATTGTAGAAGAAATCCAGTGAAGGAATTTCTTCAATTTTTAAAACTATCTGCTTTGTGGGGTAGGCCGGAATGATCTCTCGATCATGAGTTGTAGGTACTTGTTGGAGCGGAGTAGCAGTTTCTACTAATTTCTGAGAATGTTATGGCGTCTGAAAACTGGTAGTTTGATCAGTATTAGGATTTGGTTGAGAAGTTTGCAGTGCCTTAGAAAACTTATCCCATTCAGTCTTCAAATCCTTTGGTTGAAATTTTTCTGCCTGATAAGATGTATTTTGGTTGTGTTGAACTTCTTGGGAAGAGGATTCAGTTCCATTAATTCCTCCTTTCTCTTGCATCTCAATCTCTTTGATTACTTTTGTTAGTATGTTATAATCCATAGGATCTCAAGGTGATTGAATATCTCATTTTATTTGCAATTTAATATTGAATTTTTGTTTCAATATTCTAATGATTTCCAAAAAAAAATATGAAAAAGAAAAGAAAAATAGGTATAAAAAACAAAAAAAAGAAGGAAGAAAGAAAGAAAAACCCCAAAAGAAGAAATAACACTGAAAGTGCTTCAAGTTTAAATGCCACTACTCATTAGATAGGTTTTTCCAATCATACAGTTTAATCATGATTGAACAATTTTCAATTTCTGTTGATAGGTTAGAAAATAAAGATCTGCCAAACTGTTTAATCTTGGCTTATCAGTAGATAGGTAGAAAATGAATTTGTCTAAAAAAATTAAACTGAGTCAATGGATGAAATAAGGATAGGTGTCAGGTTAGATATTCAAAAAGAAAAATTATTTAAGGGTTTTCTAGTCCAAATGCACCCTACAAAAAGAAGAAAAAAGGTTAGATGAGTAGTTTGGGTAGGTAGAAAGGTCAAGGAGAAACAATGAAAAGAAAAGGTTGGAAAAATGCTATGTTTTGAAGTTTAGGGGCTAAATTGTATTTCAAACTCATTTGAGGCATATCTTATGTTTGAATTTTATCCTAAATCCTGAGAGTGTTATTATTCCCTTTACTCCATCCCCTAAATACTCTCATATCCATTTTATCCTAAGTCCTATACTACCCAAAACACTCATTTATTTCCTGAGCCCACCATTACGTCATGCGTCCCATCCGTGATAACTGTCCCTCACTTTATCCCCCATCTCCATAAATCTCCCCACATATGACGGTCTGCAACGTTTTTCACCCCCCCCACAACCCCCGAACTTTAACCATAGGGGGGGGGGGTCCGAAATGACCGGTATCCAATACTGCCAAACCTGCTACGTGTCATTTCCTAAGGAATTCACACCCCCCTGCTCTGATACCACTCACCACCATCACCCCCTTCCGAAAATAAGTTTCCACTGTTCATTAAACTTCCACGCCTTTTGACCTTTATCTACACCATTGGCGCCACGTACACTCCCACCTATCCACTTCACCCAATCACATCACCTCCCGCCAAGAAGTCATCGTGCCATAAATGGAAAAACTGTTATCCAATGGGCCCATGCCTAATCAAACAACCACTATATCACAGCTTAAAACTAAAATTTTCCACTGCAGCAAAGTTTAATTTGTTGTTTCTGTTGAATTAATGCAGGTATTATATTTGCAGATATTTACAGAGAAATCACAAATTAGCCACTTTTGTCGAAGAGCCATTATTCATCAAAGAAGAATTATCAGCAATCTATGAACAAGATTACAATTCTCCTTTTGACTGTTCAATTCTGATCACGATCCCCTTATATTATATCCCTTCCCTCAATGATGATCGATAGCAATTCCCCTTCTCTGCTCCCTTGTCTTGTCTTCCCATTCTTCATTGCACAGAGAAATAAATTACAGGAGATACATTGTGCCTCCTAAGAAAGACCAAGAGCCCTTCAACCCTATGGTTTACCCTCAAGTAGAATTAGATCACATAACCCTGGTAGATCGAGATTACAAAATCCATGAAACAGAGTCCGACTTCGATTTATTTGATGTCTACTACTGGCTTGAGGAAAATTTCCTCGAAGAAGTCGATGATATAGGCCCGTGGGAGACCAAATTGAATTTTTACATCTTTCCTAAAACCCATAGTTTCCTAGAGTTCATCAGAAAATTTCAGTCTTGTTATGACATTAACCAAAGAGCCATAGTTAATCCAACATGAGAAATCTTGTTTTCTATTGATGCCCAATCCATCCAAAAAATGATGCAAGCCCCCATTATTGAGAACACCATTTGTTTTTCCCATGAGGCCCTTAAAGAGTTATACCATAAGCTGGATTTCACCAGTAGGGCTAAAGCCTTAGATTTTTTCATGGCCACCAGTGGCCCAATGCCTACCAAGAATCCACGTTATCCTTCATCTATCTTAATTGATATGACCCAACACATTGTTACTGTTTTATCTTTTCTATTAGGGTATCACAATGATTAGTGGGTGGATGAAGCCATGATTGGTTTCTTATCTATTCTTTACTCAGATGCCAAACCTACAATCATGTTCAACTATGCTCAGTTTCTTGCAGATGTCATTCATGACAAGTTTCTAAAGTTTCAAACTGAAGAAGTTTTCAAATACACCTCAATGTTGGTGTACATGTTTCTCTATTTTCAATCTAGCAGGTTTCAGTTTGATATGATGATTCTCAACCCCAAGAAGTGATTTTCTAGACTACTTTGTTATTGTTGAAGGAGTAGAATAATTACTCCTAAAAAAACTTTGTAGACTTATTTATTCATCCAGCAATTAGTGCACTCAACAGTGCAATAGAACCAAGGATTAGTCAGGAAATAAAGAAGGTGATGCAGTTGACAGACCATATCAGAACAACTGATTGGTACGTCTACCAAAAATACACAGAAATCAGAGTTAATGGCAGTGAATTGGCTCCATACAAACTATCCAAATACCTCTCCATGAGAATATTTTCACTTGAGTATACCAGACAAATGATAAATGTAGATGAGGTACATTTTGTCTTTGCTAAGAAGAAGTCCCAATTCATGATCAAATCACAGATTGGTCCATTCATTTGCAACAGGGGAATAGGCAGAAAAAATATTGAAGGAGATGAAGTTCACTCATAGGTTCATCTAGTCATATGATCCCATGGGAAAAATTTCTAAAAAGAGGGTGGAGAATAAATCCACACCATACATTCATACCCACAGATTAGAGACAGAAAAATATATGAATCAAGAATAATGGGTTGCAATCACACTCCAGGAGGCACATGTCAGGTCCCTATATTACTTGTATAGTCCCTTATTGTTGTTAGTGTAACCCCCTTATTGTTATTTTTGTACCCCTGTAACCCCCATATTGTTATTATTGTGCCCTCAAATTATTATTTTTAGGTCGGCTTTGATTACATTGTGGCCCCACTAGGATTACATTGTGGCCCCATGGACTCTTATACATAGAAAGGAGGTTTTGTCATTTGTATAATCAAAGAATTGTTCATTTATGTAATGTATTGGAGGATGCCCCCTCGAAGTGGCTGATTTCTAAGGCGTTGATCTCTCTTTTCTTCTATTTTTGGAGCTAGTTTCACAACATTTAGTATCAGAGCTTTGGATTCTAGGGTTTCGCTGCCCCAAATAGGTCATCGTGGCATTTTCGCTATAAATTTTTTCTATGAAGGTTCAGAAGCTGAAATTTTCAGAGTGCGAAGCCAAAATCCTGAGGAACACCTTCGCAAAATTTTAGAGCTTGGTTCGCAATAGTTTCAGAGATATGATCTATGGAAGTTAGGTCTTTTTGTAGGGTCCCGAATTTAACCTAAACAGGTCATTGTGGAATTTTCGTTATAACTAATTTTCTACGAAGGTTCAGAAGCTGAAATGTTTAGCGAGCGAAGCCGAAATCCTGAGGAAGATCGTTGCAAAATTTCAGAGCTTGGTACACAATAGTTTCGGAGATATGGTCTGTGGAAGTTAGGGCTTTTTCAGGCTCCTGAATTTCATCTCAAAGAGGTGATCATGGGAAAATATTCATAACTCTCTCTCTGAGCATTGGATTGAAATTATGTAAAAAGTGGTTGCAAGTACACATACTTTGGTTTCTTGTTTATCAATTTCAGAGCCGAAGGAGGAAACAGTGACACGTGGAAAACTGTTCAAGTTCGCTCTACTGAACCAATCCATAATTAGGTCATTCTGGGAAATTAGACATAACTTTGCCTTGAAGAATCAAAATCATCTATTTCTCCAGATCTAAAAAAAGTCTTGGACAATCATTCCAAGGTGTTTGATACTCCCAAAGGACTCACACCTATTCGTGATCATGATCATGCTATTCAATTGATTCTAGGAAGTGTTCCTCCAAACATCAGGCCTTACATATATCCTTAAGTACTAAAGAGAGAAATTGAATGTATGATTGCAGAAATGTTAGAGGCTGGTATAATTCAACCTAGTCAAAGTTCTTTCTTTGGTCCAGTAGTATTGGTGCAAAAGAAAGATGGATCATGGCGCATGTGTCCGGATTATAGGGAGCTAAATAAGCTAACTATTAAAGATAAATTTCCCATTCCTGTGATTGATGAATTATTGGATGAATTACATGGAGTAATTTATTTTACCAAGTTGGATCTTTGTTTAGGATATCATCAAATTAGAATGAAGACTGAAGATATTCCGAAAACAGCATTTCAAACTCATGAGGGTCATTATGAATTTTTGGTCATGCCTTTTGGCCTTACCAATGCACCTTCTACATTTCAAGGGTCGATGAATTCCATTTTCAAACCCTTCCTTAGAAAATTTGTGCTAGTATTTTTTGATGATATACTAATCTACAGCAGGTCTTGGAAGGATCATGTTCAACATGTTGACAGGGTACTCAAACTATTGGAGGAGAAACAATTATATGCAAAAACATCCAAATGTTTCTTTGGAGTACAAGAGGTGGAATATCTGGGTCATATTGTATCTCATGAGGGTGTTAAGGTAGACCCTAACAAAATTAAAGCCATTAAGGAATGGAAAGTCCTCACAACCATAAAGCAGTTGCGAGGATTTCTTGGGTTAACAGGGTATTATCACAAGTTTGTTAAGAATTATGGGAGAATAGCAGCACCTCTAACAACATTATTGAAGAAAGATGCATTTTCATGGACTCCTGAAGCAACTAAGGCCTTTGAACACCTTAAAGAGGCAATGTGCCTAGCACCAGTCTTAGCTACGCCAGACTTCACAAAAACCTTTATTGTGGAATGTGATGCCTCAGGAAATGGAATTGGTGTTGTTTTAATGCAAGAAGGAAGACCCATTGCTTTTGAAAGTTGTTCAATCAAAGGAAAGTATTTACAAAAGGCTATTTATGAGAAGGAAATGTTGGCAATACTACATGCACTAAAGAAATTGAGACCTTACCTAATGAGAAGACACTTCAAGGTAAAAACTGATCATGATAGTCTTAAACACTTTTTGGAATAAATACTATCTTCAGAAGAGCAGAAAAAATGGGTCACAAAGATGTTGGGTTATGACTTTGAAATCGTCTACAAAAAAGGGAAGTTAAATGTTGTTGTAGATGCACTCTCAAGAAAGGATGAAGCAGTGGAAGCATTACTTTGTGCCATTTCAATTATCCAACTAGATTGGATAATCGAAGCAAGGGATGAATTTAAGAAGGACGAAGAAGTGTGGACTCTCATTCAAAAGTTGCAGCAAGATCCTAGTTCATCTGATACATTTAGTTGGAAAAAGATTCCTTATGGTACAAAGATCGCTTATATATTTGCAAGAATTCCCAACTAAAACAAAATATTCTTTTGGAATTGCACACTTCTCCTTTAAGAGGGCACTCAGGATTTTTAAAAAACTTACCATAGGGTGAAGAAAGAATTTTTTTGGGATGGCCTTAAATCTGATATTCAAAATTTTTTGGCAGAATGTTTGGTTTGCCAGTAAAATAAAGTTGAGACAACTAAGACCCTGGGTCTTCTACAACCTTTATCCATTCCAAGTCAACGTTGGGAGGAGATTTCAATGGATTTTATCACAGGTTTACCTAAGTCCGAAGGAAGGAGTGTCATCATGGTGGTAGTTGATAGAATTACCAATTATGCACACTTTTATGCATTATCTCATCCATTTAAAGCGAGTACAGTTTCTATTACATTTATGGAAACAATTCAAAAGCTACATGGAAACCCGAAGATTATTGTAAGTGACAGAGATCCCTTTTTTACAGGAAATTTTTGGACGAAATTATTTTCTTGTTTGGGTACTCAACTAGCTCATAGCTCATCTTATCATTCTGAATCTGATGGTCAAACTAAGATAGTAAATAAAAGTTTGGAAGGATATCTTTGTTGTTTTGTATATGATAAGCAAGCACAATGGGTCAAGTGTTTACCTCTGGCTGAATGGTGGTATAACACTTCCTTCCATACTGCAGAAAAAATGACCCCATTTATGGCACTTTATGGATATCACCCACCATCCATCACATCTTCTTTAAGGTAAAATGATAGGGTTCAAGCAGTGGAGGATCACATCAAGCATAAAAAAGAAGTTCTCCAACTCTTAAAGGATAACCTAAATTTGGCACAAAATCAAATAAAACAATAGGCATACCAACATCGTAGTGAGAGAAGTTTTGATGTGGGACATTGGGTATTTTTACGGATACAACCATATAAACAAATTTCCTTCAAGCAAACTAAGAAGGATAATAAATTATCGCCAAAGTACTATGGTCCTTACAATGTTTTGCAAAAGATTGGTACTATGGCATACAAATTGGAGCTTCCTGCTTCTTCGCGAGTGCATCCAGTTTTCCATGTTTCATGCTTAAAAAAGGTTATAAGGGACAAACTTCTAGTTCAAACAATATAGAAAGAACTTGATGAGGAAGGTAAAACCCAGAAACAAGAACTCGACAACTACAAAATCGATTAATTTCAGAGTATCTCATCAAATGGAAGAACTTACCCATTGAATATTCTACCTGGGAGGATGAGAATTTTATACAAAAGCACCCGGAGCTACTCAAGCGTTGAGGACAACACTTTTTTGAAGGATAGGAGCATGTTAGGTCCCTATATTACTAGTATAGTCCCTTATTGTTTTTAGTGTAACCCCCTTATTGTTATTGTTGTACCCCTGTAACCCCCATATTTTTATTATTGTGCCATTACATTATTATTGTTAGGTTGGCTAGGATTACATTGTGGCCCCACTAGGATTAAATTGTGGCCCCATGCAATCCTATATATAGAAAGGAGGCTTTGTCATTTGTATCATCGAATAATTGTTCATTTTTGTAATGTAATGGAGGTTGCCCGCTCGAAGTGGCTGCTTTATAAGGCGTTGATCTCTCTTTTCTTCTATTTTTGGAGCTGGTTTCACAACAGAAGAGCAAGTCACCTCCACTTCAGGAATACAAACACCAAATCCACAAGAAAGGAAATGTACAACAACAAAAGATGACAAAGGAAAGGAACCAGAAAAGGAAACAGGAACAAAAAAGACAAGGGATGACCAAAATGATATGGACATTGATACATATACCAAGGAATTCAAGATGAAATATAGGAAGAGAGCCAAGGTCCACATTGACATTGAATAGGGAAGTGAGAAAGATCATCAAAATGTCATCACAATTAGAGATTCACCAAGCTCATCTCCAGCAGGTGACCAAACAATTTTCTCAACATCCTCTACCACTGTGCCTTTCCAACAACATAATATGCAGACTCCAACATCTACTACCACTACAGGAGAAAAGGAGGATGATATATATGAGACATTTAAGGAAATCAAAAGAATAAATGAGGTTCTTAAGACCAACACATATAATCAGTTTTCGAAAAAAAACAAGCAGCTCCCAAAGTAGGCTTCTATCAGCTTTTGACTCTGAAAAGGGGAGAATGAAGATGGCCTTCTTAGAAGCACAAATCCATCAGCCCAAAACTACAGCAGATTAAAAGAAGACCTCTTTTGAGTTTTATAGAAAGAGAATTCATCCAATATACCAAATGGAAATGCACAAGCAGACAGGAGAAATAATCTCCTCCACACTAACTAGTATAGCCATGAGTCTCTCAATGTTGCAGGTGACATTATCCAACACATAGTCACAGTTGAAGATGGAAAATATTTCTTCCATGGCCAAAGACTCAAGGATTAAATCTCTGGAGGAATTGGTGGTGCAAATTGGGTACAATCCATCAAATCTAGCAGTGGAAGAAGCACTTGTGAAGAAGAAGAATGCAGACATAGCTTCTTTGAAGAGGCAACTCAAGATGCCAGTGACAGAAAATCCTATGGCAAAGGAGATAGAAGAAAATGAAAAACAGAAGGTAGAAATGATGCAATTGATCCTTGAACAAGAAGAGCAGCTTAAGAAAATTGATAATGAGATGGAGAAATTGGTAAAATAAATACAGAAAATAGTAAGAGATGTAGTGAAGGAAGCAAAAAAAGAAGTAGCCAAGGCCATGATTCCACTGCAAGCAGTCCCTCTTGTTGTTGTTCATTAAAAAATTTCTACAGCTATAGGTACACCAGGAGAAGGCACTGAGAAGCTAGCTAAGGCAATGGAGAACATGTCCTTATAGACATCATAAATTAAAAAGTTGCAAGATCAACTCAATGACCTACACGAGAATTTAAAAAGAAAAGATTCATCACATGCCACAAAGTTGCAGATCAACAAAAAGTTAAATGAAGGTTTGCAGAAGTCCCTTCAGGAGTCCTCAATTGGGAGCATGGTAGAAAGAGTAAAATAAATCATCTGGAAAAGCATAACTAACTCAATGAATGAGATCTGACCATCAATCAAGATAATTTTCGAGCAGAGGGATCAGATTCATCAAGTAAGAATTGCAATAGAAAAGCCAAATGAGGAAGTAGGGGATAAACCAATAACTGTTAATAACATTATCATATTTCTAAATTCCAAAAGTAGTTATGAATTGGAACCCTTGGGAGTAGAAGATAGGAGAACAACTATTTTGGAAGTTAAAAAAGTGTTGAACAAGAAGAATTTAGTTGCTCAGGTTGAAGAGAAGTGCAATCAACTGCAGATTGGAGTAAGCAAGTTCTTTAGCAGGATGGAACCATTGAAAAAGAAAGGGTTGCCTTCATTATTTGTGATAAATGTAAAACTTATGGCAAAGCCAGATTATGTGAAGAAACTAACTGACATCTCCAAGGATTCATCTAAACATGCAAATTTGAAGAACCATTGAACAAGAAAGGGTTGCCTTCATTATTTGTGATCAATGCAAAACTTATGGCAAAGCCATATTATGTGAAGAAACTAACTGACATCTCCAAGGATTCATCTAAACATGCAAATTTGAAGAAATAAAAAGGTGTGTATTTTTTTTCCTCCGAATTGCATAAGTCTTGTGTGTAAAAAATCAGTTTGAAGTGATTCCAAGGGCCTATTGAGCATATATTTCTGTATTGGGTTCTGAAATGCCTCCTAAAAATAATTCAACACCTATTAAGCCCTCAGAATACTCTACTATGACTCATGAAGATGAAGAATTGCCACATGATCTATCAAAATTACAAGAGCAAGTCCACCAAATTTCTCTCTCGCAAAGAGGAACAAAAAATGAAATGGAAGTTTTGAGGAAAGGCGTGGAAGCGAAGATGGATGGTTTGCAGAATAATATGGGATGTTTGAAGAAAGGCGTGGAATCTAAGATGGATTACGTTGAAGCTAAGATGAAGGACATGGAAGAAAAAATGAAAGACAACATGGAAAACATGAAGAATGATCTAAAAGCAGACATGGAAGGTTTGACAAAGCCGAGCATACAATGTCTTGAACAATAAAAGATCAGAGAGAACTCAAGGATGAGAACAAAGGAATGTGAGGAATGTTAATCGTGATTTCATAAACTCTAATGTTGGATTTAAGAACCACCATATTCCAAAGATGGATATGAGGAAGTTTGATGGCAAGGATCTCGTAACATGGATACTATAGATGGAGCAATATTTTGATCTTAATAATGTGCAAAACACACAAAAGGTATGCATTGCCACTTTACATTTAGAACAAAATACATTTGTATGGTATCGATGGCTTTACTTCCGTAATTTTTTTTTCACTTGGTCAATTTTTACGGAGGAAATGATAACACATTATGAGGATACAAAGAGAAACACCTTCTTTAGCCAATTGATAAATCTAAAACAAAAGGGTTTAGTGGCGGAGCATATTGAGGACTTCCAAAAATTGAATATAAGGGTAACCGATATTACAGAGAAACACATGATTGATGTCTTCATAGGGAATTTAAAGGATAACATCCAATATGAAGTTCATGTTTGGGAACTTGATTCATTGGAGAAGGCATTCAGGTTGGCAAGAAAAATTGAATGTAAAATTATGGCGACAAGGAAGCCTACCACTCACATCTATAAAGGTGGAAGTGTTGCTATTCCTAGACTTCCACAACCTACAGGGTTGACACCACAAAAATTGGAAGAAAAAAGAGAAAAAAGGCTTTGTTACAATTGTGATAGAAAATACACTAAAGTTCATAAGTGCATTGAGACGAAATTATTTTACATAGATTGTGAAGAGGATGAAGAAAATGAAGAAGAAACTTCAGAAATAGAGGATATATACCAGGCTGAAACCCTAGAAGAAGAATAAATGAGTCTGACCATATCATGTAATGCATTGGAAGGAATTACCACTCCTCAAACTCTCAAGATAGAAGGACATATCAAGAAGAAAAAGGAAATAGTGTTGATTGATTCAGGTAGTAATCATAATTTTATTCATTGTAAGGTAGCCAAGGAATTATATTGTTTCCTATACCCAGCACCAGAATGTCAAGTGATGGTTGCAAATGGAGGAACTATAAATTGCTCTTGAAAATGCCATAATATCAAGCTAGCCATGGGGGAATATGTATTGAATAGTCCAATGCTTTCCATTCCAATGGGAGGTGCTGATGTTGTACTTAGAGTACAATGGTTTACAATCTTGGGACTTATTTTCCATCTTTTAACTTTTCTGAAATTTTTCAAGGAAAGGAAATCGAAATACGTGGTATTGCAAGGAAGCAAAGATAATGAGTTCTAATATCACATAAAGTTTCCGAAGAAATAACAACAAGCGGACTCACAATTATGTCAAATGAAGTTCCCTCTTCAAATCATTCATTTTCTAGATTCTCTGTGCCTTGGACAATCATTCTCATAGAATGAGTACTCTAAAGACTCACACCTATTCATGATAATGATAATGTTATCTAATCGATTCTGGTAAAGTTTTCTTTCCAAACATTAGGCTCCAAACATCAGGCCTTATAGATATCCTTATGTCCAAAAGAGCGAAATTGAACGTATGATTGCAAAAATGTTAGAGGCTAGTATAATTCAACCTAGTCAAAGTTCTTTCTTTGCTCTAGCAGTATTGGTGCAAAAGAAAGATGGATCATGGCGCATGTGTCCTGATTATAGAGAGCTCAATAAGCTCACTATTAAAGATAAATTTCCCAGTCCTATGATTGATGAATTATTGGATGAATTACATGGAGCATTTTATTTTACCAAGTTGGATCTTCGTTCAGGATATCATCAAATTAGAATGAAGACCGAAGAAATTCTGAAAAAATCATTTCAAACTCATGAGGGTCTTTATGAATTTTTGGTCATGCCTTTTGGTCTTACCAATGCACCTTCTACATTTCAAGGGTTGATGAATTCCATTTTCAAACCCTTCCTTAAAAAATTTGTACTAGTATTTTTTCAAGGGATATATTTAACTACAATAGGGCTTCGTTGGGAAGACTGGTGATGTTTGTTATATGTCAATCTCATTGAGGAGAAACAATTATATGCAAAAACATCCAAATGTTTCTTTGGAGTACAAGAGGTGGAATATCTGGGTCATATTGTATCTCACGAGGGTGTTAAGGTAGACCCTAACAAAATTAAATCCATTAAAGAATAGAATGTCCCCACAACCATAAAGCAACTGCGAGGATTTCTTGGGTTGACAGGGTATTATCCCAAGTTTGTTAAGAATTATGGGAGAATAGTAGCACCTCTAACAACATTATCAAGAAAGATGCATTTTCATGGACTCTCAAGGAATTGTACCATCAGAAAGAGTGGGCAATGTTCCTAGCACCAGTCTTAGCTATGCCAGACTTCACAAAAACCTTTATTGTGGAATGTGATGCCTCAAGAAATGGAATTGGTGCTTTTTTAATGCAAGAAGGAAGACCCATTGCTTTTGAAAGTCATTCAATCAAAGGAAAGTATTTACAAAAGGCTATTTATGAGAAGGAAATGTTGGCAATACTATATGCACTAAAGAAATGGAGACCTTACCTAATGGGAAGACACTTCAAGGTAAAAATTGATCATGATAGTCTTAAACAATTTTTGGAACAAAGACTATCTTCAGAAGAGCAGCAAAAATGGGTCACAAAGATGTTTGGTTATGACTTTGAAATCATCTACAAAAAAGGGCAAGTTAAATGTTGTTATGCACTCTCAAGACCTCAAGAAAGTGACAAGGTGAAGCATTATCAGCATTTCTCAATTATCCAACCAACATTGGATAACCGGGGCTATGGGATGAATTCTAAGAAGGACAAGAAGTGTGACTCTCATTCAAAAGTTTGTTGAAGATCTCATAGTTCACTGACATTTAGTTAGAAAAATGATTCCTTATGGTACAAATATCGCTTATATATTTGCAAGAATTTCCACTAAAACAAAAGATTCCTTTCGGAATCGCACAATTATCCTTTAGGAGGACACTCGTAGATTTTTAAAAACTTACCATATGGTGAAGAAAGATTTTTTGGGATGGCTCAAACCGATATTCGAAAAGTTTTTGGCGGGGTATCGTTCGTTTGGCTAAAGAAATAAAGTTGAGACAATTAAGACCCTGGGTCTTCTACAACCTTTATCCATTCCAAGTCAACGTTGGGAGGAGATTTCAATGGATTTTATCACAGGTTTACCTAAGTCCGAAGGAAGGAGTGTCATCATGGTGGTAGTTGATAGAATTACCAAGTATGCACACTTTTATGCATTATCTCATCCATTTAAAGCGAGTACAGTTTCTATTACATTTATGGGAACAATTCAAAAGCTACAGGGAAACTCGAAGATTATTGTAAGTGACAGAGATCCCTTTTTTACAGGAAATTTTTGGACGGAATTATTTTCTTGTTTGGGTACTCAACTAGCTCATAGCTCATCTTATCATCCTCAATCCGATGGTCAAACAGAGATAGTAAATAAAATTTTGGAAGGATATCTTCGTTGTTTTGTATCTGATAAGCAAGCACAATGGGTCAAGTGTTTACCTCTGGCTGAATGGTGGTATAACACTTCCTTCCATACTACAGAAAAAATGACCCCGTTTATGGCACTTTATGGGTATCATCCACCATCCATCACATCTTCTTTAAGGGAAAATGCTAGGGTTCAAGCAGTGGAGGATCACATTGAGCATCAAAAAGAAGTTCTCCAACTCTTAAAGGATAACTTAAATTTGGCACAAAATCAAATGAATCAATAGGCAGATCAACATCGTAGTGAGAGAAATTTTGATGTGGGACGCTGGGTATTTTTACGACTACAACCATATAAACAAACGTCCCTCAAGAAAACTAAGAAGGATAATAAATTATCACCAAAGTACTATGGTACTTACAATATTTTGCAAAATATTGGTACTATGGCATACAAATTGGAGCTTCCTGCTTCTTCGTGAGTGCATCCAGTTTTCCATGTTTCATGCTTAAAAAAGGTTATAGGGGACAAACTTCCAGTTTAAACAATATTGATAGAACTTGATGAGGAAGGAAAAACCCGGAAACAAGAACTCGACAACTCCGAAATCGATTAATTTCAGAGTATCTAATCAAATGGAAGAACTTACCTATTGAATATTCTACATGGGAGGACGAGAATTTTATACAAAAACACCCAGAGCTACTCAAGCGTTGAGGACAACACTTTTTTGAAGGATATGAGCATGTTAGGTCCCTATATTACTAGTATAGTCCCTTATTGTTGTTAGTGTAACCCCCTTATTGTTATTGTTGTACCCCTCTAACCTCCATATTGTTATTATTGTGCCCTTAAATTATTATTGTTAGGTTGGATAGGATTACATTGTGGCCCCATGCACTCCTATATATAGAAAGGAGGTTTTGTCATTTGTATCATCGAAGAATTTTTCCTTTATGTAATGTAATGGAGGTTGCCCCCTTGAAGTGACTGATTTCTAAGGTGTTGATCTCTCTTTTATTCTATTTTTGGAGCTGGTTTCACAACAGAAGAGCAGGTCATCTCCACTTCAGGAATATAAACATCAAATCCACAAGAAAGGAAATGTGTAACAAAAAAGGATGACAAAGGAAAGGAACCAGAAAAGGAAACAGGAACAAAAAAGACAAGGGATGACCAAAATGATATGGACATTGATACATCTACCAAGGAATTCAAGATTAAATATAGGAAGAGAGCCAAGCTCCACTTGGAAATTGAATAGGAAAGTGAGAAAGATCATCAAAATGTCATCACAATCAGAGATTCACCAAGCTCATCTCCAACATATTACAATATGACTTCTTTTGAGTTTGATATAAAGAGAATTCATCTAATAGATCAAATGGAAATGCACAAGCAGACAGGAGAAATAATATCCTCTACACTAACTAGTATAGCCATGAGTCTCTCAAAGTTGCAGGTGACATTATCCAACACACAGTCACAGTTGAAGATGGAAATATTTCATCCATGGCCAAAGACTCAAGGATTAAATCTTTGGAGGAATTGGTGGTGCAGATTGGGTACAATCCATCAAATCTAGCAGTGGCATAAGCACTTGTGAAGAAGAAGAATGAAAACATAGCTGCTTTGAAGAGGCAACTCAAGATGCCAGTGATAGAAAATCCTATGGCAAAGGAGATAGAAGAAAATGAAAAACAGAAGGTAGAAATGATGAAATTGATCCTTGAACAAGAAGAGCAGCTTCAGAAAATGGATAATGAGATGGAGAAAATGGTAAAAGAAATACAGAAAACAGTAAGAGATGTAGTGAAGGAAGCAACAAAAGAAGCAACCAAGGCCATGATTCCACTGCAAGCAGTCCCTCTTGTTGTTTTTCATTCAAAAAATTCTACAACTACAGGTACAACAGGAGAAGGCACTGAGAAGCCAGCTAAGGCAATGGAGAACATGTCCTTATAGACATCATAAATTTAAAATTTGCAAGTTCAACTCAATGACCTACATGAGCAGTTAAAAACGAAAGATTCATCACATGCCACAGAGTTGCAGATTAACAAAAAGTTAAATGAAGGTTTACAGAAGTCCCTTCAGGAGTCCTCGATTGGGAGCATGGTAGAAAGAGTAAAAATCATTTGGAAAAGCATAACTGACTCAATGAATGAGATCTGGCCATCAATCAAGATAATTTTCGAGCAGAGGGATCTGATTCATCAATTAAGAATTGCAATAGAAAATCCAAATGAGGAAGTATGGGAGAAACCAATAACTGTTAATAACATTATCATATTTCTAAATTCCAAAAGAAGTTATGAATTGGAACCCTTGGGAGTAGAAGATAAGACAACAACTATTCTGGAAGTTAAAAAAGTGTTGAAAAAGAAGAATTTAGTTGCTCAGGTTGAAGAGAAGTGCAATCAACTGCAGAGTGGAGTAAGCAAGTTCTTTAGTAGGATGGAACCACTGAACAAGAAAGGGTTGCCTTCATTATTTGTGATCAATGTAAAACTTATGGCAAAGCCAGATTATGTGAAGAAACTAACTGACATCTCCAAGGATTCATCTAAACTTGCAAATTTGAAGAACATAATGAGAGGGACGGATTTGTATGAGGTTATCAGTAATGATGTCTTCATACAACACGAAATCAAGCACATTTTCCAGGTGAAGCCAACTTTCATGAAATATATAGAAATAATGAGATATACAAAAGGTTAATCAGGATAAAAATTCTGAGTCTAGAAGATTGGGATAAATTGTGTGATTTATAGGAATGATAACAACTCAACATGATGACAGAAACAAACAACTCATTCAATCATCCACATCAGCAGGTCTATTGTATCAGTACAACATAACAACATTGAATTTGCTAGCAAAACAAACCACTACAATGCTCAATAACAATTTCTTGAAAACTTGAAGACATCTGTCAAAAAGACGTTATAACGTGTCCATGCATGGGACGCAAATGTCAAATTTCAGTTATTTTGCAGTAAATGAAAATATTTCCTCTTTTGATATGGAAATCAATTGCAAATAGCTTAAATATATCATTTTATTCAGTATTAGGGGTTGGACCTTGGTTTGTAAGCATTTTTCATTGGAAGTATTTGTAATTTTCGAGTTAGAGCATCAATAAAAGACAAACTTGCAAGATTCATGTGTTGTGTTATCCTGGTGATGTTTTTCCTTATTCGTGTTTAATGTTTTCCCACTGTAATATTTTCATGTGCATCATTTAAAATTCTAATTTTAAAACAAAAAATTCAGAATAAGATTTACTGTCCAGAGTACCTTAATTCTGACTGTTTTTACAATTTTAATGTTTTCTTTTGATGTATGGTTTAAGAATTCTTAATTTCTCTTAAATCATTATTGAAAACATTTTCTCCATTTCATAATTTCAATCTTTTATAAAACACCAGAATTCACAGCTAGCTTGCCTTGCATTTGTTTTGGAAATTGATGCATATATCCAGCCTATGTTGACTCCATAGCCCAATCGAAACTATTTAAAGAAATTCCTTAAATCCAACCACAAACAATCAAACAAAAACAACCCTTGCATTTAATTTAACTAGACTAATATCATAAAGCTTAAAACAAATCTAAATTTATATAGAGAGATCCCTCTCTAAGTCTAGGAGGTTTAGATCCTAGGCTTCAAGTGGTTTTGATGTTGCTATTTATAATTTAGTCTTACCAACATTATAAATTATGCAGAGCGATAAATAACCTCTGATCAATTACTTTTTTTCGGGCTCTCATTTCTATTTTTCGGATTCATTATCAGAATGATCTCAATTCTGAGATTGATGTTCTGATTTCCCTTACTCATCTTCAGACATCTCTTTAGCTTCATTGTCCAAGCTAATACTTGGAGTCGGTCTGTTGAAATCTTCAATAATCAATAAGTCTAAAGGAATTCTTTCTAGTCTCTTGTTTATGTATGCTTGGAAGGCTTCCAATTCATCTTGATACAGTTGACTGGATGCAATTTTTAGTACATCTGTAAAAATTTTAATACCTTGAAAGAAATCATCAAATCTATCTATCTCTTTCACAAAAGGCTTCACTTTGAGCTCTGTGATGTAATTTTTAATTACATCATTGTGGTCATATGGCCGCTTTGACATTACATCCAAATTAACATTTCAAAACTTCTTTCAAGGCATGACCAATATCAAAAGTGCAAAAGTACCATTAATCGTTAAAGTGAAATTTTAGGTCAAATGGCCTTCTTAGCATATTTGAGTTGTTTGAAAATACCATTTACTGCACTTGCAGCAACTTCTCTAGCAAGTAGCTTTTCAGGAACATAATATAGCAGGATGTGGGGAGAATCATAACTCCCAAAAACTCTAGCATAGGTGAAAAATTCTTCGGTAAACCATCTGGAGACGGGAAAAATGTCAGTACTAACCTCTTTGGAAATGTAATGGGATTTCTCATTGAATATAATCTGGTGCATAGGTAGTATGACTCTATGGAAAATTTTGTAAAAATTAAGATGAAAATGTGACTCTCAAAGGGCTCTGTGGTAAATGTGGATTGTATTGGGGTCTTGCGCCATCCATTTCCATCCCATGGTTGTAAAACTCGAACAAAAGAAAATTGCTTTCATGGCATAGGCAATCATGTAAAATGGTGGTATTTCTCTAGAGGAAACACTTTCTTTACTCCTATACGCCATGATACTTCTGGCTAAATTATTAGATAGGATATTTTCCCAATTAATAATTAAAGAATTAACAATTGCGTCAATTAGTGGGACCCAATCTACAGAAAACCTAGTAGTATTAGGTTTTGCAAAGAATCTACACAACATTCCAACAACATAAAAATAAGGGGAAGGAGTTTGTGCTATTGGGTATGTACCGAGTTTGTCCCATTTCAGTTTGCCTTGGTTGTCCTTCCATTCCTTTATAAATTTCATCAGGTCTGGATGTTTCCTTGTAAAGCTTTGAGAAAAATCTTTGTCATAGTTCTTCTACAGGACGGGAAAGTGGTACATTGTCCTCAAATATTCTGCCCTGAATGAAACGATATTCTTGTCCTTTGAATTCTTAAATGTTCTATCTTCAATGTTCAAGTGGCCAATTACCCACTTAACCATATCTATATAGGGGAGAATATTTGGCCTTGTTGCTACTTTATGAATGAATGAGACTGCAACATCGAAATAGGTTGGGTCTGAAGGAACTGACACGCCTGTTGTAGCAACCTTGATTATTACCCTTGGAAATTATTTCTCGAAGAATTGGTACATTGCCTTCCGTAAGGAACTACCGCAATCCTTGTTGCAGGTAGTATCTAAGAATAAGGGAGACATATCTGAGTCTTCAGTAGATGATGCTTGGGAAATTTCTTTGCCTTTCTTGCTCATCCATGTTATCCTTGATCTGTTAAGTGGTTTCCTGAATTCAAGAAAACAGAGAAAACTTTAGAAATGGTGAGAATGGAGAGACAGATAGAATTAAAGTGATATAATCACAAATCTGACATTCAATCATTTATTACATGCTCAAATTATATATGAATCTTTCAAACCTTACTCCCATTAAATGTTTTTAATCACCCATAATTCTTCCAATCAAATCTCTTACACACCTTCACGTGAAATGTCTGTCGATCAATTTAAGACATTATATCTTATATTCGGTTGGTTAGATATGAATCATTTCACACACTTGATAAATAACTATCAATTATCACATATCACATATCGCAACTCAAAACTTTTTCTTTTAGTTACGTTTTCCATTACCGATGAATTTCGCGAAGTGCGATCTACGAAAATCACAGATCGCGATTTCCATATGGTAATAAAACTTGCATTTGGTTATTTGATGCGAAATGTGAAGTGCACTTAAGGAATCGAGCCAATGCGCTTTATCAAATGCTTGAAGTTTTATGATAATTACTTTATTAGTTTGTCGGGTCCGTTTCACTGCAACTCTTACCGAATTGTTATAAGTTGATCGTTTCATGAGGTGCGATGCAATTTTCTATTAAAGCGGTGTTTAAAATTTTTATAATAGGAGTTTTATATGACTTCGAAAAAGGTTTAGCGCATAGCATAGCTCACAAGACTTAATATGTTTTAAGTTTTTAGGCTTGTAAGCTATGTGATTTACGTTGCACGCTAAGAAAGCAAAGCGAAAAGGGAAAGAACTTTATTTCCTAAAGTTTTAAGACTTAGGCTAAGATAAAATCAAAAAAATAAATTTCCTATTTATTTTTAAAGGGTCCCCATTTAGTAAAACTAAATGGGGGGTGTTGTATAGTACAACAATTGGAGATTCACCTTGGAGAACCAACTATCTCTGATTAGATTTTTGAAATTTATGATCTAAAGCTCAAGTTTTAGCTAAAAATTTAAAGTGCTCTAAATTGCTTTAAACCTGAACAACCAAAAAGAGTTCATCGCCAGGATTCTGGTGCAACTTGTTTCATCAAAATCCGAGTTCGTATGACTGAGTTATCGTCTGTTGTTCGTTTTCCAAAACAGGCAAAAAATGAGTAGAACAGGTACAATGCTGATGTGGCAGGTATAGTCAGCATTGCAGGAATATTATCTAGATTTCAACCAATGACACTGTGACAAGTGTTGTCTTCAGATTATCTAGATGGGTTAAGTGAAGAAATAAATTGCCCAATGACCTTCAATTTTGCCTAAGTTGGAATTTGAAATTTTTTTATAGGGTTGGAGTGAAAATCAACCAGAGGGCACCATGTGTCCTCTCTGGTGGGCCACCTCCTAACCCTAAGGTCGAATTATATGGAATGGAACTTGGTCTAATGGTTGAATATTTCATATTACTATTTGGACATTATTACGGTGAAGACATTACAAATATATATATATATATATAACATGGTTTTTAAACCACTAATGGCGGCCTTGACTAAATCTAGTGGATACTCTAAACAAGTTTGGAAGGGCTTTAAAACTGGCAGCACCGACAACTTGGCGGTAGACCTTTATACCTCTGAGCAAAATTTAGTGGCGGGGTCAGGGTTCGAACCCTGACCTCCTGCTCGCACAACCAACGCCTTACCACTTCCTCTACATAGTGTTTCTTACACCTAACATTCTTTACAACTAATTAAATTTTAACTGCCCGACATATTGGGGTAGGAGAGGGCCAGCCCCTCGGGCCATCCCCCTCCCCATGTGGCCAGAAGCGCGAAACCAGGAACTTATCCAAACAATCCGACATAATTTTTAATGGTGATTAATTAAGGTTAAGATGTGGCTTAATGACATTAATACGTCATTAGCGTGAAAAATGCGGATTAACGTTAATCCAATCTTATCTGCAGTAATACTGAATTATATTAATTAATCCCAGAATTAAATTTGGTGGGTTTTCTGGAGGCGCGCCAATTTTGGCGGTATTTCTAAATTTAGAAATTTAACTGGTAGTCTCTCCAATTTTGGAGGAGAAATTGAGGCAAAAGCAGTTTTGGTCATAACTCACTCAATTTTCGACCGAATTGAGCTCAGTAAAAGTTATTATTGGCTAATTTTCATGCTAGAAAATCTATGGAGTAGGTTGTAGAGGCAGAAAATGTCATCTACATGTGTTTTTGTGCATTTGAATATTTTTGAAGGCTAGGGCCACTAGGTGTTGGGGTCATTGCCAGAGCATCCAGAGTCCAAATTCAACAAAAAAATAGTCATTTTTGGGAGATTATGATGTTTTAAAATCATTGGAACAAGTTCTAAGAGGTTCTAAAGCTTGTAATAGCAATTTGAGCACACTTGAATCTAATACAAAGGTCACACTATGAAGCTGGACCAAGGAGATGTAGCCCAGGAGGGGTGAACTCCCTTATCAAAAGCTTTGTTATATGTGCTTGCTGTATTTACTATTGCTTCTATTCTGTCATTTAAAATTATGTTTTTTAAGCTTATGACAAATTCATAATTTCACTAGGTATACCATTTTCTAATCACATGCTCATAAAAAAGCTCATGAAGGATAAGTAAAAAGAAGCAAATAAAAGTTAATATCTGAAATGAAAATAGCACAACAATAACTAGCAAGTAATTTTAGATGAAGTTGGTATCCGAGCACAAGGTTGCTTTCTTGTTTTACTTGAAGAGTTTTTAATAGTGCAAAATTACTGATGCTTACAAGATTGAGATTGCAGAGAGGAGAAGGGAAGCTACTGATAGCTAGTCCAGAAGTTAGGACAAGAAGGAATAAGGCTGAGATAGCATCATCCTTACCCAAAGGACCACTCAAGGCAACACTTGAAGAACAAGAGGAATTAGTTGCACAAGAGGTTGAAGTGGTTGAAGAGATACAAGCTGCAAAGATAGAGCTTGAATCTGAAGCCAAAATGTCAGGCCATGAAGGAACTCATGAACATTCTGAGGAAGAGGATGTTAAGAAGGAGTTTAAAGAAATGAAAAGGATGGTGAAACTCAGGTATGAAGATTTTATGGCAAAGGAAACTGGAGAAGGTTCAAAACACCCTCATAGAGAAGAATCTTTAAATAGTAAAAAGGAGGAAGAGAGGGGCTCAAAATCCAGTGGTGGAAAACCACCTCCTTCTCCACCATCATTATCATCATCATCATCCTCATCCGCATCTTCATATTCATCTTCCAAATCAACTACAAAAACTCATACCCATACTCATTCCAAGATTCCAAAAGGTAAGACTCCGTTACTCAAGTTGGACATCAAATTTGAACTTCCTACATATAATGGAGAAGTTAATGCTGAAAAACTAGATAATTGGATTTTTCAATTAGAATTTTAATGTAGAATTCCAAATCTACAAGAAGTGTTGAGATTCAACAAGATGATGAGCTTAGTGAAAAGAATCACCTTCACTAAGTGGGCTCGCATGCTATTTTTGGCGCAAGTCTATTTTTAGACTATGTATATTTTTAGACATGGTGATCATATTTCAGAAGTTGCAGGATGCTATTTGTGGATGGTTGGTCAAGTTGGAAAAATAGATGAAATTATATTTTTAGAATATTGGGCAAAGTCTATTTATAGATCGTTGATCTAAAAATAGAAGTGTCGATTATTATTAGCTCTTAATAATAATCCGACAATAAACAACAACTTATTCTCTTGGAGCACTTAGTTTTAGTGCACAGATTTGGAAAATCAGTGGGCTGAAGGAATTATGCAATTCCTAGGGTTTACTGGTGGTTCATGCATGGAGGACTCAGTTAGAATTGAAGTGGCAAAGTTATGACAGAGTTGGAAGAGTGTTCATGGAGTTGTTATTCAGTTTAACTTAGTTAATGGATTTAAACTCAGTTGAGCTAGTTGTATCTAGTCTAAATGAATGACACACTAGTGAGAGTGGAGTGAATTAATTCAAAAATAATAACTCATTAATCAACTGAACAAATACAACAGTTAACTACAGTGCATGTTAGTTCCAGTGGAGACCCAGTGGAGAGATAGGTGAAAGGGAAAGATGGACTATCTGTTGTGACTATAGTGATGCATTGATTACACCACACACACATTGGAGTTTCCAATGAGGATTGCACAGTCAAGGCAAGGGTAATTCGAATTCATTCAGAGCTATTCTTCAGCGGGGATTGCGCAGTGGAGGCAGGCTAGCAGGTGGCAAGAAATCAGTGCATGGATTTGCAGATTTCTTCTGATTAGTGTGTGACGATTGATTGTACTAAGAGCTTGATGTACTAAGCTTTGTATGAGATTGTTACATGATATCCATGATGCATAATATATTATAGTTGGGGTTTTCAGCTTTAGGATTTCCCGTTAAAAACTGTGTTATGTGTGATTGTTTTTATTTATGCTTCACATGTGTTTTTAATTAATTTTCCGCAAAATATTAACAGTCGAATGATTTTGTATTTTGCAAGAAGTTAAGTATTGTGAGATCAGGGGAATTTGGATGTATGCATGCTTAATTTATACTAATTTCTACAAGAAGATGCTATTAAAATCCAATTGGCTTCATTAACGCTAGAAGGAGAAACATTAGTTTGGTGGGAGGCAAAGACACAAGAGGAAATGTGCATCCATGGTAAGATTTCCATTTCTTGGGTCGAATTCATTTCTTCCATTAAAAGAAAATTATATCCATTAGCCTATATGCAGAAATCAATAATGAGTTGGCAAAAATTTAGATAGCTAAAAGGTCAAAGTGTCCTAGATTATACACTAGAGTTTAGGAAAAGGGCTTTGTTACTTGGAGTAGACTTAAATTCACAAGACACACTCTTGAAGTATATAATAGGTCTACATCCATACTTGAAACACACTATTCTCATGTTTAACCCAAATAGCTTAGATGAAGTATGTGTGCAAGCCACACATATTGAAGCAAGGGGTACAAACATTTATGAAGAGAGTAGTAAGAAGAATCAATTCAAGAATAAGGGAAAGGACAAAGGAGGAAAATGGAAGGTAAAGAAGAATGCAAGTTTGAAGCAAGAAGGGGAGAAAATAACATGCGAACAATGTTCCAAAGAGGGGCATGATGAAGCTCACTTTTGGAAACTACATCCTGAACTACGACCAAAGAAACCAAATAAAAAAGGGAAACAAAAGACGACTGCCACCACATAAAAAGATCTTGGATTTGATTCAGGAGATGAAACAAAGATAGTTGCCATGGTTAAAAAAGAAAATGAAGTGATTGCAAGTTCCAGTAGCTCAAATAGTCACAATAACACTTCAAATGAAGATACAAGGATAGAATTATTCCATGTTAGAGTAATTTCTAATCATACAAAGATTGATGCCTTATTTGATACAAGGTCACAAGCAAACTTGATTTCAGAGGACTTAGTTAAAAAACTGAACCTTGAAACTGTACCTCATCATAAGCCATACCCTTTGGGTTTCATAGCTAACAATGCAAATTTACAGGTGACAAGGAAATGCATTTTCAGATTTTCTATTACTGCAAACTTTGTTGATGAAGTTGAGTTAGACGCTGTACCACTTGATATTTTAGGGATTATCTTGGGTAGTCCATACTTGTATGACAGGAAAGCGGTATTATTCTGTCATGAGAACAAATATAATTTGATCAAATATGGAGTGGAGTATATTGTGAGAGCTCATTGCAAGAAATTGAATATCTCTTTAGTTAATGCAGGGCAAATGAAGAGGCTAGTAAATGCAAGTAAAAAAAATGTGCTTCTTTTGATCAAGAAAAAGGAAGATGTTAACTATGAATATTTTGAAGGATGTGATGACAAATTGAAATTTGTTTTTTTTGATGTGGTAAGTCAGCATGGTGAAATGTTTCAAGAACCAAAGGGGTTGCCACCCAGGAGGGGAATTCAACATGATATTCAACTGCAACAGGATGTTCCACTTCCGAATATTGGTATGTATCGCATGTCAATCATGGAAAGTTTGGAAATAAGGAAGAAAATCCAAGAGTTGCTGAATAAAGGCATCATACATCCATCTACTTCGCCATGTGGTTCTCCAATATTTTTGGTTCCAAATAAAGACGAGACTTGTCGCATGTGTATTGATTTCGGTGCACTGAATAAAATCACGGTAAAGAATCGCTACCCACTTCCACGCATTGATGATTTGCTTGATCAGTTAAAACATGAAAAGTATTTCACTAAGATAGAATTGAGAAGTGGTTATCATAAAGTTAGGATAGTTGAAGAAGACATTTGGAAAACTTCTTTCAAGACTAGACAAGGATTGTATGAGTGGTTAGTTATGCCATTTGGATTAACAAATGCACTAGCTAATTTTATGAGAGTGATGAATGATGTACTTAGACCATTTCTAGATGACTTTGTCATTGTTTACTTAAATGACATACTCATATTCAACAAATCAAGAGAAGAACATGTCATGCATGTGAACAAGGTACTTGATGTTTTGAGAAAAGAGAAATTATTTCTTAAGATGTCAAAGTGCGAATATGGTAAAGAATTCATTGGTATATTTGGGACACATAGTTGGAGGAGGTGAATTGAAGATTGATCCTTCCAAAGTTGAGGTCATTTTGAATTGGCCCAAGCCCAATATAGTTACCGAGGTAAGAATCTTTTTAAGGGCAACATAATATTGGAGGTATTTTATTGCTAATTTTTCTTCCATTGCAGCACCATTACCTGCATTAACAAGCATAAAGAAAGTCTTCCATTCGAAAGATTTGCAGCAGAAATAATTTGATGCTTTAAAGAAAAATATAAGTTCGACACTGACACTAGCAATTCTAGATCTAACATAGCCATTTTAGATCCAAACAGATGCAAGTGATTATGCTATGGGAGCAGTGCTCATGTGCCATGGTAAGCCTATCTCATTTCATTCTGAAACTTTTAATGGAGCTGTGACTAAATATCCTACATATTACAAAGAGTTATATGCATTGGTATAAAGTGTAAATAAATGGAAGCATTAATTGATGGAAAAAAGGACCATTATCCATACCAACCATCAACCATTGTAGTACTTACAATCACAGTCAAAGTTGCAGCAATCAAGACATTTCAGGTGGATGGTTTTTCTACAACAATTTCACTTGGTTATCAGGTACAAGAAAATAATCTACAATAAGGTAGCTGATATGCTCTCTAGGCCTATTGTAAATTCAACTATTATTCTCAAGCACAATTCTATTATGCATGAAAGTTACATTGAACAGTATGTGAATGATAGTGATTTTCAAGATGTGTATGAGAACTTGAGTAAAGGAAACCAAAGTGAAGAGCTAGATTATCATGTGCATAATAGTTTGTTGTATCACTTGGGCAAGTTATGTATACCACAGGGAGAAAGAAATAATATCATAAGAGAGGCACACACATCATTGATTGCATGACATTTCAGTGTAGGCAAGACAATAACGCATCTGCAAATGTATTTTTATTGGTCACACATGAATGAAAGTGTTTCACGTTTTCTTAGAGGATTTTATTTATGTGCAACAAGTAAGCCTAGCAATAGGAAGCTTGGTTTGTACACACCACTTCTAGTTCCTTCTCATCCTTGGGAGATCATCTCAATGGATTTTGTAGGAGGCCTTCCTATGTCAAGGAAAGGTCATGATTATTTGTATGTTGGGGTAGATAGGTTCAACAAAATGTGTATTTTGATGGCATGTAAGAAAACTATTACAACTGAACAAATTGCTAATATTTTCTTTCAAAATGTATGGATCCTGTTATCACAAAATTGGACCTGATAGGTTGCTAATCAAATCAATCTCATGTAACTATTTCAAACCAATCTTTTGATTGAGGCTTAACCTCCTCAACCTGAGAGGGCTCTCTCAAAGGATTAATGATTTTTGATAAAAATTAGATGGCTAACTGTATGTGGGGTAATAATAAAATAGATGATGAATGTAGGTTGAAAGTCAAATCAACAAGTACACATTGGGCTTATGGAGTCAAAATAGTTTCAGAAAACCAACAAATCTACTTAACATGGAAGTTGAGGCATATGAGAGTTTTAGTCAAGAGATACACATGTGAAACTGTAAAAAACACAGTCAGTTTATCTATATTGGAAGTCAGAGCATCAAAGATGAATTTTGTGTAACATAGACAAACACCACTATAATAGGATAATAAATATGCAATTAGAACAAGAACACACTAAAAATCCTTCTGAATCTCAAGTTGGCTAAGTAGAAATATCTATATTAGCTGAAAACCAGTCAATTACAATAAGCACAATATTTTGCTAAAAATGTCCAACTCTTTACAAATTCAACCTCTTGGTATATAATAGACATCTTACAACATGGGATGATCTACCTCTAGGCTAGATACATCGAATTTATAACTACTGACACCTTGCATAACCATAATACATGGAATTTATTACAAAAAGACACCTAATCTACTTAACAGTCCTAATCCAAAAATGACTCAAACTGCTTATTGATATCTAAAACAACCTTATCTACTTAAATTTACATCATTGCCAAGTGTATCATCACATGGTCGAATATGGATGATGGGCTTTCATTTCTTCATGACCATTTTGCTGACCTCCACCAACATAGGAAATAGAACCCTATTTTTTAGGCATAAGATGTTTTGGCATTATTTGAACATTTGACCATCATGTACCCTTCATTTCGTGGTCCTTGGCTGTTCAAAGTTGGCATAACACGCCCCATAACTCCTCCCTAGCCTCCAGCTATCTAAAACCACTTTAAACACTACTCAAAATGCTGTAATGTTCTGCGCTATGAAAACATAGCAGTTTCGTAGAGCTTTTTTGTAGTGCTGCCATTTCAAGTTTTTATCCTCCAAAAACTCAATTCTTTCCATTGCATCATTTTAATTACCCTTTAATACATCTTCCATAGAAAATTGAGTTCCTAAATCAGTCTTCAACCCTTTCAAAACTGATCAAAATAATAAAGAAAAGCAGCTACAACAGTTTTGTAGCGCTTTTATGATTTTTTACATTAAATGCGCTACGAAACTGCTGAGTATGCAGATTCTTCAAAAATTTGCCAAGCGAAAACCGTGTTTACCTCCACAAATCAAAAAATAACCTTTTTTCAGTATTTAAAATTCATACAAATTGTAAACCCACTTCATTCTAACTTTCTCGAGGCATTCATTCTTCATTTGCAATACATCCTTGCAGATTTTTCCTATTTTTTCTTGAAAAATAGGTCTTGGAACAGAGCCTATATCTCCTAATACATGATGTATTTGGAGAAACTGAAGGAGGTTTTTTAGGCCATTATGTCTTGAATACAAACCTCTCTTTTCGTTTTTAAACACATCTCTTGCTGTCCAGAAACTGCATTTGAAAAACATGTGTAAAACATGAAAACTTTGTTTCTGAAAATTGGGGTTCAATGAAATCCTTGTATATCTCAACTGATAACACCTGTGAGAAAATTGAGAGAGGTTTTTATAGCTGGGGATCTGAAGAAGACAAAACTCTTTCATAATTTCAAAACACTTTTTCATTTGGCCAGAAACTAAACTTGAAGTTTACTGCTAAACAGTCATGTATAGGATAGTTTCGTAACAATAGTTTTGTAGCGCATTTTAATTTATAAATTTATGCCACCTCCTAATGAATTTGAAGAAATTGAGAGGCATTTTTTTAGTTAGGTTTTTTAGGAAGAAAAACCTCTTTCATATTTTCAAAATTCATTTTAAGTTGTTCAGAAACCGCTTTTGAAGTTGACTTCTCAAAGTCGAAAAAAACAGATTTTTGTTGTTTGTGCTACGAAACTATCAGCGCTTTCGTAGCGCAAAGTGAATTTTTTCAACGTGTTGCACTATGAAACTGTGGTTTCTTGGCTAATTGGGCAGCTTTGATACAAAAATTTTTGGAAATGAAATGAATCATAAAATGATGAATGTTTGACATGAAAGAGCTTTAAAGAAGGCTTTATTTGAAACTTAGGATGAGCTTTAAACTATAAAAAATCTAAAACCTTCCCTTGATCAAACCTAAATTGAATCATAAAACCCTATTTTGATCCATGAAATTTTGTAACCTTGTCAAAATGATGTTTTGAAATTTTTTGGGTGATAACAGATCCATTTTGGTCTTCCTACTTCTATTGTAAGTGATCGAGATTCTTGATTTGTTGGGAATTTTTGGTCAAAATTATGGGACATGATGGATACAAAGTTGAAGAAGAGTACAAAATTTCATCCACAAACAGATGGTTAAATAGAGGTGGTAAATAGAACTGTTATTCATCTTCTAAGAGGCTATTGCAGTAAACATCCCAAGTTGTGGGACGAACAATTACACTACATACAACATGCATACAACCGGGAAAAACATTCTTCCACAAATATATCGCCATTTGAGGCATGTTTTGGTTACTTTCCAAGATCTCCTTTGGACTATATCTTTGAGAAAGATGTTGCTATAGATGGACATAGTGACATAGATAAAGCGAGAAAGTTCATTGAGAAAATTCAGTTGGTACATCACACAATGCAAGAGCAACTTGAGAAGAGTCAAAGCATCTACAAGGCAAGGCATGAGAAACATTGGGTTGATCACAAATTCCAAGTTGGAGATGAATTTAATCCAAGTTTTCATTGATGGCAACAGGTTGATGAAGGTTGAAAGACTTAATGATAACATGAAAGATATCATTTGAAGTTATCCTAATGATGCTGCACTGTGACATATTAATGCACTTGCTGGGTACTATCATGATGACATAGATGTCCTACATGATGACACTGTGATCCCATGATTGATAAGCCAAAAAATGGAGAGGAAAAATGAAGGAGAAGCCAAGCAATGGAGAAGGCATTCTTTCCTATGCATTTTTTGCACAAAAAAAATTAAGGATAGTGACAAAGAAAAATTGTTTTTACCTCCTTAGCGGCATCCTTCCAAATTTACTCCTATACCATCTTTTAGAGCATAATTTTTCCTTTCCAATGAGCCATTATTTTTCCCAAAAATCCTAGCAGTTTTTGAGAGATAGAATTTTCATGTTAAAAAAAATTATATTTATGATATTGAGCCGACCTATGCTCAGGGACACAAGTCGGCCTCCAAACAGGGACATGTATTTTCGTTTGTTGTTGCAAAGAAGGCTATATATATATATACAATCCGTAAATCATTTCTCCAACACAGACTTTCAATTATCAAGCACAGAAATTCGGCTATCAAGCACACACAACAGAGATTTAATTCACATCTCGTGAACTCAATATATAAAGGAGACTCGGACCTAACCATAGTGCATAGAACCTGGATAACCTCGGACCTGTGATATGCTGGATTGGAAACAATGCACCTGTGGACAGTAGTAGAGTGACCCTTTTTGGAGCTCGGACATTGTAGGAGGAAGCTCGGATAGTCACTTTGAAGGCACAATATTGAGAGCTCAGAAGAGAAATTTTCTGTGGGTATAAATTTCAGATTACAATGACCTATGACTGCATCTGTGGAGGGACTCTACTAAGGACCTGCAGTGGCTTTCATCCAGACAGAACTACTCACATTTGGAGATAGCTAACTCGTGATTCCTCCTTCCTTAACACCTCGGTTTTATTTTGCAGTCCTGTGGAGGTTCAGTTGACTAGTGGAAGCTTGGTGATAAATCTAGAAGAAAATCTTGCCTTGGTAGCTTGGTTTTGCAGGAAAGTCACCATTTAGAGGAGCTTGGACATCATTACAAGGATTTTCACGCTTTTGCAACTTGGTACAATGATCTCTTGGTTCATAATTGCAGTAACCTAAATTTAGCATTGATCTCTTGTGCCATACCTTCATAATATTCCAGAAGTAACCTTGCTGTGGAGTTGAAAAATCATAAGCAATAATAGGAAGTCACAATAGCATTTGAATTATGACAAGATTTCATAATAGAAGCATTGTGGAATAGAACAAAAGAAGCCTTCTTGATCACTTTTCCTAAGCATAAAGATTTGAGTTTTTGGAACCAAGAACAGTGAATGAAAATTAGTGAGCAGTGAATCATTAGTAGCAGAGTCAAATGGTGGACAAGTACAATGAAGGTATAATGAAGTCAAAATCAAGAAGTATTGAACAGTGAAGAATATTTTGTAGATGACAATCATGTAAGTATATCACACATCTTCTATTAAAAGTGACTGAGGGATTGGTGTCCTTAGAGTAGGATCTCCTAAACACAAGGTTGGTGCCTCGAGAAGATAGGGTCGAAACCCTAGAGGTTGGAGCCTCATCAAAGTCCAATTTGGGGCATGGCAATAGGTTGGTGCCTGTTTCATTAAAAGGGTTGGTGCCCTCACTCATATATTGTATACTATTATTAGAAAGGGAATTTAAATTCTTATTAATCCTTAATATTATCATTATATACCTCTCCGTCTTTAATTGTGAAGAATCTATCTGGCAATGATTAACAATTGAAAAGAAATACTAATTCACCTGCCTCTCAGTATTTCCAACAGTTTGGTTGTACATAAGAAAAGAAATATTGCAAGGGGAAGGTAAAAATCTCAAACCAATCTGTTATGGTCCATTTAAAATTTTGGAAAAGATTGGTACAAATGCATTCAAGCTAGATTTGCCTCCTTATATGCAAATTTATTCTGTCATTAATGTTAATAATTTGAGATTGTTTGAGCCTTTTTTGATTGATGATCAAGGAGAGCATGTTCAGTTGCCATCAATAGATGATTTCTCGCCAGAATATCTTGATGAACTTCAACAAGATCTCATACTTGACAGAATAATCATAACTTCAAGAAGAGGGGATGTTGAATACTTTAGGGTTGGACTCAAAAGTCAAAATCCTTCAAAGGAAAAATGGTTGGAGATTGAAAAAGTGAGGGAGTTGTACCCTCACTTTCTGAACAATTGATAATATCTTTTGGGGTCCAAAAGGATTCTAGTGGGAAGGAATGATCTAAAGCTCAAGTTTTAGCTAAAAATTTAAAGTGTTTGAAATTTCTTCAAACCTAAACGAACGGATAGAGTTCTTCACTAGGATTTTGGCGCAACTCGTTTCATCAAAATATGAGTTTGTATGATTGAGTTATCGTCTATTGTTCTTTTTCCAAAACAGGTAAAAAATGCGCAAAATAGGTACAATGCTGATGTGGCAAGTACAATCATCATTGCAAGAATATTCTCCAGATTTCAACCAGTGAAACTGTGACAAGTGTCTTCTTTAGATTAGCCAGATGGGTTAAGTGAAGAAAGAAATTTCCCAATGACCTTCAATTTTTCCTAAGTTGGAATTTGAATTTTTTTTAGAGGGTTGGAGTGAAACCCAACCAGAGGATGCCATGTGTCCTCTTTGGTGGGCTACCTCCTAACCCTAAGGTATAATTATATGGACTAGACCTTGGTCTAATGGTCAAATATTTCATATTATTATTTGGACATTAGTATGGTGAAGACATTACAAATATATATATAGTTTTTAAACCACTAATGGTGACCTTGACTAAATTTGGAGGATACTCTAAACAATTTTGGAAGGGCTTTAAGCCTGGAAGCACCGAAAACTTGGTGGCAAAACTGTATACCTCCGAGCAAAATTTTATGGTGGGGTCGGGGCTCAAACCCTTGACCTCTCGGCCGCACAACCAACGCCTTATCAGTTCCTCTGCACGTTGTTTCTTACACCTAACATTCTTCACAACTACTTAAAATTTAACTGCTCGACGTATGGGGGTCGGAGAGTGCCAACCCCCTCCCCATGTGGCCAGAAGCGCGAAACCAGACCTTATCCAACAATCAGATGGAATTTTAATGGTGATTAATTAAGGTTAAGACGTGGCTTAATGGCATTAATACGTCATTAGCGCGAAAAACATAGATTAACGTTAATCCAATCTTATCCGCGCTTATACTACATTATATTGATTAATCCTAGAATAAAAGTTGACGGGTCTTCTAGAGGTGCGCCAATTTTGGCGGTATTTCTAAATTTAGAAATTTAATTGGTAGTCTCTCCATTTTCGGAGGAGAAATTGGGGCAAAAGCAGTTTTGGTCATAAGTCACTCAATTTTAGACCGAATTGAGCTCAGTAAAAGTAATTCTTAGTTAATTTTCATGCTAGAAACTCAATGGAGTAGGCTGCAGAGGCAGAAAAGGTCATCTATAGGTGTTTTGTGCATTTGAATATTTTTGAAGGCTAGGGCCACTAGATGTTGGGGTCATTGCCAGAGCATCTAGAGTCCAAATTCAACAAACAAATAGCATTTTTTGGTGATTATGATGTTATAAAATCATTGGAACAAGTTCCAAGAGGTTCTAAAGCTTGTAACAACAATTTGAGCACACTTTAAGCTAATACAAAGGTCACACTATGAATTTGGACCAAGGAGATGTAGCCCAAGAGGGATGAACTCCTTTATCAAAATACTCTATTTTAAGCTCTATTATATGTGTTTGTTGTATTTACTATTACTTTTGTTCTGTCATTTAAAATTGTGTTTTTTAAGCTTATGAAAAATTCATAATTTCACTAAGTACATTTTTTCCCAATCACATGCTCATAAACAAACTCATGAAGGATAAGTAAAACAAAGCAAAGAAAAGTTTATATCTGAAATGAAACTAGCACAACAATAACTAGCAAGTAATTTCAGATCAATTTCTAAAAACTTTTTCGAAATAAAAATAGTTGCAGGAATGAATTTCAATAAATAATATCTCACTAAGCAACAAAATCTCTCTTCATTATAATTCATGAGAATTCTTCTTTAAAAATAGAAGTATGAGTATCTATATCATTCTTTACCTAGTTCAAAAAGATAAAGTAGGTGGCTCTTTCAGATCAGATTTATAAATATATACTCTTTTATCACAGGTAGAGCCTCTGATCCAATAGGAAATTTAAGCTCTTGGTAGGGTTAGCTTTTACCTAGCAATGATTCACTGCCCCATCCAGTATTTCTTACAATTTTCAAAAATAAATTCCAACTTTATACAATTTATCTCTTTTGGAAGTTGCTTTTAGTTTTTGTAGATATTTTCTATTGTATTTTTATTTACTTAAAATCCATTGTCTTGGCTTGTTGACCAAATATTGACAATGCCATTCATTGGTTGTAATTAAATTGATCAAGCTAACTCTTGATGAGACTCCTTGTCCTCTTGATATAATCTCAAGTCATTACCCTATTTTGGTAGACAGTATTAGTAATGTCAGTTCAACTATTTTCCTATGAACAGGGTAAACAAGCTCGTGATGAGACTTATTATCTTTGAAGCCTTTTTAGCATAATTTTTGAATTTCTTTCTAAAAATTGATAAGTTTTCCCGGATGGGGTGAATAATTGGTCCTTTTGAGGATTCTGGATGACAATTTTTTGAGTTTTAAGATTGATTCTCTGTAAAAGAGTCTTTACTATGTTAAAGATTATTTTCTTGACTGTTAATAGAATAACCATGCTTTATAAAGATGAGAGTTCATCAAAGAATAAATAACTTCCGTGAAATTTCATTTTTCAGTAAAAATATAATCTATCTGACTTTCGAATCTTTCGATTGTTTCCTTAACATTTATTATTTCTATAAGCGATAAATGAAAAATATTATTTGAGATGTTTACTTGAAAAGCCAAAAATCAATACTACTCAAATTTTATTTTCCTAAAGAAAAGAAAAAAGAAAATAATATACAAGGAGATAGAAGGGGTTGCCTCCTATGAAAAGTATTTCTTTAAAAGCTTCCCATTAACAGGTAAAGAATCTCTTTTGCCTAATAGATCTTGTAATAAAAATTTTGATGGGCATATTTCTTCAATGATTTGAAATGGACCTAACCATGGTCTCTGAAATTTGGTGTGTTTACCTTTTTCCTCATGTGCTTTGTCACATTTCAATACCAAATCACCAATTTGAAAGTTTTTTTGAATGACAAAAGATGAATCAAATGAAGCTTTTACTATATGTTGATGATGTGCATGAGTAAATTTAGATTTTTCTCTTTCTTATTCAAGCTTAATAATTTGAAATTGTATTACTTGTAAGGAAGAAGAAGGATATTCATCAATAAATTGAATTAAGGTAAATGAAGGAATAGCTACATTGGTAGAAGAACAACTTATTTTCCGTAAACAAGATTGAATGGAGAAGTGCCAATGGAGGCCTTCTAAGTTATTCAGTTTGCCCAAAGAGAAAAGATTAATGAATTATGCCAATTTCGTTGGTTTTGATCAACATTTTGTTTGATGATTCTAAGAAGGTTTTTATTTGTGGATTCTGCTAAACCATTTCCTTGCGGATAATAATTTGCAGAATACTTAAGTTTAAAACCTCTTTTGATTTCAAATTATATCATAGCAACTCCTAAGAAATAAGATGCATTATCGAACATTAAAGCAGTAGGTAAGCCAAACCTAGTTATGATAAATTGATCAATGAAATCAATAATATTGTCAGAGTTGGCTACCTTTAGTGGAATTGCTTCCACCCATTTAGTAAAATAATATGTAGTTGTGAGAATATATTTATGCTATTTGGAAGAGTTATGAACGATCTCACCGACAAGAGTCCTCATTAGATTCTCAGGATGAGTACACTAGAATAATATTTTCGGGGAATAAATTAGATGTGTCACACTTTAGGATCTTTCGTTCAAAATTTTACTGTCATGTTTCCAAGGATGTAAGGAAAAAGCTAGAACTGACAACAGGAGTTGGGCATGTTTGTGGGGTACTTTAATACACCTCACAACTATTGAGTGTACCTGCGATCTCACATAATGACAATTGTTCGTAGAGATGTGAAGTTCGGTGAAGAGAAGTCCGTGATATGTTCCCTTGAAAGGGAGCTTCAGTTGCATGCAGATGAGGAGCTTTTGGCTCCAAAGGAAGAACCTTATGATGTTGTGGAGTATCCACAAGCAGAGGATTAGAGAGTGGAAGCACCAACTCATGCATAGACATCTAGATATGGAAGGAAGCACAACAGGGAAACTGACATATTATTGCATGACGCTAGAGAGAATGTGGGAGCAACCACCTCATAATGTAGGCAGAGGAGGTCACCATATTGTGTTGTAGCTCATTAGAGGAATTTTGAGGTCTAAAATGGGCCTCCTAAAAAAAATGTACAATCAAAATTCACTTTATGAGAACCAATCACATTGTAGGGGATGACATCATCCCTAATGGTTGAGGTGGCATTGCTTGAGTTAATGGTATTTACTTGTCACATTTTCAATGGTAGATAAAATTTGATGGTTAACCATGGTAGTGCTCTAAGTACTTTTAAAGTCATAAAGTAAATTACTCATAATAAATGTCATTTCATATTTTTTTTAATAAAATATTATTATTTCATTTCATATTTTTTGAAAGAAACATTGCATATCCCTACACAATCTTCATGTATTTACACACTTTTCAATAAATATTATATTTGTATATTTTCAAATATTTATTTATAAATCAAATCAATTTAATATGTAATATAAAATTCCTACATAAAACAATATATTATATTATATTATTTTTATATAGTATATTAAGTACATATTATTATATAATTTAAATAATATAAATTTTAATTAATAGTATATTCTATAATTAAAAATTTATGAATTTATATTTTTATATTTTATTTTAAGTTATTTAAGTACAAATGACAAATGCATTAGTTGTACAATGATAATGACTTTTTCTTGAAAATCTCTTTCTAATTTATAGTCACATCAATACAATTTTTTTTATTAATTTTATTTTGGTACAACTTTTGAATTGAATTTAACTAGGTTACATGAATTTTGGTGCAAAAAGTGAATTGAAAATTCATAAATATTATTTTATTTGTTTAACTATTATTGTATTATTTCCTTAGGAGGCCCATTTTAGACCTCAAAATTCCCTTAATGTGCTACAAAACCACCCAAAATTTTGGGTATATTCAAAATTTCGGGTCCCCCTCTGCTCGCTTAGCCCATTAAGGTTCTGACCTAGCCTTTAGTCAGTTAATATCCCCATGACCTTTTCCTCCCAAAACCCGTCACTGCGCCCATTCATATGACATGCGTCGCATCCACTTGTCTTGTTGTCTCATAATTACGCTAGGGTTTGGGTGTTTTGGCTGCTCACAAAGAATTGAGAGTTCCTCTGGGGATTCAAAGCTAGTTTGATGATCTGAAAGGACTGCATTAGTTTGTTGTGCTAAGTGTCCTTTTAGTTATAAAACATGTACATATTTGTCTCTATTTGTTTTCTTAAGGATTGAGGAATTTAACCATGAAACGTAGATGAATTTGTGAATTTTAAGCATGTAAATGAGCCTAAATAACACTGAACAACAGTGTATAACAGAGAAATAAAACTACACATAAGATTTATACAACAGGAATGATGAAGCAGTTCACCCCTCCTGGGCTACATCTATTGCTCCAGCTCCCAATGGCATGTCCATCTTTCATTATGTTCAAAATTTTGCAAATACATGTGTTTGCAAGCCTCCAATGGCTGTTTTCTCTACACCAATAGCTCCAGAATCCTCAAATTAGTCTATGTAGACTCTTGTTTCACCCAAAATTGGTTGAAAATTGACCTGGCTAGGCTTTTTCCCAATGTCCCCTATAAAACCTTCACTAAATTTGGAGGACTATAGTTAACTGTAATTAAATTTAGAAAAAGCACCGAATCTGGAGGGCGCTAAACTACTCGCCAAGCGTAAATATTGGAGAATTAACTGTTATGGTTAGGGGAGGGGGTGGTCACATGCTGACCCCCCAAACCCCGTAGTTTTAAAACCTCCGCATTAAAATGTTGGCGTGGAATTTTTTATGTAGGTAGAGTTCCGCGAATCCGTCAGCATGTCTGTCGGACTGACCGCAGATGCCGGAGCATTAGGGGAATTTTGAGGTCTAAAATGAGCCTCATAAGGAAAATGTACAATCAAAATTCACTTTATGACAACCAATCACATTTTAGGGGATGACATCATCCCTAATGGTTAAGGTGGCATTGAATTAAAGGTACTTACTTGTCATATTCTCAATGGTGGATAAAAACTCATGGTTAACCATGGTAGTGTTGTAAGTACTTTTAAAGTCAAAGTAATCATAATAAATGTCATTTCACATTTTTTGAATAAAAATATATTATTGTCATTTCACATTTATTGAAAGAAATAATGCATATCCCTATACATTAATTATATTATATTATATTATATTATTTGTATATAGTATATTAATTACATGTTATTATACAATTTAAATAGTATAAATTTTAATTAATAGCATATAATAATTAAGAATTTATAAATTTATATTTATATTTTATTTTAAGTTATTTAAGTATAAAGGACAAATGCATTAGTTGTTCAATGATAATGACCTTTTCTTGAAAAACTCATTCTTATTTATAGTCACATCAATACAATTTTTTTATTAATTTTATTTTGGTACAACTTTTGAATTGAATTTAACTATGGTTACATGGATTGTGGTGCAAAAAATGAATTTTAAATTCATAAATATTATTTTATTGGTTTAGCTATTATTTTATTATTTCCTTAGGAGGTCCATTTTAGACCTCAAAATTCCCCTAATGCCATGTGACAAGTCCCCTAGAGTTATGCTTATGGAATCGTCAATTGTAACATTATATATCATGATTAAGTATCATAGCATGTGAACATACAAACAGGGCCTCCAGCGGGTTGGGACTGCCAGCGGTCCCCTCCCCCATTTGACATTTCAATACAACATAAAATGATGTGGAGCGCTAATAGGGTAAGATCCATAACATAGTGGAGTTGTTGGAAAACCTTGCGGTCGCACCAGAGGTCACAAGGTCGAACCCCCCAGACCTATACCAAAATTTTAGACCACCATACAGGGGACACGTGGCAGCCTCAGGGATGGCCACGTGTCACCCAACCATTAGCTCATCACACATACGTACAACACATCCAACGGTCTAGAATGTGCCACATGGCAAGATCTCGTTGGCTTAGAGAAAATGGAATATTATCAAAATATTCCCCTTTTTTTTACTGTACACTTGCATGCTGACTGGACATCACAGTCAACCCTGTCACACTTTTAGCTATTTGGTAAATCGATCAGAACACGATATCTCCCTCATACGACATCGATTTTTCAAACCGTTCACGACGTCAGAATCAAAACGACAAGATCTACCCAGTCGCTCAGGTTCGGTACTGTTTTGAGCACTTTCAATTTTGAGAAAAATTCATGAACTCCTGATCACACCTCCCCATTGGGAAGATATTGGACCCCAAAATCTCTCTAGATTACTGAATATGAATATGAGGAGACTGTGTCCTCACTCTTGTCTTTATCCATTGAACCTAATTTCATTAATTGGAGCTTTTCATGAAAAGACAAATTTTTCCTTGATTCTGACGACCATCTATTGTTGTCTTTAACATCGTCATGTTGTACATTTTCTGAATTTGCAGAACAACAATCTAATTTTGCAGAATTTTTTTTGCTTTTACCTTGGTCAATAATCAAAGGAAATTTAGAATCTTTCTTACCTTGCACTCTGTCATTATGGCAATTTTTAGTTGTTTTTGCCTTGAACTTGTGTCGACTCTTGACCAAGTTTCTTTGCCATTGCAACCTCTATTTGACCTTTGCAACCTCTTGCACTAACACCTTGTTTTCAACATCGTTCAACACCAATGTTGACTGCTGCAAATTCTTGTCACCTTCTTTCAAAGACAACTTGTTATCAATCTGAAACAAATTGTTACATATATCAGCATTTGTTTGAAAAGTATGATGCAAAACATCTCTTTGTTTTATCATCATCAATGTCAAGTTTTGGCTTGCATTGACTAGCCTCTTTATTTTCCATGCATTAACTAAAGAAGTATCCAGTTTCTTGCGATGAGTTCTCACAATATACTCCTTGCCATCTTTGAATAAATGGTATTTGTTCTCATGGTGATGGAAGATCTCTTTCCTATCATACAAGTAAGCACTGCCCAACACCATACCCGTTATGTCAAGCGGAACGACATCTAATTCAACTGTGTCAACAAAATGTGCAGTTATTGCAAACGACAATATGCACTTCTTTGAAACCTATAAATTTGCATCCTTACAAATCCAAGAAAGTTGATATGGTTTTGGATGTGGAATGGTCTCAAGATTAAGTTTCTTGACCAATTGTTTAGAGATTAAGTTTGCTTGTGACCCACTGTCAAACAATGTGTTAATCTTGGTATGTTTGGATATGACCCTCAAATGAAACAATTCAATTCTCTCTTCTTCATTTGGAGCTTGTATGTGACAGTTTGAGGAACTAGTACTGGGTTTAGTTTCAATTTATTTCCCCTTCATGTTCTTCAGTCCCATGGCTGTAACTTTTGTTTCATCTCCTGAATCTGACCCTAAGTCTTTTTCAGCTATAACAACAATTTTGCCTTTCTCTTTGGCGTTCAAGCTATCTGGTTTCAATTCTGGATGAAGTTTCCAACAATGGTCTTCATCAAGGCCAGTTTTTGAACAATTTTTGCAAAATAATTTTCCTTTCTCTTTCCTAATATTTGCATTCTTCTTTTTCTTCCATTTTCCTTTAAACTCATTTCCCTCTTTCTCATCTATGTTTTGTTTTCCCCTTGCCTCCAAGTGTGTGGCTTGTACACAAACTTCATCTAGACTTGTAGGGTTAAAAATGAGGATAGTATGTTTTAGGTAGCTATGTAAGCCTCCTATGTACTTGAGCAAAGTATTTTGGCTCTGCAAATCTACCCCTAATAAAAGAGGTCTTCTCCTAAATTCTTGGGTGTATTCTTGTACATTTTGTCCTTTCAATTGTTTAAAATTTTGCTAGTCCATTATGGCTTTTTGCATGTGAGCTAATGGATAAAACTGTTGTTTTATTGCAGAAATGAAATCATTCCATGATAGAATAATCTTATCATGCGTCTTGATATCCTCCCTTGTCTTGGCTTCCCACCAAAAAAGTGTTGCACCTTCCATTCTCAATGAAGCTAGTTGGATTTTGGTGTCATCATCATAAAATTTTTGGATTCTCAAATAGACCTCCAATTGCCTAATACAATTATCAAGCTTTTATGCATTGACTTCACCATCAAACATTGGCAATTCAAACTTAACATCAAGTTTTAGAAAAGGACTTTTACCAATGTTCTTTGAATTGTGTGGCTGATGTACTGAAGATGAAGTAGAGGATGATGATGATGATGAGGGTGAGGATGGTGACTTTCCACTGTCTCCATTTCCTCCATTGCCCTTCTTTGAGTTATTTTCATCTTTTTGGCCTCCTGATGATCCCTATCCTTCCTTTTGAAGTTTGGATCTTTCTTCTTCTAGTTTCTCATTCCTTTCTTGATAAAGGATTCTAAGCATCTCAGTCAAGTCAAGAAATTCTTTTCTATACACTCTTTCTTCCTCTTTGGGATCCATTTCTTCATGGATTTCTTCTTCCTCTGAAGGCATGCTTAATATTTCTTTTGCTTCTTTAGGAGTTGAACTAGGTGGTGGAGAATATGGAAATATTTCCCTCCTTTGTTGTGGCTCACTTTGAGACCCTCTTGCTTCCACCAATTTTCCTTCTCCTCTCTTGAAATTGAGCCTAGTAAGCATCTGAAAACTTGCAAACAGTTAAAAAAATCTTTGCACACAACAACACCAAAGAATAAACTCTAGCTCTGATACCAACCTGATTTGAAAGAACTGTATTATTTTGTTGTGCTAAGTGTCCTTTCAGTTATAAAACATGTACATACTTGTCTCTGTTTTTTTGCTTAAGGATTGAGGAATTTAACCATCAGACATAGATGAATTTGTGAATTTTAAGCATGTAAATAAGCCTAAATAACACTGAAAAACAATTTGTAATAGAGAAATAAAACCACACATAATATTTACACAGTAGGCATGATGAAAAAATTCACCCCTGTTGGGCTACATCTGTTGGTCTCGCTCCCAATGGCATGTCTATATTTCATTATGCTCAAAATTTTGCAAATACATGTGTCTACAAGCCTCCAATGGCTGTCTTCTCTGCATTAATGGCTCCAGAATGCTCAAATTAGTCTAAGTAGACTCTTGTTTCACCCAAAATTGGTCGAAAATTGACCTGGCTAATATTTTTCCCAATGTCCCCTACAAAACCTCCACTAAATTTGGAGGACTACATTTAATTGCAGTTAAATTTAGAAAAAGCGTCGAATCTGGAGGGTGCTAAACTACCCACCAAGAATAACTGTTGGAGAATTAACTGTTATGGTCAGGGGAGGGGGTGGCCACATGCCGACCCCCCAAACCCCACGGTTTTTAAACCTCCGCATTAAAATGTTGGCACGAAACTGTGTATGGAGGTAGAGTTCAGTGAATCTGTCGGCATGTCCGTCGGACTAACCACAAATGTTAGAGCCATGTGACAAGTCCCCTGAAGTTATCGTTATGGAATCGTCGGTTGTAACATTATATATCGCAGTTAAGTGTTGTAGCATGTGAACATAAAATGGGGCCACCAGTTGTCATTGATGATGTGACGTGGATACTAAGTGTGACATGGCTCGTTGAAGAAGACTTTGGGAGCTGTGAGGAACCAAAAATATTTTGATGAAGTGAAGTTGAGGGTTAGAGCCTCATAGAGACAAGGTCGGTGCCTTGGAAGATAGGGTTGGAGCCCTAGAGGATTGGATTCCTCAAGAAACCATGTCAGAGCCTGTACCAAAGATAGGGTTGGAGCCCTAGAGGTTGGTGCCTCAAATTGACAAGGTTGGAGCCTTGGAAAGACCAAGTTCGTGCTTGGCACAATACAGGTTGGAGCTTGGAAGATTGGAATCCTCATCTAGGGTTGGATCCCTATATCATTATTGTACTTTACTTATTGTAAAGAAGAAATTAATAAAAGTATCTATTCCACCATTGTTCATTTTTTGTTCTAAATATAAGTGATCTAACTGGTAAAATTAAAAATTGAACATAAATAATGATTCACCCCCCTCTCAGTATTTCCAACATTTTCCCAATGTCCCCTACAAAACCTCCACTAAATTTTGAGGACTACAGTTAACTACAGTTAAATTTAGAAAAAGCGCCGAATCTAGAGGGCGCTAAAATACCCACCAACCGTAACTGTCGGAGAATTAACTGTTATGGTTAGGGGAGGGGGTGGACACATGCTGACCTCCCAAACCCCACGGTTTTTAAACCTCCACATTAAAATGTTGGCGCGAAACTGTGTATGGAGGCAGAGTTCCGCGAATCCATCGGCATGTCCGTCAGACTAGCCGCAGATGTCGGATCCATGTGACAAGTCCTCCGGAGTTACGATTATGGAACCGTTGGTTGTAACATTATATGTCGCGGTTAAGTGTTGTACCATGTGAACATACAAACAGGGCTGCTGGCGGGTTGGGACCGCTGGCGGTCCCCTCCCCCATTTGACATTTCAATACAACATAAAATGATGTGGAGCACTAATAGGGTAAGATCCATAGCGTAGTGGAGTTGGTGGAAAACCTTGCAGGTGCATCGAAGGTCACGGGGTCGAACCCCCCAGACCTATACCAAAATTTTAGACCACCATAGAGGGGACACAAAGAAGCCTCAAGGCTGGCATCGTGTCACCCAAACATTGGCTCATCCCACATACTTACAACACATCCAACAGTCCCGAATGCGCCACGTGGAAAGATCTCGTTGGCCCAGAGAAAACAAAATATTCTCATAATATTCCCCTTTTTTCTAATTGTACACTTGCATGCTGACAGGGCATCCCAGTCAACCCTGTCACAATTTTAACTATTTGGGAAATTGATCAGAACGCGATATCTCCCTCATACGACATCAGCTTTTCGAACCATTCATGACGCCATAATCAGAACGACGAGATCTACCCGGTCGCTCAGGTTCGATACTGTTTCGAGCACTTTCAATTTTGAGAAAAATTCATGAACTCCTAATCAGTTGACCGTGCATGTAGTCATCACCAATCAATGGGGGCACTGCGCCCGGATGGGCAAGGCTTCAATTTGGCTTTCCTTGTGCTGATCATGCTATGATTTGAGAGAAACCCTAGCTTGTCCAAATAAAAGTTAATTTTCTTGTGTTAACCTAATTTGCATTCCCCTGGGGTTGCATTCCCATCGACATCATGCAACATCGTAGCGAGAGTCAATGCCTAGCATATTCCTCTAATTTCTTAGCATATCCTACCCCTCAACATGTGCATTAGGGTTTGCGTGAATTGTATGCACCTTTGCATCCTTGTAGCCCATGATGCGTGTGATTAATAATCCAGCCTTGATTTGCATTTAATCCCCACCCTCCAAACACATGGTCCCATTATTTCAAGGAGCCTTCTCTGTGAATGCATCCTCACCTTGTGCCATCATGAAGTATCAAGGTCCATTACAATTAATAGATACATGAAAACTCATGAGTTTTAATCCAGTCTCCAAAATTGAATATGCTCAAACAATCAATTTAATTTGGAACATCTTAATTTGGATAATTAAATATTGATGCTCCTCAAGTGAATTATTTGTTTCAGTCATTTGTTTTTTCTCATCACTACTGAGAGCTAACTTGTTCTCAACCCACCACTTTCAGGAAATTGGTCGAAGATGCCATCAATATACATTGAACAATGTAATAGTTTCATTAAGGATTTATTGACATGACACCAATAAGATACTCTACAACATGAGGTTCTAATTGTCCATATGAACTACACAAACTCTTCAAGGGAGTTTTGAATATAGCATGAAGATACTCTCTCCAACACGCGTCGATTCTTCGACATATGGCGTAGTGGGTGTTCAATATGGATAGAGGATTAATGCTTTTGATTGTAGATCATAGTAGCGCACTCAAAAGCCTTAAAATTTGTATGGTTAGCCACCATAAAGGCCATCGCACTTCAAAGAAATGCATAAGGGCGTAAATGTTGAGGGGGGTGAAAGTCATATTTATGTTTTACAGTTGACATCAGAGGTGCATGTTAGAGGGAATGTTTCAAGCACAACTAAGGTATTAAGAGGCCGAGTGGGAAATTCACCTTTAACACATATAAATGCACCATGCACGATAGCTATTTAGTTCCTTTTCAATAAAAACCATGGAAGAAGGCCTTCAAATGATCAATATTAATGAGGACGCGTTGCGAAAATGTATTGGGTACTGCGTAGTAGGATTGACATTAAACGTGAGGATTTAACATTATATGTCATGTCTATTTGTCGAGTGGCATTTGAACACAAAATTATAGGCACACTAAAGCGCATATACATATTTCGTTCATCAAAATACGAGGAGAAACAGTGTCTGATTTATTTATTTATTTTATTTTATTTATTGTTTTATTTTATTGTTTTTTGTTTTTTGTTTTTTTTTTTTTTTTTTTAATTTTTTTTTTAGTATCACAGAATGATGGAATACACATGCTAACACACAATGTTTGGATGATTACGTATTGGTGGAGAATTTCAAATCCTCTGCGCCACACCACCGTTGGCCGACCATTGCATTTTAAAATCACATTTTGTCGACTGATGCTACTGTGTAGCAACAACCTACACTCTAATGCTTCCTTTTAACCGATAACTAGCCTGAGAATGATGGGTATGGAAGGAACTGAGAGACTCAACCTCGTTGAAAAATGTGTTGCTTCTAGGACGAAAACGAACGTTGTTGCCTTTCTAGATGCTCTGATGACTTCGTTAAGGTTGTGGGATAGTCGCTCATCCACGAAGCCAAGGAAAGGATGCACATGAAGGGTTGTCAGGGAAACGTTGTCTTCTTGACCTTCTCAATTGATCGATGGTGTCTCATCTAGCCCAGTTCAACGTTTTTGGATAATAAAATCACGTCGAGAAGGAGATAAATGTTTTTTCCATGGTTCAACAGGGGTCACCATAAGGCACTGTGCGATCAATTCGCATAGTTGTAGTTCTTTTTTCAGCAGTGGAAAGTGCAACCTAGCCCCTAACGCGAATATGTGACCTCCCTTAAAGTTGCAGATCTCCACAGGTCACAAAGCCGCAGGCCTGAGGCACGAGCAGAAGGTGCGAGATTTTGGGAGCTGCGACTATGCGATTTCCATAGGTCACTTTCCTCGCCTAGGTTTCCAAGTCGCACTCCTCAAACGAAGACAGAAAGGTTGAGTTGTGACCTTGCAACTGCCACAAGTCACAATATTTTCCAAGTCGCACTCCATAGCTCCGACATATATCTGGAAGCCCAACCACCAGTATGTGTTCAAAAGGTTTCCCCAGTTAAATACTCCAACTCTAGCAGAATGTGCATCAATTGTGCGTATGTAAGGAAACCTAGATAAGGAAACCTATCATAAAGGACCAGGCTCGAGTTGGGTATTGCGACCTTGCCAATCGACAACGTTTTCTTAACACAACTAACTAACCAAATCAAGATTGCGGTTGAAGAGGGATGAAAGGAAATAGATATTTTCCCTCATCCCGGTGGTTTCCTCGGCTTGATAAGTGTGACCTTCAAGATCCTCCACATCTTTCTTGGAAGATCATACAAATGGTTTCAATTCATAACGAGTGGTGGACAAATAATGAATTCTCACAAGATATACCAACCCTCCAAAGACCATGACTATGTCACATAAAAGGACCATGCAGGGATCCAAATTTATTATTTGCTAAATCACTCTTTCAGTTAATAAAATGTGTTTCCAACATCAATATTTATTATAAAGACATGTGACCCATGTTATTTTATTGCAGGTAGAGGCTGTTGACTTGTATGGCAAAATATAGGGTCTCCTCTGGCAAGCAATATGGTCCCTTACGAAACTCCAATAACCTCGTAACGAGCTCAAAGGCACATCACCGAAAGATGGTTGACTGCGAATGGAGCACAGTTGCAGGAGGATAGGCTGGTTGCAAGAATTAGCAACCACATCATTGCAGCATAAAATCAACCAGTGCCCGAGGGTTTCAAGAACCCTCGACAACACCTCTTATCTTTTCTAATGTAAATATTTCTCCCTGTAATATAGGAGGTGTTGATTTGCACGACAAAAGCTGGGGTTTCCTCGGGCGAGCAAGGTGGATCCTTACAAAACTCGAAGAAACTCAATATAAGATCAAAGGCACATATATCACCCATTCATTTGTAGAGGATCGATATGTAGGAAAAGACATCTTGTTGTGGAAATTCTAATATCACCAAAAGAGAAGTGCAAAAGGAAAAAGCCTAGGTCACGACCTCATAAGTTGTAGACCTCCCCAGGTCGCAGTTCATAAATAGCCTTAGGTCGTAGATGACCTTAGGTCATAGGTCGCATATATCCTTAGGTTGCAAATGACCTCAGGTAATAGGTCACAAATGACCTCAGGTCGCAGGTCGCAGATGACCTCAGTTTGCAGGTCGCAAATGACCTCGGGTCGTAAGTGGCCCTAGTCGCAAGCCAACCCAACAGTGGAGGATGTTAAGAGTCGAGGGAAAATCAAGATTCACTTTAGCTTATATGTACAACTTCCTAAAATCACACAAAGGACTTTTAGCACTTGAGTTGAAGTAAGGACGAGATAACAAATTCGTGCTTGAGAGCTAAAGGCACTAAGCTCTTGGTATCAAGTAGAGGGAGCTGTAGTAAGGCTAGGGTTTTGGTATCATGCATTGAGGTGAATAGCCCATTTCCCACTACTGGGTTTTGAAGAGTTTCAAAATATATATTTGAATTTGCAACAACATTAATAATATTTTCTCTTTTTCCGGCACCGATTCACATGCTTTCTTATGGTGGTATTACTAGTTGTCTGATATTTCACTATATTTGTATGTGTGCTTTCATACATGCAATTTGTTATGGAATGATTCATAGTAGTTGCATGTACATTTTTCTTTCAAATCGATGTTTACTTGTTTCTTTCCATGTCAGTGATCTATTGTGAACTACTTTGTAGTTAAATTTTGGCATGTTCTCTTTCATGTACGTCTGATTGGGTTTTGGATCACTGATCCCTCTCATGGCATACCCCCTTTTTATTGCTGCTATACTTCTTTATATCTTTAATGTTTGTGGTTTGTAAATATTGGGTTGATTTTGCTTCACTAATTGGTCATTCCACCCTTGTCTCCTCTTTGAGCGGAAACACTTATGGCAGCAGTCGGGCCCACATGCCAGATGGGGCTCCTATCCCAAATGGTGTGAGGTCTAATTGGGGCCTCTCACCAAGGAGATGTCGTTGTTGTTGGCGGTACAATTTTTCTCGTTAAAAGATTGGTACACTAGGTATATGGCTCTGATGAGTGAGATAGTTGAGACAGAACAATCCTCATTCGAGGAAGTAGTGCACAAGCCAGCATGGTTTGATGCCATGGTGGAGGAATATGATTCCACAGTTAGAAACAATGTTTGGGAAGTGGTCCCAAGACCATAGAACAAGTTAGTGGAAGGTTTGAGGTGTATCTATAAGGTGAAGCAAGCAGAAGTTGGAAGCATAGATAAACACAAGGCTATATTTGTGGAAAAGGGGTTCTCTCAGGTGGATGGAATTGATTACGAGGAGAATTTTCTCCAGTATCAAGGTAATATTCTATTAGATCAATTCTATCACTTGTAGCACAAATGGTATGGAAGATCCATCAGATGGATGTGAGGACAATAGTCCTCAATGGAGTGATTGAGAAGGAGGTGTATATTGAACAAATGGAAGGATTTGAGACCTCCGACAGAGATTCACATGTGTGTAGACTCAAGTGAGCATTGTATGGATTGAAACAAGCACCATGTGCTTGGTATACCAGCATCAAAAACTATTTCACCTGGTTGGGCTTCACCAAAAGTGAAGCAGATGCAAGCCTTTACCATATTATTATTGAAAGTAAATTGTTGATTATAGTAAATATGTCGATGATTTCATTTTAGCAGGTGATGAGAAGTTGATAAAATCTTGCAAAGAGGATATTTCCAGAGAATTGGATATGAAGTACATGAGAATCATTCATTATTTCCTCGGTTTGGAAGTATGGAAAGGAGATGGGGAACTGTTTTTCTCTCAAGGAAAGTATGCCAACGAGATACTGAAGAAGTTCTGCATGGAGAGTAGGAAACCCATGGAGACTCCTCTAGCAGGAATTTGGAGGAAAGAGGATGCCACTTCAGGTGACGAGGTGGAGGCCACTATTTATAGGCAGATTGTGGGTTCGGTCATGTACTTGGTGAACACATGACTAAACATATGTTATATAGTTAACTAACTTAGTCAAGCAATGGTTAAGCCAACTGAACTGTATTTGAAGGCGACCAAACATGTGTTGAGATACCTCATAAGCACTACTCAGTATGGTATTTGGTACAAACAGACAGAGGGAGTTAAGCTTCAAGGTTTCACAGATGCAGATTGGGCGGGTAGTTCATTAGATCGGAAGAGCACTTCAGGAGGAGTTTTTAGTATTGGGTCAGCAACAATTTCTTAGTACAACAAGAAGTAGAGATCAGTTGCACTCAGTTCAACTAAAGTAGAGTACATGGTTTCTAATCAAGCAGCTTGTGAAGCTATCTAGATGAGGAATATTTTTGTTGGGTTCTTTGGTTAGATGATGGATCCCACCGTGATTTACCGTGACAACCATAGTTGTATCAAACCCTATAAAAATCCATTTTTTCATGATCAATCAAATCATATTGACATCTAATATCTCCATCTACGAGATTGTGTGCAGAGGTGGATTATGTTGTTGGAATACATTCTTATAGAAGAAAAATATGCATATATTTTGATAAAGGCATTGTCAAGAGGAAAATTCGAATTCCGTAGAGGCAGGATTGGGGAATCTAATAATCCCTTTGTTGAGAGGGAGTATTGAAAATGTCAACAAGAAAATCTTGATTTAATTTTCCCTTGAATTAAATTAAGAGAAAATTGTAATTCCACATCAAAAGACAAAAATAATGTGTTATATAAGTTAGTTTGACTTAGTTGACTTAGTTAATTCAAGGTTAGGGCCTAACTTGAGTCATGTAGAGTGGTTCCTAAATTTTAGGAGCTTATGTTGAGTTTAATTTGAGTTGTAATAATTTAATTCAGTTAAACTAAATCAAAGTCAGTTAAAGTAGTTCCAAATGTTGGAGGAACTAGTGCGAGGTCTAGTAGTGGAGTGTGTACTCAGTGATAAACCAGTTAAATGATAAATCAACCATAATTAACTGATGCATGCATGATCTACGAGTTACCCAGTTGAGATTAGAATGACAAATTTTTCATTTTCTTGCATATTCATGAGCATCTTTGAAAAATGTAGGCCAATAGTAACCTGCATGCAAGATTTTATGTGTTGTTGTATTTCCTCCAAAATGTCCTCCAGCTGGTCCATCATGGAGTTCCTGCAAAAATTTCTATGCTTAAGTTTCTTCTAAGCATCTTAATAACACAAAATCAAAGTTTCTTCTAAACAATGCGTCATTGATTATTTCATTGTTTGGCCTTTAATCTCAAAGCACGTTTTGTTTTATAACTGAGTTGGGTTGGGGCATATCCATTTTCCAAATAAAAATTGAGATCACAGTATTGAGATTGAACATCGTTGAGGATTACCTATGATATTTGCACATTATTACCTAAATCTGCCTCTGATGATAAATGGGATTCTCCTGTTAGCATTCTGCAAAAACCTTGGCCTCTAACAGTTTTAGAAGGTCTAATTTCTACATCATATTCTTGTAAAGCAATAACCCAGTTATCCCTTTTCTCTCCTAATTCTCTTTGCATCAATAGTTGTTTCAATGTAGAGAATGGAACTATTATTTTGGTGTGAGTTTTAAGGAGAAAAGACCTAAAATTCTTTATAGCCTTAAAGACAACAAATGCTTGTTTCTCAACAGATGAATAATTTAGTTTTACACCTTGTAAATTGGAACTGAAAAATGATATTGGTGCTTCAATTTGTTGGTCATTAAGTTGTGTTAAAACAATATCATAAGATGTATCTGATGAGAATGTGTATAAAGTAAACGAATTAAGAAAATTGGGGGTAGTCAGAAATGGAGCATTGATAATGGATTGTTTGATTAAATCAAATGCTTCTCTTTTATTATGTCCCCACTTAAAGAATGATTTTTTCTTAATCATGTTTTGCAATGGTAAAACTATTTGCGAAAAGTCAGGGACAAATCTTTTACAAAATTTATCTGTCCAAGAAATGACTACATAGTTTTCTTGTTATGAGGAAAATGAATTCTTTTTATCTCTTCAATTCTTTCAAGATCAATATAGATATATTTCTTTGACACAATGAATCCTAAAAGTTTTCCTTCATCTAAAGAAAAAATTGACTTCTTTGGGTTTAATGAAATTCCATACTTTTTACATTGCTCAAAGACTTGCTTTAGGTCATTCACATGATTGGTTGCTTGTCTAGAAAAGAATGTAATGTCATCTAGATAAATAACCACTGATTTTTTAATGAGTCCTCTAAAAGTTGTGTCCATGACTCTCTAAAAAGTGGAACCTGCATTAATTAACCCAAATGGCATCTTTTGATAGGCGTAAGTTCCCCACTTACTTTTGAATGTATTCTTTAATCTGTCATCTAGATGTACGAGGATTTGGTTATATCCTGAAAATCCATCTAGGAAAGACATAAGTTTAGAACCAGATATCCTTTGCAATACTTGTTCCATGGTTGGTAATGGAAAGTTTTCCTTTTGACATGCTTTTTTTAAATTCCTAAAATAAATACAAATCCTAATATCACCATTTTTCTTCTTGACATGAACCAAATTTGAAACCCACTTAGACTGTCTATCTGGAAAGATGATCTTTGCTTTGAGGATTTTATTCAAATATGTTTTGATTTGATTTTCAAGATTCAGGTGAATTTTCCTCAACTTTTGCTGTATAGGTTTCTCGTTTGAAATCATAGGAATATTGTGTTGAATAACATAAGTGTTATATGTTTTAAGATGAGTGCAATCCCAAGCGAAAACACTTTTGTGCATTCTTAATTACTTGAAAAATGATAATCATTCATAAGAAGAGAGACCAAGACCTAAATTGACATTTTTAGGTTTATCATCAGTTCCAAGATTTACTAACTCAAATCTTAAGGTAGAACTTTGAGTTTTAGAGTTAGTAACTCTTTTAAACCTATCTTTTAGATCATAAAGGTTTTCTTATATGACAACTGAATTAGGAACTGGATTTTCATCCAATTCATCCTTTATCCGAGTGTCACACTCATTTTCATCTAAAATTTGACTATCATAAGATCCTTCAAATTTAAGGAAATTTATGATATATGAATCATTATTAAATACTCTCCAATTGGTAATATTGTCAGGAATAGATGGTCTAAAAATCAATTGAAGGGAAAATCTATCAAGACTAAATTCTCAAGATGGGATTAATTTCGATGCTACATTAGCCAATAAATTTGGATTGGCATTTTGTATTCTAGGCACAGAATAAATATTGAAGGCCAAGAAATGAATGGTCAATTCCTGGACTAATGATTGGTAATGCTTTAAATGTCCAGAATGACAATGAATGGTATTTCTTACCTGTTTAACAATGATCTCCAAATCTCCTAGGACTTTCAGATATTTGATGTCAAGATCAATTGCTTTATACAAACCTTGGATTAATGCTTTGTATTCTGCTATATTATTTGTGCAATCGAATTCAAGTTTGTAGGCTAACATGGTTTTTTCTCCTTCTGGGATTATTAAAATACAGCTAGCTCCTGCACCATCTTCATATTTAGAACTGTCAAAAGAAAGAATCTAAAATAAAGAATTAACTACTGGTTTATCTACAAAATTTTTACATTTAGAAGTGTATGTATGGGAATTTTTTTTTATTTGAGAGATAACTACATTATCGAAAAAGGGTGATGTTTGAGCATTAAAATTTCTAAGAAATGATTCTGTCGAGTAGTTTCCAATAATATTATTATTGAATGCTATTGGCTCGTTTATCCCTTCAAGATCAGTGGTTGTCTATTTCATGAACTTTTCTCGGTCTACCTTGATTTGATTTGGTTTTCCATTGTGTGGTAGCCACATATGTGACCAGTTTGTTGCAAAATATCCATGGAGCTTTTAAGACTAATATCTACTTAACACTAAACCATAAAACTTAGGAATTGTTAGAAAATTATATATTATAGAACAATGCAACACATAAAATATGCGGAAAAACACAAGCACACAAACACATAAAACCAGAGAGACACAAATATACGTGGTTCACCCAGTTTGGGCTACATCCACCCCGAACAGCCAGTCCTTCCTTTCTATTATCCAGCAAAATGAAGAGACACAATCTATATAAGATCTGTTGTAATATCCTAAGTCTCTCTCACAATCTCCTTACATGTTTCTTGCTCTGAGAATACACATACAATACACAACCACAATAAAATACCCTCATACAAAGCGAGGGGTTGCCTTCTAGGGAAAAAAACCCTAAACTAAACATAACTTCTACCGTCAGATCATCTGCCTAATGAACGGCCCAGATTGACTAGAAATTACTATACTTTTACAAGGCAATTTTACATCTATTTTTAGCTTTGGGGGCGCTGCCCCCGAAACCCTCGTCAGGAGACCGCTGGCCCCCGAACCCCCCAACCGGGGAGGGTAGCCCCCCCCAGACCCCGCGAGGGGGAAAAGTCCCCCCCGCTACAGGGGTGTACTATTTTCCTGGGTTAATATACATCCGGCTGAAACAAGGATATCTAAATCAGAAGAAAAATCAGGCTCCACACCCAAAAGGAATATCAGCCACCAATATATCAATTATCTGAGCAACCTTGGGGTTTGATGACAATCTAATAGAGACAAGATTTATTTCTCCTACAACCTCTACTTGAGTTCTATCAAGTTGTACTATATGAACAGGGGGACTTTGAGGAGCTATGTTCAACTTAGCACATACTAATTTTGGCATGATATTAGAGCAAGCCCCTGAGTCTATTAAACAATTATGGAAATTTTTATTATATATCTCATAGTTTAAAGAAATGGAGGAGTATGAGAGGTGGATTGGTCACCTATCATAATAAAATATGTAGCATCTATTTCATTTGAAGGAGAAGGAGGTTTACCCATTTGATTAGTAGCTTGGACTACTACTGGAGCAGGTAAGGCTAAAGCAAGAACTGCATTTAAATCCCTAAGTAAGATTTTCTGCTGTTGTTTTAACTTAGTAAGTTTGTGAATTGAAATGTTGGCCCTGGTCTTTTTCATATCTTCAACTACATTGTACTCAATAGTTTCAAAGACTACCATTTTCTTTGATGTAGGTGGAGTATCTGAAGTAATATGATTTTTTTGTGTAGCCCTAGAAGTAGAATTTTTACTTACCATTTTATCTTTAGAAAACGTTGAATTCTTATGTTTCTGATTTGGCTGCGTTGCTTCAGTAGTATTTTTACTCCTTGTACTCACATGTAAAGCTTCTTGTTGTTATTCATTTGATAGGATAAAATCCCACATTCCATTTAGTTTAACTTCTTCTTATTCTTCATTTTATTCTTCCCATGTTTGCTTTTTATCTGTATCATGATCAGATTCAACATTAGATATGATATTTGGAGGTTGAGAATTAGAAGACTGATTTTTCTTGAAGGCTCTGAAATTCTTTTTTGAACTAGAACTTTCAGCAACTTGTTTCTTGATGTTTGCCATCTCATTTGTCATAGTCTTTAAAACTTTCTGAATACCTTCTACATCAAAAGGGTCTTTAGATGGCTTCTTTCTTAATCAAATTTGAAGGATACTTTCTTTGATTTCCTATCTTCTTGGGAATTCTTCGTTTCAAGAGCGATTATGCGTTTCTCTACATATAAATATTCCTTCATATTTTCTGCTAATGTAGCAATTTTTCTCTATCAACAAAAATGGCTATATTAGATGGGAGAGACGAAATATACCACTCAATTTGAACTTCCGAACCAGGAGCTGCTATAGCAGGAATTCTATTGAGAAATTTATTAAATCTTGAATTAAAATATTTTATTTTCTCCCCTGTTTTATCCTTTCGATTTGATAAATCATTGATGAGAGATGCAGTGGTTCTGTCATCCCCAAAATTAGCTAAAAATTGTTCTTCGAACATATTCTAGCTAGTTATAGAGCAGGCAGGTAATGAAAAAATCCAGGATCTTGCAGATCCTGTGAGAGTATATGGAAATAATATTACAACACAATCTTCTTCAACCACCTCTTTTAAATTAATGGCTAACATGTAATTATGAATGTGTTTTTTTAGCTGGAAGACCATCATCATGATTAAATTTAGGTAACCATATTTCAGGGTATTTTGGGAGAGGATGAAGAGGAGCAGGCATTTGTACAACCCCTGGATTGTTCCATGGTTATACATTTGGTGGAGGTACTTGGCCTGCCATTTGTCCTTGGGTGGATGTGATGGATTGAGTTTGAGTTGAAGAAGAGGCAGGCTGAGTGTTAGAACTAGTTGAAGGGATAGTAGTTTGAGTACTCGAACTAGTTAAAGTAACACTGATTGTTGGAATGGAAGTTGTGGAACTGAGTGGAGGTAATGGAGGTGAATGAGGTGGATTATTAGATAAGACCTTGTTGATGATTGACTAAGATTCAATATTCTTGATTATCCTTTGAGAAGTATCGATGCAAAATTCAAAAGGAAGGATTCATGTCTTTTGAGTTTCTGATCAAGTTAATATTCTTCTAGGTTGTAAAGAAGATGAAATATTAATATTAGATGATTGAGAAGATTTAGGCTTTTCAGCATAAATGGATACTCTCTATAACTTTTCTATCAAAGACTGAACTTCAGGGGAATTTTGATGAAAATCAGGAGATAGTATGGGTTGAGTATCACTAGGAGACTTAGGAGAATGATGTTCAACTTCAAATCTTAAAGATTTATATCTAGCTAATTTTCTGGAAGTAGAAGGGGATCTAGAGGGAGAGAGACTCTTAGATTGAATTTTAGATTGATCAGATCTTCTTGCCATTCAAAATAGGCCCTCCTTCTAGTGCCAAAATGCTGAGGCCTCAGAATTCCATGGCCTCAACATGGGGGAAAACCACCCAGTCCGGACCTTAGAGCAAGTCCTTTCTGTTTGGTGTGGTGGCTCTGACTGGGGATGAAGGTACCAGTTTCCCAATAAGGATGATTTTGGGGTGTGTTTTGTTTATATAACATGTAATGGGAAATGATTTTAATCTATCACATGCATTAATCTAGCACTTATCTATTCTACTATAGACCCAGGGTGTTTCTTCCTTTATGCGATCTAAAGAGATATCCTCCAACTATTAGTAATGAATACTATTTAATAGTTGAAAGAGATGAAAATGATGTAAAGGTGATTATTTTAACAAAATAGTTTGACTAAAAGAATTGTGAAAAGTGTATTGCATTCATATGTGTGATTATATATCAGATAAGAAATCATAGACAAATATTAGTACATAAGTGCATTTAAAATTCATTTATGATAACAGTTCAAATATATAATGCAAGTAAGAAGATAATCATCAATCTAGAAAGAAAAACTTAATACAAGTGAATAGAAGTACCATATGTACGAAGTCCTACTCATATAAATTGATAATAGATTTTCTTCTCCTCTTCACTTTAAAGCAATTTAAAGAGTACAATAGCGCAACATTAGTTAAACAACTTCAAATGTCAAAAGATAACAGATTTTGTTCCATTAATCCATCAAAGCATTTACAAACTTAAAAAAGTGCATTCTTTGCAAACATTTTTGACAAATTTACGGACCCTTGTCTAAATACGTGATAAGGGTTTAAATACTAAACTATTATTTAAAAAAAAAAGATTATTACATAAAAATAAAGGAGGTTTCAAACAACCATCCTCATAAGAAAAAATTCAACTACAATCTAGGAAAATAAAGTAACAACATAAATTATGAGTTCTGATCTTCCTTTTGGATTTGATCCTGAAGTTGAAAAATATCTAGCATGGGTTTGAGTTGAGCTGGTTGCAAAATTCTCGATTTGACCTGGCCCTTGAATAATGCATTTGAAAGTGCTGGCAGTGATATTTTTGTTGAATCGGTTAATAACTGCAGGGTTTGATACTGATGATAAGGTTTGATCAAAAAATTCCAATAATTATCTTGATCAAACTTATTTTCTTTTTTAATCATTTCTTCCTGCATTTCCATCCTTTGTTACATTGTTCTTCCAATGGCTTGATTTCCAAGAGCACTTCAGATGTGGACTCTTTGATAAGCTCAACTTTCAAAATTTGTTCACATACAGATTCAATAATTTCCTTTGTTAACTTTGATGCATTTGCTGATGCTTTGTTTGCTTGCCTTAACTGTGCTTCCCAATATTTAAATAAGGTTTCCCTGTGAAATTTATCTACCCGGGGTAGATCAGCTTCCTTTCTTGAGTCTGATGCTTGCCATTAAATGTATTCATTGATTTTTTTCTCAATTTTCTCACATTCAAGTTTCTGAATAGCCACTTGATGATCAGGATTTCACTTGAATCACAATAAGAGCTAGTAACAGAAGCTTGTTGGAAAAATAGTTCTTGTTGCTGCTTTAGCTTAGCATTCACTTCCAATGCTTCCCTTATGAATTTCTCTATCTGTGGATGACTTTGTAATTTGTTTATTTTTGCTTCTAGTTGCATTTTATTTTCTAGAAGTTGGAATTGATGTTGTAAAGTTAACCTTTCAAATTCCATTTGAAACTGAGACATTTTCAATTCCATTTTCCTGCTAGAGTTAGAATTTTCTTGCTCTAACAGTCTTTATAAATCTTGTATTTTATCTTCTCTCTGCTTCAGTAACAATTGAACTTCAGTTGCCTTATCAATAGTGGCAGTAGCATATACCCCTGCAAACTATGATAGCTTGGTTAAATGTTCATTAGGATCAGCTAGAGGATCCTTCCATAAAACATCAACAAATTCATTTGTAAGATTTGAAACTGTATCATCTATTATTCTCCTCTTTCTCCTCTTGAATACAACATTATGATTAGGACTGTAGAAGACATCCAATGAAGAAATTTCTTCAATTTGTAAAATTATCTGCTCTATGGGGTAGGCCAGAATGATCTCTCGATCATGAGTTTCAGGTACTTGTTGGAGCAGAGTAGCAGTTTCTACTAATTTCTAAGAATGTTCTGGTGTCTAAAAACTGGTAGTTTGATCAGTATTAGGATTTGGTTTAGACGTTTGCAGTGCCTTAGAAAAATTATCCCATTCAGTCTTCAAATCCTTTGGCTGAAATTTTTCTTCCTAATCAGATGTATTTTGGTTGTGATGAACTTCTTGGGAAGAGGATTCAATTCCATTAATTCCTCCTTTCTCTTGCATCTCAATCTCTTTGATTACTTGATCAATTACTTTTTCTGGGCTTTCATTTATGTTTTCGGATTCATTATCAGAATGATCTGAATTCTGAGAATTGTTCTGATTTCCCTGACTGATTTTCAGACAAGTATTTAGCTTCATTATCTGAGCTAATAGTTGAAGTTGGTCTGTCAACATCTGATGCAGGAGCATCCTGCCTAATTTTAATTATTCATTTGTGTGATTTAGGGAGTGATTGTTTTTGTAATTAATTTACAAATTATGTACATTTTAAAAAATAAATTGAGAGAAAAATATGAGTGTGAGGATTATTGTAAATATTCTCTTAATTAATTGAGAATATGAGTGGAGTTGGGTTGGATAGATATTTTACGGATTAAGAACTCCTTAAATGGAATTTAGTTGAATCAAACGAGGAATAAAGCTATTTTAGAATTTGGTTGAGTTATTGGTGGAGGAAATCATGGATTGAAATTAATCCACAATTATGTATAAATATGAGGTTTGTGTGAGGATGGAGGATAGAGAGATTTAGAGAGAAATGGTGTGAGAGTTCATGTAAAGGGCGAGACCTGAGAGGCCCACAAATGTAATATTCGGGAAAAATGATTTGAATCTAAATTTTCTTATTAGCATTATAAGCAAGTATTTTGTTTATTGTTTGGCTCTCTCTTCATGTGTATTTTGAGTTGAATCTAAGTAGACTAATCTGGAGATTTTGATTGAAGATTTTATGTAAAGGGAACACACATTTCTGTGAGTGTGCAAGTATTTGATTTATTTCAGATTCTCTACATCATTTGGTATCAGAGCCCAAGACTTGAGATGAGTTTGTGAGAGAGTCTTATGGTTTGGTTAAGCTTGTTGTGAATACTGTATGGAAATCGGGTTCCATTGAGTTGTGAATCATGATGAGAGCCAACTATTGTTGTGCATGTGGTCTTCTCTATGGCGTGTAACCTAACGGGAAATGTATAATTTTGATATGGGGAATTGTTATTTTTTTTTTGACTCGATGTGTAAAGCCATTGCTTGATACTATTGCAGACTATGAGTTAGTGAAGAGTTAAGATGTGTCTCCAACGTTGAATTTGTACCTTTTTTGGAAAAATACCTGCTTTTGGAGATCTCGTTTCCCATCATGAATTATGTTTTTCCTCTTTTAAAGGGTATGTTATGTGAAAGAAGTCACTTTCCTTTTCTGGAAATCATTTTCCTTTGTTGTTAATCGTTGTGTGCAAATGTTGAATGCCGGAAACTGATTTTTTTGGAGAGAATATTAAGTGTTGAATATGATATTGACGTGCTTGTTGTTGTAAGTGTGCTAAGTTGGAATTATTTTGGAGGCACGACCCTGTTGTGAAAGATTCCCCTTTTCGATCAAAAGTAGCTACATGAGGTCTAGACATTTTCCAAAACGGAAAAGGTTGTGGACCTTGATATCAAAGAAAGTGCATGTCCAGCGCTGCTTGTCCTGGAAGGCCAGTGACTGGTGATCACCGATGACTATCTAGGCTGCGGATCAAATCACTTTGATCTCAGCGGTACAACCATTAGCAGCCTTTTAATTCCGGGTAGAGATGCAGAGCTCCACAATGTTGGAGTCGTACCTATAGTATTCCAACCTGTGTATTGCCAATATTCGGGGCAGAATTTTTCCTTCCACGTGGATGATGGCTGTGTTTGTTGAATATGAAAATGATGGTGGTGATATCAAGTTTTGAACGTATTGAGAGGAATCTGTTAATGTCGATCTAATCAACCCTGTGGTGTATACACATTTTGAATGGGAGATATAATTTTTAACTCTACATGAGAAGTTATAACTTACCCTAGAGATGCTACCAATTACTCACCCGAGGAGAAGATTGTTGCAATCTGTCACTAAGATTGTTGAAATTTTCCACTTGAGGAACCTATGTCCATAGAAGCAGAGATACTGTGCTAGATGGCATCTGCTCTAGCACCTGCATATATGAGCGTGATTTCGCATACAAAAGCGTAAATAAACCCAAAGCAGAAGAGATTTGCAACGATCATGTTTTCATTCAGATGGTTTTGGGTCTTTAATCAGATTGGTAAATTACAGTATGCCTATGGATGTGAATGGAAAGCGGAAATTTGAAATGCGTGTTAGTATGAGCTGTATCCTTGTCCATGCTAAGAAACCTAGCATTTGCTTGCAATTTTAACTCTTGACAGATTCATTATGGAGTAGAATTTTATCATGATCAAGTCCGCAGGGTGCAGCATGGATTGATTGGAGAAATTATATCCAGGTCTTTGAGAAGAAGGGCTTCATTTTGAAAGGTCTGAAGATGGTGTAAATTTGAAGCTAAAGAGAGCAGCGGTAAATGTGCTATGGGCACAGAAGGTAAATCACAATGTTTATTATTATTTAATGGGGGATAATACAGTGTTGGTGTTAATGAAATTACACTAAAGCTTGTGTGAATTTCTATTAATGCGGGTATGTCAAATTTTATTATAAGAGTAAAATCCGAAAGGAAAAATGCTACCGCTAAAGATAGAAGGACGAAATGTTTTGATTAAGTAATGTGGATTTTCACCATGCTAAAGTGTATTGAAATCATGAGACATGCTAATATTAATGTGGGTAGATGTGACTGAGACTACGTCATCTATCAACATATGAGAACACATGATCTAAAGATCATGATTGATCATTGCTTGTAGCACATGTGACAATGTTCACATTGTTCTATTCAGAAGATAGTATAGTTTGTGTTTGTTGCTGCTAGAGAAATATGTTGATGCCACCATGTTAAAAGGAAGTTTTGGAAAATTCCTATGAAGGAATTGTTTTTGTGCACTCAAGAGAGACGGTGTTGCATAAGAACCATCACAGCAAAGAAGGAAATGCATGGAAGTGCGGGAAAAATGTCTGCACAAAGATGATAAGCGTGTTGAAGAGGTTATGGTATGAAGGGCATACGAATATTCATAGTGATAAGAATGACACATAAGAATGAAATCTGGAGACTTGAATTTGCAAATAAAAGGTTTATTAAATAACCTTGAAGGGAACGTAAGGTATGAAAATTCATTTCCAAAAGGTATTTTAAATGTTGAAAATTAAATGGTTTATTTTATTTTCATCATAAAATAAATCTTGGGAAAAGTGGATTGCAGTTCAATTTAAAGGCTTAAGTATCATGTGAAGTGATAACGAGAGATGATATAATTAATGACTTATGATATTTTCATAAGAATAGAGTATGAGAGAGAATTGGTAATGGGGAGATTTTACATCATGAGAATGTATTAAGAGTGGATGTTCATTGGTGTATTGTATAACTTGAATTAGAGTCACTATTGTAATTATTGGGTCATGCTTTGAAGTCAAATCAGATGTTAAGGTCAAATGAAAATTTGGATAGCTTGAGTCAAGTTAAACAATTGAGTTATTGTACAAGAGAGTGTATTTTTCATCCAAGATGAAGAGTTGATGTAAAGTATAGAGTCAAAAAGTCTTAAATCAAGTCAAAGTTTTGACTGCAATTGGGTGCATGTGATCCAGGTGGATATCGGTGGCCACCCACCTATTCCATTTGGACCCGCAACATCAATTCTTTCAGTTTTTCAGCTTTAGCACAGATTACTATTTTTAGAAGGTTTTCGGGTCCCCCACTCCCAGAGCCGTTTTGAGGACTTAATGATCCAAGTGGATATTGGTGGCCACCCACAAAGTCCATTTGAACCCCCACCATCAGTTATTTTAGTTTGTAAGTTTCAACACAACTTACTATTTATAGTAGTTTTTCGGGTCCTGAACTTCCGGAGCCGTTTTGAGGCCCTAAACGACGCTTTTTGGGAAAAGGGGAGCAACATGGTTTGTAGACCTATGTTTCTCACACCAAAAGTTGTATTCCTCGGACATATATTTCTAACAAGCTATTGAGCGCGTCAAACGGAGATCAGATGCCAAAGTTACGTCCCCAGGAAGTTGAAACACCAATTTATCCAAATGAGGCCCACAATTTTGGCGCTTCATCTCCTAGGGTTATGTTTTTGGAAATTTCAGATTCTACATTGTTTCTCAACAATAAATAGGCCTTTGAGCCTCATTGTAACACAGTTGAGGGGCTGGTAGCCATCACATCTCTTCTCATGGATACGCTGCTAGTGCCCTAGCTCATCTATTTCCATTATGTTTGAAAGCTTATTCCAGTCATTCTTTTATTAATAAAATGAAGTATTATTTCTGCCGCATCTCTATGCTTATGGGTATATGTGTATTCTTTTGCGTTCTTGCATAAAATCTGGATAAGTGGTATCAAATAAGGTCTGCTCTTTCTATGTTTTTCTTTGCATCTCCCCAACGCGGTCAGGGTATAAGGAGTTCGAGCTCGATACGGTTGCACCCTGCCAACATCAGCCTCGCAAACCCCAACGACCCCCCATGGTGGAAGGAAAGAAAGACGAGGTAGCAGAAGACCCTATCAAAATCTTGCTCAAGGAGGCCCTCGAGAAATAGAGGAACGCGATGATGGATAAATTTTCCCAAATCCTTCAATGGCTGCCCATCGGCGACACATGTACATCCAGCACATCCGCCAACAGGTCTGCGACATCTTGGAAAAATCCAACACCAAGTTTAGCAGCATTTTCCCCCCTCATGGAGGAGCTTAATGCAATGGAGACCATTGCTTCCTAAGGAGGGAGGAATGATCCAAGTGGATATCGGTGGCCACCCACCTATTCCATTTGGACCCACAACATTAATTCTTTCAGTTTTTCAGCTTTAGCACAAATTACTATTTTTAGAAGGTTTTCGGCTCCTGCACTCCCGGAGCCATTTTGGGGACTTAATGATCCAGGTGGATATTGGTGGCCACCCACTGAGTCCATTTGAACCCCCACCATTAGTTATTTCAGTTTGTAATTTTCATCACAACTTACTATTTATAGTAGTTTTTCGGGTCCTGAACTTCCGAAGCCGTTTTGAGGCCCTAAATAACGCTTTCTGGGGAAAAGAGGAAAAACATGGATTATAGACCAATGTTTCTCAAACCAAAAGTTGTAGTCCTCGGACAAATATTTCTAACGAGCTATTGAGTGAATCAAATGGAGATCGGATGCCAAAGTTACGTCCTCGGGAAGTTGAAACATCAATTTACCCAAACGAGGCCCACAGTTTTGGCACTTCATCTCCTAGGGTAAGGTTTTTGGATGTTTCAGATTCTACATTATTTCTCAACAATAAATAGGCCTTCGAGCCTCATTATAACATAGTTGATGGGCTGGTAGCTGTCACATCTCTTCTCAGGGATACGCTACCAGTACCCTAGCTCATCTATTTCCATTATGTCTATAATAGGCCTTCGAGCCTCAATGTAGCATAGTTCAGAGGCCCGCGTACGCCACATCTCTTCTCAGAGATATGCTTCCAGTGCCCTAGCTTGTTTCCATTATGTTTGTAAGTTTATTTCAGTCATTCTTTTATTAATAAAATGAAGCATTATTTCCACTGCATCTCTGTGTTTATGGGTATATGTGTATTATGTTGCGTTCCTGCATAAAATCGAGATAAGTGGTATCAAATCGGGTCTGCTCTTTCTCTATTTTTCTTCGCATGTCCCCAACGTGGTCAGGGTATAAGGAGTTCGGGCTCGATATGGTTGCACCCTACCAACATCAGCCTCATAAACCCCGACGACCCCCCATGGCAGAAGGAAAGAAAGACGAGGGAGCAGAAGATCCTATCGAAATATTGCTCGAGGAGGCCCTCGAGAAATGAGGAACGCGATGATGGATAAGTTTTCCCAGATCCTTCAACGACTGCCCACCGGTGACACATCTACATCCAGCATGTCCGCCAACAGGTCTGCGACATCCTGGACAATCCAACACCAAGTTCAGCAGCATTTTCTCCCCCCCCCCAACCATAGAGGAGCTTAACGCAATGGAGAAAATTGCTTCCTAAGGAGGGAGGAATGGTCCACGTGGATATCGGTGGCCACCCACCTATTCCATTTGGACCCACAACATCAATTCTTGTAGTTTTTCAGCTTCAACACATATTACTATTTTTAGCAGGTTTTCGGGTCCTACACTCCAGGAGCCGTTTTGAGGACGTAATGATCCAGGTGGATATTGGTGGCCACCCATCGAGTCCATTTGAACCCCCACCATCAGTTATTTCAGTTTGTAATTTTCAGCACAACTTACTATTTATAGCATTTTTTCGGGTCTGGAACTTTCGGAGCCATTTTGAGGCCCTAAACGACGCTTTTTGGGAAAACGGGGAACAACATGGGTCATTGACTGATGTTTCTCACACCAAAAAGTTGTAGTCCTCAAAAATATATTTCTAACGAGCTATTGATCACGTCAAAAGAAGATTGGATGCCAAAGTTACATCCCTGGGAAGTTGAAACCAATTTACCCAAACGGGGCCCATAGTTTTCGCGCTTCATCTCCTAGGGTTAGGTTTTTGGACGTTTCGGATTCTACATTGTTTCTCAACAATAAATAGGTTTCCGAGTCTCATTGTAACATAGTTTAGGGGCTGTTACCCACCACATATCTTCTCAGGGATACGTTGCCAGTACCCTAGCTCATCTATTTCCATTATGTCTGTAATAGGCCTTCGAGCCTCAATGTAGCACAGTTCAGAGGCTCGCATACGTCACATCTCTTCTTAGAGATAAACTGCCAGCGCCCTAGCTTCTTTCCATTATGTTTGTAAGCTTACTTCAGTCATTATTTTATTAATAAAATGTGTAGAAATTATATGCACTAAGCATGCATATGTCCTAGATTCACCTGATCTCACAATATTTAACTTCTTGCAAAATACTGAATCATTCCACTATTAATATTTTGCGGGAAATTAATTGCACACACATGTAAAGCATACATAAAAAAAATCGCACATAACGCAGTTGTTTAACAGGAAATCCTAAAGCTGAAAACCCCAAATATCATATATTATGTATCATGGAGATCATATGAAAATCCTCATACAAAGCTTATTGAGCTCTCAGTACAGTAAAAACGTCATACACTAATCAGGAACAATCTTGCAAATCCATGCACCGATCTCTGCCCCCTACTAGCCTACCTCCACTACGCAATCCCTGCTGAAGAATAGCTCTGAATGAATTTGAATTACCCTTTCCTTGACTGCGCAATCCTTATTGGCAACTCCAATGTGTGTGTGATGCAATCATTGCATCACTATAGTCACAACAGATAGTCCATCTTGCCCTTTCACCTATCTCTCCACTGGGTCTCCATTGAAACTGCCATGCACTGTAGTTAACTGTTGTATTGTTCAGTTGATTAATGAGTTATTATTTGTGAATTAATTAACTAATTAATTCAGTCCACTCTCAATAGTGTATCATTCAGTTAGACTAGATACAACTAGCTCAACTGAATCCAACTAAGTTAAACTGAATACAACTCCATAACTACTCTTCCAACTGTGGCATAACTTTGCCACTTGAGTTCTAACTGAGTCCTCCATGCATTAGCTCCAGTAAACCCTTGGGAATTGCGTAATTCCCTCATTCCACTGATGTGCCACATCTATGCACTGAAACAAAGTGCTCCAAGAGAATAAGTTGTTGTTTAGAGTCTGATTATTATTAAGAGCTAATAATAATCGACATGCATATATTTTTAGATCATCGATCTATAAATAGACTTCGCCCAGTATTCTAAAAGTATAATTTCATCTATTTTTCCAACTTGATCAACCATCCACAAATAACATCCTGCAACTTCTGAAATATGATCATCATGTCTAAAAATAGACTTGAGCCAAAAATAGCCTGCGGGCCCAATTTTTAGTGAAGGCGACTCACACTAAACCCATCATCTTGTTGAATCTCAACAAAATGAATCATTATTTCTGCTGCATCTCTGTGTTTATGGGTATATGTGTATTCTGTTGCGTTCCTACATAAAATCTGGATCAGTGGTATCAAAGCAGGTCTGCTCTTTCTCTTTTTTTCTTTACATGTCCCCAATGTGGTCAGGGTATAAGGAGTTCGGGCTCGATCCGGTTGCACCCTGCCAACATCAGCCTCGCAAACCCCAACAACCCCCCATGGCGGAAGGAAATAAAGATGAGGGAGTAGAAGATCCTATCAAAATATTTCCCGAGGAGGCCCTCGAGAAAGAGAGGAATGTGATGATGGATAAATCTTCCTAGATCCTTCAACGGCTACCCACCGGTGACACATCTACATCCAGCACATCCGCCAACAGGTCTGCGACATCCTGGACAAATCCAACACCAAGTTCAGCAACATTTGCCCCCCCCCCCCATGGAGGAGCTTCGCAATGGAGACCATTGCTTCCCAAGGAGGGAGGAATGATCCAGGTGGATATCGGTGGCCACCCACCTATTCCATTTGGACCCACAACATCAATTCTTTCAGTTTTTCAGATTCAGCACATATTACTATTTTTAGCAGGTTTTCTCGTCTTGCACTCCTAGAGCCGTTTTGGGGACTTAATGATCCAGGTGGATATTGGTGGCCACCCACCGAGTCCATTTGAACCCCCACCATCAGTGATTTCAGTTTGTAAGTTTCAACACAACTTACTATTTATAGCAGTTTTTCGGGTCTTGAACTTCTGGAGCCGTTTTGAGGCCCTAAACGACGTTTTTTGGGAAAACGGGGAGCAACATGTGTCGTAGATTGATGTTTCTCACACCAAAAGTTGTAGTTCTCAAATAGATCTTTCTAACGAGCTATTAAGCACGCCAAACAGAGATCAGATGCCACAGTTACGTCCCCAGGAAGTTGAAATACCAATTTACCCAAACAGGGCCCATAATTTTGGCACTTCATCTCCTAGGGTTAGGTTTTTGGACGTTTCGGATTCTACAATGTTTCTCAATAATAAATAGGCATTCGAGCCTCATTGTATCATAGTTGAGGGGCTAGTATCTGTCACATCTCTTCTCAGGGATATGCTGCGCGTACCCTAGCCCATCTATTTCCATTATGTCTATAATAGCCTTTGAGCCTCAATGTAGCACAGTTCAGAGGCCCGCGTATGCCACATCTCTTCTCAGGGATACGGTGCCAGTGCCCTAGCTTGTTTCCATTATGTTTGTAATCTTATTTCAGTCATTCTTTTATTAATAAAATGAAGCATTATTTCCATTACATCTCTATGTTTATGGGTATATGTGTATTCTGTTGCGTTCCTGCATAAAATCTGGATTAGTGGTATCAAAGCGAGTCTGCTCTTTCTCTGTTTTTCTTTGCATGTCCCCAACGCAGTCATGGTAGAAGGAGTTCGGGCTCGATCCAGTTGCACCCTGCCAACATCAACCTTGCAAACCTCGACGACCCCCCATGGCAGAAGGAAAGAAAGACGATGGAGCAGAAGATCCTATCAAAATATTGCTCGAGGAGGCCCTCGAGAAATAGAGGAATGCAATGATGGATAAGTTTTACCAGATCCTTCAACAACTGCCCACTGGCGACACATCTACATCCAGCACATCCGTCAACAAGTCTACGACATCCTGGACAAATCCAACACCAAGTTCAGCAACATTGCTCCCCGCCTGCTGGAGGGATCCTAACGCAATGGAGACCATTGCTTCCTAAGGAGGGAGGAATGATCTAGGTGGATATCGATGGCCACCCACCTATTCCATTTGGACTGCAACACTCACCCTTTCAGCTTTTCTACCTTCAAGACACATGTTTTACAGTGTTTTCAGGTCCTACACTCCCGAAGCCGTTTTGGGGACTTAATGATCCAAGTGGATATTGGTGGGCACCCACAGAGTCCATTTGAACCCCCACCATCAGTTATTTCAGTTTGTAAGTTTCAACACAACTTACTATTTATAGCAGTTTTTCAGGTCTTGAACTTCCAGGGCTTTTTTGAGGCCCTAAACGACGCTTTTTGAGAAAATAGGGAGCAACATGGGTCATAGACCGATGTTTCTCACACCAAAAGTTGTAGTCCTCGGACAGATATTTCTAACGATCTATTTAGCACATCAAACAGAGATTAGATGCCAAAGTTACGTCCCCGGGAAGTTGAAACACCAATTTACCCAAATGGGGCCCACAGTTTTGGCGCTTCATCTCCTAGGGTTAGGTTTTTGGACGTTTCAGATTCTACATTGTTTCTCAACAATAAATAGGCCTTTGAGCCTCATTGTAACACAATTGAGGGGATGGTAGCCATCACATCTCTTCTCAAGGATACGCTGCTAGTACCCTAGCTTATCTATTTCCATTATGTCTGTAATAGGCCTTCGAGCCTCAATGTAGCACAATTCAGAGGCTCGTGTACGCTACATCTCTTCTCAAATATACGTTGCCAGTGCCCTAACTTGTTTCCATTATGTTTGTAAGCTTATTTCAGCCATTCTTTTATTAATAAAAAGAAGCATTATTTCTGCTACATCTCTGTGTTTATGGGTATATGTGTATTCTGTTGCATTCCTGCATAAAATTTGGATCAATGGTATCAAAGCGGGTTTTCTCTTTCTATTTTTTTCTTTGCATGTCCCCAACGCGGTCAGGGTATAAGGAGTTCGGGCTCGATACGGTTGCACCCTGCCAACATCAGCCTCGCAAACCCCAACGACCCCCCATGGCGGAAGGAAAGAAAGATGAGGTAGCAGAAGATCCTATCAAAATCTTGCTTGAGGAGGCCCTCGAGAAATAGAGGAACACGATGATGGATAAATTTTCCCAAATTCTTCAATGACTGCCCATCGGCAACACATGTACATCCAGCACATCCGCCAATAGGTCTGCGACATCTTGGAAAAATCCAACACCAAGTTTAGCAACATTTTCCCCCCTCATGGAGGAGCTTAATGCAATGGAGACCATTGCTTCCTAAGGAGGGAGGAATGATCCAAGTGGATATCGGTGGCCACCCACCTATTCCATTTGGACCCACAACATTAATTCTTTCAGTTTTCCAGCTTCAGCACAAATTACTATTTTTAGAAGGTTTTCGGCTCCTGCACTCCTGGAGCCATTTTGGGGACTTAATGATCCAGGTGGATATTGGTGGCCACCCACTGAGTCCATTTGAACCCCCACCATCAGTTATTTCAGTTTGTAAGTTTCATCACAACTTACTATTTATAGCAGTTTTTCGGGTCCTGAACTTCCGAAGCCGTTTTGAGGCCCTAAATAACGCTTTTTGGGGAAAAGAGGAAAAACATGGATTATAGACCAATGTTTCTCAAGCCAAAAGTTGTAGTCCTCGGACAGATATTTCTAACGAGCTATTGAGTGAATCAAACGTAGATCGGATGCCAAAGTTACGTCCCCGGGAAGTTGAAACATCAATTTACCCAAACGAGGCCCACAGTTTTGGCACTTCATCTCCTAGGGTTAGGATTTTGGATGTTTCAGATTCTACATTGTTTCTCAACAATAAATAGGCCTTCGAGCCTCATTATAACATAGTTGATGGGCTGGTAGCTGTCACATCTCTTCTCAGGGATACGCTACCAGTACCCTAGCTCATCTATTTCCATTATGTCTGTAATAGGCCTTCGAGCCTCAATGTAGCATAGTTCAGAGGCCCACGTACGCCACATCTCTTCTCAGAGATATGCTGCCAGTGCCCTAGCTTGTTTCCATTATGTTTGTAAGTTTATTTCAGTCATTCTTTTATTAATAAAATGAAGCATTATTTCCACTGCATCTCTGTGTTTATGGGTATATGTGTATTATGTTTCGTTCCTGCATAAATTCTGGATAAGTGGTATCAAATCGGGTCTGCGCTTTCTCTATTTTTCTTTGCATGTCCCCAACGCGGTCAGGGTATAAGGAGTTCGGGCTCGATATGGTTGCACCCTACCAACATCAGCCTCACAAACCTCGACAACCCCCCATGGCGGAAGGAAAGAAAGACGAGGGAGCAGAAGATCCTATCGAAATCTTGCTCGAGGAGGCCCTCGAGAAATAGAGGAACGCGATGATGGATAAGTTTTCCCAGATCCTTCAACGGCTGCCCACCGGTGACACATCTACATCCAGCATGCCCGCCAACAGGTCTGCGACATCCTGGACAATCCAACACCAAGTTCAGCAGCATTTTCTCCCCCCCCCTCCCCCCACCATGGAGGAGCTTAACGCAATGGAGAACATTGCTTCCTAAGGAGGGAGGAATGGTCCACGTGGATATCGGTGGCCACCCACCTATTCCATTTGGACCCACAACATCAATTCTTGCAGTTTTTCAGCTTCAACACATATTACTATTTTTAGCAGGTTTTCAGGTCCTGCACTCCCGGAGCCATTATGGGGACTTAATGATCCAGGTGGATATTGGTGACCACCCATCGAGTCCATTTCAACCCCCACCATCAGTTATTTCAGTTTTTTATTTTCAGCACAACTTACTATTTATAGCATTTTTTCGGGTCTAGAACTTCCGGAGCCGTTTTGAGGCCCTAAACGACGCTTTTTGGGAAAACGGGGAACAACATGGGTCATTGACTGATGTTTCTCACACCAAAAAGTTGTAGTCCTCAGAAATATATTTCTAAAGAGCTATTGAGCACGTCAAAAGAAGATCGGATGCCAAAGTTACATCCATGGGAAGTTGAAACCAATTTACCCAAACGGGGCCCATAGTTTTGGTGCTTCATCTCCTAGGGTTAGGTTTTTGGATGTTTTAGATTCTACATTGTTTCTCAACAATAAATAGGCTTTCGAGCCTCATTGTAACACATTTGAGGGGCTGGTAGCCACCACATCTCTTCTCAGGGATACGCTGCCAGTACCCTAGCTCACTTGTTTCCATTATGTCTGTAATAGGCCTTTGAGCCTTAATGTAGCACAGTTCAGAGGCCCGCATACGTCACATCTCTTCTTAGAGATAAACTGCCAGTGCCCTAGCTTGTTTCCATTATGTTTGTAAGCTTATTTCAGTCATTCTTTTATTAATAAAATGTGTAGAAATTATATGCACTAAGCATGCATATGTCCTAGATTCACCTGATCTCACAATATTTAACTTCTTGCAAAATATTGAATCATTCCACTATTAATATTTTGCGAATAATTAATTGCACACACATGTAAAGCATAAATAAAAAAAATCACACATAACACAGTTGTTTAACGGAAAATCCTAAAGCTGAAAACCCCAAATATCATATATTATGTATCATGGAGATCATATGACAATCCTCATACAAAGCTTATTGAGCTCTCAGTACAGTAAAAACGTCATACACTAATCAGGAGCAATCTTGCAAATCCATGCACCGATCTCTGCCCCTTGCTAGCCTGCCTCCACTACGCAATCCCTGCTGAAGAATAGCTCTGAATGAATTTGAATTACCCTTGCCTTGACTACGCAATCCTTATTGGCAACTCCAATGTGTGTGTGATGCAATCATTGCATCACTATAGTCACAATAGATAGTCCATCTTGCCCTTTCACCTATCTCTCCACTGGGTCTCCACTGAAACTGCCATGCACTGTAGTTAACTGTTGTATTGTTCAGTTGATTAATGAGTTATTATTTGTGAATTAATTAACTAATTAATTCAGTCCACTCTCACTAGTGTATCATTCAGTTAGACTAGATACAACTAGCTCAACTGAATCTAACTAAGTTAAACTGAATACAACTCCATAACTACTCTTCCAAATGTGGCATAACTCTACCACTTGAGTTCTAACTAAGTCCTCCATGCATTAGCTCCAGTAAACCCTTGGGAATTGCGTAATTCCCTCATTCCACTGATGTGCCACATCTGTGCACTGAAACAAAGTGCTCCAAGAGAATAAGTTGTTTTTTAGAGTTTGATTATTATTAAGAGCTAATAATAATCGACATGCATATATTTTTAGATCATCGATCTATAAATAGACTTCGCCCAGTATTCTAAAAGTAGAATTTCATATATTTTTCCAACTTGATCAACCATCCACAAATAGCATCCTGCAACTTCTGAAATATGATCATCATGTCTAAAAATAGACTTGTGCCAAAAATAGCCTGCGGGCCCAATTTTTAGTGAAGGCGACTCTTTACACTAAACCCATCATCTTGTTGAATCTCAACAAAATGAATCATTATTTCCGCTACATCTCTGTGTTTATGGGTATATGTGTATTCTGTTGTGTTCCTACATAAAATCTGGATCAGTGGTATCAAAGTGGGTCTGCTCTTTCTCTTTTTTTCTTTGCATGTCCCCAATGCAGTCAAGGTATAAGGAGTTCGGGCTCGATCCGGTTGCACCCTGCCAACATCAGCCTCGCAAACCCCGACGACCCCCAATGGCGGAAGGAAATAAAGATGAGGGAGTAGAAGACCCTATCAAAATATTGCCCGAGGAGGCCCTCGAGAAAGAGAGGAACGTGGTGATGGATAAATCTTCCCAGATCCTTCAACGGCTACCCACCGGCGACACATCTACATCCAACACATCCGCCAATAGGTCTGCGACATCCTGGACAAATCCAACACCAAGTTCAGTAACATTTGCCCCCCCCTCCCCCCCCAATGGAGGAGCTTAACGCAATGGAGACCATTGCTTCCTAAGGAGGGAGGAATGATCCAGGTGGATATCGGTGGCCACCCACCTATTCCATTTGGACCCACAACATCAATTCTTTCAGTTTTTCAGATTCATCACATATTACTATTTTTAGCAGGTTTTCGAGTCTTACACTCCCAGAGCCGTTTTGGGGACTTAATGATCCAGGTGGATATTGGTGGCCACCCACCGAGTCCATTTGAACCCCCACCATCAGTGATTTCAGTTTGTAAGTTTCAACACAACTTACTGTTTATAGCAGTTTTTCAAGTCCTGAACTTCTGGAGCCGTTTTGAGGCCCTAAACGACGCTTTTTGGGAAAACGGGGAGCAACATGGGTCATAGATTGATGTTTCTCACACCAAAAGTTGTATTTCTCAGACAAATCTTTCTAACGAGCTATTAAGCATGCCAAACAGAGATCATATGCCAAAGTTACGTCCCCAGGAAGTTGAAATACCAATTTACCCAAACAGGGCCCATAATTTTGGCACTTCATCTCCTAGGGTTAGGTTTTTGGACGTTTCGGATTCTACAATGTTTCTCAACAATAAATAGGCCTTCGAGCCTCATTGTATCATAGTTGAGGGGCTGGTATCCGTCACATCTCTTCTCAGGGATATGCTGCGCGTACCCTAGCCCATCTATTTCCATTATGTCTATAATAGGCCTTTGAGCCTTAATGTAGCACAGTTCAGAGGCCCGCGTATGCCACATCTCTTCTCAGGGATACGGTGCCAGTGCCCTAGCTTGTTTCCATTATGTTTGTAAGCTTATTTCAGTCATTCTTTTATTAATAAAATGAAGCATTATTTCCATTACATCTCTGTGTTTATGGGTATATGTGTATTCTGTTGCGTTCCTGCATAAAATCTGGATCAGTGGTATCAAAGCGAGTCTGCTCTTTCTCTGTTTTTCTTTGCATGTCCCCAACGCGGTCAGGGTAGAAGGAGTTCGGGCTCGATCCAGTTGCACCCTGCCAACATCAACCTTGCAAACCTCGACGACCCCCCATGGCAGAAGGAAAGAAAGACGATGGAGCAGAAGATCCTATCAAAATCTTGCTCGAGGAGGCCCTCGAGAAACAGAGGAACGCAATGATGGATAAGTTTTACCAGATCCTTCAACAATTGCCCACTGGCGACACATCTACATCCAGCACATCCGTCAACAAGTTTACGACATCCTGGACAAATCCAACACCAAGTTCAGCAACATTGCCCCCCCCGCCCCCATGGAGGAGCTTAACGCAATGGAGACCATTGCTTATTAAGGAGGGAGGAATGATCCAGGTGGATATCGATGGCCACCCACCTATTCCATTTGGACCCGCAACATCAATTCTTTCAGTTTTTCAGCTTCAGCACATATTACTATTTTTAGCAGGTTTTCAGGTCCTGCACTCCCGAAGCCGTTTTGGGGACTTAATGATCCAAGTGGATATTGGTGGCCACCCAAAGAGTCCATTTGAACCCCCACCATCAGTTATTTCAGTTTGTAAGTTTCAACACAACTTACTATTTATAGCAGTTTTTCAGGTCTTGAACTTCCAGAGCTGTTTTGAGGCCCTAAACGACGCTTTTTGGGAAAACAGGGAGCAACATGGGTCATAGACCGATGTTGCTCACACCAAAAGTTGTAGTCCTCGGATAGATATTTCTAAAGATCTATTGAGTGCATCAAACAGAGATTAGATGCCAAAGTTACGTCCCCGAGAAGTTGAAACACCAATTTACCCAAACGGGGCCCATAGTTTTGGCGCTTCATCTCCTAGGGTTAGGTTTTTGGACGTTTCAGATTCTACATTGTTTCTCAATAATAAATAGGCCTTCGAGCCTCATTGTAACACAATTGAGGGGATGGTAGCCATCACATCTCTTCTAAAGGATACGTTGCTAGTACCCTAGCTTATCTATTTCCATTATGTCTGTAATAGGCCTTCGAGCCTCAATGTAGCACAGTTCAGAGGCTTGTGTACGCCACATCTCTTCTCAAAGATACGCTGCTAGTGCCTTAGCTTGTTTCCATTATGTTTGTAAGATTATTTCAGCCATTCTTTTATTAAGAAGCATTATTTCCGCTGCATCTCTATGTTTATGGGTATATGTGTATTCTATTGCGTTCCTGCATAAAATTTGGATCAGTGGTATCAAAGCAGGTCTTCTTTTTCTCTGTTTTTCTTTGCATGTCCCAAACGCGGTCAGGGTATAAGGAGTTCGGGCTCGATCCGGTTGCACCCTGCCAACATCAGCCTTGCAAACCCCGACGACCCCCCATGGCGAAAGGAAAGAAAGGCGAGGGAGCAGAAAATCCTATCAAAATCTTGCTCAAGGAGGTCCTCGAGAAACAGAGGAACACGATGATGGATAACTTTTCCCAGATCCTTCAACAACTATCCACCGACGACACATCTACATCCAGCACGACTGCCAACAGGTCTACGACATCTTGGACAAATCCAACACCAAGTTCAGCAGGATTTGCCCCCCCCCCCCCCCCCCCTCATGGAGGAGCTTAACGCGATGGAGACCATTGCTTCCTAAGGAGGGAGGAATGATCTAGGTGGATATCGGTGGCCACCCACCTATTCCATCTTTACCTGCAACATCAATTCTTTCAGTTTTTCAGCTTCAACATAGATTACTATTTTTAGCAGGTTTTTGGGTCTTGCACTCCCGGAGCTATTTTGGGGACTTAATGATCCAGGTGGATATTGGTGGCCACCCACCGAGTCCATTTGAACCCCCACCATCAGTTATTTCAGTTTTTAAGTTTCAGCACAACTTACTATTTATAGCAGTTTTTCGAGTCCTAAACTTCTGGAGCCATTTTGAGGCCCTAAACGAAGCTTTTTGGGAAAACGGGGAGCAACACCAAAAGTTGTAGTCCTCAGAAAGATCTTTCTAATGAGCTATTGAGCGCGTCAAATGGAGATCAGATGCCAAAGTTACGTCCCCAGGAAGTTGAAACAATAATTTACCCAAACGGGGCCCACAGTTTTGGTGCTTCATCTCCTAAGGTTAGGTTTTTGGACGTTTCGGATTCAAAATTGTTTCTCAACAATAAATAGGCCTTCGAGCCTCATTGTAACATAGTTGAGGGGCTGGTATCTGTCACATCTCTTCTCAGGGATACGCTACCAGTACCCTGTAATAGGCCTTCGAGCCTCAATGTAGCACAGTTCAGAGGCCCGCGTACGCCACATCTCTTCTCAAAGATATGTTACCAGTTCCCTAGCTTGTTTCCATTATTTTTGTAAGCTTATTTCAGTGATTATTTTATTAATAAAATGAAGCGTTATTTCCGCTACATCTCTGTGTTTATGGGTATATGTGTATTCTGTTGCGTTCTTGCATAAAATCTGGATCAGTGGTATCCCTGAGGAGATATGTGATGGCTACCAGCCCCTAAACTATGTTACAATGAGGCTTGAAGGCCAATTTATTGTTGAGAAACAATGTAGAATCCAAAACGTCCAAAAATCTAACCCTAGGAGATGAAGCGACAAAATTTTAGGGCCCCGTTTGGGTAAATTGGTGTTTCAACTTCTCAGGGACGTAACTTTGGCATCCGATCTCCGTTTGACGCGCTCAATAGCTCGTTAGAAATATATGTCCGAGGAATACAACTTTTGGTGTGAGAAACATTAGTATATAAGCCATGTTGCTCCCCGTTTTCCCAAAAATCTTCGTTTAGGGCCTCAAAACGGCTCTGAAAGTTCAGGACCCGAAAAGATGTTATACAGAGTAAGTTGTGCTGAAACTTAAAAACTGAAATAACTGATGGTGGGGGTTCAAATGGACTCGGTGGGTGGCCACCAATATCCACCTTGATCATTAAGTCCCTAAAACGGCTCCGGGAGTGCAGGACCCAAAAACCTGCTAAAAATAGTAATCTGTGCTGAAGCTGAAAAACTGAAAGAATTGATGTTGCGGGTCCAAATGGAATAGGTGGGTTGCCACTGATATCCACCTGGATCAGTGTGATCAACGGAGCCGACACCCAAAGAGTTGGTCATTGTAACACATGGAATACTGTAGTTGTTGTTTGCAGCAAAGAGGAGCAAGATAATTTCCCAAAGATGATTCCAAGACAGAGAATGAAAACATGCCAACAGGTAAAACACAGGAAGAGAGCTTGCATTGTTGGATGGAAAATATGAAGGCTTGCTGAAAAGGGGATTGAATGAAATCCATAAGTGAACATATGAAGTTCGCAAAGGAGGAGAAGATGACTGTTGATAGTCATTTCAAAAGTTTTGAGAAAGACCACAACAGAAGAAATAAGAAGGAAAATGCCAAGGAAAATGACATATGGAAGCAGTTGACTGATGAAGAGTATGAGAGGGAGAAAGCTGAGATAGCAGTTCACCTTGAGTTATTGATGGAATTGTATCAGAGAAATAAAGACCAGAGACATGGTTAGACCATGAGAAAGAAAGTGAAATGGCAGAGGCTACACGCAAAGAGGAAACAACAGGTAAACATATAGTTCACAGAAGATATGAGGAAGCTCGAGCAGATGATGAGTGTGCAATTGAGATGTGAAGAACTCAGAGAGGCTAAGTTGAAAATGGAAGTTTCCATTTGTGGCCCAGAACAGGGTGAAATTCTGGGTGAAGAGATCAATGAGAAAGATCTCATGGACTATTGGAATAGGTCATAAGAATTTGAAGATGTGTTGACATGAGAAGAAGATGAGGCTATGAAGCCTTGTATTTTTAAATCTCATAGTTTGTGTATGTTTGCAGGATGTGCAGAAGATGATAGACAGTCTGGTGAAACTGTCACAAATATGAATGAAGCCTTTGAGGTGAAGTATGATGGAGAATGCCTTTTAGAGGAGGAAGATACTGATTCGTTGCAGCAGAAAGAATTCATAGATGAATTCTTGTTGGGTGTAAGATAGCCAGTTGAAGCTGTTGTGAAGCAGAAGCATAATGAAAATGATGTAGTGATATTCCAAGGAGGTAAACAAATGAATTTGTTTAATGAAATTGATGACATAATTTTGCAATGTGATGATACAGAAAACAGGATAACTCAAGAGGATTGTCAGAAGAAGAATGAAAATGGGAATTAAGGTTTTGATGAAATGCTAGAAATATTTCACATGGAAATAGAGTTCTTGGAATGATGGCTTAAGTAACCTAAAGGGGAGATGAAACTTGCAAAACCTAATACAGAAGAGATTGCAGTTATCGTGCATGATAAGGATGAAATGTTTTTAATGTTTATAGAGTTAAGTGAATGTTTTGAATCTTCAAATAATAATGTGGTTGTAGATATAGGAGGCGACATTAATAAATATGATTTCAAAATTAGAGAAATTGAGCAGAAAGTATTTGGAGATGAGATGAAAAATCAGGAGCAACAAGAAAGTTATGTCCTTAGAGACATAAAGGAAACAGAAGTATTGAACCAACAGGATAAAGATGATAGTAGCCAACAATTCAAAATAGGACTTGCTGAAATCCAAAAAGCATATGATGGGAGATTGGTGCTTGAAGCATCAAAAGAGGCCGAAAGGTCTTATCTTTTTAAAACTAATAATTTGTTTATGAATGCAGGTACAACACCAGATGAGAAATTTGTTACTATAGGAGAAATCAATGATTATAGTTGTGATCAAGGAAAAGTTCTTGAATATTCTTCATTTCAGGAAGTTGAGTTTTCAACGCAATTGGAGACAGAAGCATCAAACAAAGAGGAATTAATCCGAGAAATTGGCGAAATAAATTGTTGGAGAGATTGATGGAATCTGGTTGATAGAATGGGTGATGCTGATTTAAAGCCAGTTCGAGATTCTTTCAAAGTTTGAAGACTAGGAGAATGTGTATTAGTGTTTCTACACGAGCCTGTAATTTTTGAAATAAAGATGATGTGGTATGGAAAACCGAGAGTTACATTCAATAGTATTCTAAAAATACTATTCTGGAAATTCTGTGCAAATTTACAAAATGGAGTTGATACTTTAAAAGACCAGCGGAAAAATAGAGTTTGGAATCCTAGAGGGAGCAAGTCATTGAGACTTGTGGTTGTCACATTATTACAGAAAAGTGACAGACCTCATAGACAAGAGTCTATGGAAACTTCTCTACATGGGGAGTCTGATGCAGGAACATCCTGCCTAATTTTCATTATTCATTTGTGTGATTTAGGGGGTGATATTTTTTGTAATCATTTTATAAATTATGTACATTTTAAAAAATAAATTGAGAGAAAAATCCGAGTGTGAGGATTATTGTAAATATTCTCTTAATTAATTGATAATATGAGTGGAGTTGGGTTGGATAGATATTTTAGGGATTAAGAACTCAAATGGAATTTAGTTGAGTCGAAGGAGGAATAAATCCATTTTAGAATTTGGTTGAGTTATTGGTGGAGGAAATCATGGATTGAAATTAATCCACAATTATGTATAAATATGAAGTTTGTGTGAGGATGGAGAATTTAGATTTAGAGAGAAATGGTGTGAAAATTCATGTAAAAGGCGAGAGTCGAGAGGCCCACAAATGTAATATTCGGGAAAAATGATTTGAATATGAATTTTCTTGTTATTATTATAAGCAAGTATTTTGTTTATTGTTTGGCTCTCTCTTCATGTGTATTTTGAGTTGAATCTAAGTAGACTAATCTGGATATTTCGATTGAATATTTTATGTAAAGGGAACACGCATATCTGTGAGTGTGCAAGTATTTGATTTATTTCAGATGCTTTGCATCAAAATCTTCAATAATAAACAAGTCTAAAGGAATTATTTCTAGTCTCTTATTTCTGTATGCTTGGAAGGCTTCCAAGTCATCTTGATTGAGGTGACTGGATTCAAACTTTAGTACATCTGAAAACTTTTCAATACTTTGAAATAAATCATCAAATATATCTATCTCTTTCACAAAAGGCTTCAATTTGAGCTCTGTGATGTAATTTTTAATTACATCATTGGGGTCATATGGTTGCTTTGGCATTACAGCCAAATTCAACAAATTAACATTTGAAACTTCTTTGAAGGAATGACCAATATTAAAAAGTGCAAAAGTACCGCGATGTAAAGGGAAATTATGCCAGATGGCCCTCTTAGCGTCTTTGAGCTGTTTCGAAATACCATTTACCACAAGTCGGTAAGAAATCTCTCTAGCAAGTAGCTTGTTAGGAACATAATATGGTTGGACGTGGGTAGAAGCATAACTCCTGAAAACTCTAACATAGGTGAAAATTTCTTCGGCGAACCATCTAGCAATGGGAAAAATGTCTATACTAGCCTTTTTGGAAACCCTAGGGTCTTTCTCATTGAATATAATATGGTGCATAGGTAGTATGACTCTATGGCAAATTTTATAAAAATGAAGATGAAAATTTGACTCCCAAAGGGCTTTATGGTAAATGTGGATTGGATTGGGGCCTTGGGCTATCCACTTCCATCCCATGGTAGGAAAACTCAAACAAAATAAAATTGCGTCCATGACATAGGCACTCATGTAAAAGGGGGGTATTGCCCTAGATGAAACACTTCTTTTACTCCTATACTTCATGATACTTATGGCTAAATTATTAGATATGATATTTTCCCAATTCAGAATTAAATAATTGACGATTGCGTTAATTAATGGGACCCAATCTATAGAAAACCTAGTAGTATTAGGCTTTGCAAACAATTTACACAACATTCCAGCAGCATAGCAATAAGGGGAAGGAATTTTTGCTATTGGGTACGTATCGAGTTTGTCCCTTTTAAGCTTGCCTTGGTCATCCTTCCACTCCTTTATAACTTTCATCAGGTCTGGATATTTCTTTGTAAAGCTTTGAGCAATAGCTTTTTCATAGTTCTGCTGTGAGACGGGTAAGTGATACATTGTCCTCAAATCTTCTGCCCTGAATGAAGTGATATTCTCGTCCTTTGAATTCTTGAATGTTATATCTTATATGTTCAAGTGTTAAATTACCCACTTAATCATATATATAGGGGAGAATATTTGGCCTTGCTGCTACTTTATGAATGAATGAGCATGCAACGTCTAAATAGGTTGGATCTGAAGGAACTGACGCACCTGTTGTAGAAAATTTGATTATTACCCTTGGTTTTTCATTCTCGAAGAATTGATACATTTCCTCCCATGAGGAATTGTCGCAATCCTTGTTGCAGGTTGTATCTAAGAATAAGGCAGACATATCTGAGTCTTCAATAGATGATGCTTGGGAAATTTCCTTGCCTTTCTTGCTCATCCCTGTTATCCTTGCTCCATTAAGTGGTTCCCTGAATTCAAGTGAACAGAGCGAACTTTAATTCTAAGGTAAATGAAGAGAAGGATACATTTAATACTAATATAATAAAAAAATTGGTTTTTTGTCATTCAAGACACACTCAAAGTAGATATGAATCTTTCAAACCTTACTCCTATTAAATGTCGTTAATCACCCATAATTATTTCAATCAAATCTCTTACACACCTTCACGTGAAATGTCTATCGATAAATTTAAGATGTTAGATCTCACATCCGGTTGGTTATATATGAATCATTTCTCACACTTGAGAAATAACTATGAATTATCACATATCACAACTCAAATTTTTTTCTTTTAGTTATGTTTTCCATTATCGATGAATTTCACGAAGTGCGATCTGCGTAAATCACAATTTCCATATGGTAATACAACTTGCATTTGGTTATTTGCTGCGAAATGCAGAGTGCGCTTAAGGAATCATGTCGATGCGCTTTATGGGACGCTTGAATTTTTATGATAATTTCTTTATTAGTTCTTCGGTTCCGTTTCACCGCAACTCTTACCGAATTGTTATAAGTTGATCGTTTCACGACGTGCTATGCGATTTTATATTAAAGCGGTGTTTAAAACTTTTATAACAGGAGTTTTATATGAATTTGGAAAAGGTTTAGCGCATATCGCAGCTCGCAAGACTTAAAATGTTTTAAGTTGTTAGGTTTGTAAGCTATGTGATTTGCAATGCGCGCTAAGAAAGAAAAGCGAAAAGGGAAAGAACTTTATTTCCTAAAGTTTTAAGACTTAGGCTAAGATAAAATCAAACAAATAAATTTCCTATTTATTTTTAAAGGGTCTCCATTTAGTAAAACTAAATGGGGGATATTGTATTGTACAACAAGTTTTTAGTCAAGGCCTTGCACTATGACAATGTTGGTTGATATGATGCTATACAAATTGGATTACCAATCGGATTCTTCTTATGAGATTCTTTAGATTGAAAGGGACCATGTTCCATTACGAATACCTCCTAGTTAAGAGGGAGTGTTGAAAAAGTGTAACTAGGTTCGGTCTTCATAATGACTTGTAATTATGAATTTATGTAATGAATAAGACAAAGATAATAAAATGTATTTTGTAATGCTTGTCTCATGGGTATCATGAGCAAGGAGTTTTTATTATAGGTCAAAGACTTCTTCTTGATGTCTTTAGGGATTTTTCATCTTGTCATAAATATGTAATTTAGAAGTCATGTATATGAAGAGTTGTTACACTTGTAAAGATAAATTATTTATGTAAAAATTATGCTTCAAGACCTTGTCAAATTGCTCCTTGAAGTCAACTTAGATTATGGTTAAAGGATGCTCCTTGAAGTCAGCGTACTAGCTAGAGGTCATGTCAGCCTAGAGAGTGAAATACTGCCCCTATATATAGATAGGTCTTGGGCCTCATTGTAAACCAACATGTTTGGATCAAGCTCTCTAATAAAGTGTGAATTAAGGTTTGAAATAGATGCATAGTTTGGGTCTGAGATTTGGTGCGTAAAGAAGAGGAATTCCATCAAAGGAAAACGAAAGCACAACATAGGAATAAGGTCTCTTGGTTTTAGGTTAGAGACTATAATAAAGTGTGGATTTAAGTACGAGAAATATACCATATAAAGGTGACCATCCAACGAAGAAAGGAAGAGGCAGTCCAATGTAAGAAAAGGGTAATAAATCTATGTTTTAGGTTAGTATCTACCTTGCACATCTGAGGTAGGCTGAAGGTCTCTTCAGGACTGTGATATAGTGCATAAATGGGAGGCCACTACAGAAAGTCATAAAACTCAGTCTATGGCATCAAGACAGAAGACCGCGAAGTCATCTCTAGGAGATAGAGACTGGATCAAGGAAGGAAACACCTTGTCCAGAGTGATTAGACTAGGGACTGAGTTCCCTAGTGTTGGTTCAGAACAATGACATAAAGGAATAACATGGTTATGGTACCCATCAATTGAAGATATATACGAATAATTACTTTTGGGTTTTCCTCTCCAACAGGGAGAGGTTTTGGCCCTAGATTGAAGAGCCTAAAATTTTTCTCTCTTGTGTTTTGATAATTTACTTGAAGAAAATAATAATGTAACGAAAGATAAGATCTAAGTGAAAGAAGCAAAATTAAATCACAAGTAATTATCAAGAAGATATATTGAATTAAATTCCCTAATTCCTCAACAAGGAGAACATATCAAATGCCTATTCCGCTCATCACAAGAATAAGGGAACCTTTAAGAAGTTCAAAGGACCAATGAAGAAAATAGACCTATCTAAGATTGAATGTTACAATCTCCACAAGATGGGTCATTCTGATAGGGATCAAGCAAATATTGTCGATGAAAAACCACCTAAGAAGAGCAAGACCAGAGAATCGGAAGTCAAGGACTTACACTACTAAGTCCTCTCTCTCTTACCCATCTTAGTCTTATGTTTAAATTAAAAAAAAAATTCCTTTATATTTTGATTTCTAGAACTTGTAGGTCTAATTGCCTTTTTAGAACATTTTTGAATTGTTTTGATAAAGTTATAGGTATCCCTCAAGATTGGAATGAGAGGGAGCCCTCACCACTTTACCAAAGATAAGTATATTACTCCTTGTATTACCTTTTCATGTTTGGTTTCCTCCCTTATCAAGCTGTGTTTGTATTATATTCTAATAACCTTTCTTTTTATATTTTCTTTGTTTAGGAAAAGTTTGTTGGACTCAAGGGCTATGGAGGCGACTTCAAATAATAAACTTGAAAAATGGTAGAAGTTTTGTTGCAAAGGAAGCTCTTCAAGAATTTATTTTCTACAAGGTTTGTAAGGAACAACTTAAAAGTATGTCTTAGATCATAAGCCTTGTTTTAAAATTACTTTACATTACTAACATCGTCATGTCTAGGGTTTTGAATCAAAAATATTATTGTTAGGGTGATTAATCATTAGATTGAATCTACTTTCATTATATCATTATTTTTTTGAAACCCTAAAAAGGTTCATTGTAAAACCCTAACCTAAGCATTATAAATATTAATTATGAAACCTAGTCTACCTAGGGTTATTGATGAAAATCTAGAAAATACTACTCTTTTAATGTTTAGGGTTTTGGTATTGTTATAATGGAAACCCTATCCCTTTAGGGTTTGTTGTGTTATGTATTGAAGCCCTAGAAATTTAGGGTTTGGTAATTTAGGGTTTATAAGAAACACCTTTATATTAGCTAAGATTATGTCTTACGAATGAAACCCTAGGTATATATTTGTCTACATGATCGAAACCCTAGACCGATCAAAATTGTTCTATGTATAACTTTAATGTATTGATATTTGTGTCTTGGGTTTTACTAGTAGATATTGTTGTAATATATTTGTGAATGAAATCCTAGATGTATATGCTAACCTAATTGTTGATAGTCTGTAAATTCTAGGGTTTGTAGCAAAGCTTTGGTATAATTTTGATTTATGATGATATTGTCTAGGATTTGCAACAAACCTTAGTAGAATTTTTTCATGTAAAATAATATTGTTGAAACCTTAGATAGTACTATGACTGGATTTAATTTTTGATATATAAGGCTTTATGTCTCAAAGATAAGGTTTGCATTAAATCCTAATAGAGTCTAACATATAAGGTTTGTAGAATTGTACTTGTTTGAATTGCTTCTAGGGTTTTTAATATATCATAAAAGAGTATGGCATATAATGAGATCAATATTCTAATGGAATTTATTTATGTTGTAGTCTAGGGTTTGTAAAAAAGCCCTAACAAGAAGTTGAAGTTTAGAAGTATGTGTCTCGTGCTAATTATGTTTAGGTATTTGTTGTCTAATGCTTCCATTATTGTATTAACATAATTTTCATATATTTAACTTCATAATTCTATATATGTGTTTGGTTGTACTTGCCATTAAAGTTTTTTAGGTACACAATCTTCAAAATAATGAAGATGTCCGTATAAGCATGATGATGATCAAGATGACCTTGATATCGTAAGAAGGAATGGAGCCATGAAAGGCTCTCTAATGTTATATATGATCTCCTTAAGTTAAGAGGAAGCCTCAATAAGAAAAAGGGTATATGTCCCTAGTTTAGAGGGAGGGAATATTATGATAGTCATGATGGATACATTGAATTCACTACAAAGTTTTGAGGATGTCTTGGTGCTACTGAAGAAATGAAAGAATAAAATTTTATGAATAATTTCATATGAATAACTTGATATAAGTGGCATTAGGATGATCAAGGACCTCGAAGGTTTGTGTTTACTTATATGTGTTTTAAATATTATTACTGATTCATGTTATGTTTGAGCAAGTAAATATCTCCATAAAGAAGAAAAAACACTTGAGAAGCATGCTTTTACAAATGGATATATCTAGTTTATTAGGGAGAGTTGAAGGATCTAATGGTTGATGCTTGGGAGGACATATGTCCAACCTATGTGTGTTTTATGTCTAGATCCCAAAGAGGGAGAGTGGCTTTGGTCTTATATCTCAACCCTTGGATATGCACCTAGATCCCTAGGTTGATGGTTAGTTAGTAAGTCTGATGGTACCTAGACTGGATGAAAGCTTTAGTCCATCTTAGTCCCACCCCGATAGATTACCTTGGTCATGAATCTAGTCTGTAGCACTGGGTGTGCTTAAATCTTCGTATTTAATTTTGGATACCTTCCATGTACCTCTATAGATACAGGTAATTATGAATACCTCCCTAGTTAATAGGGATTGTTGAAGAATGTAACTAGTATCGACCTTCATAATTTTACTTGAGTCATAATGAAATATATTTATCAAGAGAATAAAAACATATATTATTAAATAAATTTACTTATTCATGCTTGGGTTAATTTTTTTTAGGTCAAGGTCTCCATTTAAGACGTCTAGGGTTTATGTCAAGTTTCCTTGTCCATATCATATTGTAAAGAACCCTTCTTGGGATTTATTTGTCAAAGAATAAATTTATTTTGTTGTATTTTAGGTCTTCTAGGCCTCCTCCACCAATTTGGTCTCAAGGAAGGAAAATTTGGCCTCAAACAAGGTAATTAGATCTCACAAGAAGCCTATATATTGAAGCAACTTGACCTCATTTGCAAAATAATTCAAGCAAGTTCGATTTGCAGTGAATTGCAACTGTAAAAGTGTGAAATTCTAAGGAAGAGGAGGACAATTCTATGGGAAAAGAAGAAAGAATCTTTCAAGGTCAAGAATTTTATTTATATTTCTATTAAATCACATGTGCGAAGTTATAGAGTTTTGTTGGAAGGCTGAAATTTTGTAGTTGTTGGGAAGGTTGAAATTCTGGAATAGCTGGGCCAAAAATTTTGTTGTTAGATCAAAGTTCTGGATTGTAGTTGCACTTTGAAGGGCTAACATTTAGAAGGATAAGAAAAGGATACTTACAAGGAGAAATGGTTGAATTGGTGAAGGAGGAAGGTTTGTTGGTCTATGGTCTTGGTATATCTCATTTGAATTACTAAAGGAAGAGTTTTTAACTGGGTTTTCCCCTATATAGGGGTATTTCCCTAGCTATGCATTTATATCTAGTGTCCTTAAACTTCGTGTTTTGGTTTTGGTAATTTCTTGATGAATTAAAGATAAAAGAAGAACTTAAGAAAGATAATAATAACTCAAGAAAATCATAAGTAATTATCAACAAAGAGAAACTCTTTCAACCTTTCGATTTTCCAACACTAGGTTCGTAAGGAAATGAACATAATAAACCACACATGGCACATCCATCCATGAAAACATTATTGAGGAAAGACTTGAAGCCATAACATGTGGAATAACTCAGTAGAATAATATAAAAATATAATTTATGATTTATTACCTCTACTAAAGGAGGTGCCTCACTTACAAGCCACAATAATAACACAAAAACTAGAAAAATCATTTTTATTATGAGGAATCTAGCTTTTTTTTTCAACAGAAAATAATGAACATCTTTAATTAAAAAAAAGTTTATATAGTTCAATACATAGATCTTATCTGTAATCAAAAGACCCAGATAGAAGATGAATCAGGTTGGCTTGATAAAACATAGATCAAGATACCAAAAAGGGAGTAATAAATATCCCATCAGCTACCAGGGTCATATGCATTAAAACATAGCAAATAGATAAAGCAAAAAGTCCACAAATATTCCTTCAATATTTTTTTTGAGATAATCCAAGACTCTTGACTTAGACACATACTTCCTCCACACCAATTCAACCTTTCCTTCCAACAAATTTTATCTATACCTTCAACCTTGTAGTAGAAAAAACTTCAATCTATGCAACAACAACTACTTCTATCTATGCAACACTTCGACTTATGCAACAACAACACTTTGAACCTAGCAAATTTGATCTAGAAGCAACAAATCCAACCTAGAAACAACAACTTCGACCTAGCAGCAACTGGGAGAAACAACTTTGATGCAACAATATAGACTTGATATTCCTAGAAAATCCACATGTGTGAGAGATAGATGGCCCAAAATTTTTATTTTGCAACTTCTTGTCTCCTTCTCCAATTTCACACTTTTTCACTGCTTCTTCTTGAATATCGAACTTGTGTGATTGTGTCCTCCAAATGAATGGAACTGCTTCAATATATAGGCTTCAGGTGAAGTCACATTACCCTTCTTGAGGTCGACTTGATCTCCTTGAGGCCAACCTGGTGTGGAGGTGACAAAATTAATTTTTGACTAAAAAATAATTATTTTTACATGATTCAAAAGCCCAATAAGGGTCTCATTAAATGTATAATGACTCCAATGACTCAATATAAATCCTATAAGTCCTCAATGGGGACTTCGACCTAAAACATGATGACCCAAGCATGAAACCCATGCTTTAATAATAATAATAATAATATTTTATTTTTCATTCTTTTCATAAGCGCATTTCATTATGAATCAAATACAATTATGAAGACCGAACCTTACAACATTTTTCAACACTCCCTTAACTAGGGAGGTATTCATACATACAAGTACAAGGAAGATCTCAAAACATATGGACTATGAATATTTTAGGCACTGCAATGAAATGGAATAGATTCTTTACCAGGGAAATCTATCCAAGGTCCTTCAACAATTTAGGCACTTACGATGCCAGAAAATAGATTCTTGACAAGGGAAATCTATTCGAGTTTTACCAAAATGGACTAAATCTTTCAACCTCTCTACATACCATTAGACTTACTTTATAACCATCAACCCAGGGCTCTAGGTGCGTATTTGAGGTTAGAGCTTTATGACCAACGCCAACCTCCCTACTTCAGGACCCAGACATCGACCAGATGTGCTCCCAAGAAATATGTATTACACACAAAGCCTCAAGACTCTCGATTAATCCAATCGGTAGCAAATCCTCTCAAATATCTCACGATCAAAATGATTGATAACAACATGCTATCAAACCTTGAGATATTTACATGTACAAACACAACCCAAATCAGTAACAAACTTTCAAATATACATAGGTAAACACAATCCTCTGTGGTCTTTCAGAAATTTTGATGTCGCTTTTCAGAGTAGGACTTAGAGACTTCCAAATGAATCTTAAGAGAATATTCCTCAACTATGCAACTTCATTTCCTACTTCACATGAAATAACACATTCTACAATGAGACCCTTCTTTCAGAAATACCTCTAATTGGATTCTCCAAATTCTTCTTATAATATTCCCTCCCTCTTCAACTTGGGGAGAATTTCTTCCATCCAGACTCCCTCTTAACTTAGGGAGATCAACTTCCTTTAATGACATCAGAGAATATTTCATGGCTTCCATCCTTCTTATCAAATTCATATTGATCATCACCATTCATATAACTTCATTTAACATGCTTATCAATCAAATAAAATTTTCTTACGAACATCTTCACCATCATGAAAATTATGTACCTACACAACTTAGAAAGCAAGTACAACCAAAACTATAGAAGCATGAAAGTTAATCATATAAAAGCCATACAATAATGGAATCATTAGACTTTTATTAGATACCAAACTTTATTTAGGTTCATAATAAAAAAGGGACACATACTTTAATACTTTAAACTTCTTTCCCAAGTTTTTGTTACAAACCCTAAACCACATCAACATCTTAATCAATATATCAATCTCATCATATCTAGGGCTATGATATCATTTTCAAAGATATGAAAAAATATTCTATAGCATATTTCAAACCCTAGAAACATTTTGAACAAGTAAAATTCAACAATCCATTTAACAACTTTCAAATTCATATCTTATAATTCCTACTAGGATTTAGTGAAAAACCCTATATTTCATATATGAGCTTCAACAATAAAAACCAATCATGGCTCAATTTAAACAACATGACTAGATTCTAATTGGGTTTTTTTAAACCCTAGTTTTCATTTTAAACAATCAAACAATCTTTCAAAAATCCCAGAAAATATCAACATATACTAGAGAATTAAACTTCGTCTAAGGTTTAGTTACAAAAACCCTAGAATCCACAAATATCATCCTAGAATATCAAAATTCGACTCGACCTTAATTAAAAACCCTAGGAATTATGACCCCTAACAAATCGGTCGACACATGTATATCTAAGATTTCATCATCATGTATAAGCATATCATAACAACATATGTCAAGCAAACCCAATGACACAAACACATTAAAGTCAAACATATAAAAAACTTGATTAAATGAAAAAACATATACCTAGGGATTCATTCCAAGGTCACAAGGGTCTTGCTTATAGATCTTATCAAACCCTAAAGATATAGGATTTCAATACATATCCCAAATTTACCAAAACTTCACATGTTCAGGATTTCAAACATCACCATCCAACCCTAAATATAAGGGTTTCCATAACCATACAAAAACCCCAGACATGACATCAAAATAGCATTTTTCTTAGACTTCACTAATAAACCTAAGTAGGTTAGGGTTTAACAAATTTGACATACCCTTAAGTTATGGTTTTGCAGAGAACCTTTTTAGGGTTCCACAATAATAGCCAAAGATATGATGAGGGTAGATTTATCTAATGATGAATCACCCAATCAAGAATGTTTATGATTCAAGAGAGCTAGACACAACAATGTTAGTAATGTAGAATGGATTACCAAAAATAATGAATATATGTTTATCATGAAGAGAACAAAGATTATGGTCTCAAGCACACCTTTGTTTCTTAACAAACCTAGTAATTCCAATGCTTTATTTTTGTGAGGCCTTCTTCATAATCCCTAACCAGATCAACAAGCTTTCCTAAACAAAGAAAAATATAAAAGAAAAGTAATTCACATCTAAACATACCTAGATAAGTAAGGGAAACCAAATATGAAAAAGGTAAGGTATAATATACTTATCTTTGGAAATTGGTGAGGGTTGCCTCCAAGCTCGAGGGATACCTATAACCTTATAAAAAAAATTCAAGAATGCTTTTTCAAAACATGTTAAACCTAAAAATACTAAAAATCCAAATTAAAAAGAAAAACAACTAAAGCTTAAAGCAAAGGACATAGTATTGTAAGTCCCTTATATCTTATTCTTCGGTTTTATTCATCTTTGTAGATCCTTTTTCAGAAACATTAGCTTGATCCCTGCTCCTCTTCTTATTATTCGGATTGTCAAAACATTTAATTTTATAGTGACCCATTTTATGACATTGGTAGCATTCTATTTTGGACATATCTACCTTCCTTATTGGCTCTTTAGACTTCTTGAAGTTTCCTTTCTTGTGATGAGAAAAGTAGGCATTTGAAACTTTATCTTATTCATTGTTGGCTACTAATGCGATTCTCATCTCTTCTTGGCTACAAGCATTCTATAATTCCTCGAATGAAGGAGTTTCTTTCTAGTTGTTGATTCCTGAAGCAAAAGAACTCCAAGTGAGTGGAAATCCCAATAATGCAATAAGTACTAGCTCCTTTTCTGGTATAATCTCATCTATGGCTTGAAGGTCATCTCTAATTCTAGCTACCCTTACAAAGAAGGAATCCACAATGTCATCTTTTGTCATTTTTTTAGCCCATATTTCACTCTTAAGTCTTACAACTTGACCAATGTTCTTGATGGTGAACAATTTCGATAAGGCTTCATACATTTCTTGTGTTGGTAAAGTTGTCATTGATGTCAATATGGACCATGTTGAGAATTTGGAGGGCTAGTGATTAATTCAAAATTATCTTCTTGATAATTACTTGTGAGGATACTTGAGTTACTTATGTATTCCATTCGTTAACTTATTAAATATTTGATCAAGTCAATTATAAAAAGACACGAGACACAAGAATTAGGCTCCTAGAGCCAAGGAAAAACCTCTCCCTCTTGGAGAGGAAAACCCACGAGAAATTATTCTTATAGATTTCAAATGAAAAGTACCATGACCCAGAATCAGACCCTTGACCTATTTATGCATCCAAGGCCTTGTCCTTCTTTGATGTCCTTCAACGCTATTCCTTCTTCTCTTCACCAAGTTGCACTGTTCTACACCAGTACTTCCTTTGAACCTTCAATTGAATCTTTAGTTGCTTGAGATATATATATGATGTAGTTAGGAAAGTAAATCTCAGATTTACTTTCCTTCTTTCTTTCACTTTCCGACTGCTTCTTCTTTTCAGACCACTATCCCAACAACTTCACTTTATATTAGTTTTCAAAATATCTTTGGAAAGATACACACTTAAAAATCATCTCATTCTCATGCTCATGCACTTGGATAGCCCCACACTTTAAAATTTTTGTTGCACTAGAACAAATCCTCACTTCAAGACTGTAGCTGCTTCAGGGTGATTTGTGCTTCAACTTCAGTAGGCTGCAACACCTTATGGCACTCAAATGTAACACACTCACACACATATATATTGATCAGTCTTGAAACCCTTCATGAATACCCAATGAAATCAGTCATGAAACCCTTCATGCATCCGCACTGAAAACATTCCTGAAACCCTTCATGCATCCGCATTGAAATCAGTCCTGAAACCCTTCATGCATCTACACTAAAATCTGCAATTCACTTTTCCTTCAATCCACACTGAAATTTCCCCTTTTAATCCACACTGAACTTCAGATATATCCCACACTTTTGTTGTAGATATGACCAAAAATATGAGTGTGAATGAGCCGCAGGACAGAGGTATATATAGAGGTAATTGCATTGTCTTTAATCCAACCTGTCAGTTAGCTTGTAGACCAACTAGTCCAACTGATGAAGGTCGATGTTAACACATTAATTTAGCTTCACTTTCAACGTATATTTTGAGGGTTTTCATAAGATATTCTTCCATGGATTCTTGGACAAGATCTTGGAGCATTTAGACTAGATCCTTCATACATAAGACACCTAATTATATTTATTCCTAGAATACAAAAACCTAATAGAAATCAAGAAGAAGTATATTTAATATTTAATAAATTCTTTCTCATGAAAACCATGAAGCAAGTACAAAAAATATACATTTTATTATATTTGTCTTCTTCTTTACATAAATACATAATTACATAGTCAATATGAATACTGATCCTACTTACACTTTTCAACACTCCCTCTTAACTAGGGAGGTATTCAAACATGTACATGGTCACTTTCAAACTGAAGAATCTCATAAGAAGAATTGGATTTGTAATCGCATGTGTATAGAATCATATCAACCAGCATTGTCCTAGTGAAATGCCTTAACTAACAACCTCATCTCTCAATGATACAATGGGCTACAATGATGATGAGACACATGACTTATAGACACCATAGTCATTGTCTCTCCAAGGTACATATTCCACCTAGGTGTTCCCAGAGTATGACCTTCTTGGACTATTCTTCTATTGGGTAGCCTGCCCTCAAATAATATTGTTCCTTGAATATCTTGAATTCCATATCTCATTCTCAAAGTGTATCGAATGCCAAATGATTACCCAATCCTCCATTCTATATTCTAGGTGAAGACAAGAATGATGTGTCTATCCATTCTCTTCACATGGCCTTCATTAAGACTTACGACTATTAGCCCTGGTCTAGTGCATGACACATGTAATAGAGAATCACATACGTCACTCCCTCTCAACACAGGAAGGACATACTTCAAGTTTCTTCCAAGCAAGAAACTCACCACCAGGCTCCCTCTTAACTAGGGTCCTACAACAACAATCTTGCTACTCATGAAGACTTCCTCCCCTCGATGTCATGGATTTTGATATTGAGGAATCTTAAACTATTGGCTTCACAAGGCACATATCATCTATCACTTTCAATCACGAGTCATGTCCACTATCATAAAGTGATTCATCAGTATTTCTTATCTGGTCCACCGTTGTGCCATGCTTCTTTCCTTCGAATTATCTCCAAGGATCATACATCCTTTCTCATGATTAGTAGCCATGCACAAATTCATCTAGATAAACATACACATATGAACTTTTAAACCAAAATTTACCTCGGTGATGATCTTTCACCATGACATCTTCCTATAGGCATCGACATCCTTTATTCATATTGACACATCTCCTAATGATATGTTTTCTTCAAGGGTATTCTTCTTTACCAGACTTCTGTCAAAGTCTAAATATCCTCCCAAGAGATATCCTAGTCACATCTTCTTGGCTTCTAGATGATAACAACCTCTTGACATGGTTGCATCTCATGATATTTTCCTTTCCGCACATTCTTCATTCCTAAGAACTTACAAATTTTCCAGTTTCTCATTCATATACAACCACCTCATATTCCATGAGGATATATTATGTTGATTTCATCTATTAGTTCACAGAGAGATCCTCCTTCATAGATCATAATCATAAATATGGAAGTCTATTTCCTGCAACCATATGACATGACTTCAAAACATCCAGTGTTAGCATATAAATATATACATACCTTTATCATTTAAGTCATCCTATAGCAGTTTTAATAGAATGAGGAGCTCCATTCCCTTGGCCTGCTCCATCAATATGTCATCACATCTCAAAATTTTGTTTCCATGATGACCCTTGATCTTGATGACTGCCATCCATTAGTAATGTTATCAGAGAGATTTTCCTGGAGCTGCTTCACTAAGAGATCCTACCATGCTTTGATACTATAATATACATTGCTTCCTATCATACTATTTTACAACCAACAGAAATCACTTAAAGGGGAAGATGATCTAAATCATAGTGGAGATCACTCGCTTCTTCTTTCTTAGATTTATTTGCATCAGGTTCTTCTATTATATTTGATGTAGAAATTTCTTGTTTCCCACCCCGGTTTTAAGTTTCACCTTATTTCTCCAAAATAGTTAAATTCCCTTTCCCATATCCATACATTCAACAAACAGGAAAATAAATTTTGTTGAAAACACAAATTCTGGAAATATTACAGAATGCTAGAAAATGCAGAAATAAATGTCAGCACATACAAACAGCCATTCAACACATTTAAACACAATGATTTTTGGTCAAGGTGACCCTGGAAAAACCCCCTACAACTCTTGGGGAAAACCAGTTCGAAAGCTCCTTCTTATTTCTGGAAAATGCTTTTTACAGTGAGAGAAATATTCAGCAAAAATCAACAAATAAAATTTACAACTTATCTCGTTTTCCATGCTTAACCACCGCCTCGAAAAATGTGCAAACAACAAAAATAGAACAGCAATAAATGTTGTACGACCTCCTCGATTTTTGTGCCCAGAAAATCTGCAATATATGTAGCTATACGGCCACCTCGATTTCTGTGCAAAACAGCAATAAATGTTGTTGTACGGATCTCAAATTTCATGCCAAAAGAACAGCAGAACCTTGATGTATGGAATCTATCTCGAAATTCATGCAAGAGGATAGCCACTTGCTGTATGGCTTGCCTCGAAATTCGTGCCAACTAAACCAGCCTTCTGCTGCCTCGAAATCTGTGCCAAACTACTGTGCATCCTCTTGGAAAATGTGCCAAAAGTCTGTTGTACGGTCTTCTAGAAAATCATGCCAAAATTTGCCTTGGGATGTGTGCCAAACTCAGCTGTACGGACTTGCTGAAATCCTGCCTTGAAATGTGTGCCAAGCTGCTGCCTCCTTCTCCTCACTGCCCAGAAATCTCCCTTGCTCTCTTGCTCTCCTTCTCTCAATTTGCTCATGAAAGAATGAATGACCTTTTCCTCCTTTTCCTCCTTTAACCTAACCCTAAGTGACTTTTGGGGAATCCCTAAATCCAATGGCTGAGATAGATTGAGATCGAGGGCTGAGATTAAATTCTCATTTAAATCTCACTTTCTATTTTTTAATTCACCCCACTTTAATAAAGACCCACTTAGTCATTTATTTCCAAAGTCACTTTTCCTTTCTAATTTTACATTGACTTTATTAAAGTCACTTTAAAATTATACTTTAGTAACTTTATCACATAAAGTCACTTTTAAATTAAATTTGACTTTATAAAATTATAAAGTCACTTTAGGAGAAAAATTAAATTCTTTTGGACACTTTTCCCTAGGCCAAAGATCAAAGCCTTAGGGAACCACCTATCCTCCAGTACCCAAATTTCAACATTTGATACATGGGCTTCTTGCTTTTTCTTCTTGTCCTTTCTAAATTTAGGAAAATCTTGTTTATAATGCCCAAGATCATTACATCCAAAGCATCATGTTGAATCTTTGGTTAAACTGAGAGAAGGGGGGGGGGGGGGGTGAATCAGTTTAACACATGCATTAGATTTGTAAATTTTCATCAAAATTATTTACAGCTTAATATGTGAACAGTCTTAAAATGTTGCAGCAAGTATTAAATTAATGTGACATCAATCTTATTGTGAGAGAAGCAAACAATTAAACAGATTGAGTGGATCATATCAACATATAAGCAACACACATAAAGACAGCAGATATAAGTGGAAACCCATAAAGAGAGAAAACCACATCTTATTATTGTTGTGATGCAAATGCAAGCTCCAACTTCCTCTCACCACTGTTTTTCTGTAGGCACCAACCTACAGGAGGCTCCAACCTCAGTCAGCTACAACTGACAGCTATCAAGCTTCAACTTGATAGGGAAGCTCCAACTTCCTCAATTTATCAAAAGAAATGTATGCTGATTTACCTCAAATATCAGCTCTGTTCTGTAGCATCTCGTTCTACTCCTCTCTTTCTTATCTTCTCTGCCTCAATCTTCTATACTCTGCATTCTCTATCCTTACTCTCTCTAACCTCTCTATGCATATCTAGATGATATTACTTATAGACAATTCTTGATGACTGTTTGTTTTCCTCTTGGGAATTTGAAATGGATAGCCATACCTCTTAGTCTTATGCCTTCTCATTTCTTTTCTAGCTCACTCAAAAAAATATAACTGTATCTACTAATTTTAATACTACAATGGGATATTTTTTCTCCTCCGGAGACTTGCCAATGCATCACAAACAATATAAATCAGTTAAACCATTTACATTTGATTACAATGTGAATTCCAGCTCACCCATTCAGCCTCTTACCGCGTTTGTCTTTTCTGTGACATTGTTTTGTCCCTTTTAGCTTTGCTAGCCCTCCTGTTCTCTTCCATGGTGTAACTGCTATGTATCTGTAACATCGCTTTTTATATATAACACAATTTTAACTATCGGCATGATAAGAATTGTTTTTAACATATAAACTATCGTGTTCAATATAACAATAAAGTATCATTTTAATACATAAAAAAGCCCTTTCGGGCCCACTTGCCGAGCTTGTATTATCCTCCGATGCGATGCGATCACTATTTCCGATTGCGATTAGTCACTGTTCACTTTGATATGCCGATGCGATGAGTCGCTTTTCAAAAACTTTCGATTGCGATTAATCACAATCACAACTTTCATTTGCATGTTCCAATGCCCTGCTCCTTCTCCGATGTGATGAAACACTGTTTACTGAAACTCAACCATATATGAATCATAGTTTATAAGCCCATCAGGTCCGGAACTTCATCGCAATTGCAATATTTTGTTAACATGTTCCGCTGTGAACTTTCTCTGATGCCATTGGGTGAGGGTCCCACAATATAAGACTTTGTGTTTTAAAACCAAGCGAAAAAAAATTTGGTTCTCTTGATCTCGCGCCAAAAGATATAATACATATGCTTTGTATTATACCTTTGGTCCCTTGTCCATAAATCGCTCCATATATATATATATATGCTTTGAACCTTTGTGTATAAGGCACAATATACATAGGGCGTTGCATATATATATAAACTTTCTGCTTCAGCTTTAGTGTATCCTCCAGCTTGGGATATGATTCTCGGAATAATATGTAGGGGGGTCCCACCCTACACACCCAATATCTTCTGTCAACATTATATTAAGTCTTGGACTTAGACATAAGCCCAGCATTGATATCTATGTATATATATAACTTCTAGGGCTCCGTAGTTCATTTAATGTTTCCGCTCCCAGCATAGACTTAGCCATGTACTTCATTAGAAAACCTTAGTCTTAATGCTATAAATGGTTCCGGTTATTTTAATTACATACACCAAGATTATAGCATTCACTCAAAGTTTATATATATTAATGCGGCACATATATCATCTTATGGATCACGGGTCCCATGCTCTACTAATCACCCTCGTCAGTTCTCTATATAACAATAAAGTACGAGCTTATATAGGAAATTCACAATACCTTTGCATACATTGACTCGGTGTTCACTAGTCAACCTTGTACATTAAATCTTACAATTCGACCCTGGTTCAATCCAAACTCAACGCTTGGCATGAACATATATTAACCCATATATCACACAATTCACATTGCGCCAACTTCGCATATTCAACCATTATATGTGCCTTACAATATATCAATATATATATATATATATATATATATATATATATATATATATATATATATATATATATATATATATATATTACGGCCTTCTTCAATTTTGGAAGCGTTATGAAAAAAAACTCAACCACATCGGACATACCTCGGTTAAAATCGCAATCGTGGTTTGAACAGTCTTGATCAATATAAATTAGAACTCGGCCCCGCACTAACGACCCTTCCACATCCAACGGCAGACAACACGTCACACTGCTTCAAATGATTGGACGTCCTCAATCAAATCTCACGTGACTTAGATGCATGGGCCTTTAACTCGCGATGAGAGTGGTATCTCCAAACTGCTTAAGGCCATGTGTCAGCCTATGGCACTGATCGCGTTCGAATTGGAAATATAGCTTATCGTACAAAGGCGGTGCGATATGGGTGGGGTTGGTTTCGCAAACCCGCTATCACGGTTCACAACGGTCATGGTTCCTCTCCTTTTCCCTCAGGGTTCCATCGTGCTTATATATATACATACATATATATATATATATATATATATGAACTTTTCCTTTCATGTGCAATTCCTCAACACAATTTCTTGGTCGATACTGCAATTACCAACGACTCATCTCTACAGGCCTAGACAACTGTTACGTGGAGAATGATAACTCCTCAATGCACCATGCCTTTCCATCGATTCTGTTCTAGCTTTCATATTCAAACTGTGCTCATGCTCTTTGAGGAATTCCGCTATATAGGCATATATGTATTCGGTCACCACATAATTATTATAAAGGGGAGATGAGTCATTACAGAGTCTTATTCATACATGCCCACACAAACTCATACAATTTCTTATTGAACCTCTCAATTCACTGCCTTTTCTTCCTCTGCTCCTTGACTAATTCTTGTCCTTTTGCTGCCTCTGCTAGCTCTCTGCTCCTTTTCCATCAATGACAACATTTCCAACAGTTTCCCCATTTGGCATTGATGGCAACACCTTCACCAATACTCCAATGGTTCCTCCAAGTATTCCTCTTCCTGGCTTCTTTTAGAGGATCCTATCTTCTGTTACTTGCTTTTCCTCCCCCTTTGACATCAATGGCAAAGGGTTGGACATTTCCTACTGTGCTTTCTATCTCTTCATTTCCTCTCTCTGGGGTGTGTTTAGGCCTTCTTCTTCTGACTTTGTACCCTGCTGCTCCAAACTGGTGTACACGAGTTGTTGAGAGAACACTTTTGAGAAAATTTGAAGTTGTCTATACATAGGTGATGACAACCACATATAATCAGATTTGTATAATCAGGGATGCATCATTGGAATGCCAATATATCTTTTATAGCTGTGATTCACTTTTCTTGCCTGTTGGTGATGATATGAGCTAGGATGCTGATAATGATATTACAGTTAATAGCTGAAAGGTCCTTTTTGTTGTTGTGAACAATGAATCAAACCAAAGTTTACAACTTATTGTGAGATTAGGTGATCTTTCAATTTAAGAGACCAAATACCAACTTTACTTCTTGCACACTGCACTTTCAAGAACAAACCATTGAGGCTAGACACATTCAATGTATTAGTCAAACTCACTTATTAATCATGCAATTTTCTTCATGACATAAGGAGGTATGTATGTCAATGGTCAATTTCTCTTTACTGACAAAATAGTCCTTCATACTCCAGATATTTTAACTGTTCTATCATGATGATCTTCCACACAACTTAAATTTGTTTGATTGAAGTCTCAACAACCAAAATTCACATATTTTATAAATAATTCTAAGTCAGAGGCCTTGAAGATATATAAATGCTGACTTACGAAGGGTATTCAATTATAGAGAAAAAGATATTGCTTCAATGCTCAATATAATGTTTCAAGAGTAAACAAAAAACACTGATCCTTTAGCCTTTTCATTGACTCTTTTATGCTGGATGTACTCTTTCCATAATCCTTTGATCCTGAGGACCTGGTTCCTACTTCCCTTGCTAGTTGATCTCCCCCTGGAATGATAATTTTGTTTCTGTTCTCCCCCTGAAATTCTGTTTTCTCTTCATATCAGAGAGTAGCATCTACAGATACTGCCCCTAGTCTATCTCTCAAATATTCAAATGGTTATCTAGCAAGAGGTTTGGTGAATATATCTACTGTTTGTTCTTTTGTTGGCACATACTCCAGCTTTACTACCTTCTGAGCCACTTGTTCTCAGAGAAAATGATACTTGATTGGGATATGTTTAGTTTTTGAATGAAGCATAGGATTTTTTTGATATGCTTATATCACTTGTATTGTCACATTTGATTGAGATAGGTTCATCAATGCTTACCTTCATGTCTTGGAGGGTTTCTTCATCCACATGACTTGTGTACAACATGTTGTTGCTGCTATGTATTCTGCTTCTGCTGTAGATAGAGAAATAGATGTTTGTTTCTTGCTTAGCCATGCCACCAAACTTTCTCCTAGATAGAATGCACCTCCACTTGTGATTTTCCTGTCATCCACATAGCTAGCCCAATCTGCATCTGTGTATGCTGTCAAAGTGAAGATTTTTATTTTTAGATACCAAAGTCCATACTGTGTCGTTCCTTGTAGATACCTGAATATTATTTTGACTGTTAGAAGGTGATTTTGTTTAGGTGTTGCTTGATATCTAGCTACAAGTCCTACTACTAGCATGATGTCTGGTCTTCATGATGTCAGGTACAGAAGACTTCGTATCATGGATATGTAGAGTCTTTGATCTGTATCAGCAGATCCATCATCAGCACACAACTTGCATCCTGTGATCATGGGAGTTGGCACAGGTTTGCAATCTTCCAGTTTCAACTTTTTCAACATTTCTTTTACGTATTTTTCCTGTGATATGAATGTACCTATGTTATTTTGCTGAATTTGAAGTCCTAAATAGAAACTAAGCTCTCCAATCATAGACATCTCAAACTCTTATTTCATCTCCTCAGCAAACCCTTTTGCTAGGTCATCTTTGTTGCTTCCAAACATAATGTCATCAAAATATACTACAACAATCAGGAGTTCATTTTGATGGGCTTTTATGTATAGATTTCTATATGCTCCTCCTCTCTTAAAGCCTTGGTTTTGCAAGTATTTATCCAGCCTTGAGTACCAAGCACAAGGAGATTGTTTTAGTCCATATAGAGCCTTCTTTAGTCTGCATACATAGTCTTATTTGTCTGTTAATGAGAAGCCTTCTGGTTGTTCCATGTAGACTTTTTCTTCTAGATCTCCATTCAGAAATGCAGATTTCACATCCATTTGATATACCTTGAAGTCTTTGTAGCATGCAAAGGCCAGAAACATTCTAATGGCTTCCATTCTGGCTACAGGGGAAAATGTTTCATCGTAATCAAGTCCTTCAATTTGTGAATATCCTTTGCAGACAAGTCTGGCTTTATTCCTGATTACCTGTCCTTCCTCATTCATTTTATTTTTGAATACCCATTTTGAGCCTATGACGTTTTTCTCAGTGGGTCTAGGAACTAGTTCCCAGGTATTGTTCTTCTCAATTTGGTCTAATTATTCATTCATAGCATTCACCAAGACTTGTCCTTGTTGGCTTCTTCAAATTAATTTGGCTCTATTTGTGATAACATGGCTATGTATACCTCTTCTTCCTATTCAGTTAGCTGCCTTCTTGTCTAGACCCCAACTCTCTTGTCTCCTATGATCTGATCTTCAGGATGGTTCTTCTGAGTGTATCTAGAAGGGGCTTTAGAGCTCAGTTCAGCATCTTCTATTGTCTTGCTTGTTTCATCATCATCTTGGTTTTCTTCTTCATGGTGGTCTGAAGGACTGCTGCAGTCTGTACCTCATGTATTGTTTGGAAGTTCTTCATCAAATATCACGTCAATTCTTTCTACAATTTTTCGAAGAATCTTGTTGTAGCACCTGTACCCTTTACTTTTGGAAGAATATCCTAGAAATATCCCTTCATCTGCTCTTGCATCAAATTTCCAAAGATTTTCATCATTATTCTTTATGTAACACTTGCTTCCAAAGATTCTAAAATGTTTGATTGAAGCTGGTTTCCCATGCCATAGTTCATAGGGAGTCTTGTCACTGCTTGGCCTTAAGTGAGCTTTGTTAAGAATATGCACGACTGTGTGTTTTGCTTCTGCCCAGAAGGTTTGAGGAATATTACTCTCTTGCATCATGGCTATGGCAATTTGTTGTACATATCTGTTTTGTCTCTCTGCTACTCCATTCTACTGAGGTGTCCCTGTAATAGTAAATTGTTGCTTTATGCCATGTTCATTGCATAGGTCTGCAAAGTCATAATCTGTGAATTCACCTCCTCTATCCGATCTGATGCATTTTAGCTTGCATCCTGTTTGATTTTTTGCTAAAGCTTTGAATATTTTGAATTTTTCCAGAGCTTCCAATTTATTCTTGAGAAATGCAACCCATGTCATTCTGGATAAATCATCTATTATCAGCATGAAGTAGGATTCTCCACTTGGTGTTTTAGTTCTTCTAGGTCCACACAGGTCCATGTGCACAAGCTGGAGTGGTCTTCTTGTTGATAACTCAACTTTGGCCTTAAATGATATGCGGGTCTGTTTGCCCAATTGACAAGATTTTCATATGCTATTAGAAGGCCTTCTTATTTCTGGCATGTCTCTGACATCTTTCTTCTTGCTTAGTCTGATGATGTGATCAAAGTTGAGATGTCCCAACCTTTTATGCCATAAACATGACTCCTCAAGTTTGCTAAGATGACATGCTTCATCTTCCTCTTTCACAATGTAAACATTACTCTCTATTCGACCTCCTTTGAGCAGAGTCTTACCTGTGGTGCTTGATCTGACTTCACAATCTTGTGCTCTAAAAATAACTTCACAACCTTTATCACACATTTGACTGACACTCAAAAAATTTGCTTTCAGCCCATCTACAAATAGTACATCTTGGGCCTTTCCTCTACCATTATCTAGGCTGACTGAGCCTTTTCCTTTTATTTTTCCTGATTTATCATTGTCAGATTTATTTTCATCAAAAGTTATAAAATTGCTTCTGTCTCCAGACATGTATTTTGAGCAGCCACTGTCCAAATACCACTGGATTTTCAGGTCTTGATCAGTTAGAGCCAAGTCACATTTATTCACCTTCTTTATCCACTGGAAGCACCCTTTTTTTTTGGTATCTTTTGTGAGATGATGAACTACATCTTTTGAGAGGACATTTGGAAGGCATATGTCCAATTTTATTGCATACACAACATTTTATTATGATTTTTGCAGAATTGTGAGTATGAGTAAAGTTTCCTTGATTCATAAACCTCCTTGAGGTGTTGAGCATCAATATTTTTCCATATTTTCTGCACTCAATGATTTTATGGCCAAATTCTTTACAATAAAAACAGTAACCATAGAAACAATTTTCATACCTGATGTGAGGTTGTCTTCTCCATTTGTTTTCTTTAGGAAGTCTCTTCACTGTTTGTATCTTTTGCTGGTTTGAATTACTCTTCCTTGTATGACAGTATGCAGCAATGTGTCGCAGCTTGTGGCAAACATAACAGGAAGAATTTTTCATAGGAGGGAAGAATCTCCTTTGATGGCTTCCAAATTTGACATACACAGGGGTATATGAATCTTTTTCTGTTATCTGAGAATTTCTTTCATTCTTTGTTATTAGAGGATTCTTCTGGGTTCTGTCTCCCTCCTTACATGTTTCTTTGTTTGTAGGAATTATTTGAGATACTTCATCATCCTTCTTTGCTTTTACAAAAATAATCTCTCTGTTTTCTTTTTCCTTACTTTTACTTGATTCTCCTTCGTAGCCTATTCCAATTTTTATCATAGGAGATCTTTGAGCACCTAGAATTTCGTTCAACTTACCAGAGCTTGTTGTTTGAGAAAAATTTATAGCCACTTTCCTTTAAGCATTTTCTAATTTCTTCCTGAGACATACTACTTCTTCTTCCAACTTCTCTTGTTCTTGAGTTTTCTCCTTGATTTGCTTAAGTAACATGTCTTCTATATTCTTGGCTTCTTCAAGCTCTATCTTTAGCTGCATGAGGACTTCTAAATTTTTTTCTTCTCGTACATACTTGAGGAGAATGTCCTTTTGTTTTCTGCACTTCAGTTTGAGTCTATCAATCTCCTCCAGAGCACTTCTTAGCTCCCCCTCAAGGTCGACTTCACCTTCTTCTTCTTCATCTTCTAGCAATAGTCCTTCAAGTTGTTCTATGGCCATCAATAAAAATTCAGAGGTTCCTTCTTCACTTGAGGGTTCATCTGAGTCTTCAGATGCACTACTGTCATGTTGAGCATAGAAGGATTTTCTACTAAATTTCTTTCCTTTCGGCCAGTTCTTTGATGTAGTTTTCCTTGATTCTTGAGCCTGATTCTTTACTTTCTTGTGAGGACACTTAGCAGCATAGTGTCCAACTCTTCCACAGTTAAAGCATTTGAAAGGAAGTTTACCTTTGTATTTACCTGATCCTCTATCCAGTTTCTTGACAAATTTAGCCTCTTCTTCATCAGAGGAAGAACATGTATCTTCCTTTTCTTCTTTCTTCTTTTCTCTTTTAAAAGCTGCCTCCAACGTACTTGTATTCTTCTGTGGGAGTCTCATCTCATAGGATATTAGATTTCCAAGTAACTGGTTCATAGTCAAGGTCTCCCAATCAGCTGTTTCTTCTATTGCAGACACCTTGGGATTAAACCTGGATGGAAGATATCTTAGAATATTTTGCACAATTATACTTTCTGGAATTGTTTCTCTAAGAGCTTTCATATTGTTAACAATTTCTACAACTCTTAAGAAGAAGCTGCCAACATCTTCATCATCATTCATTTTCAAATTTTCAAACTGGGCTCTATATACTTTAAGTTTGGCAGTCTTTACCTTTTTATTTCCCTTATGGATATTCTCTAGAGTGTCCCACATATCTTTGGTAGTCTTACTGTGCATTATTTTGATAAATTCAGCCTCACAAAGTCCACTTAATATTGCATTCATGGCCTTAGCATTTGCTACAAATTCTTGTTTAGCTTCTCTTTCTGGGTCAGTTGCATTTGGGGCATATCCAAATTCTACAGCAGCCCATACCTCTATTCCTAGAGACATTATGTATGCTCTCATTCTGATTTTCCAGAAGGCATAATTAGCACCAGTGAAGAAAGGGGCTTTATTGGTTGAGCTTCCTTCTTGACTAGCCATCCTGGGGCCTAGGATCTTCTTTCAGTGGTTAAACTAGTACAAAAGGAACGAGCTCTGATACCAATTGTTGAATCTTTGGTTAAAATGAGAGGGGAGGGGGGCGGGGGTGAATCAGTTTAACACATGCATTATATTTGTAAATTTTCATCAAACTTATTTACAGCTTAATATGTGAACAGTCTTAAAATGTTGCAACAAGTATTAAATTAATGTGACATTAATCTTATTGTGAGAGTAGCAAACAATTAAACAGATTGAGTGGACCATATCAACATATAAGCAACACACATAGAGACAGCAGATGTAAGTGGAAACCCATAAAGGGAGAAAACCACATCTTATTATTGTTGTGATGCAAAGGCAAGCTCCAACTTCCTCTCACCACTGTTTTTATGCAGGCACCAACCTACAGGAGTCTCCAACCTCAGTCAGCTAAAACTGACAGCTATCAAGCTTCAACTTGATAGGGAAGCTCCAACTTCCTCAATTTATCAAAAGAAATGTCTGTTGATTTACGTCAAATATCAGCTCTGTTCTGTAGCATCTTGTTCTACTCCTCTCTTTCTTATCTTCTCTGCCACAATCTTCTATACTCTGCATTCTCTATCCTTACTCTCTCTAACCTCTCTATGCATATCTAGATGATATTACTTATAGAGAATTCTTGATGATTGTTTGTTTTCCTCTTGGGAATTCGAAACAGATAGCCATACCTCTTAGTCTTCTGCCTTCTCATTTATTTTTCATCTCACTCAGAAAAATATAACTGTATGTACTAATTTCAATAGTACAGTGGGATATTTGTTCTCCTCCGGAGACTTGCCAATACATCAAAAACAATATAAATTAGTTAAACCATTTACATTTGATTACAATGTGAATTCCAGCTCACCCATTCAGCCTCTTACTGCGCTTGTCTTTTCTGTGACATTGTTTTGTCCCTTTCGGCTTTGCTAGCCCTCCTGTTCTCTTCCATGGTGTAACTGCTATGTATCTGTAATAGTGTTTTTTATATATAACACAATTTTAACTATCGGCATGATAAAAATTGTTTTTAACATATAAACCGTCGTGTTCAATATAACAATAAAGTATCATTTTAATACATAAAAATTCCCTTTCGGGCCCACTTGCCGAGCTTGTATTATCCTTCGATGCGATGCGATCACTCCGATTCGATGCGATGCGATCACTATTTCCGATTGCGATTAGTCACTGTTCACTTTGATATGCCGATGCGATGAGACGCTTTTCGAATACTTCCGATTGCGATTAATCGCAATCGCAACTTGCATTTGCATGTTCCGATGCCCTGCTCCTTCTCCGATGCGATGAAACATTGTTTACTGGAACTCAACCATATATGAATCATAGTTTATAAGCCCATCGGGTCCGGAACTTCATCACAATCGCAATATTTTGTTAACATGTTCCGCTGCGAACTTTCTCCGATGATACTGGGTGAGGGTCCCACAATATAAGACTTTGTTTGTTTTAAAACCAAGCGAAAAAACCTTTGGTTTTTTTGATCTCGTGCCAGAAGATATAATACATATGCTTTGTATTATACCTTTGGTCCCTTGTCCATAAAGTGCTCCATATATGTGTGTGTGTGTGTGTGTGTGTGTGTGTGTGTGCTTTGAACCTTTGTGTATAAGGCGCAATATACATAGGGTGTTGCATATATATATAGACTTTCTGCTTCTGCTTTAGTGTATCCTCTAGCTTGGGTTATGATTCTCGGAATAATATGTACGGGGGTCCCACCCTACACACCCAATATCTTCTGTCAACATTATATTAAGTCTTGGACTTAGACATAAGCCCAACACTGATATCTATATATATATATAACTTCTCAAGCTCCGTAGTTCGTTTAATATTTCTGCTCCGAGCATAGACTTAGCCATGTACTTCATTAGAAAACCTTAGTCTTAATGCTATAAATGGTTCCGGTTATTTTAATTACATACACCAAGCTTATAGCATTCACTCAAAGTTTATATATATTAATGCGACACATATATCATCTTATGGATCACGGGTCCCATGCTCTACTAATCACCCTCGTCAGTTCTCCATATAACAATAAAGTCTGAGCTTATATAGGACATTCACAATACCTTTGCATACATTGACTCGGCGTTCACTAGTCAACCTTGTACATTCAATCTTAAAACTCGACCCTGGTTCAATCCAAACTCAACGCTTGGCATGAACATATATTAACCCATATATCACACAATTCATATTGCGCCAACTTCGCATATTCAACCATTATATGTGCCTTACAATATATATATATATATATATATATATATATATGACGGCCTTCTTTGATTTTGGAAGCGTTATAACAAAACTCAACCACATCGGACACACCTCGGTTAAACTCGCAACCGTAGTTTGAACAGTCCCGATCAATATAAATTAGAACTGGGCCCCGCACTAATGACCCTTCCACATCCAACGGCGGACAGCACGTCGCACTGCTTCAGATGATCTGACGTCCTCAATCAAATCTCGCGTGACTTAGGTGCATGGGCTTTTAACTCGCAATGAGAGTGGTATCTCCAAACCGCTTAAGGCCACATGTCAACCTATGGCATTGATCGCATTCGAATTGGAAATACAGCTTATCATACAAAGGCGGTGCAATATGGGTGGGGTTGGTTTTGCAAACCCCCTATCACTGTTCACAGTACTCGTGGTTCCTCTCCTTTTCCCTCAGGGTTCCGTCGCACTTATATATATATGAACTCTGCCTTTCATGTGCAATTCCTCAACATAGTTTCTTGGTCCATACTGCAATTACCAACGACTCATTTCTACAGGCCTAGACAACTTTTACGTGGAGAATGATAACTCCTCAATGCACCATGCCTTTCCATCGATTTTGTTCTCACTTTCATATTCAAATTTTGCTCATACTCTGTTATGCCATCGATTCTGTTCTCGCTTTCATATTCAACCTGCGCTCATACTCTGTTATTCCATCGATTTTGTTCTCGCTTTCATATTCAACCTGTGCTCATACTCTGTTATGCCATAACACTTCCATTTCACAATACTCACAAAGGATTATATTACTATCACTTTCCAGGATTATGTATTTGGTCACCACAAAATAATTATAAAGGGGAGATGAGCCATTACAGAGTCTTATTCATACATGCCCACACAAAATCATACAGTTTCTCATTGAACCTCTCAATTCACTGCCTTTGCTTCCTCTGCTCCTTGACTAATTCTTGTCCTTTTGCTTCCTTTGCTAGCTCTTTGCTCCTTTGCCATCAATAAAAACATTTCCAACAGTCTCCCCCTTTGGGATTGATGGCAACACCTTCACCAATACTCCAATGCTTCCTCCAAGTCTTCCTCTGCCTGGCTTCTTTTATAGGATCCTATCTTCTGTTACTTGCTTTTCCTCCCCCTTTGACATCAATGGCAAAGGGTTGCACATTTCCTATTGTGCTTTCTATCTCTTCATTTCCTCTCTCTGAGATGTGTTTAGGCCTTCTTCTTCTGAATTTGTACCCTGCTGCTTCAAACTAGTGTACACGAGTTGTTGAGAGAACACTTTTGAGAATATTTGAACTTGTCTACACATAGGTGATGACAACCACATATAATCAGATTTGTATAATCAGGGATGCATCATTGGAATGCCAATATATATTTTATAGCTGTGATTCACTTTTCTTGCCTGTTGGTGATGATATGAGCTAGGATGTTGATAATGATATTACAGTTAATAGCTTAAAGGTCCTTATTATTGTTGTGAACAACTTATTGTGAGATTAGGTGATCTTTCAATTTAAGAGACCAAATACCAACTTTACTGCATGCACACTGCACTTTCAAGAACAAACCCTTGAGGCTAGACACATTCAATTTATTAGTCAAACTCACTTATCAATCATGCTATTTTCTTCATGACATAAGGAGGCATGTATGTCAATGGTCAATTTATCTTTACTGATCAAATAGTCCTTTATACTTCAGACATTTTAATTGTTCTATCATGATAATCTTCCACAAAACTTAAAGTTGTTTGATTGAAGGCTCAGCAACCAAACTTCACATAGTTTATGAATAATCCTAAGTCATAGGCCTTGAAGATATATAAGTGCTGACTTACGAAAGGCATTCAATTATAGAGAAAAAGATATTGCTTCAATGCTCAGTATAATGTTTCAAGAGTAAACCAAAATACTGATCCTTTAGCCTTTTCATTGACTCTTTTATGTTGGATGTACTCTTTCCATAATCCTTTGATCCTGAGGACCTATTTCATGCTTCCCTTGCTGGCTGATCTCCCCCTGGAATGATATTTTCGTTTATGTTCTCCCCCTGAAATTGTGCTTTCTCTTCATATCAGAGAGTAGAATCTACAGATACTACCCCTAGTCTATCTCTCAAATATTCAAATGGTTCTCTAGCAAGAGGTTTGGTAAATATATCTGTTGTCTGTTATTTTGTTGGTACATACTCCAGCTTTACTACCTTCTTAGCCACTTGTTCTCAGAGAAAATGATACTTAATTGGGATATGTTTAGTTTTTGAATGAAGCACAAGACTTTTTGATATGCTTATAGCACTTGTATTATCACATTTGATTGAGATAGGTTCATCAATGCTTACCTTCATGTCTTGGAGGGTTTGCTTCATCCACATGACTTGTGTAAAACATGATGCTACTGTTGCTTCTATTGTAGATAGAGAAATAGATGTTTGTTTCTTGCTTAGCCATGCCACCAAACTTTCTCCTAGATAGAATGCACCTCCACTTGTGATTTTCCTGTCATCCACATTGATGGCACAATCTGCATTTGTGTATGCTGTCAAAGTGAAGTTTTTTCCTTTAGGATACCAAATTCCATACTGTGTAGTTCCTTGTAGATAACTGAATATTATTTTTACTGCTAGAAGGTGATTTTGTTTAGGTGTTGCTTGATATCTAGCCACTAGTCCTACTGCTAGCATGATGTTTGGTCTTGATGCTGTCAGATACATCAGACTTCCTATCATGGATCTGTAGAGTTTTTTATCTATATCAGCAGATCCATCACCAGCACACAGCTTGCATCCCGTGATCATGGGAGTTGACACAGGGTTTCAATCTTCCATTTTGAACTTTTTTAACATTTCTTTTAAGTATTTTTCCTGTGATATGAATGTACCTGTGTTCTTTTTCTGAATTTGAAGTCCTAAATAGAAACTGAGCTCTCCAATCATAGACATCTCAAACTCTGATTTCATCTCCTCAGCAAACCCTTTTGCTAGCTCATCTCTGTTGCTTCCAAACATAATGTCATCAACATATACTACAACAATCAGGAGTTCATTTTCATGGGCTTTTATGTATAGATTTATGTCTGCTCCTCCTCTCTTAAAGCCTTGGTTTTGCAAGTATTTATCCAGCCTTGAGTACCAAGCACGAGGAGCTTGTTTTAGTCCACATAGATCCTTCTTTAGTCTGCATACATAGTCTTCTTTGTTTGTTAATGAGAAGCCTTCTGGTTGTTCCATGTGGAATTCTTCTTCTAGATCTCCATTCAGAAATGTAGATTTCACATCCATTTGATATACCTTCAAGTCTTGGTAGCATGCAAAGGCCATAAAAATTCTGATGGCTTCCATTTTGGCTACAGGAGCAAATGTTTCATCGTAATCAAGTCCTTTGATTTGTGAATATCCTTTGCAAACAAGTCTGGCTTTATTCTTGATTACCTGTCCTTCCTCATAAAGTTTATTTTTGAATACCCATTTTGAGCCTATGACATTTTTCTCAGTGGGTCTAGGAACTACTTCCCAGGTATTGTTCTTCTCAATTTGGTCCAATTCTTCATTCATAGCATTCACCCAAGACTTGTCTTTGATGGCTTCTTCAAATTACTTTGGCTCTATTTGTGATAACATGGCTATGTATACCTCTTCTGCCTGTTCAGTTAGTTGCCTTCTTATCTGGACCCTTACTCTCTTGTCTCCTATGATCTGATCTTCAAGATGGTTCTTCTGAGTGTATCTAGAAGGGGCTTTAGAGCTCAGTTCAACATCTTTTTTTGTCTTGCTTGTTTCATCATCATCTTGGTTTTCTTCTTCATGGTGGTCTGAAGGACTGCTGCAGTTTGTACCTCTTGTATTGTTTGGAATTTCTTCATCAAATCTCACGTCAATGCTTTCTACAATTTTTCAAAGAATCTTTTTGTAGCACCTATACCCTTTACTTTTGGAAGCATATCCTAGAAATATCCCTTCATCTTCTCTTGCATCAAATTTCCCAAGATTTTCATCATTATTATTTATGTAACACTTACTTCCAAAGATTCTAATTTTTTTTATTGAAGCTGGTTTCCCATGCCATAGTTCATATGGAGTCTTGTCACTGCTTGGCCTTAAGTGAGCTTTGTTAAGAATATGCACAGTTGTGTGTACTGCTTATACCTAGAAGGTTTGAGGAATATTACTCTCTTGCATCATGGCTCTGGCAATTTGTTGTACATATCTGTTTTGTCTCTCTGCTACTCCATTCTACTAAGGTGTCCCTGCAATAGTAAATTTTTTCTTTATGCCATGTTCATTGCATAGATCTGCAAAGTCATAATCTGTGAATTCACCTCCTCTATCCGATCTGATGCATTTTAGCTTGCATCCTGTCTGATTTTCTGCTAAAGCTTTGAATATTTTGAATTTTTCTAGAGCTTCCAATTTATTCTTGAGAAATTCAACCCATGTCATTCTGGAGAAATCATCTAATATCAGCATGAAGTAGGATTCTCCACTTGGTGTTTTAGTTCTTGCAGGTCCACACAGGTCCATGTGCACAAGCTGGAGTGGTCTTCTTATTGATAACTCATCTTTGGCCTTAAATGATGTGCGGGTCCGGTTGCCCAATTGACAAGATTTGCATATGCTATTAGAAGGCCTTCTTATTTCTGGCATGTCTTTGACAACTTTCTTCTTGCTTAGTCTGATGATGTGATCGAAGCTGAGATGTCCCAACCTTTTATGCCATAACCATGACTCCTCAAGTTTGTTAATATGACATGCTTCATCTTCCTCTTTCACAATGTAAACATTACTCTCTATTCGAACTCCTTTGAGCAGAGTCTTACTTGTGGTGCTTGATCTGACTTCACAATCTTGTGCTCTAAAAAGAACTTCACAGCCTTTATCACACATTTGACTGACACTCAGAAAATTTTCTTTCAGCCCATCTACAAATAGTACAACTTGGGCTCTTCCTCTGCCATTATCTAGGCTGACTGAGCCTTTTCCTTTTATTTTTTCTGATTTATCATTGCCAAAAGTAACATTGCCAGATTTCTATTCATCAAAAGTTATAAACTTGCTTCTGTCTCCAGTCATGTGTTTTGAGCGGCCACCGTCCAAATACCACTGGATTTTCAGGTCTTGATTAGTTAGAGCCAAGTCACATTTATTCACCTTCTTTATCCACTGGAAGCACCCTTTTGTTTGGTATCTTTTGTGAGATGACGAACTACATCTTCTGAGAGGACATTTGGAAGGCATATGTCCAATTTTATTGCATGCACAACAATTGATTATGATTTTTGCAGAATTGTGAGTATGAGTAAAGTTTCCTTGATTCATAAACCTCCTTGAGGTGTTGAGCATCAATATTTGTCCATATTTTTTTCACTCAATGATTTTATGGCCAAATCCTTTACAATAAAAACAGTAACCATAGAAACAATCTGCATACCTGATGTGAGGTTGTCTTCTCCATTTGTTTTCTTTAGGAAGTCTCTTCATTGTTTGTATCTTTTGCTAGTTTGAATTACTCTTCCTTGTATGACAGTATGCAGCAATGTGTCCCAGCTTGTGGCAGACATAACAGGTAGCATTTTTCATAGGAGGGAAGAATCTCCTTTGATGGCTTCCAAATTTGACATACTCAGGGGTATATGAATCTTTTTCTGTTGTCTAAGAATTTCTTTCATTCTTTGTTATTAGAGGATTCTTCTGGGTTCTATCTCCCTCCTTACATGTTTCTTCGTTTGTAGGAATTATTTGAGCTGCTTCGTCATCCTTCTTTCCTTTTACAAAAATAATCTCTTTGTTTTCCTTTTCCTTACTTTTACTTGATTCTCCTTCATAGCCTATTCCAGTTTTTATCATAGGAGATCTTTGAGCACCCAGAATTTCATTCAACTTACCAGAGCTTGTTGTTTGAGAAAAATTTATAGCCACTTTCCTTTGAGCATTTTCTAATTTCTTCCTGAGACATACTATTTCTTCTTCCAACTTCTCCTGTTGCTGAGTTTTCTCCTTGATTTTCTTAAGTAACATGTCTTCTATCTTCTTGGCTTCTTCAAGCTCTATCTTTAGCTGCATGAGGACTTCTGAATTCTGTTCTTCTCATACATACTTGAGGAGAATGACCTTTTGTTTCTGCACTACAGTTTGAGTCTATCAATCTCCTTCGGAGCACTTCTTAGCTCCCCCTCAAGGTTGACTTCACCTTCTTCTTATTCATCTTCTAGCAAGAGTCCTTCAATTTCTTCTATGGTCATCAATAAAAATTCAGAGGTTCCTTCTTCACTTGAGGGTTCATCTGATTCATTAGATGCACTGCTGTCTTGTTGAGCATAGAAGGATTTTCTACTAAATTTCTTTCCTTTCTGCCAGTTCTTTGATGTATTTTTCCCTGATTCTTGAGCTTGATTCTTTACTTTCTTGTGAGGACACTTAGCAACATAGTGTCCAACTCTTCCACAGTTAAAGCATTTGAAAGGAAGTTTACCTTTGTATTTACCTGAGCCTCTATCTAGTTTCTTGACAAATTTAGCCTCTTCTTCACCAGAGGAAGAACATGTGTCTTCCTTTTCTTCTTTCTTATTTTCTGTTTTAAAAGCTGCCTCCCTCGTACTTGGCTTCTTCTGTGGGAGTCTCATCTCATAGGCTGTTAGATTTCCAAGTAACTGGTTCATAATCAAGGTCTCCCAATCAGTTGTTTCTTCTATTGCAAACACCTTGGGATTAAACCTGGATGGAAGACATATTAGAATCTTTTGCACAATTATACTTTCTGGTATTGTTTCTCCAAGAGCTTTCATATTGTTAACAATTTCTGCAACTCTTAAGAAGAAGCTGCCAACATCTTCATCATAATTCATTTTTAAATTTTCAAACTTGGCTCTATATACTTGAAGTTTGGCAGTCTTTACCTTTTTATTTCCCTCATGGATATTCTCTAGAGTGTCCCACATATCTTTGGCAGTCTTACTGTGCATTATTTTGATAAATTCAGCCTCACAAAGTCCACTTAATATTTCATTCATGGCCTTAGAATTTGCTACAAATTCTTGTTTAGCTTCTCTTTCTGGGTCAGTTGCCTTTGGGGCATATCCAAATTCTACAGCAGCCCATACCTCTATTCCTAAAGACATTATGTATGCTCTCATTTTGATTTTCCAGAAGGCATAATTAGCACCAGTGAAGAAAGGGCATTTATTGGTTGAGCTTCCTTCTTGACTAGCCATCCTGGGGCCTAGGATCTCCTTTCAGTGGTGTTACACAGCAATTTGTCACCATCCCCATTCCTGACAAGCTTTATTGAGACGTATTCCATTAACAACCCGCCGAAGGAAGATTTAGCGTCAGAGCCAAGTTGTATTTTCCTTTGTATTAATTAATGATAAGCGACTATTGGTTATGGTTCCACTTGTATTGTTCATTATGATCATGAGTTGTGTCCTCTCTGACTGATACATAATTGCATATATCGGGTTTTACGCTTGTGTTTGTTGTGTTTCTTGTGTGTGCAGGTGTTCGATCGTGGCAAGCGAGAGGATTGCGATCTGCTGGAGCAAGGGAATGTCATCTTCTCTATGAACAACAATGTTGGAATTGAGGTAAGCCTTCTTCGCAAGTTGGTTTATTGCAATTAGGAACCTGCGCCTTAGCGTGATACGATTGTTGCTAGACCCAATCTAGGCTAGTAGGGATCGCCTTTTTCCGCAGAGGGGATTTACCTCTACAAAAAATTGGCGACTCCACTGGGGAGTTAGCTTGTTGTTTGCTTTATAAACTACAGACGGAGCCTGAAGTTGGCCAGATAGCCTTCGAAACACTCTTGCTTTTCATTAGCGAAAGTAGATGAATGCTACTTCAGTCAATCTCCGGTTTAGTTTATGAACTGAACACTTGGAGTATTGTCTTGTCTTTCGGTCGATTCTTGACTTTTCTTGCTTGATCAGCTCTTTTGGCTGGCTCTTTTCGTGAGTTTGGTTTTTGGTTTAAGCTCCACCATCTCTGGTCTGCTTCTTGGATTGCTTATTTTTTATTTTTTCTTAGTAAACTCGGCTGGCGTGCTTTTCAGTGTGATAGTCGTGCCCACTGGCGCATGTTGTCAGTGTATTACTCGCGCCAATTCCATTCTGGCGCTAGTTTCAGCCTTACAGTCGCGCCAATACTGTAAGGTGCTAGGGTTTACTGTGTTGTAATCCTTCTGAGACTGATCTAGGTGTTTGGTCTTGTTTTTACGACTGCCTGAGTGTTTTGGAGCATTGTTTGATTGACTGTGACCTTCATCCTTTGGTTGTTTGCCTATGTCTATTGATTTTACATTCTAACTCTAGGGCATCTAGGTGCTATAGTGTGTCGAGCCTCCCATGGGAGTTTTTGGTTTCTATCTGTTCAGTCAACTTTGTGATTTCTTCTCTGCATTCGTTTGGTGGTTGTCTATCATTTCATTGCGTTATTTGAGTGATTGGATTCTTCTTCATTCGAATTCCTCTTTGTCTCGCTTTGAGCCTAGATTACATGGTTCATTTGAGTCTTGGAGATTCTGCTTGAAGTCGTGAGTCTGGTCTTGGTTGGGAGAAATTCTTTGTTTTTTTATTTTCAGGCGTTAGCGCTTGTTGTCAGTTAGAAACCCGCGCCAATTTTTCATTAGCGCTAGTTGTCAGTGAGCAAGTTGCGCCAGTTGGCGCTAGTTGTCAATGATAAAATCGTGCCAATTTCAGGGTGTGTGAAAATTGAGATTTTTTCCCTACATCCTTCACCAGTGTGTCTTTCCCTTCCGGTCTTTTCACTATATGAGCATAGATTACATTGCTCATTGTTTGAAATGTCTTATTTCCATGATTGTTTGATGTAAAAGGGAATGAATGCCTTGTTTTGATTTCTTGCTTTGGAAGTCCTCTTTGTGTTTGACCTGATATGTCTTGTAGCCTTTTGAGGAACTTCATTACAAAGTGTTTGAAACAACGATTGCATTCTTAGTGTTTGTTTACATCTCTTTTGCATTCATCCTTCATTAAGGAGATTTGTGTTCTTTTAGTTTTCGTCTCATAGTTTTCTTTTCGTTAAAATGCATTAGATTACATTGCATTGAAAAGTATTTTTTGAGATCCATCATTGAACTTATATTACATTGTTTAATGATTGAAAACTAAAAGTCGCTTTGAGTGCATTCTCTTTCATTAAAAGCATGCATTAAGTAGATTCTCATTTCATCGAAAAATGCATTGAGTGCATTCTTATCATTTCGAAAAGGAAAAGGAAATTGTGCATAGATTACAATTGCATAGTTTTCGAAAAAGAGGATTTTGCATAGATTACATTGCATTATTCGCATTGTTGAATGTTTGAAATTACTTTCGGATAGTGAAATTCATCTAGTTTGGAAAAATTTAGTTTACAGTGTTGTTGTTTGTTGCATCATTGTTTGAAGCTCTTCCCTTAACTAGATAGCATTCATCGAATTGAAAGTTTTCTTTTCCCATGTAGTTGCATATAGGAGATTGTCATATGATATACGGTAGGGCCTTGAAACTTGAAACATAATTGAAAATCAACATTAAAATTCATTCAATTTACACTAAGGCAGCATTGAAACATTAACGAAATATTTAGTGGTCTAGGCTAGAGACGTGTTCCAACGTCTTTAAACCTAGTAGCTGTTGTTCGCTTCCTGGCTTTAGACAACACTAGTACGGACTTGTGCTCCCCATACCGTCACGTATATAAAGGGAGACCCCACTAGGTTTCTATCCTTTATCCATAGGAAGCTGAGTCTGCTGCCCTATACCCATGATACACCGGACACAGCATTCGGGGAGATTTCCTGCACGTACATTAAGTCCTTGGTTGATTTCTCTTTCATTTTGAAACCAAGGTGTATATTGCAGTTCACGGTTATTAGGTACACCCTTTTCCTAGATTACCTGAGTAGTCATTTCGATCTTTTTTTACTCTTTAAATTTGAAAAGGTCATCAAGCACTTGTCCTTTCATGCTTGTTTCCAATCTGAAAGTGATAGAGTCACCTTTTTCCTGTTTCTTGACTCTTAAAATATGAAACGACAGAGTTTTGTTTCAATGTTTTAAAAAATTTACTGCCCACGAAATATTCCTGGTTAAAGTTAGTTTCCTTAGGGTGTTGTTCTAAAGATCGTTTTTGATGGCAACTTTTCCAAAGTTCACCAACCAAGGAATTCCCCCCGGTGGGAATCCTGGTCATTTTCCTCCTTTTGGGAATGTTGGTGCTCCTTATATGGCAACATTGTCCCTTCCTGGGTTAACTATTGGGTTGCCTGTTTGGTTGTTTTCAACCTTTGTGGTCCCGAATGTCTCGGCTACTGGTCAATCAGTTCCTCCACCTGAACAACATCATATTGATTCCAAGGTGGACCTCTCCCCTTCTTCGCCTATTTCTGCATCCTCCTCTTCTACTTTTCCTAGTGAAAGTCTGGATTCGAGTAACCAGGTGGCTAAGAAGAAGAAGAAGAAGAAGACAAAAAAGAATAATTCTGATAAGAGAGAGGTTAGAGCTGCAGCTACTGCTACTGCTTCTGAAGCACCTCCTCTTGATAAACCTTCAAAATCTCCCCGGAAATTCAAGTTCCCTTGCATGTTGTGCACAGGAGACCATCTTCTTCGAGATTACCCTGGCATTCCCAAGGTGCTCGAAGTATGGTCCAACGGTCGTCCGTCGTTGCCTTTGGCTTCCGGGAGTCAGGTTGGGGGCACGTCTTCAGCTACTGCTGGTAAGGCTCCTAAGAAGCAGGGTAAGATTACCAATCCCTGAAAGTTGTGTGAAGGGCACCATGCCATTCACCTTTTTCCGTATATGGATGAAGCCAAAAGAGTCTTGGACAACTCGGCTGTTTCTACACCATGCCTCCCGGCTGGTTATAAACAACTTTCTTTGAGTCCTCCACCTGCTGATTCTACGATTGGTCAAGAGTCATCCTTGGTCGATCCCGCTCCCTCGGAAATTCAAATTCAGGAATCCATCCCCGACCAACAATTGGTCGTCGGATTGGTTGAACTGGCCCCGTCTACGGTGCACCAAGTTTTTCCCGTTGAGAGTGGACCTCATATCCCTCAGGTTCTTCTTGTTTCTTCAGATTCCTCGGACTTGGAGAAAGATTCTCCTGTCCCTATATCTCAAGAAGCTGCTCCTCCGCCTCCTGTGATGGAGGTCCCAGAGGATACTCCTCCCGCCTTCGAGATGTAGGTCATGGAGGATGTTCCTTCTTCTTCCGTAACACCCTGGGGGAAGACCATCTCGGTTCGATGGTAGCCCCTCCAAGTTGTTTGGTCACTTCCTTTGATTGGAGTCAATTTGCAGGATACCGCCTTCCGTCTTATGTGCCTTTCGAGATAACTGTACAGGCCTTTGGTCTGGTTGTACCCAGCACCATTATAGACGAAGGTGCATTTGTTAGTGTTCTATCCTCAACTACTTGGCAAGATTTTGGCTCACCGTCGCTTGCGCCTGTTACGCAGAATCTGTTGGCATTTAACAGAAGAACGATTCAACCATTAGGGATCCTTCCAAGGTTACCTATTAATTTGGGAGGTAAAACCGTCCATATGGACGTGATGGTTGTTCCAGGCCCTTTGGATTTCAATCTGCTCTTGGGGCGCGATTACACCTATGCCATGGGAGCGCTTGTCTCCTCCCTTTTTCGTGTGGTATGTTTTCCACATGAAGAACGGATCGTGACCATTGATCAGCTTTCGTTCTTTGGTCCTGATATGGCAGCTGGCCCACCATCATCCCTTCCTGGTTTTTATCCACCTGTTGTATCTGCCCCACCACAGGTCAACTATGTGGCTACATACCCCGTGCCTGTACTCAGCGACAATGTCGTTGTGCATCAGATGCTGGGGGCATTGGGTCCTGACTTCCAGGATTTTTTCCTTCCATCGGGAGTGGAAATCTTGGAACCGATGACTTCTTGTTCATTATGATGAGGTCGGTCGGAGCATAGTTCGTCTTCTTGTGTCAAGCTCCTTAAAAAATTAAACAAGCTGGTCGGAGCACAATTCATTTTCTTGTGTCAAGCTCCTTAAAAAATGAAACAAGCTGGTTGGAGCGCAGTTCGTCTTCTTGTGTCAAGCTCCTTAAAAAATGAAACAAGCTGGTTGGAGCACAATTCGTTTTCTTGTGTCAAGCTCCTTAAAAAATGAAACAAGCTGGTCAGAGCACAGTTCGTCTTCTTGTGTCAAGCTCCTTAAAAAATTAAACAAGCTAGTTGGAGCAGAGTTCCTTGTCTTGTGTCAAGCTCCTTAAAAAATGAAACAAAGTTGTCGGAGTAGAGTTCCTTGTCTTGTGCCAAACTCCTTAAACCATGAAACAAGGTGTCCTGAGGATAGTTCTTTTAATGTGTCAACCTCGTTAAAATAATGAAACACGTTCCTGTTCAATTCGAGTCTTTGATCAGATCTCGTAAAATCCCAATCGAGTCTTTTTAAGATCTCGTAACTTGAACCTTCACTCCCTCCATCTGTTTACTCAGGTGCATGGATTGAAGCTTGGGGGGCATGTACTTTGAATTGAGTCACCATGTTGGGGGCATGCTTACTTTTTTCAAGCATAGTTTGTTTCTATTTCAAGCTTGTGTAAAAATGAAACCAGTGTCAAGCATATTTTATCTTTGTTTCAAGCTTGTGTAAAAATGAAACCAACTTCAAGCAGAGTTTCTTGATTCCAAGCTTGTGTAAAAATGAAATCATCCCCATTTTACCTCTTTTGATTACAATTTTATCAACCTGTTTTTGCCAGATGAGCCTTGGTTTTCTCACTCCATCGTCATTATCTGCTTGGCCGATCATATGCCTTCACTTAGTTTTTTTACCCATTCCTGAGGAACCGCTGCGATGAGTGGTCTTGTTAGCCAGCCTCTTGACCTTTATCTTGTTTTGAGCAGTTCCACCATTACCGGAACTAGTTGCTACCCTTTATACCACTCGTTCCTCCAAGAGGAGTCATCTTTCAGCTCTTTTCTGACTCTTAAAAAATTGAAAAGATTGTCCAGTCGCTTGTCATTTTGATCTCGTCAAAGTGGTTACAAAACGACATCTACGCAGTATACGTTTACCCCTTTTTCGGGTTGGGATAGATTACTTACGAAAAAGGAATACCCTAGCGTATCGCGACTAGGAGGTTTTCTCAGACATAGTTTTCTACCATTTCGGATCTGAGGAACTATTTACGAAAAGGGACTATTGGAGTTTTCTTTCCTGTTGTCTTTTCAAACTCTCTAAACATGAAAAGACACTGAGTTCTCCCCTTTTCAGACTCGTTAAACCCTAATGACATTAGATTCAGTCGTAATGACGATATTCGAGTTCCTCCTTCCTAGGGCTCGTTAAATGTACTAGGATGGACTTATATAGCAAGCATATGGTATCCTCTTCAAGCTTGTGTAAAAATAAAGAGGTACTCGCCAGAAATGGTGGGGGAAAATGGAACCAACATTATTTTCGTGTCAGCAGTATGTCGCTCTTGAACATGGCACTTTTCTGCATTCGTGTTGGGTTGGGGACATCTCATCTCGTTTTTCCACTTGCCTTCGTGGGTTTGGGTAATCCCTTTTGACCTCTCATCTGCTCTTTGCCTCATCATCATGACCTTTGATCTGTTGATGTCAAATACTGCCAAATCCACTGTCGTGCCGCCGATATGTTCAAGAGAAGTTGACCTCTACAGTTACAACCTTCCTCTGGTTCTCATCTAATTTTGATTCACAAAGGCATTATGTTCCTCTGTCTCGCGTCGATGATGTGGGAAACACTATGGCCCACCTTCGATCAAGGTCACTTCCTGTCGAATTCAACTCATATCTAGGAAGTTGATCTAGAGATTCCCTTCTGGTACCTTGGAGCCTGCATGCCTCAATGGCAGGTTCTTCGCGTTCGACGTGAGGTTTTCATCATTAGCCTCCGATCGAGTGATTCTACGGGTGTTCGATGCCAGCTCACTAATTCACATGCCGTAGATTGTACCTATAGTACCTTGAGGGCCATTTTCATTATTGGTGGTACCTCTCGCATCTGTTAACAGCTTTCATCATTGACTGGTAATCAGGTGATTTTCTTACATGTTCGACTTCAGCTCACTTATTCGCATGCTTGAACTTGTACTTTGTTCGGGTCGAGATGGAGCGCAAGACCCTGGATTTTGTCTGTTGAAATCCAGGCTGCGATTTTGTGGATTATTATGATTAATTACATGACTCATTCACTGGGTGGCTGCGACCATACCTGAGTCTATTTATTGATCCTCACTGGATGGCTGCATCCATGCCTTGGATCTCGTTTATTATATACTATGCTATGGATGGTTGCGCCCATACCACATATATATCATGTATCTGAGATATCATTTTTATTTCTCTACGCAGGTTTTCCGACGGCAGTGTTTTCAGTTGGATATGTTCTCGTAAAGCATTTCACCCCTCTCTCTCTCTCTTTCGGGCCTCATGCTTTAGGGGGCATCTGTTACACAGCAATTTGTCACCGTCCCTGCAATTCCCCGTTCCGCACATTGGAGGGATTATTTCGTGACCTGTGAGCAGTGACATGTTCTGAAAACATTTTCATGGCATTCCCCTGAAGACATCTCCTTGTGAAAAACTCTAAAAATAGCCTTTTTATCCTTGTCGCGACTAGCCAGTGTTATACCCGCACCAATGGGGAAAATCCTCCAAAGAGGGCGCGCCAATTGGTGCTCTGTCTCAGAGTCGCACTCACGCCAGGCTTAATAAAGAGTGTTTTTTAAAAATAAAAGGCGGAAGATTGACTCCAACCAATTCCTGAACTGGTCTCTAAATTGAGTTGGGACGTTTAGCTCCGAATCTCCATGTAGAGGAAGTAGTTTTCCACCTCTCATGGAAGCTTCCTTGAGAATAGGGCCAATCCCATGATTGTAGGGATCCCAAATCCCCTTCCACCATCTATATAAGCTTGCCATTTTCCTTTGCAAGCTAATCTCCAAGAGAGTCTCTAAGAGTCTCCAAGAGTCTCTAAGAGTCTCCAAGAGTCTCCAAGAGCCTTCATAGCCTTCAGAATGCTGCAAGAGCTTTGATAGTCTTCATAGTGCCAAATCAATAGCAAGGAGATTGACGATCCAAGAGAGAGGCTTGTCACCATTCCTGACAAGCTTTATTGAGACGTATTCCGCTAACGACCCACCGAAGGAAGATTCAGCGTCAGAGCCAAGTTGTATTTTCCTTTGTATTAATTAATGATAAGCGACTATTGGTTATGGTTCCACTCGTATTGTTCATTATGATCATGAGTTGTGTCCTCTCTAACTGATACATAATTGCATATATCGGGTTTTACACTTGTGTTTGTTGTGTTTCTTGTGTGTGCAGGTGTTCGATCATGGCGAGCGAGAGGATTGTGATCTATTGGAGCAAGGGAATGGGAACGTCATCTTCTCTACGAACAATAGTGTTGGACTTGAGGTAAGCCTTCTTCGCAAGTTGGTTTATTGCAATTAGGAACCTGTGCCTTAGCGTGATATGATTGTTGCTAGACCCAATCTGGGCTAGTAGGGATCTCCTCTGTCCGCAGAGGGGATTTACCTCTACAACAAGTGGTTAAACTGGTACAAAAGGAACATGCTCTGATACCAATTGTTGAATCTTTGGTTAAACTGAGAGGGGGGGTGAATCAGTTTAACACATGCTTTAGATTTGTAAATTTTCATCAAACTTATTTACAACTTAATATGTGAACAGTCTTACAATGTTGTAGCAAGTATTAAATTAATGTGACATCTGTTGAAATATGGTACCAGAGGACAGGTGGTTCCCTAAGGCTTTGATCTTTGGCCTAGGGAAAAGTGTCCAAAAGAATTTAATTTTTCTCCTAAAGTGACTTTATAAAGTTATAAAGTCAAATCTAATTTAAAAGTGACTTTAAGTGATAAAGTTACTAAAGTCTAATTTTAAAGTGACTTCAATAAAGTCAATGTGAAATTAGAAAGGAAAAGTGATTTTGGAAATAAATGACTAAGTGGGTCTTTATTAAAGTGGGGTGAATTAAAAAATAGAAAGTGAGATTTAAATGAGCATTTAATCTCAGCCCTAGATCTCAATCTATTTCAGCCATTGGATTTAGGGATTCCCCAAACGTCACTTAGGGTTAGGTTAAAGGAGGAAAAGGTCATTCATTCTTTCATGAGCAGATTGGGAGAAGGAGAGCAAGAGAGCAAGGGAGATTTCTGGGCAGTGAGGAGAAGGAGGCAGCAGCTTGGCACGCATTCCAAGGCAGCATTTCAGCAAGACATTTCAGCAAGACAAGTTCAGCAGATTTAGCAAACAGCAGGCAGATTTGTTGAGCACGATTTTCGAGAAAAGGAGGCCGTACAGCAGGGCCATACAACAGGGCCGTACAGCAAGGCTGTACAGCAAAGTTGGGCACAGATTTCGAGGCAGCAAAGGGGCTGTTTTATTTGGCACGTTTTTCTAGGCAGGCCGTACAACAAGTGGCTGTACCTTTGCACGGAAATCGAGGCAGATTCCGTATAGCAAGTTTTTGCTGTCTTTTGGCATGAATTTCGAGGTTCGTACAACAACATTTATTTCTGTTTTGGCACAGATTTCGAGGTGGCCGTACAGCTGCATTTATTGCATATTTATGGGCACGCAAATCGAGAAATATGTACAGCATTTATTGTTGTTCCTGTTTTGTTGTTTGTACATTTTCTGAGGCGGTGGTTAAGCACGGAAAAAGAGATAAGTTGTAAAAGTCTGTTTGTTGATTTTTATTTTGCTGAATATTTCTCTCACTGTAAAAAGAATTTTTCCATAAATAAGAAGGAGCTTTCAAACTGGTTTTCCCCAAGAGTTGCAGGGGGTTTTTCCAGGGTCACCTTGACCAAAAATTACTGTGTTATGATGTGTTGAATGGCTGTTTGTTACTGCTGTTTTTTATTTCTGCATTTTCCAGCATTCTGAAAAATTTCCAGAATATGTGTTTTCAGCAAAATTTATTTTCCAGCTGTTGAATGTATGGTTATGGGAAAGGGCATTTAACTATTTTGGAGTAATAAGGTGAAAACTGAAAATCGGGGTGGGAAACTATAAATTTCTACAACATCAATCTTATTGTGAGAGCAGCAAACAATTAAACAGATTGAGTGGATCATATCAACATATAAGCAACACACATAGAGACAGTAGATGTAAGTGGAAACCCATAAAGGGAGAAAACCACATCTTATTATTGTTGTGATGCAAAGGCAAGCTCCAACTTCCTCTCACCATTGTTTTTCTTCAGGCACCAACCTACAGGAGGCTCCAAACTCAATCAGCTACAACTGACAGCTATCAAGCTTCAACTTGATAGGGAAGTTCCAACTTCCTCAATTTATCAAAAGAAATGTCTGCTAATTTACCTCAAATATCAGCTATGTTCTATAACATCTCGTTCTGCTCCTCTCTTTCTTATCTTCTCTGCCTCAATCTTCTATACTCTGCATTCTCTATCCTTACTATCTCTAACCTCTCTATGCATATCTAGATGATATTACTTATAGATAATTCCTGATGACTGTTTGTTTTCCTCTTGGGAATTCGAAACATATAGCAATACCTCTTAGTCTTCTACCTTCTCATTTCTTTTCCAGCTCACTCAGAAAAATATAACTGTATGTACTAATTTTAATACTACAGTGGGATATTTTTTCTCCTCCAAAGACTTTCCAATGCATCACAAACAATATAAATCATTTAAACCATTTACATTTGATTACAATGTGAATTCCAGCTACCCATTCAGCCTCTTACTGCGCTTGTCTTTTCTGTGACATTGTTTTGTCCCTTTCGGCTTTGCTAGCCCTCTTGTTCTCTTCCGTGGTGTAACTGATATGTATATGTAACAACGCTTTATATATATAACGCAATTTTAACTCTCGGCATGATAAGAATTGTTTTTAACATATAAAATTGCGTGTTCAATATAACAATAAAGTATCATTTTAATACATAAAAATTCCCTTTCGGGCCCACTTGCCGAGCTTGTATTATCCTCCGATGCGATTGATTCGATGCGATGTGATCACTATTTCCGATTGCGATTAGTCATTTTTCACTTTGATATGCCGATGCAATGAGTTGCTTTTCGAATACTTCCGATTGCGATTAATCACAATCGAAACTTGCATTTGCATGTTTCGATGCTCTGCTCCTTCTCCGATGCGATGAAACATTGTTTACTAGAAATCAACCATATATGAATCATAGTTTATAAGCCCATTGGGTCTGGAACTTCATCGCAATCGAAATCTTTTGTTAACATGTTCCGCTGCGAACTTTCTCCGATGCGATTGGGTGAGGGTCCCACAATATAAGACTTTGTTTGTTTTAAAACCAAGCGAAAAAACCTTTGGTTCTTTTGATCTCGCGCCAAAAGATATAATATATATGCTTTGTATTATACCTTTGGTCCCTTGTCCATAAAGCGCTCCATATAAATATATGTGTGTGTGTGTGTGTGTGTGCTTTGAACCTTTGTGTATAAGGCGCAATATACATAGGGCGCTGCATATATATATAGAATTTCTGCTTCAACTTTAGTGTATCCTCTAGCTTGGGTTATGATTCTCGAAATAATATGTAGGGGGGTCCCACCCTACACACCCAATATCTTATGTCAACATTATATTAAGTCTTGGATTTAGACATAAGCCCAGCACTGATATCTATGTATATGTATAACTTCTTGAGCTCCGTAGTTCATTTAATGTTTCCGCTCCCAGCATAGACTTAGCCATGTAATTCATTAGAAAACCTTAGTCTTAATGCTATAAATGGTTCTGGTTCTTTTAATCACATACACCAAGCTTATAGCATTCACTCAAAGTTTATATATATTAATGTGACACATATATCATCTTATGGATCACAGGTCCCATGCTCTACTAATCACCCTCGTCAGTTCTCCATATAACAATAAAGTCTGAGCTTATATAGGACATTCACAATACCTTTGCATACATTGACTCAACGTTCACTAGTCAACCTTGTACATTCAATATTACAACTCGACCCCGGTTCAATCCAAACTCGGCGCTTCGCATGTACATATATTAACCCATATATCACACAATTCATATTGCGCCAACCTCGCATATTCAACCATTATATGTGCCTTACAATATATCAATATATATATATATATATATATATATATATATATATATATATATATATATTACGACCTTCTTCGATTTTGGAAGTGTTATAACAAAACTCTACCACATCGGACATACCTCGGTTAAACTCGCAACCGTAGTTTGAATAGTCCTGATCAATATAAATTAGAACTGGGCCCCGCACTAACGACCCTTCCACATCCAACGGTGGACAGCACGTCGCACTACTTCAGATGATCCGACGTCCTCAATCAAATCTCGCGTGACTTAGATGCATGGGATTTTAACTCACGATGAGAGTGGTATCTCCAAACCGCTTAAGGCCACATGTCAACCTATGGCATTGATCGCGTTCGAATTGGAAATACAACTTAACGTACAAATGCGGTGTGATATGGGTGGGGTTGGTTTCGCAAACCCACTGTCACTGTTCATAGTACTTGTGGTTCCTCTCCTTTTTCCTCAGGGTTCCGTCGTGCTTATATATATATGAACTCTGCCTTTCATGTGCAATTCCTCAACACAGTTTCTTGGTCCATACTGCAATTACCAATGGCTCATTTCTATAGGCCTAGACAACTGTTACGTGGAGAATGATAACTCCTCAATGCACCATGCCTTTCCATAGATTTTGTTCTCGCTTTCATACTCAAACTGCGCTCATACTCTGTTATTCCATCGATTCTGTTCTCGCTTTCATATTCAACCTGTGCTCATACTCTGTTATGCCATAACACTTCCGTTTCGCAATACTCACACAGGCTTATATTACTATCACTTTCCAGGCTTATGTATTCAGTCACCACAAAATAATTATAAAGGGGAGATGAGCCATTACAGAGTCTTATTCATACATGCCCACACAAACTCATACAATTTCTCATTGAACCTCTCAATTCACTGCCTTTTCTTCCTCTTCTCCTTGAATAATTCTTGTCCTTTTGCTTCCTCTGCTAGCTCTCTGCTCCTTTGCCATCAATGACAACATTTCCAACACATCGTTCTTTGTCCACATTTCTTTTCTTATTCTGAGGACCAAATTTACTGAATCTTCCTGTCTTCCCGGACATGGCGACAAAAGCTTGATTATGTACACTTGATCCTTCTTTCAATCTTGATTCTTCTATCTTACCTAGACTTTGTAATGGCATGGCTTCTTCTCTCCCATCTATGCTGGAAGTGGAACCTCTTCATTCTTTCGGTAAAATATTTTGTACCATAGTGAGTATTTCTCTATCATACATTACTTCTCCCAACTTTAATAGTTGATCTCATATTGCGAAAATCTCCATTAGATATTGAATTATTATTTCCTTTAACATTCTCAATTTGTATAGTTTCTGTCTCCTAGATATTATTTCCTTTGTAGAACCTTTCGAGAACAGTTCCACCAATTTATCATATATTTCTTTTGAGGATTCTAGTTTTGCTACATAGGGAATGAGAGAGTATTTTATGGATTCTATAAGAATCCTTCGCGCTCTTATGTCTCCCTTCATGTATTTGATATATGCTAAAATTATCTTCTTTTGGAGGTAGAATTTTAGTTCCTTCTATGAAGCCCATAACTTCATTTTCAATTAGGTTCAGATCTGTCCTTTTCTTCCATGCATTAAAGTCTGATAGTCCAACCAATTTGTTGCTCTCTGTATAATGAATCATTTTGAAATATTTAGATAAAGTCATAGATACTTACATGAGTGTGTGAATTTCTCCTTCAGTAGCTTCCTTGATGATGACAAAGAGGTTAGGAGCTTCTTCTAAGATAGAAATCTTCAATCTAGGTGATCTTGGATCCTTGATGGTTAACGATGTCTTCAAAAGATGATGTCCTTTTCTTAACAATGTCTTGAATGTAAATATTTGATAGAGAACATTATTTTCTTAAAAGGCTAGCCCTTTACTAAAAATAGCTTGAGAGTCTTCCTTGCAAACTGATTTGAAATTTCACCCAAAATTTGAGTTTTTCTTCCTGGAGTGTCTCTTTGTCAAGTAGCCCTTGAGTTCAGCACCTTAGCTCTGATACCATGTTGAGAATTTGGAGGGCTAGTGATTAATTCAAAATTCTCTTCTTGATAATTACTTGTGAGGATACTTGAGCTATTTATGTATTCCCTTCATTATATTATTAAATCTTTCATCAAGTCAATTATAAAAAAACACGAGACACAAGAATTAGGCTCCTAGAATCAGGGAAAAACTTCTCCTTCTTGGAGAGGAAACCCCATGAGAAATTATTCTTATAGATTTTAGATGACAAGCACCATGACCCAGAATCGGACCCTTGACCTATTTATGCATCCAAGAACTTGTCCTTACTTCTTTGATGTCCGTCAATGTTGGTCCTTCTTCTCTTCACCAAGTTGCATTGTTCTGCACTACTACTTCCTTTGAACTTTCAGTTGAATCTTTAGTTGCTTGAGATATATATAGGTTGTAGTTAGGAAAGTAAATCTCAGATTTACTTTCCTTCTTTCTTTCACTTTTCGACTTCTTCTTCTTTGTGGACCACTGTCTCAACAACTTCACTTTAGATTAGTCTGAAAACTATCTTTGGACAGACACACACTTCAAGATGATCTCATGCTCATGCTCATGCACTTGGATAGGTCCACACTTTAACACTGTTGTTGCACTGTAATAGATCCGCACTTCAAGACTGTGGTTGCTTCAGGGTGATCCACACTTCAAATTCAGTATGGCGTAACACCTTTTGACACTCATATGTGACACAAATATATATATGTTGATCATTCCTGAAACCCTTCATGCATCCACACTGAAATCCACACTTCACTTGTCCTTTAATCAGCACTGAAATTGTCCCTTTTAATCCGCATTGAACTTTAGAGATGGCCCACACTTTTGTTGCAGATATGACCGAAAATCTAAGTGTGAATGAGTCGTAGGAAAAAGGTAATATAGAGGTAATTTCATTATCTTTAGGCCGACCTGTCCAGCTAATGAAGGTAGACTTTAACACATTAATATAGCTTCTTTTCCAACATAGATTTTGAGGGTTGTAATAAGCTCTTCTTCCATGGATTCTTGGACAAGATCTTGGAGCATTTAGACTAGATCCTTCATACATAAGACACCTAATTATATTTATTCCTAGAAGACAAAAACCTAATAGACATCAAGAAGAACTATATTTAATATATAATAATATCTTGCTCATGAAACCCATGAAGCAAGTACAACAAATATACATTTTATTATCTGTCTTCTTCTTTTCATAAATACATAATTACATAGTCAATATGAAAATTGATCCTAGTTACACTTTTAAACAGAGAAAACCCTAATCCTATATGCAAACCCTAAAATACAAATGAAGCATTACCCTTGTCCTATGTGTCATTGATGTGGAAAACCCTAGAATTGAAAAGTCCTTGATTGCCACATGTTTTCCTAACTTGTGTAAGCCCTAGGTGCCCTAATAATATTGAAGTTGTCCTAAATAAGAAACCTTATTGAAGTTTCTCTTTATGCCCTTGTCCTTGGAACCTTTATTCTTATTGATGCCCTAACATTAATAATGCCATAACAATATTGAAGAAACCCTATATGATATAACAAGACCTTGAAAACCAATTATAAAAACCCTAAATCCAAGCATAAAAACCATAACTCAATTAATTCCCTTATTCCATGAAAGAATTATTCAATTAAGCTTGTCATGAAAAATCTGTAGTTGATGGAGAAAAAATAAAAATTTTCATCATTAGGAATCACAAATTGAGAAGAAGAATACACCAACTTGTAGAGGAGATTTGTAGCTTTCCAATGAGTATAAGTTGGCCTCCAAACTCCTTGTCACTTGAGAGATATGATTTTTCTAAGTTTGAATTGTCAAATTACTCATATAAGCTAGCCGACTTAAGTTTGCTCATGATACTTGGTAGAGAGACACGTCTCTTCAAACATACACGAACAACTATAAATATAGCATCGAGCTCATCATTTCAGGCAACTAATTCGGTTAAGAAATTACAGTGAAAACGATTCATATCCGAGATAAGGAGAAGAAAAGAGAAAAGGGGGACGAAGATTGAAAATCACTTGTTTTTGAGTTTTATGTGGTTAATTTTTGGGTTATATCTTAAAAAAAAAAAATTTACATATCAAAGAGAAGATAACAGACCTGGAAAAATACTTCTGACCTTAAATTTCATAAACATTCTACTCCAAAAATTGTACTTATGGTCAAGGACTAAAATTTTGGATCTGTAGGATGAATGCACATTTCATATATGTATAACCATTGTAATATCTTAGACCTACAACATGTTTTGACCTTTTGTGAAATACCTATGATTTGGCCTTGTGTGTGGATTGTAGAGAAGTTTTGGTTGTGTAAATTTTGAACCTGCCAATGACAAATCATTCAAATCTATTGTAGCACTTTTGAAGAAGAAAAATGGACCTTTTGTGACACCTTGCAAAAATTTATTAATGACATAGTATTGAGATTTTTTTTTGCAGTGAAGTCATTTGTGTAAACCTACAGTGGATATTCCTATAGACCTGTTGAGGATATATATTGAAACCTGTGACAAATTGGAGCAACCTCTTGTGAGCATAATTTGGAACATTTTGAAGCAACCTATAACACCTCATATTTCATATTTGTTTTGACCTTTGCTTTGTAGCAGTGATGAAGACCTTAAACGCTTAAATCTTGAACTCATGGAAGCTGACCTATAGAAAGTTAATTAGCTCAGACTTATAGTTGACCTATGGAGGGATAAAGCTTGCACCTCTGAAGGATGTGTGCTAACCTGTGGTATTTATGGAGACTATACTCCAACTTGTGAAGACTATCCACTTAGAACTTGTGAATATTTTACATCTCTTATGAACCTATGGTGAAATCTCCTCTCTTGAACATATAGCACAACCTTCTTACTTGTGAAGAATAGTTACACTTTAGAACTGGTTGAAGGCACAATATTAAAGTATATTGCAGACCTCGAAAGCACAATATTTGCTTTGTCCTTGGAAAACTATTGAAGGAAAATACAAGATACCACATGGAGCATAATTGAAGCACCACTTAGAGCAGAAATTTCAAACCTAACCTTAAGTAATAAAGACATATTGTTGATGTATCGAAGACCTATTGAAAACACTTGTGAAGTTGATCTTGAAGGAATTCTTGGAGACTTTGAAGCATGATTGAAACCCTCATGGAGTGACCTTGAAGGAAGTTGTTTGGGTGACATGAAGAGTTGTGGAGACACTTTCTGAGAATCATAAAGTTGCCATTGATGAGATAAGGGAGGGAGTTGTTTTGAAGGCTAATTTGAAGGTATTTTCAAGGCTTGTTGTAGAAGCTTTTGGGAGCCCTTGAAGAACCATTCAACCTACATTGAAGATTTAAAGCAAATTGACAGGGTTGGTGCCATAGAGGATAGGAGTCCTCAAGAAGACCAGGTTGGAGCCTATTCCAGTGTAGAGGGTTGGAGCCTATTCCAGTGTAGAGGGTTGGAGCCTCGTGAAATCGAAGTTGGTGTTTGGAAAAGTACTTGTTGGAGACTGGTGGATTGACGATTGGTGTCTTCATCTAGGGTTGGAGCCCTAAACATTATTGCATTTCATTTATTATAAAAATAGGATTGGATTCCTTGATATTTCTCATTAATAAAATGATTAGTCTGTATTGTTCATTTTGTGTTTTGTTTATAAGTGATCCAAAAATGTTAAAGTAACAATTGTAAAAGAAATATTGATTCACCCCCCCTCTCAGTATTTCCAACAATTGTTATCAAAGCCAGGTTCTTCACTCAGAGCCTAACAAGCTTGAAGGTAAATCCTTAGAACACAAATTCCAAGATCAAGGAAGAAAGGCTCCAAACCTTGTGAAGATGTCTCTTCCTTAGTAAAAAATTCAGATGAAAATCAAGTAGTCGAAGCCCCCATGTTGAATGGAACAAATTTTGAAGTATGGAAGGGTAGAATGACATTATTTTTGATGACTCAAGGTTTTGAAGTCTGGGATTTAGTGATTTATGGAAGTACAATAGAAGATGAATAATCCAAGAAACATAGTACAATAGAAATAAAGGAAATCTTGAGTGGGTACCAGATCCTACAAAGTCCAAAATGAAAAAATGTTCATCAGAAAAATATATGTGGGAAAAACTTCAAAATATTCACTCAAAAGGAGCATTGAACATGACCTCTAATCAAGATGATGATGAAAAGAAATAAGGAAATCCAGAACCCATAAAGGAATCTAAAAACAAAAGTGAAGACATCAAGACCAAGGAATCCATAGAATATGAAGAAAATGAAGAAGACCTCAAAGAAGATCTCAAGGAAAAACTTGTAGTTGTGTTTGAAGAAATAAGTAGATTGAATAGGGAAAATGAGGAGCTCAAGAAGAAAGCACAAGATGGTGAATATGACCTTCATAATGAAAGGAAGGAAATTTATCTCTTTAAGCTGCAAGTACAAGAAAGAGATACAGAGCTCACCAAGCTCAAGGAGGAATTTCATCAAACCAAGAAAAGACATCATGAAGTCATATCCATGATGAATCATTAGATACAGAAAATAAAATGGAAGAAATTTTTTCAAGCCATATTATACAAAGACACGAGGACTTGAACAAACTTGAAGCAAAAATTGGTCATGACATACTAACTTGAAGAAAAAGATGAAGGTATCTTCAAATTATAATAAGATCATAGTATTAAAAACCAGAACCGGTGATCGGACCGGTCCACCTAATAAACTAGGTTTTAAACCAGAACCGGTCAAACCAGGACTGGTTAGATCTCAATGAATCAGTTTCAAAAAACACATGAAATAATTATTTTTTAATGAAAAATATTTGTTTTTAATATTTAAAACTATGAATCCAAACTAATAGACACAAAGTATGCAAAGTTTTATCATATATATACCATGTAAAGGTGAAAATATCAAAATGGCACCAAGTGAAATACATATCACCAACAACATATATAATCAATGAGGCTCTAAATGGCATATAGAGTAAAAAAACAAAGCCTACAAGCTATGAGTCCACTCGCCTACCACAAGTCTACATATATGATATTAGTAATAAACCTTATCACTTGAAACTTTGAAAGCTAAAACTTGTCATCATGATCAAACTTAGGTGGTTGAGTCTTGACTCCCAAACTTTTCAACTACTTGAGTCACAAACTTCTCTATTGGTTCAGTGACTTGAGTCTCAAACTTATGAAGGTATTCTTCCCTAATATGCCCTATTACTTCATTTGGTGCTCCACATGGTTTTACATGGCCTCTTATCCCATCCAAGTGTTTCTTGAACCTGTTAATACCCCCTCCTTCAATAGATTTTTGGCAATATTTGCAGGTCATTTTTCCATCAATCATATCACAATGAGTCCATGCAGTATCCTTGGCTTTTGGAGGCATGATGGATACTACTTAGGTCAAAATCTATGTTGTTCCACTACTCCAACAAAAATTAAACACTCTCCAAGCTCCCAATGAAACTCACAAAAACTCCAAATGAGATGTGTAAGGAAAATGGGGGGGGGGGGGTGAGCTCCTTTTAAAAGGGTTGTTTTTCTTTAGGGAAATAACCCTTACCTCTCTCCAAAACACCCAGGAAGCTTCCAAAAAGAGTTTGTGTGGGTTTGTCACTATCCACCATAGTATTGGTAATGAACCGATCAATTTATGACTGAACTATCCAGTTTGAACATAAATCGGCTGGTTCATTCATAAATCAGTTAGTTTGACTAGTTTTGTGATTTTTTTTGCCAAGATAGCCCTTAAACCGGGTTTTTTTCCTGTTTGGCCTATTTGCCTAATGAACCGACTGGTTTGACCGGTTTTTAGTTCATACCGACCGATTTTTAATACTATGAATTAGATATCACCTCTCTCAAGGCCAAAACATGTGAAGCAACAAGGATGAAGGAATAAATGGAGATCATTCTCGTAAAGGAGGATGAAGAATGCAAGAAAATGAAAGAAGAAATTGATATCCTAAGGAAAGAAGTTTATCATCTGAACAAGAGTCTAAAGATCTTTCAAACCCTAAATGACATCCTAAGCCATCAAAGGTCTGCCCTTGATAAATCGGGTCTTGGTTATGCAGGAGAACCCTCAAGAAAAAATGATGCAAAACATAATGCATCAAACAACAAGGATGTGAAGAATCTTGGAATAAATGTTGATCCCCCCAGTTCTAGCAAAAGCAAGGAGATTAATCAAGATAACCTTTGAAGAAACCCTACTCCTAGAAGGTCTGAAAAAAGGTGTCAAGGATGCAAGAGGCAAAGGATATCATCAAGGGATCTCAAGGAAAAAATACTTTAGAATTTCATCAAGGCAAGCTCCATCCTCCAAGTACCAAAATATATTTTTTGGTTATTGCTATTCTTGTACAAATTTTGGGCATATGGCAAAGGATTGTAGGGAATACCACAAGGACAAATATAATGGTACCCATCAGTCTCCTAACTTTGTGAGAAGAATTAATGCTTACTCATTGATAAACAAGATGGAATGCTTTAAATGACATAACATTGGACATATGACTCGTGATTTTAAATTGACTTGGGTTCCATTCTACCATATAAAAAAAGTCAATATATATTGAAAAAAAAGAGAATCCAATGTTAAAAAGATATATATATATATATATATATATATATATATATATATATATAGAAAAATGAGAGAGTATATATTTTTAAAAAAATATATTATATATATATATATATATACACCAAAAAAAAAAAAAAAAAAAAATTCATTAGAAAAAAGAAAAAAAATTAAAAGAAATTATATTAAAAATAAATAAAAATAATAATAAATTGAATTGACCAACAAAAAAACAAAAACCCAAAACGAAAAATAAAATTACCTTTCAATATCTCTTCCACCACCATCGTAGTCCATGCTTGACATACCACACGGACTAGAGCGACTTCCGATAGTTATCAATTCTTATAGCTATCATTTATTTTGGCGTACACCCCAACTCCGTCGTTCGTTTCCCCCATCAAGGTCGTGCTTGTCCTTCCAACACCGCAGCCTGGGGCCAACTCTGGTCTCCATTGGATTCATAACCCCCATGTAGTCTTTGTTGCGGCCACTAACGCTTGATCACCGCTAAATCCTTGTCGCTCCTACCGTCTGTCGCTTTCCAATCCCATCTTCGACTCCTATATTCCCGCATTGTCTCCACCAACTCTGCCCCCGCTCCACTAGACAGTCTCCTTTACAATGCACAGGCCACCCAACCGACTAGTTTGACACATTTCTCCCCCGGTGTTGTCTATCCGCCGACAGTCCGACACAAAAAATCGTCCCACAATGTCTGACTACGTAACTCTATCGCTCTACTCCAATCATGGCATGGCATCCCAAAACTGTCTGACGTTGTTACTGCTGCGGACATTTTCGTCCACCTAATTATGTAGTTACGCAAGTCAATAGTCAAACCCACATGAAAACAGTGTGACCCCTCCCAATTCGAACCATTCAATTATATTTATTATATAGTATATAAAGTTACAATATAATTAATTATATAATTAAATTTTTTTTTTTTTCTGAATAAGTCTACTTCTATATTGATACAAAAAGATTACAACGAGGTTGAGGCCTCCGAGTGGCTAGCCCAATGATGTGGCATTCTTGCATTACACTGCTGCACATTGACATGAAAAACCAACGACTGTTTACAGACTATGAAAAACACTGAAGACCAGGACCTTGTCCGACTGTTAAACCACTGATACTTGTGTCTGTAGTGTTGTCTGAAATGGAGGACTCTTTTCGACATACATGACCACAACAGACACATCCAAAAACAAAAATTACAAGCAGTTTTAGTGTGGCAATGGAACGCTGTCCAGAGGACAGTTACATGTATAACCATATTTAGAAAACAGTAGCTGGGAGACCATTGATATGTCGATGGAGAATGACAGTCAATATCCTGCAAAAAACTGAAAGGAAGAAGGAGGTTGAACCCCTTCTTGATACCTGTAGTCAAAAACTGGCGAGTTGAATCCATTAAGCTTCCTTGGTGGGCGAGGGCGCTTCTTCCACCACTGGGCAAGCATACGGGCAGAAGTCATCGTCATCTGGTGGAAGAGGAACTTTGTCAGAGAATCCACTGCCGGATGGAGCGCTGGGCTCTGCTTTCTGAAGCTCGAACTGAGAGGTGATTGCTTCCAGAGCACTTGGCATACTGACGTTGGGTGAACAAAACAGAACTTCATCCTCAGGAGCAGGGACATTTCCAAAGGGCGGAGCTGGAGCAGTCGTGTTGGGGGCCGAGAGCAAGGACTGTGCGACCGGGTTAGGCCTCAGATTAATGGAGACAGAGGCAATAAACTCATGATGATTGAGGGAGCAGGGGTAGATGAAACGGGCGGAGTGAGAGTGAACATTGGAGGAGAGGCGAACTTGCGCCCCACGTCCACGACCACGGCCACGTCTGGAAGCAACAGTGCGCCCTTCACCTGGGTCAGAAAAGTCCGACGAAGAGGCAGAGGAAGGAGACACAGGCGGTCTGATAACATGCCCCCGAGAGGAGCCGCGCCTGCTAGTCATCCTAGGTCTCAGTCGAGGCATAGTGAACTTGGCAGGGCGGAAAAACGCAAGAGGGATGGTGAACGAGTTCTGAGGTTGACTGCAAACAAAGGAGGAGCCACTGAAATTGCAAAACGGACCAGAGGAGATGTGAAAACCCGGAGAAAGCTGAAGACAGCAATTTAAACGACACCGTTTCCCTGTGCTGGTGCGCAGACAGGGCTCTGTATCAACCTGCGAACAGCAAGAGCTCAGACGTAATACGCCAAGGATCGATGGAATGGGCTCCATAGCACCGAGGAGGGCAAGAAAACGAGGCAGAGTGAACTGCATTCAAACCGCATTAACTGTGAAAGCCTGTGAAATGAGCTTGCGCTTTGAATGCTGAGGACTGGCGGTGGTGGTATACCACGTGCCCGGCCACCTCCCCATCTGCGTATTAAACCTGGTTACGTACACCCGCATCCGGGGAATTATATAATTAAATTATAATTAACTATATAATTTAATTAATTTAAAAAATTATTATTATATTCCTAAAAGTTCAAAAAAATTAGTATTTTTGAAATTGCAAAAGAATAATGAGAAAATACTTATACAAGTAAAGATAAGTTTTGTAAGGGGATTACCTTGGACCCTAAAACTCATTTTGACTAAACAAAGGCAATCACTAACGAGAAAGACAAATTTGAGTCAACTAGTGAAGAGAAAAAATGGAGTCTAATTCGAAAATTATGAAGGACGATTTTCCTATAAGGATGTTTTAATCACATATCACAAGTTAATTACATTTAAAGGGACTACCGAAGGGAAAAAGATTTAATATCGATGTTAGTACAAGTAATGAAGAAAATTACATAAATATTAATCTGACGAATCGACTGCTAATTTCAGATGCCAATGTAGGCGAAACAACATATTTTTTTGGAAAAAAATATGAAATTAATGATTTACAAATAACAATGGATGATTATGAGTACATATCCCAATATTGTGTTGTAAAAATGTATGACATAGAGATTGATATAATTCTTGGCCAACCATGGTTTAGAGAATTGGGTGCATTCATGTTAAACATAGAGAATTTTTTTTTTATGTCATCTTATAAGGGAAAGATGATCAAATTTTGAGACATGATCATCAAGTAAAAATCGATAATTTCCTCAGCATTAGACTTTAAATATGTTACGCACTTAATTACTCAAAGGAATCAAAACTCGATATCAGAGAAGCAAAGAAAGTTTGAGCAGGATATATCCAATAAAAACGAAGGTAATTCTCGTTTAAAAGATCATATCAAGAAACTACTTGCACAAGTAAGAAAGTTACTGATCAAATGAAAAATATTACCTCAAAACGAGAAATATAACCAAAAGAACATTAAAAAAAAAAACATGAAAAAACATCTTGAAAGCAAAAAGTGTTATTCTAGAATAACCTTTTCTTTTCGAGTTATATTTTCAACATTTTAAAAAAATTGAAGTAAAACCAATTTTTTTGGTGCAAAATACACCTTGAAAACGAAAAGTGTTGATGCTAGAATAATCTCACCATTTTTTTTTGCAAAAAATACCCTGAAAAACGAAAAATGTTGATGTCAGAATAACGTTGTTGTTGTTGTTTTCCCTCTCTCTCTCTCTCTCTCTCTCTCTCTCTCTCGGTAAATTGTTAACATCTTTTAATAATGATATTAAACATAATATATCATGACTTTGAAAAAACTTAAAGTTCCAATGATAAACATGATATTAAAGATAAAATATCAAAAGTCTTAAAATTCCAACGATTTTTAGACATGGTATTAAAAATAAAATATCATGTCTTTAAAATGACTTGAAATTCCAAGGATGACATTAAAGATAAAATATCACATTTATGAAAATCCTTAAAATTCGAACAATTTTTAGCCA